>OY723391.1:14003771-14603771 GCA_963210295.1 Ophion ellenae | reverse complement strand
ATTGAGTTCATTGAAGACAAACGGCATCGAAAATAAACATACTGCTCAAACCTATTTGTATAGACAATTGAAAATCGCGTTATTTTACCGCTCGTGTGCAGAGTGAGTCTCTAGCGATTTCTATTGCTAGAGAATTCGACACTTGTAGAACCTCCCGGAAACAAAAGTCGAACAAGAGAAGAAATGCTAAACTGTTAAATGATTAATAAATAAGTTTCACCACTCTTTTGTCGAGTGAGTCTCGAGCGATTCCGCTCGCTCGAGAATTCGGCTGAAATCGAATTTATTGGGGATAAATCACATCGAAAATATACACACTGCTCAAACCGATTTGTTAAAAAAAAATTGAATCGCACACTTTACCGCTCTTCTATAGAGCGAGTCTCTAGCGATTTCCATAGCTAGAGGATTCGATCCTTGTAGAACCTCCCGAAGACAACAGCCGACGGAGAGAGAAATGCTGAATTATTATTTGTCTAAACAGTACATGTCACATGTTACAATACATTATAGCAAGTGAGTCTCCAGCGATTTCGTTCGCTCGATTCTGGGAAAACTATTGACCGAAAATAAAGAGATACAAGTTTGGCTCTGTGGACAAAAATATGGCTGAGGGTTGTCGTGGACAAATTGTTTCACGGCAGCGAATTTGTGCGGTCAATAGTTTTCCCAGAATTTTATTTTTTATTTTCAACCCCCCAGAGGGGTTGGAAAATCAAAATTCAAGGATGGTCCATAGAAACGAAAATATAGAAAAAATTATTCTCTACATTTCGTACATCTCAACTATACTATTTTTTTTTTTGGTATTTCAACGATTTTTTCGGGGTGAAGATATTGTCGGAGAGTGATGGTTAAATACTCGATCGACGCGTCTTTTCAAGGGCTACAACGTTCCCATTTGAATAAAAAGTGTACGAATTTTTCCTAAAGAGTTATTGAATTAAAACGGAGTTTTCAAAAATTCACCTCACTTTTTTACCCCCAAAATGAACTTCCACGACTTAGGCGCTGTGGACAAAACTAAAGCCCGGATGTTGCTGAACATTTTGTCTCACGGCGCCGACTTCGTAGGGGTTGTAGTTTGGCATCAATCCACCCCCATACCCCTTCAACCCCTTAAAAAATAAACCCTGCACTCCGATTTTTAGGCAAACTTTGATTTGGCATCCGCAGCACCTGCAACATCACCTGTCAAAAAACTGGTCTTCTAATTTTCTCCGATTACAGGGTTTTACAGCGACAGCACGACTGTACTACAACAATTTTTGCGTTTTTTGTGTTCATTCCCAATTTCTCATTTTTAGATATATGAAAATAATATTATTTAATATCGTGGAATATATTTTTCCATATAAAGTATCAACCTCGCAAACAGAAGAAACAGGAAAAGAAAGACTGATAAAAGTTTTCAATTCGTAAGCGACTCCGCGAAGTACAATCAGGCCAATGCGATGAACTCAGCAAATGTATGAAGCAAAAAGCTAAGACTAATCTCGACGATGAAATTAAGAAATTGAGACCTAACAATGATAATGTATGTACCAAGCATTTTATATTTATAAATGTTTGTTATATTTATAAAAATTTGACATTTACGAAAATTGAAAAGACAACAATAATTGTTTGCCAGTACTCGAAATAAAAAAAATCTTTATGAACTTTTGCTGAGGAAAAATTTCAATTTTTTTATGAATCTTTATAATTTTGTTAACGCGGGGTGGCACCACAAACGGTCCCATCGAGTTGGAAATGAATAAAGTGAAAGAGGACGGTATCAGTTTGTTGGATGATGATTTTAAAAAAGGTAAAAAAGAAAATGCCTGCGCATTTGCTTTCAAATGTTCCAAAATTTGATTTGAGTATTTTTTTTATATGTATATAAAGATTTTTTTCTTTTTCACGAGTATGTAATGATTCATCATTAATTCGATTGTTAACTATAATAAAAATATTTGTTTCCTCGTGAAAGGATTTGTTCACACTAGTATAACATTTAAAAAATCTAGATAACAAAAGACTCTGTAATTTAATTACCGGACCATACGTGTTATTTTTACGCAATGCTGAAGTCTTTTTTCAGTTCTATAACGCACAGTAAAATTTCAAGTGCATTTTATTGTGGCGTAGGCGAACATTTAGATCCAATATGCAAAAATGTTGTATATGTTACAGATGCTTTTAAACCGAAGGAGAGAAAGGCCAAAAGAGAAGATCCCCAAGGACACTGAGGAACTCATGGATTTTGAACAATCAACTGTTCCGGATCCTTATGCTTTTTTATCAGATTAATTTTTGAAGACCGCTGCTGAAAGTATGAAAAAAATCACTCAATTTTTTCAACCTTCAGTCTTGAAGATGTTGAAAACACAACGAAATTTTGAGTAATAAAAACACAATCAATGACCGAAAAAACTCTTGACACGAATAGAAATGTGAAATAACGATAATAAATTTAAAAAATATGTATACATATAGGCGATAGGAGCAAGGATCTTTGCTAATCTAACACCAATTGAAGTTGCAACGATACAGGGTGTACTAATGGAGAGATTATTGTACTAACCAATGGAGAGTGCAGCTGTTACGAGAGTTTTCGTTTTTGTTCCAACACGACAATTAGGCGTTCAGGTCTACCAAGCTGCTAAGCAATTGGCGCAATTTACACCTGTCGAGATCGGTGTGTCAGTCAGTGGCCTAGACGTTAAGATACAAGTGAGTTGAATTAAATTATCAATTATTAATTAATAATAAAAATGATAAAATCATCACAGCTATAGCAAAACAGTTGATTATTAACTAACCTGATGTTAGCAATTAGTAATGAAAAAATTATTTATCAGTTAAAACGTTTTATTTTTCCATGCCTATCAAATCGATGGATCAGATACGAAAAATTTGTTACTAAATCGACAATATTTCGTGTTCTCTATGTAGGAAAGAATATTAAGAAAAAATCCTGATATCGTAATAGGAACACTAGGACGTTTGATCGATCATCTCACCAATATAGCAACGTTTTCCTTATATATAAGAATATAATTCCTTATTTTCATTACAATCGAAAATCACATTTTGTCGACTTGAGCTATAGATCACTAAATAAGGAGCCTAAAAAAGGAATGCATGATTTTTGTAGCTTAAATACATCAAAGAAAATTCAGTAATTGGAGAGACAAAAATATTTCGTTGCATCCCAACGGTGCAAACTTCAACATCGTGCGAAGTATGGATTCTGGACGAGGTGGACACGTAAGTTTTATGAATATTAGAAAAATTCGAACAAATTTCCTTCATTCAAATATTCTCGTCGAAAAGTCTTGAGTTAAATTTCACCAATTTTTCGCGCATTGATACTAGACATTTGAAATTCATGTAAAAAAAACATTATTTTTCAAGAAACATTTTTGTTAAAAGGATATATTTTCCATACTCGAGACGAGTTTTTTCAAATATTCTTCAATAAAAGAATCAAGGACAAACTTTTTTTTAAATTCGATCTTCGGATGAAAATTATAATTTTTTTTGTTCTCATCGGTAAAGAATGTTTGATGAGTATTATGCTGAACAAACTAAGCACATTGTGAAGCAATGTTCAATAAACTGATAGACAATACTTTTCTCGGCTACAATGACTGGAGAAGTCAGAGATTTAGCCGCAGTTTCATTGGACATGCCTGTTAAGGTTTTCGTCGACAGTAATCAGAATTTCAGTCTTAATCTGCGTCAAGAATTCGTGCGGTGAAAATATTGTCTCATCAACATTCCATCGAACTCTGACTCTAATTATTTTTTCTAATTTCTTTTGTTCTTTGGTTTTTCAAATGCAGAATATGAAAAGACCGCGTCGGAGATCGGGAAGGAATTTTGGCTGCGCTGATATGCGCAACTTTTCACGATCGCACAATGGTATTCGTACAAACGAAAAAACAAGCTCACAGATTGCACATATTGTTGGGTCCGTTGGGAGATAAGGTTGATGAACTTCATGGAAATCTTACGCAACCGCAACGTTTGGAAAATCTGAGAAAATTCAAAGTCGAATATATCGACGTTTTGCTGGCAACTGACGTTGCGGCTCGAGGGTTGGATATAAGCGGTGTTAAAACTGCCATTAATTTTGTTATGAAGCCTATAATGCAACATTATATACACAGCTAA
This sequence comes from Ophion ellenae, assembly GCA_963210295.1. Taxonomy (NCBI): domain Eukaryota; kingdom Metazoa; phylum Arthropoda; class Insecta; order Hymenoptera; family Ichneumonidae; genus Ophion; species Ophion ellenae. The sequence continues at coordinate 14,599,610 of OY723391.1, read as the reverse complement.
AATCTATTGTAATATTGTTGATTGAGTGAGAAAATGGAGAGAGAGAAAAATGTGATGTTTTCCATATTTCTCAGTCGGAAGAACGGCGCGTGCTAGACGCGTGGAAGTTTCAGTTTCTGTAGCTGGCGAGCAAGAACATTCATTGGTGAAAGAAGTATTAAAGCGAGCGAGAAATCCAATTAAATGAAATTGTATACCACCCGACATTATTGAAAAGTACAACAAAAAAATTGAAATTTCTCGAACCCGATGTGGCCAATATTTTGCAGTATGAGAAAAATGAAAACGAATTGGCAAAAATTGGGAATCAAGCTAATCGAGCGGGGAGCATCTTCTGGAAGAGAAAGATACGAAAAATCATCGAAGCTGGTTCCAATCGGCTAATGAGAGAAAAATGAAAACAGGTTTGTGTAATTAAACAGAGTAATTTTATAAAATCATTGACGAAAAAAAGTCATGATATTATTATTTTTTAGACAAATTAACGCCATCGGACAAAAAGAAAGAAACCAAAGAAGAAGAAAACAAAGCATATATCTGAACAGCCGATTTCCGAACTTATTGAAGACAATACGAAAAATACAAAGAAAAATAAACTTACCGAGGCAGACACGGCGGAAGATCGTGCTAATAAAGAATTGGACAAAGTACCAGCTTATCGACGAGAATGACAAAAAAAAGAATAATTTGAAGAAAATACGTTGTATGGGTCGATGACGATTATCGTCAAACGGCGAAAAAAGGTGAGGTCATTTTAATCAGTTTTCAGGCTTCGATGAAGAAAAATAAACATAATTTTTTTTTTTGACAACAAATAAAAAATCGATTGCTTGGCGAATTATAATTTTATTGTAAATTGCAAATTTTAATGGTGATTTAATGTTTATATGGTAAATGGAAAATTACACAACGTAAAGCTGCGTTTAAAAAAGAACGAAAGAAGAGTTTAATTCTGAGTTAAATTTGGGTTATAAAATGATAGTATGTTTATATTTTCTGTATATTGATACAAAAATCTTGGAAAACTTTCTTCATGACTGACTTTTTTTCTTCGAGGAATCAATGTGATAAGAATGCGAAAAGCAAGAATTAAGCGGTGTTGTTCAAGTTTAAGTTATTCATAGCTATAACCTTAACTTCTTTACCGCGTACTTATCAAAATAGTCTATAAATAAATTAAAATACGTTTCAGGCTCGAATAAACGTACACTCAGCAAAAAGATTTATTATGTTCTAATAAATTGGCACATTAGAACATAGTTCATTATAAATTAATAAATGTTTACTCGTATGGAGACAGTTTTTATGTGATTGTAACTACAGCATTTATTCGGCGTCACTAAATATGTTTTTTTATGTGCCGATTTGACACATCAATTAAAAGCCATATTTAAAATAGAAAATTTGAATAAATATTTCCTCAAATCAAATAAATACTACTTCCCAATCACGAAAACTTCTTATTTCGCGACTATGATACTAATGCGCGCATACGCACTTTGCCCTCCAACGCGACGGGCCCGACAGCAGGCCGCTCGTCAGACGTAGCTCACGCATACGCTTACCATGTAGCTTCTTTCTATGCCAATTGTTTTTGGCACAAGGGTGTTGCGTTTCGGAAGTGAGAAACTCGAAAGTGAGCAATGATTTAAGTGTAAGTGAGAATATAAAGTGTGAAAAAAACGTTCAAGTTAGAAAATAATGGCGGACGAAATGACACAATTCCTCGAAAAAAAAAACCAGCTGGGGGATTATGAAGAATCCTATTAGATGTTAAGAAAAATTCTTAGTAAATCTTAAACATAAACTTAAATTAAAAATGTCTTACCGGTTAATACAATCGTAGTAGGCCGACATACGAATAAGAAAACTTATTCGCCGGGAGACAAGCTTCTTTGTCCTTAATAAATCTTTTTTCAGAGTGTACGAAGTCATCATTCACCGCTGATCTTCCGGGTACGAGGAAAAACCATGTGAAGAAACTTCGTTACGAGTAAGTTGCAAAAAAAATCGCGAATTTTTCGTCAAAGAAATTTATATACATTTTTTTTCTTCATCTTTCGTTGAAAATAAACATTTTTTGTCATAGTAAATCATTTAGTGTCATTAGTAAATCATAGTAAAAAACATTTTGTCATAGTAATCAAAGCAAAAACAACAATTTAACAAATCTTTCGCAAAGCATCAAGCAAACGGTAAAACCAATGAGGGCAAAGGACTACAGAAGCGCAGGCAAAAAAAATTATCGTTAAAATGGGCAAGAATAACATTGTCACGAAATAAATATTTTACAAACTTTACTTGAAATGAAATATTTCAATCGATTTGTGTTTTATTATAGAACCGATATAGTACTTTGCTTACATCACAGACTTGACAGATGGATAGCATTGACTATTATAACAGGGCTTTTTCTTGTTTCCTTTTTTTCATTTTTTTCTAGTGTAATCGATATTATTCCAACTACCTGTCTACAGAAATTACAGGAAAACAATATGATAATTTCTTGGACGTGTACATTTGAAAACCTGCTCAAAAGTTCGATTTTTTAGGAAGTGATACAAAAACAAGCATCCTAATTATTCCCTATACTCGATAATCGTACTGATAGTCACGTTTTTTGGCAAAAAAATAATGACGAAGGATCTTTCGAAAATTCCAGAAATACGTCCATATTTTAAATCTCGATGTCCTCTGATTCACAATCGTTTATTTTCATAATCCTTTTTTTTGTTTCGCTACGGAAATTTCCATAGACCGGCAACAGTTAAACCGGAAACATCTTGTATATTCATTTTTTAATTTTTTTATAAAGTTAATCTGAAAATAACTCTTACAAGGCATCTTATCCAAGTTCATTCACACTACTCGCGCACTTTCTCACCTAATTTACCTAATCATCGTATTGTGATACTTGAAAAAATAAAAACACATCTTGTAGAAAGTGAGTAAGAGAGATAGAAAAAAAACAGAGCACATTCGAAGTAGGCCATGTGGAATTTTTTTACAAAAATTGTGCCCTGAGTTTTTCTTTTTTTTCTACCTCGATTTACGAACTCTCAGTGATAGTGACGACTCGTTTTTTTTCCTTGCAATTCCGATTTCTTTTTACCGAAATTCTACTTATGATTCACGTCTATTACGTGAGTCGAGCCATGATAGTTCGATCGTGTCATTAAAATGAACATTGTGAGAAAAAAAAGAAAAAAAAACGTATGCGAGAGATTAAAAAACGATTTTCATGTTGATAAACACAAAATTGCAATAATTGATTTTTTCCAGAAAATTGAAGAAAGATAGAACACTGTAATGGACTTAAAAGTTGTTTTTTTCTAATTTTCTTCCAAGAACTGGTCATAAAAGTCGTGTTACCTTTTGGAAAGTGTTTAATACTCCCGTGAGAAAAAATAAGGCACCACTGAAATTTCTATTCGCTCTGAATGGAAACATAACACGTTTTGTCGACATTTACATAATCACATTTAAAGAAATGCTTTATGCAGACATAAAACGTGAAAAAAATATTAATGGATCGCTAAATATTTATTATTCTCTACAATTGAGATATTTCTAAAGCCATATTGCATATTTTAATTATTGTAAAAAATATTCTTATGGGTATCTCGTAATAAGATGAACTATAATTAACTGAATTTCAAAAGGCCAAAATATATCGTTTTTTTATAACATCGGTAAATTGCAGATTCATTGACGCAGTTGCATATGCACTTCAATTGTTGGGACTTCACTTTAATCGTCCTCCTTCGTAAATCGCTCAGACTTGAATGTTCCCCGGAATTTACATTCAAGCGTTTATTGAAGTCACGAATGGTCAGCTGAAGTATCAATTGCCATTACAGGATACCCCGAAATCCTAGAAAATTGTGCATAAAACTGCTATCCATGAAAACAGATATATGGATTTTTTTTCACATTAATTATTATATGAGTCAAGAGATAAAAATTTTCTGGCAGTCGACCAATGTCTGTTGGAAGTTGGAGCAACGCCAGCTAATATAATAAGTCTCATTGTGTGAGCGCCACATTGTTCAATCATTATACGAGAGGATCGACAACGTTGTACTTGGACTTGGACATTTTGTCCCGGGACATAAGTTGTTTTCTGATAACTTTTTCCACTATTTTTTGATTGATGGTTTCAATCTCACTCTTATGGAGGTATTTGCCACTTTCTTTCATTTTGTAAGTCTCTCTCATTACCATATACCTTGCATGAGAGCTTGGTGGAAAAGTACTTGCGTTGGGACAAAAAAAAATTCGAAAACATATGCATAGTACAAATACAACCGTGCTGAAACAGAAAATTCTATTACCTTTTTGGAAGTGGATTGAAATGAACAATTATTTTAAAAAATTGTAATTAATCAATGTTACTAAATCTGTTTCCTTTGTCTTTCGAAAAGTGAATTTAAAATGTGTATACGCGAAGACTTTAAGGGTACCCAGGTAGCAATTTCCAAACAGTCATCCAAAAGTTGTCTAAATGGGCACCAAATGTCCGCTTGGAAGCAACCTAGAAGTTACCATGTGGTCAAGAGTTATCTTTTTGGATGGTTGTTAACTTTAAGATAACTTCCGGGCGGACATTTGGTAGCCGCTTAGGCGACTTTTGGACAACTTCTCGAAAATTGCTACTTGGGTAGCGATTAGTGACTTACGTCACCACGTTTCGATTTATGCATGCATAACCCTCAATGTCTCAATCAACCCAGCTAACCAAGTATCGGAAATGTACCGCTCATGTGGAGAGCGCCGTACCGGTACTGTTACCACCTCGTACGTGCGGACGGTACTGGTACATTACCGGTACGCCGTACGGTTCGCTGTACCGCCAATGTACTAGTACGCTACCGGTACAGTATCGCCACCGTGGAGCCACCGTGCACTGCCGTACGGTGTAACTCCACGGTAGGGATACCGTGGAGCACGGTCTTACATACAGGTCTTGAAACTCTGGTGGTGGGGGTATGTCCTCGGATTGAAGCACCGGCCGTTTCGCCTAGTGACCACGGGTGTCCCTCCGATAGAGTGATGCAGGCTGTGCGAGAGAAATGGAAATCGATTGTTGACTCATAGGAACCTAACCTAGCTGTACAATTGGCTGGTGTAGGCAAATTATGATATTCAATGTCAAAAATATATGACGGACCTAAATACAATTAAAAGTAACTTTATCGTAAACCTGAAAAAAACCAAAAGACTAGTTATCCGAGTGGGTACAATGAATATGAATGTTTTTTATATAGGTGTCAATGTGAGCTCGTGTTGGTCGAGGGGTTCGGTGCAAGCTTCGTAATGCTGCTTTCAGGGGTTCGATTCCTGTGCGCTCGGTTTTTTAAAAACATGTTTTAGCTTTCATAAAAAAAAGGCTTTACGCGTTGTTTTAATTGACCGGAAAATAAGTGGCAACTATTCCAGACCGAAGTGGAATCCAGACCGAAACACTTGCAGGATGTATTTCTTAAAAATAAAACAAATACGTAAGAAACAGTGCTTCTTCTGCATTTCTTTATTTCCTCTTCGAAAAATTTTAATGCATGTCCCAAGAAACATTTTCAATAATCTCTACTTTGCAGTTTCCGAAACGGTTTGCGTAGGTAAATTTAAAAAAATACCTCTTTTCCTACCTTTAAGCGAAGGACTCTCGAGTAGGATAAATGAAAATAATTCACTAACTTTGTTTTATGTTTTCCAGCCTGGAAAGTATTTATTGTAATAATCCCAATAATTTTTCATTTTTTTTCAGGTTCCCAGCTCCAACGCCTGTTTTGCCCATTCTCGACGAATATATTTCGGTTCGAAATGATTTTCGCACACAACGTGTCTCGGCTCTAATTTCCCAACTCCCGGTATCGCGGCCTCCCATTTTTTTAATTGCGCCAAGTCTCTCGGCACCCGAAACACTGAGCGTTTCGATTTTTCACTCCGAGAGCCTGTTTTACACGTTGGCACAATACACCACTTAGACATTTTTCAATATCACCGTTTTTACAAGTTTACAAGTAGAGCACGTCGCGTGTGGTCGCGTGAATCAGCGGTTATGTTTGGGTTTTATTTACTTTTGAAATCTATTTCCGTCTCTCTCACACAGCCTGCATCCCTCTATAGCAGCGATCCCCGTGGTCACGAGTAGAAACAGTCGGTGCTTCAATAAGAGGCCATCCCCCACCACTGGAATTTTGAGCGAGTTTCAAGACCTGTATGTAAGACTGTGCCGTGGAGGTACGACTACGCTGGTATCCCGTATCCGTACATTACCGGTACTGTGGGGTACGGCGTACACCACAATTGCGGTACGCTGTACTAATGGTACGCTTGGTTAACTGAGAATCCTTGTTTAATTCGCGCTCAAGCCAATCACTATCCTAGATTTGTCAAACCAACGTTTATATTAGGGTGAGAGCTAGTGACATCTAGCAGTGTTATGTTGTACTTGCGATGATAACAATTTTCGGCGAAACAAGAATTTGGCTGAATCGCCTCTGACCATTATTTACCGACCGTGGGTACACAAGTACGTTGGTTTCCCCTATTATCTCCCCTCGGTTACAGCAGATAACTGTTCGAAGTGTTGTGATCGATAAAATGCAATAAAGATGATGATCAGCACCGTAACTATCTAGCGATATCGTATATACATTGGAGCATAGAGAGCACAGCATTTTATTATTTTCAAGGTAATTATTGCTATAATTGAATATTTCAATGTTTGTTGTTCAAGATGTTGCGTTTTTGGAAAAATTCTTATATTTCGTAAAATATTAACTCTTAAACAATTTTATCGAACTCTCAAAACCTCTCTAATGATTCTCTATCATTTATGCTACATTTTAGGCGAGTTTTCCGTATTTACGGCACGCATGGAGATTACATAAAGGAGTCCGAACTCCAATGGAAGGGGAATGGGAAGAGTAACCACAACATCGAGGAACGGAAGGGTTCCCGAAACGGCCACTTCGTGGCACTGATTGTTAGGAACGACAACTTTAAATTAGCTATTAAATCACCTTTGGTTTATAACGCGCCGTCTCCGCCTCTCGGCTACGACGCGGCACCCAAGTGCGTGGGGTCGGGATCACGCCCGACCAGCGCAGCCCCGCGAACGGTGCCTACCGGTTTGCATCTGAGAATGCGGGCTCAGCACACGATCGGTCGCGCCGAGCGACTTTCCAACACTCTAACAGCTCTGCAGGCTGCTGCCCGAGTTGGTGATACGCAACTCACACGCCGGAACCACCAACGGTTCCTGACCAGCATACGGCCAACCTCTGCCCCCACGAGTCCAACCTCATGGCTGGCCCGACTACTCGCCGGTGGCTACCCAGCCCCCATGGTACCAGTCTGATTCACTGGTGGGAACTTCGTGGCACATAATCGTGCCACTGCACTTCGCGGGTCCCGCCCCGACGGTATGTATAGATACCGTCGATGTATGAGATAGTCCAGCGCCAACGCAAAGGACCTTCTTCTTCGTCCATTTTGGCTGGCTAGTTACCAGCTTGGCCACTGATGGTTGCCGCGCCGGCCATTGGGCGATCTGCAACGCAAAGGAGCCGAAAAAAGCGTCCCCGAAAATGTGTCGAAGTTATGGCGCTGGGGTGCAGCGGCACCTACATATATAGTAATATATTGGTCAACGAGGTGAAAGTCATGGAGGCTAGAGTAAAGGCGTCCGAATGCATATGGCGGAATGGGTGAAAAAGTGACATGTAAAAGCGATGATATTTCCTAGTTTGAAATTCAGCCATGGTAGCACTCTTGTTCCAATGATACCGCTGTGAAGTTTCGCGTTGGTCATACAACGAAGTGACCTCTGAGTTTTATTTCCGTTTTATACGTCTTTATTCGCGGTGTATTCCTTTCGCGTGTGTATAAAGTGTGTATAAAGTGAAAAAAGTGCTCCTGCAACATATTGTGACTCGTTACCTCGTAAAAGATAACGTACTGGTAAGGAGAAGGCATTTTTTTACATATTTAATGACATTTGGGGTAATATTTTGTTATTATAATTTGCCGGTTAAATAAATTGAGGTTATGGCGCCATATGTGACGTTTTTTTTCCACGCTCGAAGCCGGCGTAATTTCTATTGCAGTGAGGGATTAATGTGCATATTTCGAGATAAAATATGAACAAAATTAATAAACAATACATATTTTCAATTTCAACCATTATACTAGCTGGCAGCGTGGAAATTAGACGCCAGTTCAATTTATTCAACCTGCATATTACAATAACAAAATATTACCACGCAAGACATATAATATTTACAATAATGAATTTCTTTATTTTTGCAGATTGCTTCATCGAGGTCGAGATGGGTGAACCGTGAGCGTATCCGGAATGCCGAACTGGGCGACGTACCGTCAGGGCGGAACGGACGCGTGCTGGATTACGGCAGCTATCGGTTTTTCAAGTACCCGGAGTAAGTCTTTTGCTCTACATTTTTTTTATTATTTTCGACAGTAAAGCACTTAGCAGCGCTGCTCAGTATCCAGTCAACGCGGTTCCCCTGTCGAGCTAAAAATCGAATAGCAGTGCCGCCAAGTGCTTTGTTGTCGATTATGCGATCAATACAGCAAACTCCCGCTATCTGTTTAATGAATAACTGTCGCTGACCCTCCCGATTGAAGGGAAAGTCTCGCTCATGCTTTTGCTCTTTACTGGCGGAGAAGGGTCCTTCGGTTACTGTCGCACCGCGCAGATCAGGATCCTGACAGTGCGAGAGTTAGCGGAAGTTCACTGTACTTATAATATCAGTGCATGTCACTGAATTTTTTTGTGGTTTGAAATTAAATATTATATTAAATTACAGAATATGCTGCAGCGATGGAGCGAGGCCATCTAACACCAGCTTGCTCCGAGTGATTTAGTGTGCAAGCTTCACTTCTCTGACTCGGATGTGGTCAAACAAGATCGTACACAAATGCCTGATGGAGAAATCGTTATTATTCCCCGCAGAAACTATTCGTTGGTTGCAGATGCATTGCCCATCGCAGTAAATAACGGGGTAAGAATGGTAATATTTTATGTTATACGTGTGTCCCACGATAGAATGTCATCCGTGAAATGCGGGGTTGGGGGTGAATTTCCGAGACGATTGATATAAGCATGTATGGGTCCCAGATCAACCCCTGAATTGTTATTAATTTTTCAAGGCAGTCAATCAGGCGCGCCCGTTGAGCGTGCCTACGTCGGTGAGCGACACGCACATGTGGTAGTGCCCGGCGGATTGGTTCACCGACGTAGGCCCGCTCAACGGGCGCGCCTGATTGGCTGCCTTAAAAAATTAATAACAATTGAGGGGTTGATCTGGGACCCATACATGCTTATATCAATCGTCTCGAAATTTCACCCCCAACTCCGCATTTCACGGATGACATTATATCGTGGAACACCCTGTATAATCTGTATTGCATCCTTTGCGGGTTATTTTTTTGTCGCCTTTTTTTTGCCTTGCAATTCTGCTTTCATTTTACATTGTTTTCGTTTCTCTTCTCTCTATTTCCTCCTCTTTTCTCGTTCAATTTTTTTGCAACACCTTTTTCTCCTTCTTCAATGCAATAATCAATAATTGTTTTTTGCGACAGGAGAACGTTGGCCAATCGAAGGAGAACGTTCTGTTCAACCCGTTACCAGGACCGTCTGGTGAACGTTCCCGAGTAGCGACGAGTTGCACCAGGGAGGCTAGAGTGGGAGGAGTCCGATCTCTTGTGGAGAGACTTGAAAAAAGTGGCTACAAAAATGTGGTCAAACTGGGATGGCGCCACTATTGCTAATACCTTGAGAAGTGAGCTGCGTGTGACAGAGACGGAGCAAGTAAATAATGAGAAGTGAGCTGTGCATAAGGCAGCATGACACTTGAGAAGTAGGCTGCGTGCGAGAAAGATGCAAAGTGATATATAGCCAGATCGCTCGCAAAAGTTACCCCCACTCTAGCCTCTTACGCGCCCATCACACAATCATAGTGGCGCGTGTCCGTGAGCGAGCGACGCTCGGACATTTTCGGAAAGAGCCGAGCGCGCCGAAGTTTCCCGACCGCGCCTTCGGCAGCTACACCAATCCATGGACGCTGAGCACGTTCATGTGCGACCAAGCCGAAACGAAGGCTTCGAGGAAAAAAGCAATCTGAGCACGACTCGCGCGTGACGTCACCCGACGGAACGCGCGAGGCTTTTAGATGATTTCAATGCTTATTTAGCTCTTGATTCTCTGCGTTATCAATGTATACAAAAAATGTATCGCGCACCCTGATCGCTTATTTTTTTAGTTTATACGTTAATTTAAATATAATGATTAATCCAAATTACAACATATTTATCTTCAAAAAAATGGTTTATGCTTTACTCACACCCGCCCTTATGCCAAATAAATTATAATTCATAAAAGTAAGCGGAAATATATTTATATTCGTATTATTATATTAATTATATTTCCCGCCTCGTTCTCGAGATTACAACATGTAGTGACTCTCGAGTCCACTAGATGGCCACAACGTACAGAGTTATATCCAAAAAATTAAGAGTGGGGGACGCTGGCCCCGCTCGTGGCGTCACGTCCGCCATCACTTCATATTCTTTCGTTGTGCGCTAGAGGCAACTTCGTACAGATTGTTTTTGAGAGTCTTTATTCAAGGTATTTGGTAGTAATCAGGATAATTATGCCGAAAAGGAGAAGAAGCGTGATTAGTGAGATCGAGGAGAAGATTAGACGGCTGCAGGAGGAAATCGGGAATCTACAGAAACCAGTAGAGGAAAAGTCCGATGGCGAAGAGACCGACCACGAAGAGAGTTATGGCGACTCAGAGGACGGAGAAAAGATTGAGCTAGAAGGTATGCAGAAACAAACACAAAAAAAAAAAAAAAAGAAAGAAGTTATTTGGACGACGAGTTTGCACGAGAGGCAAGACGAGGTCGATCCGCTAGCCCGTTGAGCTTGTACGGGAGACAAGACATAACGGCGCAAAAGCCGGCGAGCATGTACGGGAGACATGACAGGCCGGACTCAGGATTAGCGGAGGTCGTACAAACGACACTCCCGCACGTATCGCCCGATCTGAGATCCTACCGGAAAAGGGAATCTATACCGAAAAATGTTTTTTGTTTCTCATTCAGTCTCATGTGTTTCTTGTGGTAAGTACGAGAAACAACTTTTCAGCTGGCCATTGTCTTTCTCTCTGGTCGCAGATCTATGCGCGGACGCTGACGCTGAGCGCGAAAAAGAAAATCAAGCGCCGCTCACGGTTGAGAACGCTCCCGCCGTCGAGACGGTTATTAGAAAAGAAAAAGAGCTCGACGAGAATATCCTTCAAGTATTGGGCGAGGATCCTGCGGCCTCTGCAGCGCTGGACTTCGATCTACACTCGTCGATTGCCTCGCGGTGGAGACATTGGATCCAAAAGGGCATAAAGAAAGAAGAAAAGGAGAATCTTTTCGAGAAATATCCTCGGAAGGAGGGCTTCACCGCACCGGAATTAAACGAGATAATGAAACCGGCAATGTCCGAGTCGGCCATCGTACGCGACTCTTACGCTATGCGATGTCAGCAGGCGACTGGCTCAGCCTTAATGGCCCTTGGGGCAGCGGTCTCTACGCTGCTAGACGAGCCGGAAAGTATCGATAAACTGGCGTTCTTAGAGAATCTTAATGACGCTGCAAAATTTATCGCTGAAACACATTTTCAGCTTAACCAGTCGCGAAAGGCCCTGATTTTACCGGGGGTTTCCAAGCCTCTCAAGAATTTACTGGAAAAGACCAAATCAGACACCGAGCTGTTTGGCAAGGATCTGCCTGACAAGATCAGGGAAACGAAAGCTCTGGAAAAAATGGGTCGCGACTTCAAAAGTACGGACCATCCAAGAACCTCGAATCGAGTGCGTCAGACCGGCAGTCATTTAAACTTCCGAAGCCCGCAGGGGAAACGAGCTTTTTCCAGCTACGCGGGCAATTATCGTGCAAACGCGCAGGGCCGCTCAAGGTTGTCATTCAGAGGGAAGCAACAGGTTTACAACAACAGAGCATCGAACCAGCAACAGAGACCACCGAAAAAATAGATAAGAAAGTATGCGCCGGTCGATTGACTAGTTTTTTACACAATTGGTATCAAATTACAAATGATAGCTTTGTTCTTGGCTGTGTTAGGGGCTACAGACTTGATTTCTTTAGAAGACCTCATCAAACTCAGGCTCCCTGGGTCCGAATTCCATCTGCTCAAATTTCTAATTACCGAAAAGCCATAGATGAGTTAATAGAGAGAAGCGCAATTGAAACGTGCAGACCATGCAAGGATCAATTTTTATCATCGTACTTTCTGGTGCCAAAGCCAGACGGTTCTTTTCGATTCATATTAAATCTAAAGAAATTGAATCAGTTCATAAAAGCCCCCCACTTCAAGTTGGAAGACATTCGAACTGCAGCCAGATTAATTTTTCCTGGAGTATACATGTGTACAGTTGATTTACAAGACGCATATTACCTAATCCCTATAGAAAAAGAAAGTAGATGCTTTTTGAGATTCGAATTCGAAGATCGGTTATTCCAGTTCACTTGTCTGCCCTTCGGGCTATCTATGGCTCCCTTTATCTTTACGAAAGTTATGAAGCCAGTAGTTCGTCATTTGAGACTGCGAGGACATTCGTCGGTCATCTACCTGGATGATATTCTATGCGTAGAGGAAGATGCAAAAAAGTGTGAAGACAATGTTTGCGAGACGATAGAAACTTTAGAATTTTTGGGTTTTCTCATTAATAAAAAGAAGAGTAACACAAGGCCCTCGACCAGATGTAAATTCTTAGGGTTTGTTGTAGATTCAGAACGATTCTCGATCGAATTAACGGAGGAAAAAAGAGAGAGATTGTTGAAATCCGTAAGAGAGTTCGAGGTGTTGAAAGAATGTTCCATTAGAGAATTCTCTGAGTTAATTGGCAAACTGGTAGCTGCTTGTCTAGCGATGGAATACGGTTGGGTGTACACAAAGAGGATGGAAAGAGAGACGTCTTTAGCCCTATTAGCGAGCAATGCAAATTACAATTCAAAAATGAATATTCCGCAGTCAATTAGCCCAGACTTACATTGGTGGAAAGAACATTTAATGAAGGGCTATAGTACCATAAAATCAGGTGATTTTCGAACGACAATTTTCACGGACGCCTCCAATACTGGTTGGGGCGCTGTCGAGGGAGATAAGAAGATTTACGGTTTCTGGTCCGCGAGCCAGGAAAAATGGCACATTAATTACAAAGAATTGTTCACGGTATGGCTAGGCCTTCAGGAATTAGCCAGTAACAGACGAGACTGCCAGATCTTGCTGCGCATCGACAACACAACCGCGATTGCATATATCAATAGAATGGTAGGAACAAGATACCCGAAGTATAACGCGTTAGCTAGAAAGATTTGGCAGTGGGCAGAAGAAAGAAACATCTTTCTGTTGGCGTCGTATATCCCATCAGAGAAAAATGTTGAGGCCGACGAGTTATCGAGACAGAAAAATATCGACACAGAATGGGCACTTAATACTGATGCTTTTGCCGAGATTGTAAAGGTTTTTGGGTGTCCGGAGATTGATTTATTCGCTTCAGGCCTAAACAGCAAATGCAGAGAGTACTGCTCGTGGTTTCCGGAGGCTGGGGCCAGAATAATCGATGCTTTTACCATCAGTTGGTCAAATTTGAACTTTTACGCCTTTCCACCTTTTTCAGTATTACTCAAAGTCCTCACGAAAATTAAACGAGATAGAGCAGAGGGAATTTTAGTGGTGCCCGATTGGCCAAATCAAGTTTGGTACCCATTGCTCAGATCTCTCTCCTTGGAAGAACAGATATTATTCGAACCATCATCTAATTTGTTATATTTACCGTGCAGGTCAAAGGTACACCCCAGGGCCAGGGATCTGGCTTTAATAGCGACAAGAGTCTCAGGAAGGCGTTTAGAAGACAGAAGGTCCCTACAGAAGCATTGAACATCATTTTAGCATCTTTATCGGAAGCGACACTTAAACAATACAAGTCTGCTTTGAAGCAATGGTGGGAGTTTTGCAACGCGCAAGAGACAAGGTTCTTCAGACCAGACGAAAATAGGCTGCTGCGTTTTTTATCCAAAAGATTCCAGGAGGGAGCCTCACTCGGAACTTTAAATTGTTTGCGCTCAGCTGTATCATTGATTTCTACAGAGAAGATAGGAGATAGACCGATTATTACCCGTTTTCTCAGAGGAGTTTACAAATTAAAACCCTCCGCACCAAGATACACTAGTACTTGGGACGTTTCAATTGTTTTAGACTATTTAGCGAATCTGCATCCATTAGAGGATTTGTCATTAGTGGATCTGACAGAAAAGACAGTTATGCTTTTAGCTTTATCGACAGCTCATAGAGCACAGACTCTCGCTTCCATCGACATTAATAATATAAGAAGATCGGCGAAGGGACTGGAAATAATAATCACAAAGTTAATAAAGACGTCCGGCCCAGGACGAAGCCAGCCGGTGCTTCTAATACCAAAATTCAAAGAGAAACCGGAGCTGTGCGTAGCGTCGGCAGTTCAGAACTATTTAGCAAGGACGGCGAATCATAGAGGAACTGAAACAAGCCTATTTTTAGCGACAAGAAAACCCTATCGGAAAATAGGGTCGCAGACCATTAGTAGATGGATTAAGGGTGTAATGGAGAAAAGTGGAATCGACACAGACGTTTTCACGGCTCACTCGACTCGACACGCTTCCACGTCTGCGGCTCACGTCAGAGGCGTTTCGCTGGACAGAATTAGAATGACCGCAGGCTGGTCAGAAAGATCGGCGGTTTTTGCTAGATATTGTAATCGCCCAATCCAAGCGGAATCAACTGCCTTCGCAAATTCAGTCTTTGATATCCATATATAAAAAAAAAAAAAAAAAAAATTACTTTATGTTTGTTCTTTGTTTGTTAGATTAAGATGAAAGATGCCTTGAATAAAAACTGACAGGAAATTGTGATTGTTGTGTTACTCTAAACAACTACATGTTGTAATCTCGAGAACGAGGCGGGAAATATAATTGATCGATCAAACGAGCCCGCCGAAGGCGGGCGAATTTCGATCGAAATTATATGTACAGCCTCGTTCGAAGAGATTACAACCCACCCTGAATAAGAATTCAGAGCCCAATCCCTATAAAATTAAAACAACAATCACTGTTCACTCTGAAATATATGAAGTGATGGCGGACGTGACGCTACGAGCGGGGCCAGCGTCCCCCACTCTTAATTTTTTGGATATAA
Source organism: Ophion ellenae (assembly GCA_963210295.1). Classification (NCBI taxonomy): domain Eukaryota; kingdom Metazoa; phylum Arthropoda; class Insecta; order Hymenoptera; family Ichneumonidae; genus Ophion; species Ophion ellenae. Next base: position 14,584,339 of record OY723391.1, on the reverse strand, counting down.
CTCTGTACCTTGTGGCCATCTAGTGGACTCGAGAGTCACTAGATGTTGTAATCTCTTCGAACGAGGCTGTACATATCATTTCGATCGAACTTCGCCCGCCTTCGGGGGGCTCGTTTGATCGATCAATTCTCATACTTTCATCAAGCGATAAAGCATTATCCCCAAATACGAGCCAATCATCCATCCGGCCGCGAATCGTAACTTACGAGAATGAATATAATAATACGACTATAAATATATTTCCGCTTACTATTATGAATTACAATTTATTTGACATAGGGACGGGTGTGAGTAAAGCGCAAACAATTTTTTAGAAGATAAATAAGTTGTAATTTATATTTATTATTGGATTTAAATTAACGTACAAATTAATCGAATAAGCGGTCCGAGTGCGCGATACATTTTTCGACACTAAAAGATAACTAATTAAAATAATAATGATAACTAATAAAAATAACTAATCTAACAAGAATTAATAGTGATAATAATTTTGAAAAAAACACTGAGGGCGGGGAACGATTCTGCGCCCCTGCGGACCGAAGCCAGGAACGCTACCAACGGGGCCATCCCATCGCTTGTAGAATATGCACTTTCTGGTACTGACGATTCGCGGCCGGATGGTTGATTGGCTTGTTTTTGGGGATAATGCTTTATCACTTCATGAAAGTATGAGAATTAATATAATAATACGAATATAAATATATTTCCGCTTACTTTTATTAATATTAATTTATTTGGCATAAGGACGGGTGTGAGTAAAGCATAAACAATTTTTTAGAAGATAAATAAGTTGTAATTTGGATTCATAATTATATTTAAATTAACGTATAAACTGAAAAAATAAGCGATCAGGGTGCGCGATACATTTTGTTGTATACATTGATAACGCAGAGAATCAAGAGCTAAATAAGCATTGAAATTATCTAAAAGCCTCGCGCGTTCCGTCGGGTGACGTCACGCGCGAGTCGTGCTCAGATTGCTTTTTCCCTCGAAGCCTTCGTATCGGCTTAGCCGCACATGAACGTGCTCAGCGTCCATGGATTGGTGTAGCTGCCGAAGGCGCTGTCGGGAAACTTCGGCGCGCTCGGCTCTTTCCGAAGATGTCCGAGCGTCGCTCGCTCACGGACACGCGCTACTATGATTATGTGATGGGCGCGTAAGAGACTAGAGAGGGGGTAACTTTTGCGCGCGATCTCGCTGCACTGCTTGCTGGGATGCGTATTCGATCCTCTTCCATCCCTCTTACACGACATCGATACTCAGCTTACTTCTCGAGGTCTTAGAGATAGTGGCGCCATCCCTTTTGGACTACATTTTTGTAGCCACTTTGAAATGCACAGATCGGCCTCCTCCTACTCTAGTCTCCATGAGTTGCACGAGCAGCGCTCCAGTTGTACAACAAGGAACCTCCGGAGATAACGTGACTTCTAAAGAGGTAAGTCCGAGGGGTAGCTTGCAGTTCTTCGTGAATCAAAAAGAAATGTCTTGGAGGCGAAATGGGTTCTTATGATGAATTCTCGAATTTTCTTAATATGCTTCTATTGAAATAACTGCATTTTTTCTGAAGAGATAGCGACTTCTGCCTATATTCATTCTTTTGTATTCAGTTGCCCTTTCTTATGCAACTTGGGTCATGGATATTGGATTATTTTTCGATTTGTGGTAAATTTTGAAAGTCAGTCGTCGATTTTCACCAGTTTTGCACGGCCGCATCGGCCGAAAAAATTCGAAACAGATCGAATATCCTTGTGGCAATTTTTTTTACTGAATACAAATCACATTGAGTTTGCATAAATTTAATCCAACTTTTATAATTACAACGATGCAATTACAATTGAATTGAACACAAATTATTAATAATATTATAATGACATTCAACCAAATATTTAAATTAGCTTTCATATTATATTTAATTAAATTTGAATTCATAAATATCATTTACTAGCTGACCCGGCGAACTCTGTTCCGCCTTAGAGGCAATAAATAAGCAGATTTTGGATCTTATTCAATTCAAGTTGCTGCAGATCTTGAAGAATTGCTCTTTTCATTACTGCATTTATCTCTTGACGTCGATCAACTTGTTCTTCCATGTTGCCCATGAAGTATATTTGTAAAAATCTATGCTGTGCATCTTCAAGAGGTTGCAATGATCCAATTCGATGGTGAATCTGTCCTTGTATCTACAAAATAAAAAAACAAAGTCAGTATTTCTGATTTATAAAGTTTTTTTTGTATAATCAGCAAACATAATACGTAGGAATAAGTATAGTAACTTATTCATCTACTATATTGTATGTAAGTACAAAAATAAACAAATAAATACCTTGAATGTCGGATTAAATCCTCGTTCTTCGATAATGTTTGCCCCAAATGAGGTCATTTGGAAACAACCATTGTATTTTTGACTGTTTGCAAGAAAATGACTTGATTCTGGTGTTTCGCCACAAAGCAATGAATGCAATGGCTCAGGAGTCAATAATGGCAATTTCACTTTTCCACTAAGGCAGCACAATCCGGGCGTTTCTCCTGAAAACTTCAATGCGTCACAATACTCGCAAACAACGTCCATTGGCCCAATGCAAACGCTAGGATGCAAGCAATAATCAGTGCTGCAATCATATCGAAATGCTGCTCGATTCAAATCAGCACTTGATAAATTTCTTCTTGTGCGTCGAAAATTATTTACTTCTTCATCTCTGTTATTCGCTCGACGATTTCGCATTGCCAACCGAGTCGTTGTACGGGCTGCCTCGGTTTGCTCTTGTGATTGAGAAGCACGAAGTCGAGCCATACTAACGCGGCGCTCGTCACGGGCAATTCCTTGTGCTTCTTCAGTCATTTCATTCGCAATGTTTTGTATCCTTCTTGCATTACGGCTTTGTCGGGAAAGATTTGATCGTCTTGGTCGCGGCATTGTTAATGATGATTCAAAGAGAGAACAAATTACTGATGATATTATCAATTACGTTTAGCTATCATTTTTATAATTGTCAAATTTTTTACCATACTTAACCAAAGACAAAATTACGTTTAGCTGTCATTTAAGTTTTGTTATTCCACTGTCATTTGCGTTTTGTGTCATGTCAGATGTGTTTTTGTTATACCACGTTTTATAGTGACTTGACTGAAACGCGGTCGAACGGGATAAAAAGTATTCTATGTCCGTCTCCTGGTTCTAAGCTACCTCCCCACCAATTTTCAGCTAAATCCGTTCAGCCGTTCTTGAGTTATAAGTGGTGTAACTAACACCACTTTCTTTTATATATATAGATATTCTATTTGCCCAATTCAATTTCATTTAAATTAGTAGTAATAATTACCATGACAATCGAATGTCAAATTGTCTGCTGAACACGAATCACGTAGAGTTTTTATCGAAATCTCAAATTTAATTTGAAAACGAGGAAAAATCGATTTCCAATTTTTCTTAGTACAACGCTTCTATCCAAATAAGTGTACATTTTTTTCCTGCAGAGATAGCGACTCCCGCTTGCGCTTATTCTTCTCGTATGTAATGACCATTCAAAATACGACTTTGGAAATGAGGATCGGATGATATTGTGATTTTTGGCGAATTCTCAAAGTCAGCCCTTGGCTTTCCATTTCTTTTCCAAGGCATATGCATGGACCCAAAAAATCGAAAAATGCGTTTTTTCTGTGTTGCGGTTCTTTTATGAGCCATTCATATAGCAAGTTGTTTGCTGAACGCTAATCACTTTCAGTTTCCATCGAAATCTCAAAAATTGGGTATGGACAGTGTCAAGCTTTAATATCCGGAAGCCGATATCCAACCATTTTTGGTCAAGTCACACCAATACTTTCAGGACTTCAAACAGCAAGGTTTCAAGGACATACACCAGGCAAGAAGGAGTCGGAATAATATTAATGCCCAGTGTAACAACCATTATACGACAGGTGAGGGACACCAAATTGTACAATCAGGCTTTCGCCAACAAGAGGCGAAAAACCAACAAGGCATGAAAAACTAATACTTTTTCTCTTGAAACAGGTATCGCGACAGAAACCCCAAGGACTGCGGTCAAGAAAGATGCCATGGATCCCATTCAGAGTCCAGAGAAATTGAGAGCGCTCGAAGCTCAATATCGAACCACCGTCTCGCATAAATTTAGGCGTGAAAGGGAAAAAGTGCGTGTACACTGCTACACAGCCAAGATATTGAATGTTTGATTTATTAATGTTGAGTGGGCGTAGCTTGTGCGTACTTCGGAGGGGCTGACCATCCCCGATACGTCTCGTGTGTACACGAGGGACAGATGTACAAATTATGAACTCGAGTTCCATTCAGCCGCAGTTTAAACTAATCAATTTTCAAGATAAGCATTGTGGCACTTTCGAAAATATTTATTTGAGAGAAAAAATGTATCCTTGGAGTAAATGATAATTATACAATTTTTTTTAATCGGCCAGTAAATATTGCGTGGATATTTATTGTTAGTCTAGTTTTTAAACCATTTTTATCAGCAAGCAAATATTGTTCGATCTTCCTTGTATTCTTCTTCACTCGAGAGACACATCGAGGATTTTTCGTAACTCACCACATTTGTTTTTTTTATCAATTGAAGATGAAGAAACAATCAACACCGAATGTTCGTTACTGGCTTTATCGCAATTAAGCCAAACACATTTATTCGAAGACTCCAACTCACCTTGACGATCCTTGCGATATATTTTTTTTCTTCAATGATCAGCGTTCGCGATTTCACAGCGTGTAATTAATTTGATAAGTGCTGCTAGAATAAAAATATTAATGCATGAAAAAAAACAGGCAACACGAACGAGAATAATGAGGCTCAGCGCAAGAAGTTCAAGCCTCGCTCGCAAAATCGGCGAAACACTTTTTGCAATTTTTAATTTCTGAATTTTGATACCCTTCATGTACGCACGTAGATATTGTAAATCAATTCATTAAAAACAAAAAAGAATTCATTATCAAAATGCAGTTGATATACGCGGTTGTGAATTTCTTGTATCGAGCAAAAGTCAGATGGCTATAAAAAGTTCAACGAATCGCCAACGAGCCTCCAGCCTGTCCTGCGCTACATCAATGTATGGGCTGTTCCACACCAACGCGAAATATTTTGAAAAATATATAATTTCATGAAATACAAGTCGCGTTCATTTATGTGAAAAACAAATCAACGAACTACAAATGATTAATTATACAACCAACCATCGTAAATGTACAATCTAATCGGGAAGATGTACACATTTTTTAATCCCACAACATCTCTGCCACCTTCGTATCTGTTTTTTGAGCATTGTGAACATTTGATGAGCGTGTAAGAAACAAATAAAATATCGCGGTCCCGAAATTAACGTTTATTATTCATTCATCGTCAGTATTTTTGTTTTCCGAGAGTTTTCGTCTATAATTAGCAGTCCATAATTTCCGTTCAGTTTTTTTTTAAATTATCCCGGGCTCTGGCGCACGTTACTCCAGCGTGCTAACCATTGAGCTATCACTTGCATCACTAGAATAAGTAGTTTTTTAATATTTAAGCAGTTCCCCCCGGATGGAGTTTAGATTCGGTTTGGATTGTTGGTTGGTTTGAGGTTTAATGTACATTCTACATAGTTTTATTTTTGTTTGTCGTGACTTAAAAAAATATTTCTCTTTGAAATCGAATAAGCGATTAGGATTTGGTTGGGTTGCATTAGGGGTTAGGTTGCATTATGGTTATTTGATCGTTCATGTCGCCGAATAAAAATAAAACATTTGCAGTATCGATCGGCTCCAAGTCGACAAATGACTGATATATTGACATTTCATAACTATGAACAAAAGCATATCAATATAACTCATCAATTTTATAGAAAAAATGTACGACAAACTTTTTCGAATCACCGCGTTTCCCGGCGTTTCCGGTATCGCCGCAGTAGAGGCGCCGCCGCGCGGTAGGGGGTGTAAGTCGTTACCGTCATCGCTTTTTCAGACCATTTCTCCAACACTGCGTTCGGGCTCCTTTACCTCTAGTCTCCATGGTTCCAAGTATTAACGGAGTCCACATAACCTGAATTTTTCATTTATTTAGGCTATAAACTCGAAGAATAAAGAAAACGCCAATTGCTACTGAAAAATGACATTGTATCATTTCGGAAATTGTGTGGCATTAGTTTATGTCCCATATTATTTAACGTACAAATATTCGGGCTTGTAGGTGTCCTATCATTGCTTATTACTTCGATTTGTCTGCTGACCTAAACGAGTAATCAATTCTTTCAGGTCCGAATATGGAGCTTTTTGGAAATGCATTCAAGCAGGCGGAATTTACATATTTACACAGCTCATTAAAATGCTAGCATTGGCTACATTCTTCCCAACAGCGGAGACTGGTGGGCTGGAGGATTTCAATGCTTTTGGAGTAAGTACCATATATTCGGTTTAGATGCGTTCAATTTGAGACAGATGCATACCTTGTCTGAATATAAAAATTAGTCATTTCGAGCAATTCTGGTCACTTCGAAGATTTTATGCCGAGGTTCTCAGCTCCCACCTAAAAATTGCAGTAATTTGGCTCGATCATCCTGCCAAATATTGCAAGGATAAAGTTCCAAAAGGCCCCCCCTGCAATCAGGCTGAAATTTTACACAGACCTTTGTTTTAATATTTTAAAAGATCCCCTAAAAGGTTTTTTGGCGACGTGTCATAGTTTCTGGGATATCGATTTTTTAAGCTATTTTTTTACTGCGCCTGACTATATCTAGAGCTAACAGGCTTAGTTCTAGCTATAACTGTATATGTTATCACGCTCTCTATTTTGTTCAAATGGTGGGATACGTGGAACCCTGGTGAGGGCGCAGGACACCTCGATGCGTGTGTAGAATCTTGAGGTATGTAGAACACTGTTCTGGACACGGGGCAACTCAGATGTGCGTGTGGAGTGGTAGGGTGTATAGAACTTAGGGGTGTGGGAATCACTAGTGTGGGTGGAAGGCACCTGAGATGTGCGTGTTGAAGTCTGAGGTATGTAAAATACTAGTGTGGGCGTGACACCATGGATGTATATGTGGAACCGAATGTGCGTGGAATATTGACAAGGGGAGGCTGTCAATTGTCTAAGTCAGATTCGATTGATACTGTGTGTAATAAAAGCTCATGGCCGGAAGTGCTATGAGGCAAAGCAGTAAGATGCACTTCTTAGCCATTGTCGATAAAATCAGCATTAAAATATTCCGATGCGTTCAAATACTTTCTACGTAAAGAAAATTTCAAGGATCGCGCAAGCCTTCTGCTTCATAAGCCCGTCGTCTCTGGTTTGAATCTCCGTGCTGGCAACTTTTTATTTAAAAAAAAATTTATTCAAATGTGTATACAGATAATCAGTTTCAAGAATTATGCATATAATAATTTTTTTAGATGCCGTTTGTTGTGGAAAAACGGATGCTTTCGAACTTTATTATGTTGTTCGTAAACAAAGTTATATTTTATAGTTGTTTCATGCAAATAACACTAGAAATAAGACACAATATCACAAATAACATTCAAGTGGGTACAATTTACGGAAAAGTTCCGTATATACTTGCAGATAATTCACAATTAGTGAGATGAAGTAGCCGGAGTGTCGCACAAACCAGAGTGATAGTCATCATAAAAAAACATGGAAAGCAAAAAACACCACAGCATCTAGCAGATCTGTTAAACGATGCGTTTTGTCAAGAACAATTGTTTTTTAAATTATTTGTTAGGAAACACCTGATTTACATTTTTTTTTATTGTTCTATCATCCGCTTCTACCTTCTTTCGAAGTTAGCAGGCAACTACGCTGGTATACGGTGTCTCGTTACGACCCTCCCGTCCCCTTGTGCAGGAAGGAACATTTGTCCTTCAACTGTAGCGGTCGAGTAACGATATTTGTATTTCATACGTGCCACAGCAAGTATTTCTATTTTTAAAATATATCTTTGTTTGCGAACAACATAATGAAGTTCGAAAGCGTTGGTTTTTCCACAACAAACGGCATTTAAAAAACTTATTATATGCATAATTTTTTCAACTGATTGCTGGGAATTATATGCATACACATTCAAATAAAAATGAAAAATCTCCAGCAGCGAGATTTGAACCAGGGACCACAGGCTTATGAAGCACAGAGCTTGGTCGCTGCGCCACGTGTTCCTTGAAATTTTCTTTAAGTAGAAAGTATTTGAATGCAATGGAATATTTCAATGCCGATTTTCTCGACAATGGCAAAAAAGCGCTTTCTGCTGCTTTGCCACATAATGCCTCGGGCCATGATCTTTTATTAGACCTAGTATGAATCGAATCTGAATTTTACAATTGACGATAGCTCCCCCCCCCCCCCCCTTGTGAGATAGATACAGAGCATCATAGATTAGTTTTTTTGGTTTTTCAACAGTTCATTTTTTTGGACGTGCAATAGATTGCATGGTTCACTGATTAGCATAAAATATATTTGGGATATTTACATTTTTTTTGTCTCCGTAGATTCTGTCTCCCCTTTCGTTTTTTGATAGTTTTTAATTTTTGGGATTTTGTACGGTTTTTCTTGGATTTTTTTTGGGTTTCGCATGCTAGCTCCTTATAATCCTTGATAACCGACCGCGGTAGCGATGGAAGGAGGGTTTCTATCGTGCAAACTTGACAAAGACGCACACAAAGCGGAGAGCGTATAAAGGTATAGCCAGAGCTCAGCCCGTCTACTATAGACATAGTAAAAGCGCCGCAAAAAAAAAGTTAACTTTACAAAATCGATATCGCGAAAAGTATGGCATGTCACCATAAATCCTTTAAGCAGACTTCTTAAAATATTACAAAGAAGATCTGTGCTATAGTTGCTACAATATTCAGAGTCGATTTGCCTGGATACAGATTTCCACGCCATCGACCAGACCATTGCCTTGAAACTTTTGTCGCTGTCTTAGAAAAAGCTGCGAGTGCAATGGCTAAAGACTGAGTCTGCTCAGTTCCTCGTAGATAAGCTTGATTGCATAAAAGATATTTTGTCGAAAAGCTGACTTATGGCCAAACATTTCTCATATTGTGGTACTTCATGGAATAATCATTTAAGGGGCTATACCAGTGTGAACGGTGAAAATGTGGGTGATTTTCGGGAATTTTTTGGAAGAAAAGTACTCAATTAAATGTTTCGGGAAATTGAGAATATATTTGGCTATATTTGACCTATATTACATAATTTTTTTCATAAAAAAATTTGAAATCCAAGCAACTTATGCGCTGCCTTCGGAGGCGATAAAAAAAAGTTCCTCCCCTGCTGACATGATTCCGGCCGATTGAGTAGCTGAAACCGAAAAAGGAAAAAATGTCGTTAAACTGGGAGGTATTTCCTGTACAATGACGTAGGATTTTCGAAAAATATCAAAATCTAACAAAATGGTGTGGTTATGAAAAAAAAGTCTGTTCTCTTGCCTATAAAATGGTCGTTTTTTTCAATGCCAAAGCGTCAATTTTCATCCAATCAAAAATATGCTAAGTCATTGTAGAGTAAATATATTCAAGAGTACTCAGTTTAAATTTCAAGTCAATCGGATAATCCTTGAGTTACAATGAGTAGCTCCTTGAGAGCTCCAATGAGAGCTCCTTGAGTTACAAAGGTAGCAAATTTGAAAAATCTCATTCCGAGAAAAACGCGTTTAAAGATTTAACTATCGATTTTCGACCTACGAGGGGTTGCTCTTTAGAAGGCTGCCATTCGGGGAGTATTATAAATACAGCCTTGACATTTTTACAGGATATTCTTGAAAGTAAAAACTGTCGAAAAAGGCAAAAAAAAAATCGATTTTTTGAAAGTGTGACACTGGTATAGCCCCTTAAAACATATTCTCTGTGATAAAATGTATTGGACTTGATTCCTAAGACCGTAAGGCATCATTGTGGCAAACCAATATTCATCGAATTTTCCAACAATTTTAGTATCACACCCCTATCTTTCTTGTTGCCAGGCCAATCTAGGCTATATATGTGAGGCCTCATTTGATGTGCACCTTCTATACGTCTATCAGCCTGTGACAGTTGTTGCTTATATACAACAGACCAATAAACTGGCCCATACCGGCCGGATGGCTTGTAGTTAATACATATCAAAATTAAGTTTATTACGTATTTGCATGGAGATAACGTTTTCCAACGATTATGAAAACTATTTATTTCTTACTTACAGGAGTTTCTTAAGTATTCCATAGATCTAGCGGATCTTGTGGGAATGTTGTTAGTACTGAAAGGAATCCCAGGCAAAGGACACGCAAAAGTGTTGACAGCTGGAATCGGCTGGGCAGGGGCAGAAGTTCTGCTTACGAGATTTCTACTCCTTTGGGTTGGAGCGAGAGGCGCCGAATTCGACTGGAAATATATTCAAAAGAGCCTTGAGACCAACATTAGTCTGGTAAGTAGAATCTATCTACAGCATACAGTTGAAAAAATAGTTTTTCGATCGTAGTACAAATTTGTTTTCATACGGCAAAAAATAATTCGTAGGGATACTGCCGTCATATTTATTCGTTCTAAATTTTTATAATTTTGTTTCGTAGGTAAGTCGGGCAAGTTGGACTTTTATGGTGATGTGTGGCTTTAAAAAAAGTGTTTTTAAGCCCTTAAAAGGCTGAATTAAAACCCTCACCAGTATAGTATAATTACACGCCATTTATAATGAATATTTCCAGACCTCTAGGCATACAATAAACCTAGTATGATCAGTGCACAAAGTTTCACAGATATTAGAATCATTCAATGGAAAATAGCTCGTCAAATGGGGTCATAATGTGGCCCAACGGTGGAGTTGGCTACATTGTGCCAACTCTAACTAGTGTACCGGATAGGTTGAGCACAATGTGCCATTCCGAAACTACGTAGTAGTATCGAGTTTTATTTGCACAACTTTTTTGCAAACCCAAACAAACAAAACATGAATATTTCACATACATACTTTTCACTTCTTATCTACACCGCACATTCCTACATTCCGCATGATTTTCACATTCTCCCTTTCTTCAATTATTCGTCCACTCCGTCGATCTCTCCTCCCCCATGCTCCTTACTCATCTTTCTACACATTACCTCTATTTCCCTATAGTACTCGCATATCCCTATTTGTATTTTTCCTCCCAGCATATTTATGATTTCCCCCTTTACTGCCAATTCATCCATTCCTTCCATCCACTGCTCTGCTTTCTTCTTTGCTTTCTTAAACACTAACTCCCTACCTTTTTTACATATCAGTAGGTGCCCCAATATCTCATTTATGCCTTCACTTATCCTGCACGTCAAATCCGTTTCCCCTTTCTTTCCCGCCCTTCCTATGTTGCCACATCTTAGCGTCGCCCATATTTCTTTGTCCCTACCCTTTACTCCCTCCTCTGCCCAATATTTCCTTGGCATCTCGTTCTATGATATATTTATACTAATCTACTTGATATTTTTATACTCATCCAATTTTTTCCTCTTCCCTCCTTAAAATTCTGTTTTTCAAGTTTTTCAGCCTCTCGTCTATCCTTTTGTCTATTTTTATTTACTTACTTTCGCTCCCTTATCATTTTTATTATCTCTTCTATATCCAGATCTCCGACTACCTTCACCAGGTTTTCCCGCCATTTTGACGGTCACCATTTGTTGTCACTCTAATTTCGTCTAGTAAGCAATTTTTTGGTTACCTTGTCTCCTCCATTCTCATCACTTCTCTAATATATCTCAACGCTCTTTCCCTTATTACATATTCCATAGTAGGCACTCTTAGTTCTCTCCTCCATATATAAATTGACGTCGATCTGTCCACCCTTAATGCCATCTTACAATACCTGCTCTGTATTTTTTAAATACGCTTATTTCTCGCATTCCCCATATCTCCACTCCATAAATTGCTCCTGCTTTTACTATTAAGTCTAATCAATAGAGTCGCTCCTCCATCATATCTCTCCCCGCCCTCTTCCAAATCCCCCACACCATATTTGTTGCCTTTTGCGTTTTCCCTGTCACCTCTTTTCCATGTGTCCTAATTGAGTTTTTACACGTGAACCAATATCCCAGATATTTACATTCCTTTACTATTTGTACTTCTTCACTTTTAATTTCCCATTTTTCCTCCTTAATTTTGTCTCCGTTACTGAAAATCATTATTTTTGTTTTCTCTGCATTTATTTCCATTTCATTTTCCTGCGCCCTCATTTTTCCTTTTCCACTTTTCCTCAAAATCATCTATGTATCAATCGAATAATACCGCACTAAGCGCGCATCCTTGTCTTACACCTTGCCTTGTTCTAAAACTCTGTGATTTTCCCTTGTGCTTGCACCTTTGCTCTTGTTTTCTTGTATATTTTTCTTATTGTATCCAGCATTCTTCTTTCTATTCCCTTCTCTATTAGTTTTATAAGCATTCTTTCCCTGCATACACTATCAAAGGCGACTTCAAAGTCCACAAACACTACATAACGCCCCCCCTCTCCCCCCTTCTTTTTTAGTTTCGTATTAATCACTGCATTCAACGGCAATATCTGGTATCGCATTCCTCTTCCTTTCCTGAATCCTGCCTGACTTTCCCTCAACTTTTGTTTTTCTCTATCCACTTGCCTAACCTCTCTGTCATCATCGTTAATAATTTATAGCCTACATCCAATGATGATACCCCCCTATAATTTTCTGCTTTGTCATTTTCCTCTTCCTTGTATATTGACACAATTCTTGCCGTTTCCCACCCTTTCGCAATTTCTCCTCCCAGCCGTATTTTATTTAATGCCTTTCTCATTTCTTCCCTTTGCGCCTCTGGTAGCGCCTTAAAAAACTCCCCACTGATTCCATCTTACTCCGCCGCTTTTCCATTTCCCAATTTTTTCAACGCCCCTTCCATTTCTTTTGTATTGAATTTCTCATAGAATTCCCTTTTTTCTTCTCTTTCTTCTACACCTATTTCTCTTTCTTTTCTATCCCAAACCCTTTTTTGTTTCGCTCCTATTCTCTTTTGTTCATCCTATTTCTCCTCTCCATTCAATAATTTTTCAGAATGTTCATTCCATTGTTTCTTCGTTATTTTTCTACCTACTGCTCCTCTTCCTCTATTCCTATATGTATTAATCACCTTCCACCAGTTTGGCATGTTTTTCAATTTTCCGACCTCTTCCCAAATTGTGTACCTCCATTTTTTTGCCTCTTATATGTCTTTTAAGTTCCTCCTTTCTTCTGCTAATTGTCGTTTTTTCTCCATGCTTCTTTGTTGCGTGAATGCTTTTCATTTTTCTTCGTACTCTTTATTAAATCATCTTGCAGCTTTCTCGCTCGTTTTGTTTTTTCCCCTCTTTTTCTTAACCCGGCCTTTTCCGCCGCCCTTAATATTTTTTCTTTTACCCCCTACCATTCTTCTTTTCCTTTTGAATTTCCTCTATAAATCTGTCAGCCTTATCTTTTTTCCAGATCAACGTTATTTTTTCGCTTTCATTCTCTTCCTCTTTTTCTATTTCCCTTTCCCGAATTTCAAACATAATTAGCAGGTGATCGGATTCTATTCTATCTACCACCTTCATCCGTTTAATTTATTTTGCCCCCCCCCCCCCCCCCCCCCCTACAAAAGTCACTTTACCCTCCTTGTCCCCTTTCATTCTTTCATTCATCACTTTCAAGCCCAATTCTTCGCACAACACTAACAATCTTCTACCTTCCGCGTTTATTATTTTGTCTTGCGACTTTTTTATTTCCTCGTCTTTTTCGTTCATCCCCTTCTCATTCATTGCTTGCTCCTCTTCTATTCTTGCATTCATATCCCCAGCAATTAAAACAATCCCAAGCAACAAAGCAATTAAAACTCCTTTTTCGTGCTTCATCCAGTATGATTTATTTCAACTCTTTTTCTATTTTTCTTATCTTGAGATTATGATATATCGTAATTATTGCCGTTTTTTCCTTCTTTCATTATTACTCAGTATCAGCTCGCATTCCCATTCATTTATCCCCCAGCTTTCTTAAAAATTTCGAGACTACGTTTTATTAGTATTATATAGAACAGTATTTTTTCTTGCTGCGCATTGGTCTTGAAGATTAGCTTTAACACTTGCAATTCTTTCAGTAAGACAGGCTTCATAGCAGCTTACAAGTGCTGAGGTTGTTTTAGAGAAATATATATTGACAACATGCATATCTTTTATTTCAGTTGTACCATATTTTTAAAATAATTATTTACATACAAGGTCACTGTTTGAGAGCGCCCCTTGTCATATTTGGTTATTGGGACGACGTGGATCACTTGTTAGTTTAATTCGGTTTCAGTTTTATATCCATATTGTAAATCACTACCATTGCATTCCTTTGCCCCATGGCATAACCAATGTATAAATAAACTAATCGACTTATAATCAGTAAATGATAATCAGGATTTATAATTATATCCTGCTTATGTACAAAAGGCTGATGTAGCCTCCATACGGGAGGAAGAACGTGTACGAATAAATGCTAAAAATTCGCATCGCTTAGCGGAATAAATTTCACTGCATCGAACACATTTATCGAACAGGGAAAAATATTTCGCCACGTGACATATGACGGATACGTATCAACTCAGGTAGTAACGAGCAATAAGATAACTGATACACATCAGATGAATTAACTATCGAAATATAGGTACCCGATACTCAAATGTCCAGTAGGGATCGATACAGATCGTAGATATCTTTAACGCTTAGATATAAGATCGACATTTCGGTATAAGAAAAAAAACCAACCATCGCTATTGCACTCAATTATTTATAGCCTTTCTTCTTGTTTAGGTGCAACATATATCGACGGCAACGCTGGTATGGCTGTGGTCTAGGCATGACTTGCGACGGGGTTTGATACCGGTTGTAGTCGGAATTCTTGTACTTACAATCTACAAGCCCCTCTTGATAGATTTCTTTACATCGCTGTTGTCGGCTGAACCTGCATCAACCCTCTTCATCAAAGCAGTTACTACACTTTTCATGGGAATAACTACCTTGCATATTTACGCAGGACTCGCTCATTCAATTGGTATCTTTTAAAATATTGTAATGTTCCTGAACGCTCGTTCATAACAATATCATGTATATAAGACTTACTTTTTGTCTATACCTTTATTTCTCTCTACCCTGACGCATAAAAAGACCGTAACTTTATTAAAGTAGTACATGCCAGACAGTCTCATCAAAAAAGCAAACTTACATTCAACTTTTTGAATGAGCAATAATTTTGGGAAAGTAATGTATTTACCTACTTTCACACTACATACGAGGAATATCTTGTGATTTAAAAGTTAAAAAGGGACGAAAAAAGACCTCGCCCGTGTTAGGATAAATCTCGAAAAAAGACTACGGGCGTGCTTGCGCAATGCCAGGACGACATTTTGAAGCGGTAGTCCAAGCTCGCATGTTGAGGACGATTAGAGCAAACGGTGGGATTCTTTAGGTTCCGCGTTTACGTCGCCCTCGTCAACACCACGAGGCAAACCAGGATTAAAGCACTGCTCGGCTAAGTATTACAAACACACACATACACACAGAGTCAGCAGAGAGGATTTGGAGTCATTCATTATTGCGGGAGTGACGAACTGTGGAGACCTGATCTCCGCACACACGAACACAAACACACAGGCACTTTTCATGATTATATAATCTATTCTGAGCCCGTTTAAACGATATTTTTGAAAATATAATTTTTTTTCGTTTTTGAGCTATTTTTCCACCTAGAAGATCGCATTTTTTACCTATGGTTCCTCAGAGACTGTTCTTCGTGACGAGTAGAATTTTTCGGGACAAAAAATTTGACCTTGAATTTCAACGTCAAGGTCAATTTTTCGGCTACAAGTTTTGATAGATCTCCACCGATCTCGAGCTGGAGAATCATCTGGCGAAGTGGCGACTAATCATTTATTTCCACCCTGTTCACTTATCGGACATAGCTGAGCGCCAAGCGACGTTACGAAGACCTTCAGCCCGAAACATCGCGTACCAATATTGCGTCGACCGTTTTTTCCCCTCTTTTCTCCGTATACTCGACGGTCTCCGACAAGTATAAATAAAGAAAAATGTTCTTTCGCGTACACGCCGGGATCCGCGGCGGAAATGTGCGACTTTACCAAACTGTCAAAAACCATTTAAGAACGAATTAATTTTGTAAGCGTAAATAGGGCGCTTCGTTTTATGAACTTATATGCACTTTAAATGTTTTTACATTTTCAATGCTTTTACATTTTTACTTTTACAGCGACTGGAACATGCGAGTGTAAATTGCAACCTCACATACCACTGCATCAAGTGTAGTGCTTCACACGAAACCGCAAAATGCACTTTAAATAACTTATCAGATAAACAGCTCCACGGCAGTGCAAATTGCAATAACCTAGATCACCCAGCGATCATAAGTGATGGCTATACTATAAGGTCATAGACAACCACTCATAAAGTGAGAGACATTAGACAACGACACCTCATCGATGAATTGAAGCGATACACACGAAAGTCACATCGAAAATATCCTTTATATAAGCTATGGCACTACCCGCAGCGACAGTAGCAACACAGAGATTCGCGACGCAGTAGTGACCATCATCCGTAGCATCACGAGACTCACCGCTACCATGAGCCATCATTTTACATTTCACATTTATTAAAATAATATCAAGACTCAAAGATGCTGATAACAACAGTCCAAAGTCTACGATCTAACTACTACGAGATGCGTTTGTTTGTTGAGTTTAATTTTACGCACAATATCAAAAAACGGTATGGCACCGCGCGAGGTACTGCTTTCGATTCTCTCCTCGTAAAGTTTTTAACGAAATAAGTTTTTTAAGAAATGATTTGTTACGCCTTTTATCGGTAAATTAGTTTGATTATAGATTACATTTGTTATAATAATCATAATAACGCACATAAAAGAGTAATAATTCCTAAAAGCTATTAACGTTAATGTGGTTATTGATGGTTGATGATTTTTTGTAACTATTCAAAAATGCATTATAAAAATTATTTACAAAGTCCTAATACATTTTTCGTAATTAAACAAAAATTTAAGAACTTTGTAAAAATTGTCATACCAATTATTGCATTAAACTAATTAGACGAACTAGATCGCAAACAAACAATCTTAGTGCACGATAAGTGTTTTTTTTTAAAGCGTCAGCAATTAGCCACCATGACAGTTAGTTTCACTCTATGCACTGACTGTATTACTATATTTTTGATACACTACGGACACGAACGACGCCTACAGGCCATATTTAACACCACGCTCTTGAGTCAAAATTACGGACGTTTTTTATACCGTCTCACCCACGGTCTTACATACAGGTCTTGCAACGAAGCCAAATTTCGTGGTGGGGGTAGGCACGCTTATCGGCTTCACTTTTCGATTCACTAGGCGCCGCTACGCGTCGCCACTAGCGAGGGGAAGTGCATTTCCCCTTACCTCTTGCCCGTGGAGCTCAATAAACTTACCCGGCGACTATGAAAATATCGAATTATTTTGCATGCAAATCGATTGTTAGTCGTTTATTAGTGTTTGTTAGACAAAATCCAGCGTTTGTTAGACGTTATTTATTTAATAATACGAAAAACATTTTATGTCAAAGTTAGCCCCAGGAAAATGCTTTTCTAATGATTTCGAACTTTTCTTCGTAACCAATCGTTTGTTAGTCATTTGTTAGTGATTGATAGTCGATTTTTATCGTTTGTTAGAGCTTAATTTTCACTTTATCGTTAAAAAACTGTTCACTCCCATAGCACGCTGCAAGCCACGTGAAGTTGGCAGCATTGCCACGACGGCTGAGCACGGCTTTGCACATATAACTCCTCAATTTCAGCAAAATGCTGTTTATTTCAATCCTACTTGATTGTTAGTCGTCTGTTCGTGATTGTTAGAAAAAATCCAGCGTTTGTTAGACTTTATTTATTTAATAATACGAAAAACTAATTTCTTTTCAAAGTTAGCCGCTGGAAAATGCTTTTCTAACGATTTCGAACTTTTCTTCGTAACCAATCGTTTGTTAGTGATTGTTAGTCGATTTTTATAGTTTGTTAGAGATAAATTTTTATTTTATCGTTGAAAAACCTTTTACTCCCATAGCACGCTGCAAGCCACGTGAAGATGACAGCATTGCCACGACGGCGGAGCACGTCTTTGCCCATGTAACTTCTCAATTTCAGCAAAATGCTGATTCTTCTCATCGTACTCGATTGTTAGTCCATTGTTAGTGATTATTAGTCCACTTTGATCGTTTGTTAGCGCTTAATTTTTATTTAATCGTTGATAAACTTTTCGGCCCTAGGGTGCGCCACAAGCCCCGTGAAGTCAGCAGTTTTGCCACGACAGCTGAGAACGGGGCCCCTCTGTAAAAATGGCCCACCGAAATCAACATCCAAGCTTCTTATCATGACAAATCATTTGTTGGTCGGTTGTTGGTCATTGTTGGATCAATTGCAATCTTTGTTGAAACTTTTTTAAAGCACAGGATGAAAAATAATAATAACATTTCACCTGTTTTGAGGTGCAATAGAAGCGCAAACGTTTGTTGGTTATGAATATCATAATTAGAAGCTTTGTTGGTTCTCCGTATTATTTAAATCAATAGATGGAATGTACATCCACGTGTTACATGACGTCATAAAATCATAAGGCCGCGTTCGCACTGTCTGCGTCGATAGAATGTCTAACCAATCGGATAGGCGTTCGGGAATTAACCAATCAGCCAGCAGCTCCAGCAGTTGAGAAAACATATTATATGATAAACATATTGATTGTAAAAATACGGAAAAGCAACAAAGCTTCTAATTATGATATGCATAACCAACAAACGTTTGCGCGTCTATTGCACAATTTTTGGCATGTTTTCTCAACTGCTGGAGCTGCTCGCTGATTGGTTAATTCCCGAACGTTTATCCGATTGGTTAGACATTCTGTTGACGCAGACTGTGCGAACGCGGCCCTATGACTTTATGACGTCATGTAACACGGGGATGTACATTTCATCTATTGATTTAAATAATACGGAGAACCAACAAAGCTTCTAATTATGATATTCATAACCAACAAACGTTTGCGCTTCTACTGCACCTAAAAACGGTTGAACTATTAAGAAATTGGTCAATTTCACGTTAGATTTTGTTTTTCATCCTGTGCTTTGAAAAAGGTCCAACAAAGATTGCAATTGATCCAACAATGAACAACAAACGATTTGTCATGATAACAAGCTTGGATGTTGATTTCGATGGGCCATTTTCACAGAGGGGCCGTTCTCGGCTGTCGTGGCAATGCTGCCAACTTCTGAAAAATGAAAAGTTTTTTAACGATAAAGTCAAAATTAAGCTCGAACCAACGATATAAATCGACTAACAATGACTAACAAACGATTGGTTACGAAGAAAAGTTCGAAATAATTAGAAAAGCATTTTTCTGCGGCTAACTTTGACATGAAATTTGTGTTTCATATTATTAAATAAATAAAGTCTAACAAACGCTGGATTTTGTCTAACAAACACTAACAAAGACTAACAATCGAGTAGGATTGAAATAATCAGCATTTTGCTTAAATTGAGGAGTTACATGTGCAAAGCAGTGCTCAGCCGTCGTGGCAATGCTGCCAACTTCACGTGGCTGCAGCGTGCTATGGGAATGAAAAGTTTTATAACGATAAAGTCAAAATTAAGCTCTAACAAACGATAAAAATCGACTAACAATCACTAACAAACGACTAATAAACGATTGGTTACGAAGGAAAGTTCGAAATCATTAGAAACGCATTTTCCTGCGGCTAACTTTGACATGAAATTTGTTTTTCGTATTATTAAATAAATAAAGTCTAACAAACGCTGGATTTTGTCTAACAAACACTAACAAACGACTAACAATCGATTGGCATGGAAAAAATTCGATATTTTCATAGTCGCCGGCTAAGTTTATTGAGCTTACCCGTGAATAGGACCAAAGTGTATACGTCTGTTTTTGTGTCGTGGTTGTCGAAATAACCTTAATTTGCGACCATATACCACGAGGTTCTACGCAATTTACCGTGATACATTTTTTTATCGTGTTTGTACAAGTAAATGTGAATTTTTTTGGAAGCGTTTTCGAAAAAAATGCGAAATGGTTAAGGGTTGCGCGGTTCGCAATTGGAGAACGGGGTACAAAAGTTTAAGTTAGGTCAAACGGCGCATGCGCTGCGGTCAGAAGGGAAACGGACAGAAGAGCTATTTCTCTCTTCGTCTCACCACTATTTCCCCTTGCCGTCACGCACCAAGCGGCAGAAATCGGAATAAAAAACAGAGCCGCTAATACCCGTATTCATAGTCCTTCCTTGAGGAACAAGGATTCCTTGTTCCTCATTTCGCATTTCATAGACCTTCCTTGACAGAACAAGGAGCCTTATTGGCCTCCTTCTTTCATGGCAGGTCTCGAGCTTCCTTGAGGAAACTTTCGGCACTGTGAATGGCTGTTTCGTTTCATATGACTAACGCTTGCGCTTGCGCTTGGCGTCTATGCAGTTTTCACCTGTATCACAGACCAGTCTACAGATTAACCTCAAAAACAGTTAAAAGTGGAGCACGTAAAAAGTTTCCAAACGTATCGCAGTGAATAGAGTTTAAACCGAAAAAAACTGTTGGAACTCGTAAAAAGTTTCGAGGCGTATCAGAATTCACGGCGTAATCGAAATAAGCAATTGGAACCACATAAAACGTATCGGAGTGTATCAGTGTACGGCGTAACCTCAATAAATAATTAAAACCACGTGGAAATTTGTACAGAAGTTTTGCATGTAATTACTCGGAATAATGAACAACGATTTTTTTACACAATTCTGCTAATGAATTTGATGATGATTTTGAGGAAATTGTGAATAGATTTCGATGGCTGCTTGACAATCGAGAGCCAAGCAGGTTGAGTTAGTTTCAAATGACGCCGAGTAGCGCTTCTATCACCGGTTTTACCATCATAAGCAATCACATATCTCTAAATATGTCTTCCTTCTGGAAGGGAGAGCCGAGTTGTGAGTATGAAACAAGGACGCCTCTGAGATTCAAGGAAGCCTTCATTAAGGCGTCCTTTATCCTTGAGATAAGGAGAGACTATGAATGCGGGTATAAGGGTACCCCCACTACCGCCGTTGTCAGACCTGCATGTAAGACCGTGCACCATACGAAGATTAGATTCCTTCCCTATAGTTTGTTTGATAAGAAAGTGGTCACTCTGTGTCCCCAGCCTTGTCGCTCAAGTATAACTAGATTGTGTGGCGTTTGTAGTCGAGTGCCCGGTTGACTATACATATATCGGTCGTAAAGCATATCGTTCGCATTTATTCTCATCTCGCATTGTTCGGAGGTTATGTTATTAAAACATATTCAAGTTATTTAGTGTACTAGGTGTGCTATTATAACTATTATTGCTATTAAATAACGCAAAATGCCTACATGCGCTGCGAGCGAGCTGGGCACATGACTCCCAGCGCCTCTAGCGGCGAGCGACATTTCGTGGTCCACTGAAACTGATCTGTGTCAGGGGCCTGATTGGAACGCATGTCCCTGCGACCGCTTGTGAGAAACGTTGGAATGATGTAGCCGCGTAGCGGCGAGATGGTGGAACCAGTAGGAGCGCTACATAAGAAACGTGTACGCCCGAGCGCTGCGGCCATATGTATATATATATATATGGGGCCGTTAAAACCTGTCGATTTCAAGAAGCGAGGCGCTTCCCGATTCTTACGGCCAAAAGCGCACGCGCAAACCCGTGAAAGAGTTTTCTATGAAGAGGGCGAGGGAAAATAGAAGTCAGTATTCTCGGGAAACCAAAAAAGCTCGTGTCGTGATTTTCATCTCTTGTAACCGTTCAACCATTTTGTCTTCTATCCTCGTAAATGAATATTTTAATAACATCTTTATCATATCCCACAAACGGTGGGCTCGTCCGGGATTTGAAAAAAAAGTTATAAGCCGAACGCCCCACCGAGAGATTAGTCGCGCGAGAGATTAGTCGCAAAAAGAAGAACGAAGTTGTAAGAAAAATGGAGGAACTACAGAAGTTAAAAGTCGAAGGGCTGAGACGAAGATTATAAGAGTTGGGTCTCCCAATAACATGCTCAAAACCCGTGATGTTGTGAAAGATGACGCATTAAAGGACGATGGTGTTGCAGGAGGCGACACAAAAGAGGCTACAACAGACGAAATCATCAAAGACCACAATGATAAAGACCATACAAACAAAGACGAAGATTCGGACGATGAAGACGACGGTTCCGAGGGGGATGACGATGACGATGGGGATGACGACGACGACGACGACGACGACGACGACGACGACGACGACGACGACGATTCGGAGCAAGAAGAGTTGGCCAGGGAGTCAGAACAAAGACGAAAGAAGAATCCCGTTCGCCAAACTACGTGGAAAAGCGAGCGCCGAGACAAATAAGAAAGACACTAACGATGTTACTACGGTTTCGGGCGCCCAACGATGACATTCAAAGACGTAGAGCATGCGCTCGAGTCGTTCTCTGGTGATGGGAACGAAAACGTTACAGCAAGTAAATTCACCGTAAGCTGAGTACTACTACGAAGAAGCACGACGAAACATGTGTCGAGTTCACGTATCGGATGTTAGAGATCGCGAGTCACGCTGACATTGACACGGAATCGATAATTCTATGCATTACTGACGGCATCCAAGACAACGAGACGACTAAAGCGATGATCTACGGAGCGAGAACGATCAAAGGATCGCGAAGTGAGACGACGGTTCGACGATGTTTCAACTGCGGAAGTGCGGATCATCTGAGTTCGAACTGCCCAGACAAAACAAAGGGCGCGAAGTCTTTTAAGTGTAGTGACTTCGGTCACATCGCGTCAAAGTGCAAAAGAAGCCGGAGAGAAAACCGATCTCGAGGTTCACCACGGAATTCTCTACAAAGTGCGGAATGGATCGAGGTTGTTGATCGTGCCAAAGATGATGAGAAACGAAGTTATACGGCGGGCCCGCGATACAAGGGCATTTTGGTGCGAAAAAGACAGTATTTATTGCTACGTGAATTCTGGATTCCCCAGATGCGCGAGAGAATACAACGAGTTTCCGACAACTCAGGAGCTGTATCCTCACTGAGAAAAAGCCTGGAAAGCGGGGAAGATTTTAAAACCCGATCGATAAACGAGACACACCGCTTGATACGTACCATATCGATCATCTCAGAATGATGCCTTCAATGAATAAGAACTATAAACATCTATTGGCAGTGGTAGACGCTTTTACCAAGTTCGCGTAACATTACCTAACGAAATCGACGATGTCCGGAGAAGACGACACGAGACTCCGAATGCAGGCGACGATTTTTGGAAATCCACGGAGGATCGTTTCGGATCGAGGAACCGCGTTTACCGCAAGTGTTTTCCAAGAATATTGTCAGGCTGAAAAAATTGAACATATTCTTATCACGACTGAAGTGCCCCGTGAAAAACGGCACGTCGAGCGATGATCATCCCAATCTTGACGAAGTTGGCTGAGGCGAACCCCGCAAAGTAGTACAAATTTGTCAATAAGGTGCAACAGTTGATAATTTACCGTATCACCGCAGTACCAAGAAAACGCCATTCAAATTGTTAATCGGAAAACCGACGCGTAACAAAGAAGACGTACGCCTGAGGCAGATTATCGACGAAGAACTTTAGACGGTGTACGACAAGAATCGAGCCGAGCTACGAGGAAAGCGATAATGAACATCGCGAGGATTCAAGCCCAAAACAAGGCGAATTACGAGAAACGACGGAAGAAAGCGAAAACGTACCGATATGACGACTTGGTGGCGATACAAAAGATGCAAGTTGGTCGTGGTCAAAAGTTTCACCCGAAATTCCGTGGACCGTACAAAGTGACCACGGTATTGCCAACGAATTCAGACGAGCATAAAAGAACTGTTCTTATGGGCGGCCTGAAGACAAGTATTCTGCGACCCAAACTGCCGCGTAGCGGCGTGACGAGCGAACAGCTGTCACGGCAGATTGGGGGGAATGAGACACCTACCTCTCTCTTACACATTGCGGAGCGAATACACAATTGGGATGTTTTCCGAATTTGCTTTTGAGATTATTTTTTGCTATTTTTGCTCGAAACTTTAATTAATAGGATTCTTTAACTCGAAAACTATGGCGTTTACGATAAAATACCACGAGGAGGTGTTTTAATTTTCGGTTTTAAAGTCGTGTGAAATTTTTCAGAATTTCTTTTTTATTCATTTCGATTTTGTTTTGCCAAAACTCGTAGAATCGTCCAAGCAACTGATTGGCGTACGTAAGAAAATCTCAAAGGAAAATTCTGAGCGATCTAGTATAAGCTTACTCAACTTATATTTTTGACATTTCCTTTCAAACCCTACAGTTCTTAAGTTATGTTGCATTTCTAAAATTTGTTTTTTTTAGCAAAAAAATGAAACTACTTTGCGGGATAAAAATCGTATGAAACTTTTTGAAAAACAAAAAACGAAGCTTTTTCTACCCCTTCCACGTTTATCATGGATAAATATGATTTTTAAAAATTCCATAATTTATGCGAGTAATTTTCGAAGGTTGAAGAAAAAATATTTCAAAAAAGCGAAACCAAGCGGGATGTGTTCCCTTCAAAACCCCGTTTATTAAATTTGACTATCGGTTTTTTTTGACCGAACTATCTAACTTTTACGCGGGAAGAAACATCGTCTGGTGTATTCAAACACAGCGAACGTACGATGCTTTAGCGATTGTTAGACTTGTCAATGGCAGAAACTGTCACTGTTGTCGAGTCGATCGGTTATTTTTTCTTGAATAAAATATCAATATATTTATATTTATAGACATTAGATCTATTAATATGATTTCCCGGGTTAGAAATATTTTTCAGCATTATGACTTAGTAATTGTCCAATAATTAATTTTTGCATGCAATTTTATTCGCAAGAGGTTGGCATCCTGCCGAAAACTCATTGTATTTTCGCCCTCATTTTCCCTGCCAAGGGACCGTCCCGAAACTCCTTAAACGCACGACGTTGGGTTTAGGAAGAGATGAACCTGTCATACTCGTCTGAGAATGAAATATCTTTCAATGCCATATCGCGAAAATACAGGTGCAAAACAATAACTTAGTCACGCTGTCATTGCAGCAACAGTTAACAATTCGCCTGCAGCTCGTAATCAATAAATAATTAAATCCATGTTTAGAAGGATGTAGAGTAATATTCTTGTAAAAATGTAAAGTAATATTCTTATAATAACAGCATCCATAGTGTGTTCTTACATACGTTAGTATTAAATTATCACGTCCTTCCATAAACAAATTCTTACAGCTGACAAACGGTTCGATTCAACGTGCCCTGCAAAATTCGTATGCATTAAAACGTTATCCATACCGCTAAACAAATGTCAAAACAGCAAGTAAGCATAGATCCATCATACCAAGTTCTTTTTGAAGCCACGTTCAATGTGGCGTCTCACGACTGTGTTTGACTTCGCCGTTGAATGTTCTACTCGAGCTATTATTAGAAGGAAACATCTTTTAGGGACGCAGGACTTATCTACAGTCAACTTGAATCCATTTTGCTGCAAGCGACTTTGCACCACCGGCTATTTTGCGAAATGGCGACTAGTTATTTGTCCGACGCGTCCTTCCCCTAACCCCCACTCTATGACCGTAGCTATGCTCGTAGCTGCGGTTACCGTGGGGTTTCACTGCTATCGACCCTATAGTGGAGCGCCTTTCACGTCGCAAAATAAACGGCGGTCGTCGGTCCCAGCTCAGCAAAATAGGTGAGAGTTGAGTGTACGTGAATAATCGATTTGTTCGCCATTTGGTCTCTCTAAAACTTACAAATAAGTCACGATTGTAGCACAAGTGTTCCAGAATGGTGCAGAATAAACTGTCGTCGTAGCGATCTGGACACCGGGTTCGCCCATTCATTCGATCGGCCAGATTACTCGTGACGCACTGCAAAAATGATAGGTAGTCAATGAATTATTAACTGCTAATGACTATCAATAAATAGCTGGTGCATACACACGTCTTTTAGTTTAGTCATGGTTGGCGATTCCGAAGCAGAGGGAACCCATATTTTCACATCGTCGTCCAAACCGCTGCTCGCCAACACTGGGATGTATGGGTGCGGTTTGACGCAGTCGACCTACAACATGCAGGGCACCCATAGTGTTAAAATAAATTACAAATTTTCCCAGTTTTCAACGCTCGAGATTCTTTAGTTTGTTCGAGTTCGTACGATTTGCTTCGATCGAGTTAGCCACTACCAGAATACAAGTTGCATATGCAGACTGTGGAAAGTTTTTTCCATACAAAACTCCCAGATTTATTTTTTACATGTAATAATAAAAAATGCATACCACTCCTTGGGCATCTGCTGGTATGCATTGAACGATAGCCTCCGTATTTTTTTCCCAGAAATATATATTCCCGCAGTCTGAACCAGAGACAATGAACTCACTCTTCGGCCCGAAGTAATTGACACCTTTTACTGAAAATTGCACGAGTTTTATCAGTTGAGGGTAAACATTTCGCAGTATATGTTCAGTGGTGTTTTAACGTACTCGCCTTACTGTTTCGATGACCCTCATACTTGTGAGCGTAGTCGCCATCCGGGTGAAGTATCAGTGTATCAAAAAGATAAATATCATCATCGTTGTAAGAAGCAAGAATTTCTGTGCCATTATGGTTGTACGTTACAGCAGTAACATGGACGTATTCATTGTTCGCCTAAGAGATGCAACATTTCTTATTAAGTCGCATATTGTCGAGATACGTAGTGCAAATTTAAAGAGGCAATCAATAAGACGGCGTACTAAATTTCTTGGACACAATTTGTAGACTTCCGCACTGGGTTGGCGTCGGTCGTAGATCCTTACAGACTCCGAGTGACCGCCGACGCAAAATTCGTTACTGTTGCGAGGATTCGAATGTATAGTGTAGAGTTCAACAGCAAATGATCTTTCTGTCATCGTCACTAATCTATGGATAAGAAAATCGAACAGCAACAGACATAACACCATCAATATTCCCCAAGATGTTTGTAAGCGTTTGCAGAAAATGTATCTCATTTACTTACGTCGATGTTTCGCCGTCTCGAACGTCTATCGACAGAACTTTACCGTCATCGCCGACGGAAATAGCAACGTAGGGGAAGTCCGGATGAATTGTAAATTTGTTGCAGGATCCGTGGTGAGAAGCTAATTTTCGCGTGGTACCATTGACCAGATCCAGCAATCGTATTTGACCATCGCTGGCGCATGTTACCATTAATGATAAATCGTCATGTGGAAGCCATGATGCCTGAGCGTTGTCAAAACATAAATGACATACATAATTATACGAATATTACACTACCCCGATAATTTAAAGAATTAAACCCTCGTTGCCAAATTTTGTCACTTTCGAAAAGCGAGTGTACTACTAATGAAAAGTAGTGTTGCCAAATACGCGTTATTACATGTTGAGGCATAAGCCGCGATTCCGACTTCAAACAATCATCATTAGTAAACAAACGATGGCTTAACATTCTCAATGCAATTATTAAAACACCACGGTATCGTGTAAAAGCGTCTCGAACAAAATCACAATATCGCCATCGAATATAGCCCTTGAAATCGTGAATATATATATAAAACGGTTTTCTGATTATTCTCCGATATCGATACTTTTTCCGGTGTGCAACTGAAATGAGACGCCCTGCATATTAGTCAGATTATTTGTATGACAGTATGACTGGTCAGGGGTATAAGAATATTTGAAAACGTAATTATCGCATATGAACGTAGAAGAGGTACAGCATTTTTTTAAATTGAACTAATATCAATATTTATGGTTCCCAAGTGTCAGCAAACAATTTGTGCCGAGGTAACGTTGAGGTACCAATATGCAAATCGTCTTCGTATTTCGTCATTAGGTCACTAATGGAACTCACAGTAACGTCCAAATTGCACATACCTGAAATATGTTGTTCCCATGGCCACTCTTATACGAGTTACATTTTTTTTTAGTGGCCCAATTCCATACCACAATCGCCAAGTCGTCAGACCCACTGACGAGCAGATTACCTTTCGCATTGAATTCAATAGTATTAACACAGCCCTGGCAATAAAAAATAAATAAAAATTTATTCTTGTCATTGTTATTGTTATGCAATGGAATTAAAAAATGGCAAAACTTTCGACGTCAAGAACCGTCGAGCATTTGATTGTTGAATGCTGAAGAATACTGTTTTTTTTACTTTAAATTAAAATAGCAACGTTAACCGCTGCCGTTTTTTCGTGTCCAAAATTGATTTGTTCTGATAGAAATATGGATGAATCTACATAAAAGTAACTTCCTCCCATGACTCCGATGCTGAGCAGAAGGGCAAACATCCTAAAAGAGAGCCAGGCGGGTTTTAGGACCGAGAGCGGGACTCGAGACCACGCCTTTGTTTCTAAACGCGATAATAAATAAAAACCTCGAGAGCAAAGGAGGTAAAATATACGCAGCCTTCGTATATTTCAATGCGGCCTTTGAAACGGTAGATAGAGATGTGATAATTCAGAAAATAAGAAGTATAGGTATTAGTGGCAAACTGCTAAACATGATGGAGTGGAATCTCCTAACGCTTCCAAACAGTGAAAGGAGTAAGGCAGAGGGGTCCTTTTAGTCTGCTACTCTTTAATATATTCATATAGAAGACATGGATAATATATGGAAGAAAAGTAACGAGGGGGGGAGAGTAATAGGAGGGGAAAAAAATATGGCGCAAAATTTGCCGACGATATTGTTCTATATTTAGGTATATGATTTTCTACAGGAAATATCTTTGAAATTAGTAGTCTCAAAAGGAGACTAGTAATGGAATACCCAATGAACGCAATAGTAGAAAGTGGAATGCTGCATGGACCTGAAATGGCGGGTTGGACAGAAAGGAAACAGCTGGAAAAATTTCACGTAATATATGTTAAAATGGCCATAGGGATTAGTAGAAATACCCCAAACTATATCAAGCGAATGGAAGCGGGGTGTAGAGAAGTGGAGGTAAAAATATGAAAAAGAGCCGTGAAACATTTAGTAGAAATCATGAAGACGGAGGATAGTAGGTGGCCTAAAAAAATACCTAAGAGA
The DNA here is from genome assembly GCA_963210295.1 of Ophion ellenae. Taxonomy (NCBI): domain Eukaryota; kingdom Metazoa; phylum Arthropoda; class Insecta; order Hymenoptera; family Ichneumonidae; genus Ophion; species Ophion ellenae. The sequence goes on along the minus strand of OY723391.1, from coordinate 14,555,256 downwards.
GGAAATACGAGCAATCACAAATGACAATCCAACAAAATGGGGGAAATAGATAAATGGGGCCATGGAAAGCGTAGATGAGGGAGAAATCTACCAATCCATATGGACTGGCAATATAAGGGAGGTAGACAAAAAAAAATAGAAAGCAGCATAAAATCCAAATTGAACAAGAAACTTTATACGATTGCAGCAAGATTGATGTGTCCACATACTGCGAGAAATACAAGCATAGGGAAACAGGAATTCACATGGAAACTAATGGGGAACATGAGGCAATCAGAGAAAAAAAAAACATGGAAAAGGATAAGGTGTGGTAATATCAGGAGAGACGGCAAAAAGGGTATGCAAACTGAAAGTATACAACTTGCAAGGAGGCAAATTAAAATTTGAGACACGTTTGGAAGTGTCCAAAAATTAAGGTGAAACTCAATCACGAGTTAGTAAAGAAACTGGAATAATGGAATAAAGTTGGTGGAATAATGGAATAATGCAAAGAGCAGGGGGATAGAAACAGACCATAAAATAGAGGCGTAAGTGCGAAAGTCATTGGCAAAATAACTATGGGACTACATTAGGCAATTTGAGAAGTTAGAATTTTATGATAGATGTAAGAGAATGAGAAAACCAATGTGGATAAGGAGAAACCCGATGTAAACACGTATGTAAAGGTGAAGAGATGGACACTAATTTAAACACCGTTAAAGGGGTATACAAGGAATAAATACTACTACTACTAGTAGTAGGTTCACAAGATTTAAAATTTAAACTCAATCGAATTCACCTCAATTACCATTGTTTGTTGTGAAAAATCGTCACTTTTGGCGCAGTTATCTTTTGCACATATTTAAACTAAGAAAGCGTTCGTTAAGTCTAAAATATTAGTGGGTTCACAGTTTTTCGTAAGCAGCTGCTAAGATGCTTCAATTTTTCTCCAAAAACGTGTGTACCTTTCGTAAACATCACAGTTGAGGTTTTACTTGTGTATCTATGTCTAAAAAAACGAGTATTCTTCAATATTCATTGGTGAAATGCTGAACTCTCAGCGAGCTAATCCGCGTTCTTACCTGATGTTCATCCAGTGAATGCAAATACTTCAAACGCTCTACCATATGGAGAGACCCGTAGAATTTACTTTCAAAATGGGCTCCACAACCTATTTGTCGTTGCATGACCTCGCTAATGATAGACAACTGGGATTTGGGTTTGATTTTTCTAAGAATCAGTGGCGTAACGTGTGTTTCTTCTTGTGTCCAATTTTCCGAAATATCGTTGCCTGTGAAATTTGAAATCCCACAGACATGATTAACCAGCTTCAGAATTTATTCAATGAGATATTTAATCATCAAGGCAGTCTTGCTCGATCTTCCCGGTTCGTCTCATTCTGCTGAAAGCTGACCATGCTGTTTTATAGCCCAAGTTGCAGTGAATTTTATGCAATCAACCGTAATACTCTTATAAAACGTAGACCTATTTACATATAAAACTACCACACAATGGTGGAGAGTGAATTGAGGTAGAATCATTAAACAAGTTCGGATTGTATAAAATTACCTTTTTTTGCCCTTGAAAAATTCAATCAACGGTTGTCCAAAAATTTTGACAAATGGGTCTAATTTGTTGAATATGACTATAGTACCATTAATAGATACTCGGCACTAAATTTAAGCAAAACCACACAAAGAAATTGTGAAATTTCAGTAACTCTCAACAGAGTAATATGCGCATCGGTCTGCCATCATTTGATTAAGCTAACAATATTTTTCCTACTTCACGGCTACTATGGAAGACCGACCTGCTCATAGAAGAAATATTGCAAATAGAGTATTCACTTTAATTTTTTTCTTTACAAATTTTTGGTGTGGTCTTGATGGACAAGTTTCAAATTCCCACATTTTCTGTCCATTCATTGGGAATTTTCGCAAGACGAATTTTCATTAGTAACCTTTATTGGTCTACCCCAAATAAAATATGAAATTTGAGAATTTTTCTCACCTCCATGATTGTTATCAATTTTGTACAATGAATCAAAATTACCTAACAACAATACCGATAATTTACTTCATGAATCTTAGGTCGTCACACCTACTGTTGATACCCTGAGTTGTCACACCTGATCTGGCGGACCAACAATTTTCTTGTGTATAACTTATATACTAATATTTTAAGCTTGAATTGTAGTAAAATTGAATACCAGACTTTGTTTGAGAATAAAAATAGTATAACTTGAATATATTATCAGTTTTCAAATGAACTAACAGCTATTACATTTTTTATGGAAAAAACCAAAATTGTGTACAAAAAAAATATTAGTCCATTCCTTAGAGCAGTAAAGTTAAATTTTCCAAATGATCTGACAGACCAATTTAACACTTTCAATGTGTTAAATTTTGTGCCATTTTCGCTACTGCATCACTGAATTGACAGTCATCTCACTTCCAATTACGGCTAGCCCAAACAGCTTTCCATCACTTGGTCAGCAATGCTTTGATACACCAATGTCAGAATTACATAGCTATGGAATTTACCATTGGTCTATAGTGCCAGGGTGTGACATTCCAGGATTAAACATGTTCAAAGAAACGTTATAAACGAGACTAGTTATTTTTGGCTTTCACCGGCGTCCTTATTGGATTCGTCCTCGTTTGGGGATAAAGTACTTGACTCTTTGACAGCAAATGTTCCCGAACTGTGTTGATTGAATTGCTTACCCATCTTGTGAACAACTGCATCACCGCTGGATTTCTCACTGATAACGATACTCGAACAAGCTGAACCATTACTGTTGATGCTCAACTCTTTTTGTCGGCAACTTTGTCTCTTGACGTTTTTCGAACGGTGTAAAGTTTCAGTACTGGTACCCGCTCGGTTGTCATCATCCGTGTCCGAACTACTCGGCTCTTGTTCAATCAAATGATTATCTCCTGAATTGTTTTCAAATTTTCCACGGGTTTTTTCCATCCTGGATTATTCAATAGAATTGGATTTTGAACCTTAAAGGCACTTGCATGACCGGCTAATTCTGAGGCAAGTATTCGTTCGAAGAGCTGTAATTCTTATCCGCAAAACGATTGCGATAGTTTGCAAAGGGCACGCTTTCCGTCAGATCCATTGATCTAATTATCATGTAAACTTTATTATCTTGGGCAGTGACACCGATATCTATGCACAATGTCATTTTTCAACGCACCGTTTTCGCCATGGAAAATAGATATAGGAGACCAAATTCCAATGGGGAGGCAGTGAATAGTGTGTATCCGAAAATGCGAATAACAGGGATGGCGCGTTAATCGACAAAACCCATATATATAGTAGTATATCGGTCGACGAAGTGAAACCGATCAGGCGAGTTTCTAACCTCACAACTAACCAGTCATGAGAGTATATCACTTTGAACAGATTGATTCGTGGTTTTCGAAATGTGTACATGGGAATTTTAAGCCGCAATCTATTTCAAAAGAAAAAGGTGAGTCTCTAGAAATTGAATCATATCTGTAGACTCAAGTTTTGTAATACATACTCGTTTCTGTACTCCCATAAATGACGTACGAGAACACAAAAAGTTAAATTACGCAGTGGGAAATTTGTCAACAACGCGTTGGCAACAGTACGTCAAGCGAGAGCATGGAGTATGGAGGCTAGAGTGGGAGGAGTCCGAACCCTTATGGAGAGACTTGAAAAAAGTGGCTACAAAAATGTGGTCAAACAGAGATGGCGCCACTATTGCTAAGACCTCGAGAAGTGAGCTGCGTGTGACGGAGACGGAACAAATAAATAATGAGAAGTGGACTGTGTATGAGGCAGAATGATCTTGAGAAGTGCACTGCGTGCGAGAGAGACGTAAAATGATATATACCAGAGAGATCTCCGTAAATGCGTAAAGATAGAAGAATATTTTTGATATTGTAATGCCCAATGAACAATATGCATCAGTTGCATAATTAACGGTGAAACATGTCGAATAATAATAATGCGATACACAGTGATAGAAAAATATTTTTATTATAACAGTGTTTAATTGTACAACGAACGGTAGAAAATGTCTTAAATAATACTGATGCTTTTTCTTCTTGGATCAATTTTTATTTTCTTAGTGTATACGACGGTAAATTAATCCCTACTGTCAAAGAACAATGCTTTGCGATCTGTTTATATTAAAACTCGCAAGCAGCGAACGTTAATGCGATAATTCTTACGATAACGATATTTAACGCCACAACTTGTAACGGATTTTCTTGCGTCTCATAAATTTAATTCCTCTTGATATATATATTTTCTTCGTACAATAATTCGATCAAGTCCAGGACGCTAAACTTTCGCAATAGGAATACTGATTCTAACTTGGGACGTCGTCTCAGGATCACACGAGCTCCGGGACGCGGCCCCATGATCACAAACTGATGATTATTTGACTACGGCGTGGGACTCTTTCCCAAATTACTATCGCTGGCTATCATTACATGAGAATTGCGCGAACTCCATTATGCGACTTCGAGGGCCAAGATTTGGTCTTTTCGACATGAATATTGCGCGAACTACAGTACGCGACTTCGAGGACCAGGATTTGGTCTTTTCGACATGAATATTGCGCGAACTACATTACGCGACTTCGAGGGCCAAGATTTGGTCTTTTCGATCTGAATATTGCGCGAACTACATTACGCGACTTCGAGGCACATGGATCGCGCGATTGGCGGCACGCCACTGGCCGGACCATGGGACATTTGGTCGTACGATAGCACAATTTTCGGATGCGACGAATTTGCACTAACACGCCGATGTCGCGCTCGACATGGAGTGTTCTTTGTTAACTGTCTCTACTCACGCTATCATTCACGGATACGACGGGCGTCTCGGCGATGATTCTCATCGTGCTCGATGCGGCCGGGAAGCAAGAGACCCGGGTGAGCCAACGACCCCCCCCCCCCCCCCCCCCGTTCCACGATGCCCCTCGGAGAAGGTCTCTTGGCGACGCCAACAAGTTTTGGAGGAGAGCCGTATGCCAATCTGTCTCGAAGGTCGAGGTTTTTGTCAAGGCGGCACTAGAGCGATCCAGGAAGGCGACGTCCCTGCCCAACTGCTTTGGCCCCTCGTGACGATGGTCGATGGGCCAATTATTAGAACACCCGATGTTAACGGTATGGACCCGTGGCCTCGAAATTCTGGTGAATCTAAACGTATATATGCGCCGGAGCGCGAATCGATCGTGGGCCAGGACGGCGTGCTTATTTTTCGCTCGGCGCGTGGAAGAATGGAGCCGATCCGGCCGGTTGATCACTTCCTTCTTCCTGTTGAGAGCGTCGCCTTCCATATCCGCTGTGGCGCTCCCCCACCGCCCTCTTGCCACCACGCGGGAGTATTTAAATGTTGACACATACACGCGCGCCTTATGGGCACCGACGCATTTCGTTACAAATATCCCCCTTCTTGTTTAGGGGCCTCCTGTCAAACAATTGTCCCCGTCCCCTTAAACAAGATACATTAGTATGACTAGGCTATATAATTACACAACAACAAAAGTAACACATATCGCTGATAGAACACGCACAACGCTGAGAGTCGTGCATCGCGAGAAACGAACACATCATGGCAGTGGAATGGGCTCGTGATAAGGTCGTAGATGCATTCGATTATAAACCCCCTTTATTCGCAGGGCACTCACCGGATCCACCAAAATGAAGGCATTGGCCCCGAGCGACTTCTCGATACGGTACGGACCGTAATATAGATGAAAAAAATTAGCGGTTACCCGGTCTCCTGCGTTAGAGGGATATGGTCGCCGTAAAAGAACAAGATCACCGGTTTTCACCGGGTGTGACGCGGGTTTCAGGGCTTTCCGACGTTTCGCAAAATTGTCCCGGATTCGGCTGTTCGCCATGATCAGCTTGCTCTCCTGTGATTCCTCGGGCGAAGTTGGAAAATCGATAATCGCATCCAATGCATTCTGGGGACGCTCCCCGAGCGTGGGGGGTAAATCCCGTACTCGAGTGGGTGGTGACGTTGATTAGCTTCTCGATACGAGGGACGAAGCGGGCCCATTTTGTATGTGTTTCGGAACAAAATACCCGAAAAAATCTCCCTAACTCGCGCATAACCCTCTCGGTGGGATTGCTCTGAGGATGCCTGACCGAACAGAAACGTGCTCGAATTCCGTGCTTTTCGAGGGTTGGAACCGACTTCGGAGAGGTGAATTGCGTCCCATTGTCTGCGAGGATGTGAACCGGCTTGTCTAACTCTGGGAAATAACCTTCCTCTAATCAAGCCAAAGCGGTCGTGGTGGTAGCCCTTTTCAACGGATACAATTTGACGTATTTAGAGAAAGCATTCATAACGACGAAGAGATACTGAACGCCAGCTGGGGAGCGAGGGAGCGGTCCATAGAAGTCCACCGTAACTAATTCCCCTGGCCCTACCGCTTTAACTAACTAAAACTCACCCGCTAACGCATAGTTGACTGGCTTCACCCGCTGACACAAGTCACACTGCTGGACGTGACGCCGGACGTCACGTCTCATACCCTTCCATACAAAATACGCACTCAAATAGGACGTGGTCTTGGCCGTTCCCGCATGCCCCAGTGCGCAATGAAAATAGTCAAGAACGCTTCCTACCAACACGCGAGGGAGGAGAATGACCCACCGACTCAATCGCGGCCGGTACTGAAACAAAATCCGATGTCTGATATTGTACACTCCGGAATATCGGCCGTTCGACACTTCCGCGAGAAGGGGAGCGATCCCCTCATCTTGCTCCTGCAGTTGGGGCAGTTGATTCATTTCTTGACGTAATTCCTCTGAGGTGGGGAGCCCTGAGGCGCCCAGGAACATGGCCGTTACCCCTGTGGGCTCATCTCTTCGATCCTCAATCGGCAATTCTGCCACCAGGGATGGGAGACCTACCCGGGGAGTTAGCTCCTTTTCAAATTGCCGAGGAGGATTCCGACTGAAAAAGTCAGCTACCACATTGTCCTTTCCTTTACAATACCGTACGTCAAACGTGTATTGTTGCAAGGTGAGACACCATCGCTTCAGACGGGGCGTATGGAATTGCGTGGTATTCAAGAACGTCAGACCTTTATGATCGGTAATTACTTCAAAACGTCTCTCGACCAAATATCGCCGACATTTTTCGATCGAGTATACGATTGCCAACAGTTCTTTTTCAGTGGTCTCATAGTGTTTTTCCGCTACGTTGAAACACCGACTGACCAGCGAAATCACGTAGTGATTACCGCTTTCATCCGTTTGATAGAGGATCCCACTGATCCCCCTATTTGAGGCATCGGTCTGCAGTCTAAACGTCAATAGCGGATGAATATGATGGAGCTTAATCGCGTTCGCGAAATTTCCTTTCAGTTCGGCATACGCCTGACGATGTTGGGAGGTCCAATTCCAAGGCTCCTTAGCCTTTAGCAATGGTCGAAAGGGTTCAATAAATTTCGCATGCTGAACACTGAATTGACGGTAATATGTACAGACTCCGATGAACTGTTGAAGCTGCTTACGATTCTGAGGTTCAGCGAAATCTCTAATAGCTGCCAGCTTATCTGGGTCAGGCCTAATTCCTTCCACCGAAAGGACGAACCCCAAGAATTGCACGGAGGATCGGCAAAAGAACGACTTGTCGAGGCGAAGAGTAAAATTATGATTTTGTAATGTACCAAAGACACGCCGGAGGTGCTCGATGTGTTCATCCCACGAGCGAGAGGTGATCAGTAAATCGTCGATGTATAAAGTAAGGAATACGTCAAATTCTCTGATAAAGATTTGACTCAGCGTTCGGATGAAGCCCCTTCCCGCTGTCTTCAGACCGAATGGGATGCGGCAAAACTGGTACAGCGTGGTTCCATACAAAAAAGCGGTATATGGACGCGACGCTGTATGTAAAGGGATCTGCCAATACCCATTGGCGAGATCCGATGTTGTCATCATCTGAACGCCATGATACTTTTACACGATTTCCTCAATTCGCGGCGGCGACTCGTTATCGGATTCAATTACGTTATTCACAAAATCGCGCATCGAGGCAAATACGCAATTGATCAGATTTCTTCCGCACGATCCTCAGCGGATTGCAATAAGCGCTGGTAGACCTTGCTATCACTCCCTGTCGTAACATATTGTCGAGTTCTCTTCGAACCGCCTCTCGACACGCGAAGGGGACGGAATATGACTTCCGAACGATCGTGATGGGTTTGGACAACCGAATTTCATGTTCATATTGGCCCGCGGCCTCTGAGTTGGCCATGAAAAGCCGTTGATGCATGGCGATCGTGACCCCTAGCCTCTTTCGCTGCTCCAACGATAGCTTGGGCACTTCGACGACAATTCTATGCACGTCAGCACAAAAGTTTTCGTCTTCTCCCTCTACATATAGTTGGCACACCCCTTTCGCTCTCGACTCTTGGTCGATATTTTCCTCTTCGGACTCAACCACTTCCGCCTGATCATGCGAATCCTCTTCCGACCTCATAAGCGACGGAACTAGAGGGAGCGCCAGGGTCTTTTCAGACCCGATTTTCAACTCAAACGATTCAGCCGTAGCCGGAAGCTCAGACAAAGTCACGCCAGCTCTAGTGGCTGAAACGACGGCCGTCGCAACCCCTTCTTCCGCCATGTACCCTACCGGAAATTTTTCCTACGCCGGAGAGCGAGTTTTCTCAGCCAACCGATCGCGGGGAACGCCAATGATCTGAATGACTGTCACGTCCTCTATCTTCGATGTATTAATCCCTTCCATCGGCGGTTTATCAAATAGGACGACCTCGGATGGGATTAGTTTTCCGTTTATCTTCAACGTCCCGTGGTCATAATCGATGACCGCTCTATTCGCTAATAGCCAATCATGCCCTAAAATTGCCGTCGTGGACAAGTAAGGGACCACGAAAAGGCGGGAAGTGATCGACATTTTATCGAGAACGAACTGCAACTGGACTTGTTTGCTCACTTTGGTCGGTTTCTTTCCCATAGCCGTGGTGACCACGAAGTTAGACACGGGTAACTCCTCGAATGGAAAATACTGTTTCAAATAGGAATAAAATTCTTCGGATACGCAGGTCACATGGCTACCCGTATCAATAAGGGCAGAGATCGGAATCCGGTACACCCGGAGAAGCAATCGCGGGCACTGCCGAATAGACGAATCCTGAACGTATTCGGGATCCTTGACAATGTCCGCGGCAAGGTCCTCAAATGCTTGGTAGGATGAGTGTGATACGCGAGGGCTGGCATCAGTCACACCGCCCATCAGTTAAAATGGCTCGATGGGCCCGGAGAACACTCGTTATTTAAATTTGGCGGGGGCGGGATGCTTTGTTCAGGCATGAGATCCGGATTGGGCGAGGGCCGCGACTGAGGTTCCTTAACAGGTTCAGCACGTAGGATACCGCCATCGGGCGCCCCCACATACGACACCACCTGAGAATTGGTTACCGGATTCATCCCCCTACCACCCTGATTCTGTTCCACCCGAATCTCCGGGGGTCCTGCTCGCGTGCGATAATTCGCTTGACCTCGATTCGACCCCCCTCAGTATCTATCCCCCATCTCGTTAGAATTTGCACCTAAAGGGTTAGGGTTGTGATCCGCACGTCTCATCCGATCCCTTTCATCGTTCGCCAAATCTAATAACGATAGCGCGTGCGAAACCTCATTCATATCCAATAAATTGGTGTTAATCATGGATTCACGCACTCGTATCGGCATTCCTTGCATAATGGTATAATTGATCTCATATGCCTCAAGTGGAGGAGTCACGTATTGGGCGGCCGCGACCTGCTTCAGGAAATAACTCTGCAACGATCCTATACTAGGCGTATATCTCTGGTTAATCCATTGACTCTTATATCGGACCCGCACGGGAATCGAGTAGAACTCTTCCAGAAAGCTCTGGCGAAAAGTGGGAAACTCTGGGCACATTGCCCGTTTCGCGTCAAACCATATTTTGGACCGACCCTCTGACGCATTCTCTACGACCGACATCCGCATTTCCGGCTCAACACGTTTGACTATAAAGAATCGTTCGAGTCGCTCCAGGAATTCCTGCGGATGGTGGACGGATTCGTCGTTAAATTTCGGCCCGGGAACGTCAATTTTAATAGATTGAAATCCCCTCAGGAGCCCATTCAACATACCTTGCTCCTGATGAGTTCCTTGAGACAGGGCACCCCCGGCGGTAGCCGCTTGCAACTCGTCAATAGCTCTCTCCTGCCTCTCGGTGGCCGCTCTTAGTCGCCGCAGCTCTTCGGCAACCAAGTTTCCCTCGGCCACTTCACGACGTAGTTTTTCAATCTCCGTCCTCTCAGTGCTGAGACGCATCCTCTCTTCATACATCCGCTGTCTTTCCTCCGACCGATCTACAGCATCAAAGGTATTAGCTTGAATTTTATTCGACACTGACATCGGCAGTGTTCTTTTTGCTTTTACCGTTTGGAGTTACGGAGAAGAGGACGTGGGCGTATTCCGCGTCTCCGAAGTCCGCGGAGGCGTGCGAGGCACCGACATTATACTCTCTGTCACCAGCAAACGGAAGACAAGACCAATGAGGCCGACGCTCTTCTATTTTTCAAAACCTTACTAATTAATGCGGGCCCCAACCTACGGTTGTGGCCCCACGTTGGGCGCCAATTGTAACGGATTTTCTTGCGTCACATAAATTTGTTTCCTCTTGATATATATATATTTTCTTCGTACAATAATTCGATCAAGTCCAGGACGCTAAACTTTCGCAACAGGAATACTGATTCTAACTTGGAACGTCGTCTCAGGAGATCACACGAGCTCCGGGATGCGGCCCCATGATCACAGACTGATGATTATTTGACTACGGCGCGGGACTCTTTCCCAAATTACTATCGCTTTCATTACATGAGAATTGCGCGAACTCCATTACGCAACTTCGAGGGCCAAGATTTGATCTTTTCAACATGAATATTGCGCGAACTACATTACGCGACTTCGAGGACCAGGATTTGGTCTTTTCGACATGAATATTGCGCGATCTACATTACGCGACTTCGAGGACCAAGATTTGGTCTTTTCGACATGAATATTGCGCGAACTACATTACGCGACTTCGAGGGCCAAGATTTGGTCTTTTCGACCTGAATATTGCGCGAACTACGTTACGCGACTTTGAGGCACATGGACCGCGCGATTGGCGGCACGCCACTGGCCGGACCATGGGACTTCTGGTCGTACGATAGCACAATTTTCGGACGCGACGTATTTGCACTAACACGCTCGCATACACCGGTGTCGCGCTCGACATGGAGTGTTCTTTGTTAACTGTCTCTACTCACGCTACCCTTCATGGATACGACGGGCGTCTCGGCGATGATTCTTGTCGTGCTCGATGCGGCCGGGAAACAAGAGCCCCCCCCCCCCCCCCGTTCCACGATGCCCCTCCGAAAAGGTCTCTTGGCGACGCCAACAAGTTTTGGAGGAGAGCCGTATGCTGCTCTCTCTCGAAGGTCGAGATTTTTGTCAAGGCGGCACTAGAGTGATCCAGGATGGCGACGTCCCGGTCCAACTGCTTTGGCCCCTCGTGACGATGGTCGATGGGCCAATTATTAGGACACCCGATGTTAACGGTATGGACCCGTGGCCTCGAAATTTTGGTGAATCCAAACGTATATATGCGCCGGAGCGCGAATCGATCGTGGGCCAGGACGGGATACACCCGTGTCGATCGACAGACCAGACGGCGTGCTTATTTTTCGCACTAACGAATCCGCGGCGTACTTTTCGGGGATTCGGATCGGGCTCCTTTCTCGTTTTTAGCCGCGCTATCGCCTCGCCGTCACGTGGAAGAATGGAGCCGAACCGGCCGGTTGCTCACTTCCGTCTTCCTGTTGAGAGCATCGCCCTCTATATTCGCTGTGGCGCTCCCCCAACGCCCTCTTGTCACCACGCGGGAGTATTCAAATTTCGACACATATGCGCGCGCCGTATGGGCATCGACGCATTTCGTTACAAACTCATGACTTATTTGTTTTACCGTCAAGCGCAGGACTGGGGTGAATATGCATCGCGTGGTTTTCCTTGTCATTAAACCGGTCCTACGGGGATAAATGGACTTTATCATACCTCATTTTTTTGCGTATTTTCATAAGAAAGTAAATAGTGTACGAGCCATCTGATTTAATCAACATTCCATTAGTGAACCATCCATTTGAAGACTGAAAAACGGCAAAAACCTCATTTTTGCATTAAAATTGGGGTGCGACCGGACCTGAGTTTTAGGGTTAAATAAAAATTAAAAGATAACCATACACAAAAAATTGCAATTACTCGGGGCCGTAAGGAATTGAAAAAAATTTTCCTGTAATGTTTTCTTGTACAACTAGCGGTGGAAAACGTCTTAAATAATATTTTTTTTTATTCTTGAATACATTTTTTACTCAGGTCAATATGATGGTAAATTATTCCTAGTCAAAGAACATAGCTTTGCGATCTGTTTGTATTGAAACTCGCAATGAGCGAATCGGTAATGCGATTATTCTGACGATAATATGTTTGAATGAAAATAGAAAAGGAAATTACACGAAAGAAATTGCAATTACTCATTGAAGCAAGAAATTTAAAAAAATGTCCAGTAGTTATTTTTTTATTTGAGAAAAACACCGTAATAACAATATAAGGTCGAAGCGATATTGCTTGCTTCAATGTTTTTAAGATAAAAACATGCTTCAATGTTGTAAAGATAAAATATCTGTTCTCTCGTCAACATCAAGGCTGCTTTGTCTCGAGAAATCGATTTTAACAATTCTCAAATTGTTTGAATATTGTGTGTATATTATCGTATTTGCTGGTACAATAAAACCTCGTTTATCCGATCTTCGATGAACGTGCCGTATCTTCGGATAATACGCAGAATCTCGGATAAAACGGAAGATTCTGCTATGTCTATGCGTGGAATAGTCCTACATTGCGACTATTTTCCATATTATCCGAGATTTCACTTATCCGAGGTACCCTCTCCCCACATTACCTCGGATAAGCGAAGTTCTACTGTATTTGCCATGGAGGCTAGGGTGCGTATTCGATCCTCTTCCATCTCTCTTACACGACATCGATACTCAGCTTACTTCTCGAGGTTTAGAGATAGTGGCACCATCCCCGTTTCACCACATTTTTGTAGCCACTTCGAAAAGCACAGATCGGACTCCTCCCACTCTAGCCTCCATGGCCGCAAGCGTTCGTACTCCTTACCTCTAGTCGCCATGTTTTCGGCCATGAAGACTAGAGGTAGAGGAGGCCGAACGCAGTGTTGGAGAAATGGTCTGAAAGAGCGATGACGGCAACGACTTACACCACCTACCGCGTGGCGGCGCCTCTACTACGGCGATACCGGATACGCCGGGAAACGCGGTGATTCGAAATAGTTTGTCGTACATTTTTTCTATAAAATTGATGAGTTATATTGATATGCTTTTGTTAATAGTTATGAAATGTCAATATATCAGTCATTTGTCGACTTGGAGCCGATCGATACTGCAAATGTTTTATTTTTATTCGGTGACATGAACGATTAAATAACCATAACGCAACCTAACCCCTAATGCAACCCACCAAATCCTAATCGCTTATTCGATTTTAAAGAGAAATATTTTTTTAAGTCACGACAAACAAAAATAAAACAATATAGAATTTACATTAAACCTCAAACCAACCAACAATCCAAACCGAATCTAAACTCCATCCGGGGCCAACTGTTTAAATATTAAAAAACTACGTATTCTAGTGATGCAAGTGATAGCTCAATGGTTAGCACGCTGGAGTAACGTGCGCCAGAGCCCGGGATCGCACCCTCATAAACTAAGTGTCGAAATGAAAAAATCAGTTTTATTTTTGCTCCTAAATGTAAGTTATTTTTAAAAAAACTGAACGGAAATTATGGACTGCTAATTATAGACGAAAACTCTCGCAAAACAAAAATACTGACGATGAATGAACAATAAACGTTAATTTCGGGACCACCGATATTTTATTTGTTTTTTACACGCCCATCAAATGGTCACAATGCTCAAAAAACAGATACGAAGGGGGCAGTGATGTTGTGGGATTAAAGAATGTGTACATCTTCCCAATTAGATTGTACATTTACGATGGTTGGTTGCATAATTAATCATTTGTAGTTCGTTGATTTGTTTTTCACAAAAATGAACACGACTTGTATTTCATGAAATTATATATTTTTCAAAATATTTCGCGTAGGTGTGAAACAGCCCATACATTGATGTAGCGCAGGACAGGCTGGAGGCGCGTTGGCGGTTCGTTGAACTTTTTATAGCCATCTGACTTTTACTAGATACAAGAAATTCTCAACCGCGTACATCAACTGCATTTTGATAATGAATTCTTTTTTGTTTTCCATAAATTAATCTACAATATCTGCGTGCGGACATGAAGGGTATCAAAATTCAGAAATTGAGCATTGCAAAAAGTGTTTCGCCGATTTCGCGAGCGAGGCTCGAACTTCTTGCGCTGAGCCTCATTATTCTCGTTCGTGTTGCCTGTTTTTTTCCATGCATTAATATTTTTATTCTAGTAGCACGAATCAAATTAATTACACGCTGTGAGATCGCGAACGCTGATTATTGAAGAAAAAAAATATATCGCAGGGATTGTCAAGGTGAGTTGGAGTCTTCGAATAAATATGTTTGGCTTAATTGCCGAACTCTTAATTAAATAGTTCCTGCCGGGAATAATAACGATTTCTCCATCAGGCATTTGTGTACGATCTTCTTTGACCACATCGGAGTCAGAGAAGTGAAGCTCGCACACTAAATAACTCGGAGCAAGTTGGTGTTGGATGGCCTCGCTCCATCGCTGCAGCATATTCTGTAATTTAATGCGCGGTGCGACAGTAATCGAAGGACCCTTCTCCGCCACTAAAGAGCAAGACTTTCCCCTCAAGCGGGAAGGTCAGCGACAGTTATTCATTAAACAGTTAGCGGGAGTTTGCTGTATTGATCGCATAATCGACAACAAAGCACTTGGCGGCACCGTTATGCGATTTTTAGCTCGACAGGGGAACCGCGTTGACTGGATACTGAGCAGCACTGCTAAGTGCTTTACTGTCGAAAATAAGAAAAAAATGTAGAGCAAAAGACTTACACCGGGTGCTTGAAAAACCGATAGTTGCCGTAATCCAGCACGCGTCCGTTCCGCCCTGACGGCACGTCGCCCAGTTCGGCATCCCGGATACGCGCACGGTTCACCCATCTCGACCTCGATGAAGCAATCTGCAAAAATAAAGTAATTCATTACTGTAAATATTAGATGTCTTGCGGGGTAATATTTTGTTATTGTAATATGCAGGTTGAATAAATTGAACTGACGTCTAATTTCCACGCTGCAAGCTAGTATAATGGTTGAATTGAAAATATGTATTGTTTATTAATTTTGTTCATATTTCAACTCGAAATATGCACATTAATCCGTCACTGCAATAGAAATTACGCCGGCTTCGAGCGTGGAAAAAAAAACGTCACATATGGCGCCATAACCTCAATGTATTTAACCGACAAATTATAATAACAAAATATTGCCCCAAATGTCATTAAATATGTAAAAAAAATGCCTTCTCCTTACCAGTACGTTATCTTTTACGAGGTAACGAGTCACAATATTTTCCAGGAGCACTTCTTTCACTTTATACACACTTTATACACACGCGAAAGAAATACACCGCGAATAAAGACGTATAAAACGGAAATAAAACTCAGAGCTCACTTCGTTGTATGACCAACGCGAACCTTCACAGCGGTATCTTTGGAACAAGAGCGCTACCGTCGCTGAATTTTAAACTAGGAAATATCATCGCTTTAACATGTCACTTTTTCACCCATTCCGCCATATGCGTTCGGACTCCTTTACTCTAGTCCACGGTCTTACATACAGGTCTTGAAATTCTGGTGGTGGGGGTATGTCCTCGGATTGAAGCACCCGCCGTTTCGCCTAGTGACCACGAGTGTCGCTGCGATAGAGTGATGCAGGCTGTGCGAGAGAGATGGAAATCGATTGATGACTCATAGGAACCTAACCTAGCTGTACAATTAGCTGATGTAGGCAAATTGTGATATTAAATGTCAAACATATGCATGATGGACCTAAATACAATTAAAAGTAACTTTATCGTAAACCTGAAAAAAACCAAGACTATACCAAAACCAAAAGGCTCGTGTTGGTCGAGGGGTTCGGTGCAAGCTTCGTAATGCTGCTTTCAGGGGTTCAATCCCTGTGCGCTCGGTTTTTTAAAAACATATTTTAGCTTTTATTAAAAAACAGGCTTTACGCGTTGTTTTAATTGACCGGAAAATAAGTGGCAACTATTCCAGACCGAAGTGGAATCCAGACCGAAACACTTACAGGATGTATTTCTTGAAAATGAAACAAATACGTAAGAAACAGTGCTTCTTTCGCAATTCTTTATTTCCTCTTCGAAAAATTTTAATGCATGTCCCCAGAAACATTTTCTATAATCTCTACTTTGCAGTTTCCGAAACGGTTTGCGTTGATAAATTTAAAAAAACACCTCTTTTCCGACCTTTAAGCGAAGGACTCTCGAGTAGAATAAATGAAAATAATTCACTAACTTTGTTTTATGTTTTCCAGCCTGGAAAGTATTTATTGTAATAATCCCAATAATTTTTCATTTTTTTTTCAGGTTCCCGGCTCCAACGCCTGTTTCGCCCATTCTCGATGAATATATTTCGGTTCGAAATTATTTTCGCACACAACGTGTCTCGGCTCTAATTTCCTAACTCCCGGCATCGCGGCCTCGCATTTTTTCAATTGCGCTAAGTCTCTCGGCACCCGAAACACTGAGCGTTTCGATTTTTCACTCCGAGAGCCTGTTTTACACGTTGGCACAATACACCACTTAGTCATTTTTCAATATCACCGTTTTTACAAGTTTACGGGTAGAGCACGTCGCGTGTGGTCGCGTGAATCAGCGGTTATGTTTGGGTTTTGTTTACTTTTGAAATCTATTTCCGTCTCTCTCACACAGTCTACATCACTCTATAGCAGCTATCCTCGTGGTCACGAGTTGAAACAGTCGGTGCTTCAATAAGAGGCCATCCCCCACCACTGAAATTTTTAGCGAGTTTCAAGACCTGTATGTAAGACCGTGCTCTAGTCTCCATGTTTTCGGCGCTAACTACATCTGGTAATATGACCATGCGAGGAGATCTTACCACATATGGTATTGATCTTTTTCAGAAACAATGATCTAACAAACGTTTTAATTTGAAGATTCATCACTTACAAACGATTCCGAATCGAATTATCCCCAAACAATGTCAATAGCAAAAATTAAGAAAAAAAGTGGTGCTAACTTTACGGTAATTTTTTATTTATATTTTTTAACCGAAGGGTGATCTAACAAACATTCGATTTGTTCCAATAATCACCCACAGACGTTTAAAACGCCACGATTTTCGAATTTCGATAGTCGTAGCCCTAACTTCATCAAGCTGGTAAAGCGGGCGGCGCATTAGGTAGGATCTGACCCTCCCGGACGAATTTGGGTTCGGAAGCTCCATGTGTCCTACGATCAGATCTGATATTTCATATACATGCGAAATATATACATATATCATACTACCTTCAAAAGACGGCAGGTCGACACTAAGTATTCGTAATTTCGAGCACGAGTTGGAATGACAAGTTTGTACTCCTTTATCTAGTCTCCATGAACATCGGTTCAATAAAATAAATTCTTGATCTGGAAAGGAAACGGGTGTACTGAAGCTGTCCATAATCTAAAATAAATCAAGAACTTTAATAATTTCCCGATATCACAAAAAATTGTTTTACGTTTGAAAAAAAATTTCAAACGTCATTGGTTTTTCCCTAGACCCGCCATACTCGAAGTGTGCTCTGCGGAGCCCTATCGGAGGCTGGGGCTTCGCAAGGCTCCGCAAGGCTCCTTCGCAGGGCTCCGACGAAAAAAAACAATTTGGTACCTCCCAATAAATTAACACAATTTCATCAATTTACAGTGGAAGTAATACATTGTTGTGTAAAGTACCTATTTTTGTATGATTTTCATTAAAAGATAAACATAAAATCAGGTTATGCTTATTTTAGGGTTATGTAAAATATTTAGTGTTTCAAAGGGGTTCTGTCACCAAAAAAGTTAGAGAACCGCTGCCCTAGACATTTCTACAAACTTATCATTTTTGAACTTAGATCTCAAATTAATAGTAAGTATTCATCTATTACTTTGAGGACTACGTAAGAGGATAAGGACATTGAATATTCCTCGTTAATTATTTTGACTAAGTATTGGGTCTATGCATCATTCGGTAGCGAAAAACGAGTAAATTTTAAACGCAAAATTTTTATCAAAATAGGCGATTTTAATCATCTAAATGTGACATTGACTTTCTGCCGTCTCTATGATGCCACCTTTTTCATAGCATCCAAGTGGTTTTTGAAGGCATCCAGGGAACTGAAGGTTTTATTCTTCAAATTGCCTGGAACAAGTGATAGTCTGAAGGTGCAAGATCCGTACTATACGATGGATGCACCAAAACATTACACCAAGCTGCAATACAGTTTTCGGGTCACTCAAGAAACGCGTGGTCTAGCATTGTCCTGGCGGAACACAAATCCCTCCTTATTCGCCGATAAGGGCCGCTTCTGATTGATTGCTCGCTTTAATTTGGCCGGTTGTGAGCAGTACTTGGTCGAATCAATCGTTTTGTTGGTTGGCAGTGTCACGAATTGTCCGTGCTCGGAAATCAGGGCGCCACCGTCCAGTCCGCGCTAGTCAGAAGATCTATGAAAACCGCCAGTAGCAGCCAAGATGGCATATAAGCAGGACACGAGACGCATTAATAAATGAGCTCATTCACACTGCATTACTGTTTATTTATTTCATCATCGAACCTACACGACAAAGTCGTGACAGGCAGCAGCTCATAATTGACCATATCTGGTGGGATTGGAAAGGGATCGGCATGACCTTTTCCGGGTATAATCCAGCCTTCGCGCCCGGCTGAGTAACCTCTCTGCCCTTCGATCATGATCTTTTTCAACTGACATTGTTGTAGACAATCTACTTATCATTGCCAGTTATCATTCGCTTTTAAAATTGTTTGTTTTTCAGATATTCGGTCCATTAAATTCTTTTCGCTTTCCAGATAGACGGATGTACCCCATATTGGCAGCATATGTATACCATCACTGCGGCATAGAAAGTTTCACAGCTGTGTATCCCTTATGAGTGCTCCCGTTGAAGTCATATTTGCATGACATGATGATTCACAATAATACATCCAAATGAAGCAAAGTTGTTCTCACGCGAATATGCATTCAGTGAATTCATCAGACTAGCAAATTCGGCTCACGAATATCTAACAATAAGTGAGGGCATATGGGGCTCATTTGGGTGTCACGGCGTGAAGAAATTGCAGTGCTCATACGGAGCTCATATTAGCGGCATGGCGTGACGTAACTATGCTGTGCTCATATGGAGCTCATATGAGTGTTATAGGGTGAAAAATAAAAAAATCCAAAAAGGTTGACTAAAAAAATCTGGTAGGATTATGATATCCATATGCTTTATTTATGTTCCTGCCTATATGATAAATGGATTAAAACGTATTCTGCCTAGTTGAAGTTTTTATCCACCTACGGTTTGAACCTACGTCTTCTAATTCAAGAGCTGAGCGCTCTACCTACCTAGCTATTGTAACACTTGTGCAAACTTTCTTTGTGTCTTTGCCTATTTGTATGCATATCGCCGTCATATTGCGCTCATGGGATGTATCACTGACAAATATACATATCGCTGTCATATTGCGCTCATCGAATGTATCACTTAGAAATATGCGTATCGCCGTCATAGGAAGTATCACTGAGAAACACGCACATCGCGGTCATATTGCGCTCATAGGATGTATCACTGAGAAATATGCATATCGTCGTCATATTGCGCTCATCGAATGTATCACTGAAAACATGCATATCGCCATCATGGAATGTTTTACTGAGAAACATGCATATCGCCATCATATTGTGCTCGTGGGATGTATCACTGACAAAATATACACATCGCCGTCATATTGCGCTCAACGAATGTATCACTTAAAAACATGCATATCGCCGTCATAGGATGTATCACTGAGAAACACCATATCACCGTCATGTTGCGCTCATCAAATGTATCACTGACAAACATGCATATCGCCGTCATATTGCTCCCATAGCATGTCTACTACCAGTGCTAACCCAGTGAATTCATTAACACCAGTCATTGAATGACTTCCATGTGACGTAAAATTTGCAGATATTAATTGTAGACATTTGAGCACAGAGATAGGAGTTCAACGTGCTCCAAACGTACGATGCATCTGTAAACGACATATTAAGATCAAAATGCTTTGTACATTTACGATACTAAATGAGTTCACGGCTTTGCATGATGACATGTAGTCAATATGCTGTAAAATTTGCTTTATCAATTGTATGTACGGCGTGATGATCATGACTGTCTATCTGGGTTAGTTCGCGCGGCACCCAAACATCAAGTTTGTTTGCCGTCTCAAGCTTCCGCTTGGTCTCTAAACAGTTGATTAGTCAGTATTGAGGTTATGTCCAATCTCGGTAGTCGTCAAATTCCGGTCGGAGTCGATAAAAGCTTTGATTTTATCGTGATCAGTGGTCACTGGCCGACCGGAGCGAGGAGCATCTTGGGGATAAAAATCTCCACAACGGCATCTTGCAAACCCTGTCCAACACACCCTTTCGCTTACGATATTCTCTTCGTACACGGCGCATATCTTCTTATGGGTTGGCGACGCGTTTTTGCCGTTTCGGAAATAAAAAAGGAAATGCATCGAAAATATGGTTTTTCCTTCCATGATCAAAATATAATTAAACGTCCTATTCGTCACGGATTTCGAAGTATATTTTTTAGATGTGGGCTCAAGTTTCAGCTTTCACTGAATATAAGACACTTTATATTGTTGGGGCATGTGCGAGCGGAGAAACAACTGCGAACGATATCTGTCAGAATTTCGCTACGGACTTATGCATATACCTATGGTCCAGTCGAAATGTACAGGAGACCTATTGTCGGAGGCCAGCACGTCGTCAATTTTTTTGTAGGTTATTTGGGTTACTATGAATGTAACCTAAAGTTTCCCAAAAAAATGATGTTTTGCGATCACCAAAGATTGTTAAAAATAAGAAATCTCGGTTTTTTAACGAAATATTTTTTGATATTGGCTTTGTCGAAAAGTGCTTCCTACAAAAGTTATGCGGAATGATGTCACCTATAAAATAAGTCCTGTACAAAAATCACGTACGACTGTTAGTTTAGCGGCAAATCACTGGTGAACGGAAAATATTGTTCTTTTCTTTTGCGTGGACTTCGTTTATTAATGAACTTAGTGTTCTAAAATTCAATCAGCATCCAGAAGATTCTACCCCCAAAAGATATCTTCAAACTTCATTGAGCTAGGTCATATGGTTAACGAGCGTTTACTTATTTACGTAAATCCGGCACCTCCTTATCGCAAGTGATCCCGAAGGGCCACTTGGGAAAAAAAACATTTATGTGATGGTCATTGCCGTGTCCATTGAAGATCTAATGCGAAAAGATCATTTTTTTCATAAAAATATTGTTTTTCGAAGATTAAATTTTTTTGCTTATAAACAAATTCAATAATGTACTTAAATTTTGAGGAACCGGTGTGCTGGTCTAATGGATAGCGTGCTCGCCTTTGAACAAGTACATCAGAAGGTCGCGGGTTCGAGTCGCAATCTCGTAGTCTCGGAGAAAAATAAATACGGGCGTGACGTAGCTCCAGTTCTACACGGATGTCGCGCATCCGGACCGGTACGTGTGTGTGTCGTGTGTGTATGACTGCGGCCGTCATTTATTTCTCGACAAAACGCGACTAGCTTGGTAGCTGGGAAGCGAACGTGGGACCGGCTGTATTGGTCTAGGTTTTCCGCAGTTTCCCTATACACATGGCAGAAATGTCATGGTGAATGCGATACAGAGGGGGAAGTCGGCTGCGGCCGCAAGGCGCGGATATAAAGTGAAATATAGTGGGGAATGTATCAAGGGAGATGGACCCTGTACAGAAAGAAGCTAAAAAATACTCTAATTTTGAGGCTACTTGAAATATTCTTTCAGATTGTTGTAGGTGAGACACGCAATCTCAAAAAAAAAAATAACCTGACATCTTCGTTACAAGGGGGGAAATATACCCGTATTCATAGTCCTTCCTTAATAAATGCTAATTCCTTATTCTTTGTTCAGAACAAAGAACAAGGAGGCCTTATTTCTTGAGGAACAACTATGAATACGGGTGATAGTCATTTTTATGTTTCTCCAATTTATTATTGTTATCAGCATTGTCGCGTTTTCCAAATTCGTAAGCATCCCTCATACCTTTAGGCAAAACATGCAATATGATAACAAACCCGTTGAAGTTTTTATCGCAATGTTCAATAATACATCCAAATGAAGCAAAGTTGTTCTCACGCGAATATGCATGCAGTGAATTCATCAGACTAGCAAATTCGTCTCACGAATATCTAACAATAAATGAGTGCATATGGGGCTCATATAGGTATCGCGGCGGGAAGAAATTGTAGTGCTCATACAGAGCTCACATTAGGGGCATGGCGTGACGTAACTATACAGTGCTCATACGGAGCTCATATTAGCGGCATGGCGTGACGTAATTATGCTGTGCTCATATGGAGCCCATATGAGTGTCATAGCGTGAAAAAAACCAAAAAAGTTAATTAAAAAATCTGGTAGGATTTTTATATCTATATGCTTTATTCCTGCCTATATGATAAATGGATTAAAACGTATCCTGCCTAGTGAAATTTTGTACCTAGCTACGGTTTGAACCTACATCTTCTAATTTGAGAGCTGAGCGCGCTACCTACCTAGCCATTCTAACACTTGTGCAAACTTTCTTTGTGTCTGCCTATTTGTATCATTCTGAATTGGTATGCATTGTCACGTGGCAGAATGGAGGAGCCCCAAAGCCACTTTGATGGCGACCCTCTCGCTCGGTTTTCATCCTCGTACGGGAGCCCGAGCGTGCCGTTATCGTTTCTTATTTATTTATCTTCTTGTCCCTTGATATCATTATTCCTCTTTTGTTGTATAATTACATCGTTTTAATTGTATAATTATATTCTTTTTTTTTATTCGTTCGTGCGATATTAATTGGTACGATGGCGCGCGGGAAACGGTGGTCGTCTCGGTAAACCTCGAGATCCTTCTCACAGCCGCGGCCTCGTATCTTCCAGTCGGGGTGCGCCTGGTCGATCTTGCCCTCGCTCGAGAGTCCGAGACGATTCAGCTCGGCCCACGTTCTGGAACGCTTCTCCACTACGATCAGCGGTGGAAAGCTGATCGGCGGACGTTCAAATACGCGACCGTCCAGGCTGACAGAGTCCGTCAATGGTACAGAAGGCGATAAAGGAAACGGTCGAAGCTTATCTCGGTCAGAACTCGACAAACGCCGTTATCACAGTACCAGCCTTCTTCGACGACTCGCAGCGTCAGGCAATCTAAGACGCGGGGACCATCTCCGGCTCGAGCGTATTACGTATCACAAACGAATCTACGGCGGCCGGCTGGTCCTCAATCCCTCTCAGTCGGTAACGGCGCGTCCGCCGACCTTGGAACGTCGCACCAACGCCGTGAGCACGAATCGCTCGGCACTCGATGCGATGGGCGGGATCGACGGGCTGAGACGGGATCTTCGTCATCAGCATCCGTCAACGGTCATCGTCATCGTCATCGTCATCGTCATCGTCATCAGCATCCGTCAACGGTCATCGTCATCGTCATCGTCATCGTCATCGTCATCGTCATCGTCATCGTCATCGTCATCGTCATCGTCATCGTCATCGTCATCGTCATCGTCATCGTCATCGTCATCGTCATCGTCATCGTCATCGTCATCGTCATCGTCATCGTCATCGTCATCGTCATCGTCATCGTCATCGTCATCGTCATCGTCATCGTCATCGTCATCGTCATCGTCATCGTCATCGTCATCGTCATCGTCATCGTCATCGTCATCGTCATCGTCATCGTCATCGTCATCGTCATCGTCATCGTCATCGTCATCGTCATCGTCATCGTCATCGTCATCGTCATCGTCATCGTCATCGTCATCGTCATCGTCATCGTCATCGTCATCGTCATCGTCATCGTCATCGTCATCGTCATCGTCATCGTCATCGTCATCGTCATCGTCATCGTCATCGTCATCGTCATCGTCATCGTCATCGTCATCGTCATCGTCATCGTCATCGTCATCGTCATCGTCATCGTCATCGTCATCGTCATCGTCATCGTCATCGTCATCGTCATCGTCATCGTCATCGTCATCGTCATCGTCATCGTCATCGTCATCGTCATCGTCATCGTCATCGTCATCGTCATCGTCATCGTCATCGTCATCGTCATCGTCATCGTCATCGTCATCGTCATCGTCATCGTCATCGTCATCGTCATCGTCATCGTCATCGTCATCGTCATCGTCATCGTCATCGTCATCGTCATCGTCATCGTCATCGTCATCGTCATCGTCATCGTCATCGTCATCGTCATCGTCATCGTCATCGTCATCGTCATCGTCATCGTCATCGTCATCGTCATCGTCATCGTCATCGTCATCGTCATCGTACCCGTCATCGTAATCGTCACCGTCCCTTTTAATAAGCTTCCAATATTGAATTTTGGCGCGGTAACGGCCGACGCGAATGACGGAGAGGAGGGATGAACGACTCGGACGGAGATCTCGAGTCAACCGTCTCGCTCGCGGAAAAAGGGACTTGACCACGGAAAGCCGAGCGAGACGGTCGACAAGTAGAGTCAATTGTTGGGGACTAATTAAGTCGGTCTGTGGAGTGCGGCCGCCCCCGGCGTAAAGAAAAGCTCTACCGTCAATTTAACGCTATCCCTCCGCCGTTCGCGTGTTTTGCCCCGGATCGCGGTGTAGGGAGGAACGTGGCAGGTCCTTTGCGTATTTTTCGTGTCGATTGTGATTGTGAACCCGTTGAGAAGGAGAGAGAGAGAAAAGAGATGGGCCGGACGGCGGCTTTTGTGTAATCCTGTATAGAGTCATTCGCCGAGAAATGATCCGAATGGAATAAATCATAATTCTCTCTCCAGAAGTGTCTGCCAGTGATTAGTCTTTTTTTTTTGTTGTTGTTGCACAAGTGTTCAGCCCCTGACCCCGCCACTCTACCTTAAAAAGCTGTGCCGGTCGGGATAATCGGTCGTCGCGACTTACCGCTCGGCGAGCCGCTAACGCGGCTGGCGCCCCGGGAAAAATCGCCGGGCGGAGGCGCGACGCCCCTTTGTGACGCAGAGGAAAACCTTGAATTTACCGTCACAGCATATCGCCGTCATATTGCGCTCATGGGATGTATCACTGACAAATATACATATCGCCGTCATATTGCGCTCATCGAATGTATCACTTAGAAATATGCATATCGCCGTCATAGGATGTATCACTGAGAAACACGCATATCGCCGTCATATTGCGCTCATGGGATGTATCACTGAGAAATATGCATATCGCCGTCATATTGCGCTCATCGAATGTATCACTGAAAACATGCATATCACCGTCATGGAATGTATTACTGAGAAACATGCATATCGCCATCATATTGTGCTGGTGGGATGTATCACTGACAAATATACATATCGCCGCCATATTGCGCTCAACGAATGTATTACTTAGAAACATGCATATCGCCGTCATGTTGCGCCCATCGAATGTATCACTGACAAACATGCATATCGCCGTCATATTGCTTATATGGCATGTCTACTACCAGTGCTAACCCAGTGATGACTTCCAACTGACGTAAAATTTGCAGATATTAATTGTGGACACTCGAGCACAGCAATATGAGTTTAACGTGCTCCAAACGTAAGATGCATTTGTAAACGACATATTGAAATCAAAATGCTTTGTACATTCGCGATACCAAATGAGTTTACGGCTTTGCATCACGTCATGTAGTCAATATGCTGTAAAATTTGCTTCATCAATTGTATGCACGGCGTGATGATCATGACTGTCTATCTGGGTACCTAGCCATTCTAACACTTGTGCAAACTTTGTTTGTGTCTTTGCCTATATGTATCATTTTGGATTTGTATGCATATCGCCGTCATATTGCCCTCAGGGGATGAATCACTGAGAAATATGCATATCGCCGTCATATTACGCTCATCGAATGTATTACTGAGAACATGCATATTGCCGTCATGGAATGTATCACTGAGAAACATGCATATCGCCATTATATTGTGCTTGTGGGATGTATCACTGACAAATATACATATCGCCTTCATATTGCGATCATCGAATGTATCACTTAGAAATATGCATATCGCCGTCATATTGCGCTCATGGGATGTATCACTGAAAAATATGCATATCGCCGTCATATTGCGCTCATCAAATGTATCACTGAAAACATGCATATCGCCGTTATGGAATGCATTACTGAGAAACATGCACATCGCCATCATATTGTCCTCGTGTGATGTATCACTGACAAAATATACATATCGCCGTCATATTGCGCTCATCGAATGTATCACTTAGAAACATGCATATCGTCGTCATAGGATGTATCACTGAGAAACACGCATATCGTCGTCATGTTGCGCCCATCGAATGTATCACTGACAAACATGCATATCGCCGTCATATTGCTTATATGGCATGTCTACTACCAGTGCTAACCCAGTGCATTCATCAACACAAGTCATTGGATGACTTCCATATGACATAAAATTTACAGATATTAATTGTGGACACTTGAATACAGCGATATGAGTTCATCGTGCTCCAAACATACGATGCATTTGTAAACGACATATTGAGATCAAAATGCTTTGTACATTCACGATACTAAATGACTTCACGGCTTTGCATCATGACATGTAGACAATGTGCTGTAAAATTTGCTTCATCAATTGCATGCACGGCGTAATGATCATGACTGTCCATCCAGGTGGATAAAAAATATTTTTTAAATTTCCATAATTTATGCGCGCAATTTTCGAAGGTCTAAAAATAGCCGACAAACCGTCACTTTTACAAAAGGGCGTGCCGGGTCGAAAAAAATCATAATCAATATTTCAAAAAAGGGAAACAAAGCTGGATATGTTCCCTTCAAAACGCCATTTATTAAATTTAGCTATCGTTTTTTTTTTGACGGAACTATCCAACTTTTAGCGCAGGAAGAAACATCGTCTGGTGTATTCAAACTTTTAAGCGGTAGTATATATATGTGTGTGTGTGTGTGTTTTTTTAAGAGGTTTAGCGGGAAAATGCCTCCGCACCGTAGCAAATAATTGCCGTGTGTCGGGCTTGCACCGACTAAAAACCCCCATTCCTCTGTGGCCTTACAAATTCTCCCGCGGGACGACCGCTAGGTATTACATCGCAGGAGAGGCCTTAGCCGTAGCTCTTCCTGCAGTGTTGTCAGACGACCTTACATCCCCCGTTCCACTCTAGATGTTATGAGTGGTTTAGGGGTTCGTGTCGCTGATTTAATCTATGACTGCCTGGTCTTCCGGCGTCGTCTTCTTCCTCGCACGCTCTGCACGTCGCAACTCCTTCATCACTGCGGCAGCATAAGCCGATACCGCTGTCCATGCGTCTGCTGACTTCAGCATCAACTCAACCAGGTTGTCCGGGGTGATGCGTGTCTCC
This sequence comes from Ophion ellenae, assembly GCA_963210295.1. Taxonomy (NCBI): domain Eukaryota; kingdom Metazoa; phylum Arthropoda; class Insecta; order Hymenoptera; family Ichneumonidae; genus Ophion; species Ophion ellenae. The sequence goes on along the minus strand of OY723391.1, from coordinate 14,527,514 downwards.
AGCTGATCCTCGACTATCGCGCGGGAGGCACTAAAACGTGGGCAATGGAACAATGCATGTTCAGCGTTCTCCTCGACTGCTACACATGCTGGGCAGTCCGGGAAATCTTCATAATTAAACTTATAGAGATAAGCCCGAAAACAGCCGTGTCCTGAGATCACTTGAGTGAGATAATAGTTGAGCTCCCCGTGTAGACGGTTCACCCATATCTCCACCTTCGGGATTAGTCGATGTGTCCACCTTCCCTTGGGAGAAGCATCCCACATCGTCTGCCACTGGTTGAGACTGGTTGCTCTCGCTTCTGTCCTTGCATAACTGGGGTTTCTAGCTCCCTTCTACTGGTACATCGATCTACGCTCCTCGGCAAGCACCTCAATGGGCAGCATTCCCGCGATAACGTTGATAGCGTCCTCGGAGACAGTGCGAAACGCACAGGCTACCCTCAAGGCACTGACGCGATACGTTGCTGCAGCCTTCCTGCGGTACTCCTGGATTTTCAGTGCATCAGCCCATATGGGTATGCCATAGGTGAGCACTGAGGTCGTCACTGATGACAGCAGTTTCCTCCTCTTCTGTCTGGGGCCACCAACATTAGGCATGAGTCGCGCCAGTGTGCTAGCCACCCCAGCGGCCTTTCTGCTGATCTGCTCGGTTTGCTCTTTGAAGTTCAGCCTCGCGTCGAGAATCACACCCAGGTACCGAATGAACGGTTGGCATGTGATTTCGGAGTTTCCAACCCTGAGCGTCACCGTTTCCATCACCTTCCTGCTGGATACGAGGAGTACTTCTGTTTTGTGGGCTGCAAGATGCAGTCCAACAGAAGACATCCATTCCTTTATCTTGGCGAAAGCTTCGCTGAAGAGTGCGGTGATTTGCTCCAGGAATTTGGCGATGACAATCAGCGCCGCGTCATCTGCGAACGCTATGATGGACACTCCTTTCGGCAATTTTAATAGCAGCAGATCATTGTACATGATGATCCACAGAAGCGGTCCAAGTACAGAGCCCTGAGGAACTCCTCCAGTAACCCTATACGTCTTTGGTCCATCCTCTGTGTCGTACATGAGCCACCTATTACATAGGTAACTCGCCAATATTCTCCGTAGGTACCATGGTACACCTAATGTTTTTAGGGCATCCATGATACACTTCCATATCGCCGAGTTGAAAGCGTTTTTGACGTCGAGAGCGACAACTGCGCAGTACTTCTTGGACCCTCTTGCCCATCGTTTCCCCGCAGTCGACTCCTGCGCCTGCTTCACCACTGTATTAATGGCATCCAGAGTAGAGCGCTCCTTTCTGAAGCCAAACTGGCCCTCCACCAGTAGAGGGTCCACGACCTTCTCAATTCTGTTATGGATGATGCGCTCGAAGATCTTTCCCGCGGTATCCAGCATACAGAGCGGACGATAGGATGAAGGTTCGTCCGGTGGCTTTTTCCCTTTCGGGAGGAGCACTAGCTTCTGCCACTTCCACTTGTCCGGGAAGATTCCTTCCTTGAGACACGCATTGTACATGCCCAGGAATATTGCCGGTGCCAACTTGATCGCTGCCTTGAGTGCGATGTTGGGTATCCCATGCATGCCGGGGGCTTTATTGTTGCCCACCCTGGCAATCGCCGTAAGAAGCTCTTCTTCAGTAATGGCTGGGATGTTTTCATCGACGTCCTCTTCGAGCTGATAGTCCTCCTCGGGTTGCTCAGGGAACAGATGTGAAACAATCTTTTCCAGCAGAGCTGCGTCCACAGGCGATGGCATTGGCTGGCTTTTCAGCCGAGTCATTACTACTTTGTACGGCCTGCCCCAGGGAGCATCTTCCACCTCGCTGAGCAGTTCACCCCAGCTTTCAGCTTTACTCTGCTTGATAGCCTTTTTAAGCTTCAAGCGCGCCTTCCTGTGCTGTTCTTCCAAATCGGGGAACGAGCGTTTGCCTCGAGCTCGTTGCGCTAGGCGGCGAGTTCGATGACACTCCCTTCGGAAGCCGGCAATTTGTTCGCTCCACCAGTGTACCGCCGGTCGGAAGTCGACATTACGTTTCCGTGGCATTGTGGCATCGCATGCTTCGGTGACCCTCTGCATGACCATCTCGACCTTCTCGGTTGCACTTCCCGCTGCGAGGGGGCTGGTGTCAAAAGTTTCACGAAACAAGTCCGCGTCAAACATTTTCGCTTTCCAGCCCTTCCCGTTTGTCTTCGGTGCCTTCGCTGTTCTGCTGAAGTCACCGCGAATCTCCCAGAGAATCGCTTGATGATCACTGTGAGTGTAGATATCACTGACTACCCAGTGGCACTGGTTTCCTCTTGCCAGGCTACTACTCACAAAAGTGAGGTCCACTATAGAGGAGGCTTCACCTTTAACAAAAGTGGGCTTTGTACCTGCATTAAGTAGTACTACATCCAATAAGGACATAGCCTCAAGCAGAGCTTGGCCCTTCCTGTTCGTCACTCTACTACCCCATTCCACAGCCCACGCGTTGTAATCTCCGGCTATGGCTACCGGGAAGCGTTGTTTAGCGTCTGCGACTAAGTTGTCGAGAAAATTCTCAAACTCATAAGTCGTCAGACTAGGCGGTGCGTAACAACTGTATAAATGAACTCCTTTGACTTTTATTCTCACAAAACCAGTTTCCGTCCGACTCGCAAGATCCTAAAATGGAAGTTTTCCGCAGGACCAAATTGCGGCCTTCCCACTTGCGTCAGATTCCCAAGGTTGCGTGTCTAGATGTCTATATGGTTCCGAGAGTATCGCCAAGTCAGGCTTCAGCTCGCGCACAGTCTGCATGAGCAGGTCCTGTGCTGCTTCACAATGGTTGAGGTTCAGCTGGAGTACTCTCATTTGCATCGTTTTTGGAGTGCCTGGAGAGCCTGGAGAGCCCGTGTATACGCTGGACACCGGCTGCTACCTGCGATGTGGGCTGTGGGTGCCCCATCTCCCGCTTCTGCACATATGACACACTTTGCACTTGCTGTGCATTCGGCAACTTTGTGGCCAGTGTTACCGCACTTGATGCAGTCTTTAGCCCGGTCGACGTTGCTCTTGCAGTTCTGTGATAAGTGTCCAAATTTCCAGCACTTGAAACACTTTAGTGGTCTCACCACCTCTCGGATTCTGCAATTACACCAGCCGACTCGGATGATTCCTGTATCCAGAAGTTTCCGGGCACCAGGCACCATGAGTCGTATTACCGCGGTCTGAGTTCTGCCATATGCTTTACGCAGAGACTTAAGAGAGTATTCCGTGACTGAATAGTCCGGTCCCAAGACTCTCTGCAGGGCCGCCGATATCTCCTCCTTCGTCGCGTCCTCTTCCAGGTCCTTGATCTCCAGATCAACTTCCTGGACTTTACTCTGGACCGTTGCTGATTCACCAAGAACACCTTCGAATTGGTTTCGCAATTCCGGTGCTTTGGCTGAGCTCTTCTTATTCAGAACGATCAGCAGATCTCCCGCGTTCGTTCTGCGTACCTTTTGGACGCATTCACCTGCATCCTTGAGCGCCGGATCCTTCTTTATACGACTCAAGATCTCCGCATAGCTCAAGTCACCCTTTTTGTGGATGACGAGAGCGTTGGGCAGAGTCGGCCATTCGCGAGGTTTCTGCGCCTTCTTCTGAGGCTGCTTCTCGGATATCTTGTGCGATCTTTTCTTCTTTCGCGCAGTCTGCCACTCCTGCTCTGATCTCTCGCCCTTATCCTCGGATTGACCAGCCAATGGCTCCACCTGCTGCTTCTCCTTCGGCTCCTTTCCGTCGGTCGACGTCGGTGTAACCCGCTTTTTCCTCTTCGCCTTGCTTACTTGCGTCGAGGTACCGCCCACGTCCATGCCTTCATCGTTCCTCTCCTTGTTGGGGAAAGTCGATTTCGCTTGGCTTATGGTCGGCGTGGTTTGCGTTCCTCCAGTCAACGTTGCCGCCTGTGGCTTTGCACTCCACGCTACGAGGTCCTCTATACCTTTCCAAGTACTGGTAAGCATAGGAACCCACCGCTGGATCTCCTTGTGGAGGTTTTTCTTCTGCTGGATAAAAGAGGCTAGGCTCTCCAGCGTCTTTCCGTGCCTCTCCACCAACTTCAAAATCTCCTTTCGGTTTCCACCTGTCTCTTCCTTTTCTTCACTTGAAACATTGTGCGCCATGGAGGCCAAGTGGCCCACCTCCGTGATACTGCGGTTGTTCGATGACGACGCCCGGGAGCCCGCTTGGTCACTCCCTGAAGGCACCGGTACTGGGGTTCCGTGCCCCTGCACCCTAATCGGTATATCCTTTATTGGACTTCCCATATTCATTTGTTATCGAGGTTTGTTCCCCGTGTCTGTTGGTCCACGGGAGGTATTTTAATTGCCTCCTGCCCTGTACATCTATATAGACATTTCAATATCCATATCTATATCCAGATAGATATCTCTATATGTATATCTATATCCATATAGATATTTGTACATCTATGTCTATATTTATATACGAGGGCTTCCCCCTATCCGCCGCCTGGGGACGCGCCACGTAGGGGTTTCAGACTCCCCATGTGTGTGTGTGTATGTGTGTGTGTGTGTGTGTGTGTGTGTGTGTGTGTGTGTGTGTTTCTTATATAAAAATGTATAGAAAAAAACGAAGGAAATAATTTATTTATGATCAAGGATGATCAAGAATTGTACAACGAATCACCTTAAAAAAAAGCACATTATGGAGACTTGTTCCCTCACCCTTCAGAGTTTCATCCGTCGACGCTGCTCTTATGGCTATATGCTGAGCTAATGTGAGAGTGGTAACGATACAACTGTATACAACATGTAAGCGGGCGTCTATTCAGGGCTTACTTTTTAAGAATATTTTCTAATAATGAATAATTTTTTCCACAAACGCCACTAAATAATTCTGCAAAAATATTTTGGGTACAAAATATAATTACAACCGTTCGCACTTGTTGTTATCATGGAATATTGGTTATCCCTGCTATTTTGGATATCCCAAATATTTTTAATTAAATTATATTTTAAAAGAATTTGCGCTGAATGTTATTTTTTAGCTTCTTCAAGCGATTTTGCCATTTGTGATCCGAGAATTCACCGTACATCATACAATGTTTCATTATTTTTCCTAATAACAAAAAAATACATACGTGTCATCATGGCCTGGAAAACGATGAAATGACGAATTAGGATTTCTCTGCTTTGTGTTACAGCATCCCCCGTAGACACATAAAACGTTAGTTGGCATTTTCAAAACTTATTTAAAAATTAATAAGTTAAAGAGCCCGCCGGCCAGACACAACGAACTCGAACTCAGCGTATACTCGACGCAAGAGCGGAAAGAGGGGTCTTATGGAACTGTGCGGTAGTGGAACAACGAGAGAACGCTAGAGAAACGAGAAGGTGCAAGAGAAAGCAAGCGTTTCCCAGCGAAACGATTCCCCCAACGCATAACATCTATAAGAGTAAGCAGGACACCGTTATGTCCCCAGCGTTTAAGCCTACGAGCGGAAGAGAGAGCGACAATTAAAACTGCCGTCAGCGCCGCTAATCGAGAACTAACTTTGGGGGATATTCCCCCAATAAAATCGGCACATAATATCCTTAAGAACTGCTCTTCTATGTACAGTCCGACCTCCGAATAAGAAACCCGGCAATAAGAAACTTTCCCGTTTCTCACGCAAGCGCTTCCCCCACTCCGACTCGAACTCCGAGCTCGAGAATTTTGTGCGCGGAACCTCTGGTTAAGAAACCAGCCTGGGAGAGATTATTCGGGCAAAATAGAGTGAACGTGTAGTGTAAATTTATGTGTGCATGCGTGCGTGAGTATGTGTGTGTGCGTGCGTAAATGTAACAAAAAATCTACAAGTTTATTAGAAATTTTTTTGTATTCATTACAAAGATACGTATATGTGTTGACTTCATATAAAGTGTACTATAGTCTGATCTCTTACGCTTCTTAACAGTTTCAGTCATTTTATGACAGTTAATAGTAATTCCGATACAGTAGTGTACAATAATATTCAATAGTATGTACATTAACGTGAAACAAAAATTCGCTACATAAATGTCCACGTGCAGTCGAAAACGTTTTTGCATGGGCGATGCGAATACTAATACCCGTATTCATAGTCCTTCTTTGAGGAACAAGGATTCCTTGTTCCTCATTTCGCGTTTCATAGAACTTCCTTGACAGAATAAGGAGCCTTATTGGCCTCCTTATTTCAAGGCAGGTCTCGAGCTTCCTTGAGGAAACCTTCGGCGCTGTGATTGGCTGTTTCGTTTCATATTACTAGCGCTTGCGCTTGCGCTTGGCGTCTATGCAGTTTTTACCTGTATCACAGACCAGTCTACAGGTTAACCTCAAAAACAGTAAAAAGTGGAGCACGTAAAAAGTTTCGAAACGTATCGCAGTGAACGGAGTTTAAACAAAAAAAACTGTTGGAACTCGTAAAAAGTTTCGAGGCGTACCACAATTCACGGCGTAATTGAAATAAGCAATTGAAACCACGTAAAACGTATCGGAGTGTACGAACTTTGAGGTTATACACTCGAGGCTATACAATCGAGAGCCAAGCGGTTAGAGTTAGTTTCAAATATAGCCGAGTGGCGCTTCTATCAGCGGTTTTACCACCATAAGCAATCACATATCCCTAAATAGGTCTTCCTTCTGGAAGGGAGAGTCGAGTTGCGACTATGAAACAAGGACGCCTCTGAGATTCAAGGAAGCCTTCATCAAGGCGTCCTTTATTCTTGAGATAAGGAGGGACTATGAATACGGCCATAAGTTGCAACTCGTATCGTTCGAGCGAGTTTCTTGTTGAGAGGATCGCATGCGAAAAAGAATGAGAGGAACAGACAGAGGCAGTGAGCGCGCGCCTGGTGGGGGTATGCGACATATAAGAAAAACTCTTCCCCTTGGGGGCTTTTGGTTTCTTATTCGGAGGTCGGACTGTACGTCTGAATTCGCTGCTTTTGTAGACCATTTCTACAACATTGCGTGCGGGCTCCTTTACTCTAGTCTTCATGATACGAAGATTGGACTCCTTCCCTATAGTGTATGTAAGACCGTGAACTGGAATGTGTAGCGTCATCTACGTGTATCAACGAATATAAAAGATGTATTGTGGGAGGGTATATTGATGTGCAGCTAGAATGCCTAGTAACCGTGCCATAACATACGGCAAACCTGCTGAGCTGTGTACTACGGGTCGAATCTAAATTCGAGCGTTGTACTGTGAGACCAAAAATGGTGGATAGATGAAGGCGGAAGAGATTGATGGCCCTTAAGTGGTAATAATTCTTAGTATACTGAGGAGTGGAAATACTACGCGGGAAGTGCAGTAATAAGAAATGGGTTCTCACAAAACGGGGTTATTTGATCGTTTGACTAATTTCTTCGGACTCAGGAAAAAACATGTAAACATTTTAGTTGTTGGACTGAACAGCAGTGGTAAGTCAACGGTCATCAAGTATTTCAAACGCGAGGACGACCGTTGCCTAGACGTAGTACCCACCGTTGCGTTTAATATCGAAAAATTTGTATGTAAGTTAAAAATCGATTGAGCCTTGTTCGATTTAAAATAAACCATTTTTTGTCACATTGCACAATTCCTGTATGTATAATTTATTTTTGCACACCAATGCGCACTTATAGATCGACTACTGTGGAAACATTTACTCCTTAAACCGTTTATTTATTCTTATGAGCACAACAATTGAGCAAGCAGTTTGAGATAATTTTCTTGCTTCAAGTTACATAGCGTCGTTTCAGCCTCTGTGGCATATTCCAGTTGGAATTTCAATTAAGCAATACCATTAGACATGATGTACGACTGTTTCAAACTATACATTTTCTTTCCAAGTTATCTGTGCCACAAGAATCTATGTTTGTCGTGGGAAATTTGTTCTCTTTATACAGTTTCCACTGTCCGATGCGATTCCTTTTAATCTTTTCTTTCTCCAATACATTTTTTTCAATCAAAGCAATCAGTCTTGTTTATATTGTATCTGCAAATCGCTGTACATTAACGTTTCCCAGTATACTAGTTTTGCCCTGGTTTTATGTAATTAATTTTACATTCGTTACAATTTCATTGGTTGAGGCTATGTACCTTGCAATGAAGATCTTCTCCATTCATATTATTTTCTTGTACCATTTTCATAAAGCTTTTTTTCATAGAACGCAATAAAATCGTATTTTTTCTGGGTATCAGATGCTCAGTTGATCCTTTAATGATTTATTGTGCCTCCTCGTATTCCTTTCACTTCTTATTCAAGAATCGATTATTATAATGCCTTGTTATACAATTATATGCTAAGTGTGCCATAAAACTTCCATTGACTCTTTTCCCCTACAACAAATTTTGTATGCAATTATTTTCAAAAGAGAAGGAATTTAGAATAAAAAAAGTTGCCACTCCTATAAAATTTAGCCTCATCTGCAAAATTCAAACTTCCTCAAAAATAGTTGGTTACAAATTTTGGTACTAACAACGCAAGTATCACCTTTCTATAAGCCAATGCGGCGGATACAGTGTGAGGGACATAGCAACAGAGAATAGTGATGCTGATCGGAGACGGTATGATACGGACACAGAATGTGTTTCATATCGCCGTAAGGTGATGTGAGATGGATATGGGTGCAACTGAGATAGCCGTAGAGTGCTAATGACAGAGCAAGATGAATAGTGAAACGAAAACGTTGCACATGCAAAAAAAATTTACAAACGAGAAACTTTCCTTTTCTTTTCACCTAAATGATTTTTTTTTAAATCAGGATTTCAATGTAGACGAAATGCGCTATTAAAAATTACCATTGCATGTTCTCCAAAAAGTATAATTGTTTCAGCACATAGATCTGGCTAATTTCTGAACATGCAGTAATAGGAAAAGGAAACGATAATTCCATACAAGACAAATTCTGCCCGAAAATGTGTGTTTTATTCCATCCATATTATAAAAAAAAACTTTTGGTCTCAATTCGATATATTAACTACACAGAATATTCAAAATGTTTTTTCATTAAGCTTTTATCATATCCGAAATACATTTGTGTGTTTCACTACAGGAAATACACAAGTTTACTGTTGGAGTCATAACTGCCTGTTTCATTGTCTGATATGGAAAATCCAAGAATATTTCAGAAAATATATGAGTGTAAATGTCGCTTGTGTTATAGTCAAACAGGAAAATCAACTTGGTGTATTCTTCTGTGAGTTTAAAAATAAAAAGGACTTTTTCAACGCATATTGTTTAGAAATAATTGTAGTGCCCAGGACAGCGAGAATGATGAGGAAGGGAATGGATAAAAGTGTTTCAGAGAGGTTAATGATTACTGCAGTTATTGCATTGAAAATAGTTCTTGTTACACCGATCCAGCATCTTGTACTTGCACGAATGGCTCACATCAGAACTCACCCTTTGCATTTTTCATCCTCATCTGCACACCATTCCTGTGCTCCCTGAATCTTGGTAAAATATTTTGGTTTCCCCGTTTTCCATCTTGCGGTCTACAAGCCCTGTAGTCGAAGTAGCATGGGTCCCTGTAGCCCTGGGTCTGTAGTCGACGAAAAAGCATTGCCACAGTTTGTCCCGCTCCCCCACAAGACTCCTGATTTCGTCAGTCAAGCAAGGGGCAGTGTTCCGTCCACGCACAGAACATCGCAGTGGGGCATGATGATCTCGGAAGTCTGTGAGAACCGTATTAAAGGACACCTCAAAGTCAATGGACAGCGAGCTGAGGAACGGGAACCAATTAATTGCGGCCAGGTGGGCCAGAAAGGCCTGCTCATTAAATTCTCTAAAATTGCATTTGCCACCTCACGTTGAATGTCCTTACGTGTTTTGTAGCAGTATGTGACCCAAATGCAGTCATGTCCAGAGAAGCACACAGGCTCTTGTCCAAAGTTAACCACTTTAGCTTCTCGGTCGATGATACAATGTTCGATACGGGTACCTGATCCTTTCGTATGATGCGTTGGTTCGAAAGGGACAAGAAACAAGTTGTTGGCTGAGACAAACTGTGATAATGACCGATACTCGTAAGAGGCTTTGTCCATATTGAGATTGAAGTCGCCCTTTACTGCGAAGTTGGTGTACAGTGGGAGCAGCCTAGCGCATGTATTCATGAATTTTTCCAAACCCTCGGTTTTGGGTGCCCTATATATTGCAGCTGTCGGTGTTTTTGGCCCATTGATGCAGCTGATCTCCAGAAATATGTACTTAATCCCTTCAGAGGAAAGTCCCGGCGATAAATGGACTCCTTTCGATAAAAGAAGTTTTGAATGGGATAGACAGAGGGGGAGCGAGAGGTAGTGAGGTAGAGAGAGAGAATGCATACTTTCACGATATACTGAGATCGGGTTGTACATATTATTTCACCTATTAGTCCATTCATCGGACTCCAAAGTGATGAAAAGTTCGCAAGTTTATTCGAATACGCTGATTTTTTGGATATTATTTGAAATATGAGAAATGGCCTCAAAAAAATTACCGGTTGTTTGACTATCTTCAAAATTCCAATAAACCTCGAAATATTTGCAATTTTTTTCAAACAATAGTTTTATTTAGATAATTACTTTTTCAATTCAATCGTACAAGAGAAATGCAATAACTTTTTATGAAAAAGCCAAGCAAATTTACTACATATGCACACTGGATTATCGAAGCTCCTTCATTTCGAAGTTACTTCGGATTTTTGTATTTGTTTCAGGATCGAAGGAAAGGGGTTTCAATTTTGAATTAAATTAAACTTGCAATATTTGAGCTGCCGAATTGTAGTATTGTTCATTTACTCAAGTGGGAAAAGCCTTGAGGCATAAAAATCCACCAAATCACGATTTATAAATATTACACGTATTGTCGATATAAAATTAATCAAAAACAAAGGTGTAATCCCCGTTTGTCTCGCACCATTGCAATCACGCGTGTACATGTCGTTTATCGCGTTATTTTCGCAGAGGATCTTGAGCTGTCGCTGCACTCTCGGTAAGGGGTTAATTGGCAAGGATCAGATAACGTTGGGCCGTTACCATTGTCTCGATCTCGATTACAAGAAATGTTTTCATTGTGTTGGCCGTTGTGTTGGCTGCGTTTTCATCAACCCCGTTGGGTTGGCTAAGTTTTCATCAACCCCGTTGGGTTGGCTGTATTTTCATCAACCCCGTTGGACGGGCTGTATTTTCATCAACCCCGTTGGGTGGGCTGTATTTTCATCAACCCTCTTGGGTTTGCTGTATTTTCAACAACCCCGTTGGGTTGGCTGAGTTTCGGGGCTCGGGCCCTACCGTAAGCGTGCATCACCGAAGCACGTCATTCGAACTGCCTGGAAAAATACACGTGCGCGCTTTCCCACTCGTCAGTGAGAGTACCGCCATCTATGCTGACGTGAGTCATAAAGCGCGGGTATCCAGTGCGCCTAGATCGATGGAGATATTACAATGGCGCGAAATCAAGCATTGAAAAATCACCTTAATAGCGGACAATTACAGGCGTGTACAAACTCAAATTATTCTGCCATATAATCAAATATTCTAACTGAATTTGGCTTTAATAATAATAATTTAAATGTTCTTACAACTAAAAATTCAAACGACTGTCAGTCACAAAACTCACAAAATTGTCAAGCACTAAAAATACTATTTTTCTCAATATTTTATTTTAAAAAACCATATTACTATTATAATGAAAAGTTGGAATCATGATTATATAAAAGTATAACGTATAAATCACACAAGTACTGTATTTATGTATCACTGGAAATGCTATGCAACGACTTGTCGTGCATGGTTAAGAAAAAAACTCGGGACTAAAAACTAAAAAAACTATTTCAAATTGTAATATCGCATCAGTAACCGCATCAGGTATACACGATTATTAGAAATGACATGTTCGACTGTACTTGGACAGACTATCGGAAATGGCGCGATAGGAGCCGACAGTAATATCGATATTCCTTATCCACCACCAAGTGGAACGCACCACAATTAAAATCTTTAGCCTTCCAAAACTACGTCCATTATACCAACATTTATACGACGCAATAGATTTCATGAGATGTATGGTGGTTCTACAATAGAGTGGAAAGTGAATACCTCAACGTTACTTTTCAAATGATGCAAATAAAGTGAGATTTCAAGAGCCGTGTGGTTTATAGGGACCTTATTGATTTATATTGTATACTTTGCGGAATTAGAAACTTGGTTTTTAGTTACGTAATAAATTGCGTCAATTTATGTCTTTCTTAACCTGATAGTAAAGTTGTTAAGAAAGCGTCATCCTTCACCGAGCTTTTTTTTCTTAACCACGCACGCCAAGTCGATGCACAGCATTTCCGGTGATACATACATACAGTACTTGTGTGATGTCAACGTTCTACTTTTATACAATCGCGATTTGAACTTTTTATTATAAATGTAATATGGTTAAAAAAAATATTGAGGAAAATAGTATTTCTAGTGTTTGACAATTGTGTGGGCGCCGTAGTAAATTTTCTTGGCTTTTTCATACAAAATTATTTCACTTCTTTTGTACGTTTGAATTGAAAAAGTAATCACCTAAATAAAACTATTGTTTGAAAAAAATCACATATATTTCGAGGTTAATAACAATTTTGTAGATAGTGAAATAACCGATATTTTTTCAGGGGCATTTTTTATTACTTGGCGTTTTTTTTGCTTGTTAAAGTTTTTAAGGGGGATTTCATATCTTTTTGAAACGTTCTACTGTACTCGAGAAGTCCCAAGTCAAGGGTATTCCCCGCGCAAAGGTAGCTCACCTCTATGGATAAATTGCGTCGGGCCAACTCGGTTACCCGCGGCCTCGGATAATCGGGGTTCTACTGTACGTCAAACGAAAAAAAGTCTCTACATATACACTATCGATAAAAAGTTTTCGAACACTTCAAATAATTACAAAACTTTCGATCACTTCGGATAATTGAAAAATTATATTAGAATAATTTTACTCATTATATAAAGTTATTTATTATGTCTGTAAAATAATAAATGAAATGAATGATATTATTCTAACATTATTTGTCAATCATCCAGTGATCGAAAGTTTTGCAATTATCTGAAGTGTAAGAAAATTTTTGGCCGGTAGTGTACTTGCGGTAGCCGAAAACCAACGAGTATAATAATAAACCTCATTCGAGATATCGTTCGATAATGAACTCGTAACGAGGCGCTGATGAATCGCGCGTTCCTTTCGTAGCCACGAAGACGTAGTCGCGTCTCGATTGGCACGTCAAACTATTGAGGCACTCGGTGCTTCCCCGCCTTCGTGTTTTCGCGATAGAAACACGGCCTCGGACACTCGTCTATCGTCAAAGCGCCGAGACTACGGAACTTCCTCGGTTCTCCGTGATGGAACGATTCGATCTGAAAAAACGTCGATCGAGAATTAAAGTGTTGAAGAAAAAAAGGAGAAAAAGTGGCAGAGCTGTGGCAGAGTGTTACAGCAAAGTTGCCTCGGGAGTTGCAAATCGACGTGCAACCTAGCTTCCCGTAGACTTTAATTTGCAAAACAAAATTTCAGTTGGAACATGTCAGTTTCCGTTTGATAGTAATTAAAATAAAGAAAATGCAAATTAAAAAGAATGGCACGGATTCAAAATAAAATCAACATTTTACGCAAAATTTCTGTCAAATTTTGATTAAAAAGGTCGTTTTTTTCTAATTTTTCAAAAACAATTCTCGTAAAGTAGGAGGTAGCAATATTATCAATATTATGCAAGCTTCGACTTAATCGGTTTAATAGTTTTTGAGTAATCTTGAAACAAATTTCGAAAATGCAGTTATGAGAAAAATGGTTTTGAAGTTTACTCCGGCTCTGAATCCGACCGATGAAGCACAGTGTTGGCGGGTTGTAACGTTTGAAGTTTTTCGAATTTCCCTCTGAAACTTCGGAAAAATATTCTACATATATAGATCTATCGTTTAAAGCGAAAAAAATGGATTTTTTGATCGTTGTAAATGTATATTCCGCCTTAACGGGAATGTATAAATCGATGGCACTTTTTCCTCATAAATTTCAACTACAATTTTATTCTGAGGAGAGTTTCATTGAAAAATATGCTTAATGAAGCTTTCTCTGAAAAATCGAGCGAATCGATACAAGGTCGATGCTGACCTTGCAACACAGGACTTGTTCCATCCTGTGATACTCTCGTCGCCTGGCTTGTTCTGGATATCTCTTTGCGTTATTTGCAACTTTGCAGGGACCACCGGGGTTCACTTCATCCACAATTGTTGGTCTAGCTTGCCCGTTCAACTAATGCAATGGATTGTACTGGCAGCGCCGTTCAGCAGATTCGTTGACAGAGGCTCCATGTGATCTAAGAAAAAACATGGAAAAGTCTGAGTTTCTGCAAAAAAATTCGGGAAGATGGTGTGGGTCGCTGAGAAACCGAAAGAATAAAAGCTATCGGTATGCGTCCAGAGTGAAGCAACGCAGGAGCATGAGGGCTTGCTTATACTAGGTCGACTGCCAAACGCAGCAGTCGACATGGCAATGCCAAAAGCACACCAACATCGATTACTGCCTTTGGCAGTCGACCTAGTGTAAGCAAGCCCTGAAGGAACATTAGAAATACTCACCTAATTGTGAGCAAATTTCACAAACGCACTGAGTTGCTCACCGACGACTGAGCAGTTTTACTCAATTTTGGTTTACTCAAGACGGTGCATCGAGAAATGAGTGGCTATGGACAACACTGTCGACAGGTTTCTCTGAGGAACTGGAAACAGCGGAGTAACAAGTGTGGCAGAAAAGCCAGAGACGGGATCGCCAAAACCTGTGAGAACACATTGAGCAAGAAGGAACGTTGAGAATAATGACTTACATTTTTGGGCGAAGTGTGATGGTTTTCATCGCAGCCGAAACGTCGGATTCGAACAATTTCTCGTCCGTCCTTTTTTCCGTACCGACGTCCTTGTTTTCCGAGCACTCACACGTTTCGGTCAAAACCGACTGACAATTCTTTTTCCGAATTGTCAAAATACAAGTATGAATACATGAGAGTAAAAATATTTGTTTTTTAAGAAGGATAAAATATTTTAACATTAGGAGCCTTCGTTGAATTGGTTTTTTGCGAGGGGCCGAATATTTTCACATACAAGGAGCCTACGTTAAATTCATTATTGGCCCTAAAAAGGACCGTTTAATTTTTGTATGCACTTATATCACATTTTGACTGCATTTGACTTTACTATTCCACTGTTACGCTCTAACCCTACTTGGAGGTTAGAGCCACCAGAAGCCGTATACTTGAAGACACGGTCTTACATACAGGTCTTGAAACTCGCGCAAAATTTCAGCGGTGGGGGATGGCCTCTTATTGAAGCACCGACTGTTTCAACTCGTGACCACAAGGATCGCTGCTATAGAGTGATGCAGGCTGTGTGAGAGAGACGGGAATAGATTTCAAAAGTAAACAAAACCCAAACATAACCGCTGATTCACGCGACCACCCGCGACGTGCTCTACTTGTAAACTTGTAAAAACGGTGATATTGAAAAATGACTAAGTGGTGTATTGTGCCAACCTGTAAAACAGGCTCTCGGAGTGAAAAATCGAAACGCTCAGTGTTTCGGGTGCCGAGAGACTTGGCGCAATTGAAAAGATGCGAGGCCGCGATACCGGGAGTTGGAAAATTAGAGCCGAGACACGTTGTGTGCGAAAATAATTTCGAACCGAAATATATTCACCGAGAATGGGCGAAACAGGCGTTGGAGCCGGGAACCTGAAAAAAAATGAAAAATTATTGGGATTATTACAATAAATACTTTCCAGGCTGGAAAACATAAAACAAAGTTAGTGAATTATTTTCATTTATCCTACTCGAGAGTCCTTCGCTTAAAGGTCGGAAAAGAGGTTTTTTTTTATTTACCAACGCAAACCGTTTCGGAAACTGCAAAGTAGAGATTATTGAAAATGTTTCTTGGGACATGCATTGAAATTTTTCGACGAGGAAATAAAGAATTGTAAAAGAAGCACTGTTCCTTAAGGGGTTACCGATTTAAAAAAATTCGATTTTTTTATTGCATTTTTTTGAAGTATAAGTATCTGACAATATGTCCTGAAAATTTCAAGTCGATCCGAACAAAATTGACTGAGATATGAGCGTTGAAAGAGAAGAATCCGCGTTGAAAGAGAAACTTTAAACGCGTTTTTCTCAAAATGGCATTTCTGAAGTCGGTGACCAAGATTACTCGAACATTAATGAACCGATCTTCTTGAAATTTTGCAGGATTTAATCGTTCGATTTTTTTTTTCGAAAAAAATGGCCGCTTTATAACCAAAGAACGGCCGTTTTTTTTCGTTAAAATCGAACCATTAACTGACTGTCCGCCGTTTTGTGAAAAATGAATATTTTTTTAAATCCTTCGATTAAAGACTAGTTTATACTTATATTTGACTAAATCCATCCGCATTTTTTTTTCAGATGATCCACTTCGCCGCAATGTTGGTCACCGCAAACTGTGTATATAAAAACATTATTTCATTGACGGCCATTTGCCACTAAACAATGTAATATTTTTCAATAAAAAAATTACCGAAAGTTCTTCAAGATGTGTTCTTTAAGATAGTATATTGATCGATTAAAAAAGTTTTGTAGTTTTCTTTTAAAAAATTCATGAAAAAGGCCTTTTTTGCGCTACAAGTGGGGGTAACGGCTTAAGTATTTGTTTCATTTTCAAGAGATACATCCTGCAAGTGTTTCGGTCTGGATTCCACTTCGGTCTGGAATAGTTGCCACTTATTTTCCGGTCAATTAAAACAACGCGTAAAGCCTATTCTTTTGTAAAAGCTAAACCATGTTTTCAAAAAACTGAGCGTACAAGGATCGAATCCCTGAAAGCAGCATTACGAAGCTTGCACCGAACCCCTCGACCAACACGAGCTCACATTGACACCTATATAAAAAAACATTCATATTCATTGTACCCACTTGGATAACTATAGTCTTTTGGTTTTTTTCAGGTTTACGATTAAATTACTTTTAATTGTATTTAGGTCCATCATGCATTTCTGACATTGAAGATCATAATTTGCCTACACCAGCCAATTGTACAGCTAGGTTAGGTTCCTATGAGTCAACAATTGATTTCCATCTCTCTCGCAAAGGACGTATGTAGCAATGCTCACGATGCGACCGAATGACTGTATTCGATTGAGCAAACCGACGAGTCTGGAACAACAAGTGTGGAACAATAATTTTTGTGGGAAAAAGTCTCTCAAAAAGTCGGCCGAATACTATGAGATCTCACGATTGAGTAGACGGACCGAAAAATGACCCAAACGAAAGCGATAGGAAAAAGTCACATTACATTGGTAAAATATCATTAGATTTTCGATTCGTCGCACAGTGGGGCCGAAACTCGAAAACGTTATACATTTTGCTGAAAGTCAGTACTCGGGGGCTTTCGGAATCGCTGATTATGAATCCGAAGGCAAAACTCGACATAAAAACAAAATGGCGGTTTTGACGTGAACTTCTTTTATAGAGAAAGTACAAAATAGATACATATGTTGTATAATACGATAAAACATACAATCGGTTGATTTAAAGTTCACGCATTGTCATCCGAAGAATAATTTGATTCAACTTTTAAATCACTGGAGCTTCCTGTACTTGCTGGTATACGTGGCGCAACTAACAAGAGAACTGCTTCTAGGAGCAACGACTTTAAGTTTTTTCGAGGCAATTCGCGCAAACTTGAAATAAATGGATAGGATATTAATAATAAGCGTGAAATAATGTCTTCCATTGTTTTGGCTCGGGAACACTTTCTTGCAAAACTTCACGAAACTTTTTCGTGAAGCTTCATGAAACTTTTTAATGTATTTATTAGTAGACTCTTGAGCGTCTTCAGACATTTGTCCTATCGGCAATACTGATGAGTTTATCACTTCTGCGCTATGAATCAATACCTTATGTATCAACGTTGGCATGTAGAACCACGGATATAACTGCACAAAGTAGCGAGCTGTCTGTAAGGCATAATCTTGAAGTTTTATTACATCGATTTCATGGCCACTCGAAATTGTCTGCAACATGACATGCAAGCGCTTAATCAAGTCCTCATCAACCCCTGTAATAGCAGCAGAAATGCTTGAGTTTTCGAAAAATCGTCGAGCGGTATTCCCATCATTCGAGCTACCGAAACCAGGCTTTGGTTGATCGACTATTAGACCCAATTCGATACGGAAACCCTTCTGTATATTCTTATTTGTTTGGGTTTGTTTGGGGTTTGCGTTTGCTTGCCACTTTTTAATTTCAAGTTTATATGCTACATGCAAACAACATTCGAAAAACCGTATCCATGCATGCAAAGTTGAAAATGCAAACTGTAAATGATCTTCGGATACTTCCTTTTCTAGAATTGCATAGATATTGTTAAAGTCTTTTGAAGTTGCTTTGCCTAAATAGCATCGTTGAGTAGACGTATTATGCGTGATAGCATTACAAACTTTACCGTCTACCATGGTGAAAGCAAGTTGGAAAGAAACTCTTATTTCTTTTCCACCTATGATCTTTTCGAAAGTGACAAGATTGTCCTCTTGCTGTTTAATATAATCCATTTCCTCACGAGTGGCTTCAGGACTCTCGTGAAAAAATTGGATTCTAATTGGTCTACAAAAGCGAGGAGATGACGGCCTCGGATTTTTCCATACAACAAGTCTAGCGTTTGTTTCTTGGTCGTCTGATACAAGCTGCACTGGAACGATTGAGGTAAATAAAAAAAATTAGCATCTGACTTGCTTCCATCATCATTGGTGAACTTTTGCTTGTACGTACTTTGGCCAGAAGTGCTATCGCAGTCCCACTTACAAATTAAATTCAAGTTGCTAACATTTTCAGAAGACAAACTTTTGACAACATCCATTTGTGTTAATAATATTGTATAAGCTGTGTGATTCAGCAAAGCCTGCAATTTTACCTCAGCACTACATTAATTGACAGAAATATCTGAATTTGGCGGATAACATTTGAGCTTGGGTTGATATAGTAATTTATACGGTGGAAATAAATTACAGCTGTTCTCTTTGCTTCTATTACGAAGCGTCTGATATTGTGATTTCGATCATTTTAGTTCCACTATGAGCTGCAGAGCAGCATCGGCAGATAAAGTCGTTTCTTGAATCGCATCTATGGACTCCTTATACTTCTTAGCTTTAAATGGGCTCCCCAATCCCACATCACGGACAATTTTCGCAGCATCTGATTTCCCAGATGAACGAAGGCTTATTTGAGTCGCATACGTCAATTCTTCCATAGTATGTTTTGCGCGTAATTCTTCAGTTCTCCTTCGTTTTGTCCGGTCACTAGGCTTTGGAAATCCTGAAGAAGGCCGACCCAAATTATGGGATTTTTCTGAAGATTGTTTAGTTTCTTCGAACGAAACAAACACGCTCAACCATTCAGAATATTTTTGCAGAAATTTGCCTTCAGTTCTTGATGCTTGTTGCCACTTTTTATGCAAGTCATGCAAGAACTTGCGGAGGGCAGGTTTTGCATTGTCTGATAGATCAAAGGGGCGTTGCAATTCAGCAGACATGAAATTTTCGATCACTGCATATGTTTCAGTCGCTTTGTCATTCAAATGACCTTTCAATATCGAAAAAATTCTCTCTTGTGAGGCCACATGCTTCACGTTCATCAGCGACAGATTCTAAAATTGGAAAATATAATATCTATATGGATGGATAGTTCCATATTCAACCTCGTTACTATTATTTATTCCAAAATATTATTCGAAGAGAAAAAGAGGATCTTGATAAAAGTGAATTACCTATCATAGAACTCAATAAAATACCGCAGACAAATTCAAGAAAAAGAGCAAAACATTCCGCGTAGCTAATGTACGAAATTCAGAAAACTATGTTTTACATTGCAAGAACTCGCACCAATGACACAATGGCAGCTAGAGGCAGCATGTTTTAATTTTATTCATTCAATGATAGTTCCATCTACAACATGCGATCGGTCAAGTCGCAGAGCTCTATAGAACTTATAAACTTTTCTCTATGTGTTTAAAATGTTCCGTTGTAATCTTACGTTGATTTTCGTACAAATGATTCGTTTATTGTCATCGCATAAACTATTATTATTAATTTTATGTTACATAATAATGTTCTACTTACTTGCAGCTGCTGATTCTATTAAAAAAAATTGAAATCCATCTATCTTTAGAGATTTGGCGTCTTCTTGAATATAGCGTTGAAATATTTGCTTACTGCACGACGCGTCTAGCTCGATTGAGAGTCCCCTTTCAACTGTCCCACAGTAGCAGGTGTAAGGGAGAGGGCGCACTATCGACTAGAATTCGACCTCCAGGCCCTCTCCTAACCTAATCCACGACTACAAATTACCGGAAGGAAAACTCTATTCTTCGACTTTTGGCCACCTTTTTGGGATTTGGCCCCACTGTGCATCGGCGGCAGATTCTAAAATGTGATTCATAACTAATCATTAATAAGTATTGAATTATTCATAAAACTGAATCATGCATCGCAAAATGAATGGAATAAAAAATAAGGAAAGGCGACTTTTTTTTGGGCCTCATGAAGTCTAGCAAAAAATGACTTGAGACTAAATATTTATTTTTATAAGCGTAGAATATAAATCCGCTATCATAAATGAGAATAATACGAAGAAAAACAATGGGCCTCACCATGCCCACCTGGGATAGTGGGCCCACAATGTGAGTGCATCCCTGGATAGATCTTTAAAAATCACACAACTTTATCTGCACCACTTCTTCATATTTTATGTTTCAATTGTTCAAAATTGAGACAAATACACTTTTCATAACAAAAAATTTCACCAATAGCGGTGGCACATAAAAGCGCAGAATTTTTTTATTGTTTCCATTACACAATAGATTAATCTACATTTTAAGACAAGTCTAGCGGCGGGACAACGGGAAGCAACTGAACTTTTCTCTAAGTTTTTACAATTTTCCGTTGCAATTTTACTTTTATTTTCAGACAAATCATTGGTTTGTTGCTAGCGCATTCATTATTATTATAAATTTAGAATTTCATGATGATATTCTACTGACTTTCCCTGACCGGTGTGCTGGTCTAGTGGTTAGCGTGCTTGCCTCTTAATCAGCATATCAGGAAGTCACGGGTTCGCATCGCCGTCTCGTAGTGGCGGAGAAAAATAAATACGGGCGTGACGTAGGTCCACTTCTACGCGGATGTCGCGCACGCGGACCTGTACGTGTGTGTGTCGTGTGAGTATGACTGTAGCCTGTGAATTATTTCTCGACGAAACGCGGCCAGCTCCGAGACTGGGAAGCGAACTCGGGACCGGTGGTATCGGTATAGGTTTTCCGCAATTTCCGTATACCCATGGCAGAAATGTCATGGTGAATGCGATACAGAAGGGGAAGTCGGCTGCGGGCGCAAGATGGGGATCTATTGGGGATGTGAAGTGGAATATGGTGGGGAATGTAATAAGGGGAAGTACCCTGTACATGGGAGCTACCAAAAATAATACTATAGCGCTCTATATAGAAAAAAACTTATTTTCCCCTTTCGAATCCATTGTTTAGATTTGTTTCAACAGAATTTTTTATGGTTGGCGACGTTTTAAACATAACGTAAGTTTGGCTCGGAGCGTGGAGATCACGTTAGAACTGGAATACAATAGCAGGTATAAAGGATTGTCCCTTCCCCAGCCTGAAACTCGACCCGGAGACTATTACTCTACCTAACCCATCACTTCAAAACCCCAAAAACGATCACAACCCCACAAAACCCCAATCTAATCTAATTAAATCTAATTCTTACGTCTAACAGTAATTTTTTTATGAAGGCAAGGTGGTGGACATCAAGCTCGAGCGTGATCACGCGGGTTTTTTTCTCTACATCGTTCTGACGTGACGTCACAAGGATGTAGATAAGTGCCCCCCCTTTTTACCATACAAATAGCATGATTATTTTGGACGGAACTCATCGTAGATGTGTTACGCTTGATTTTTAGTCTGAATTTCGGCATGGGCAGCTTCCTCTTTGTTGACGGTGCTTCCCAGTAAGACATTTAGCGACAACACATTGGCAACACCACGCCAAACGAGAGCAAGTTGTCACGGAAAAATGGCATCCATTTCCGCTTCATTAAACTGTGTTCTAGCAGCACAGCATTGCGGATCCTCGCATGAATGCTGGTGTTAATATTGCAGTACGAAAATACAGAATATTGGCGGTACATTTGGAGCACGTTCATTGCTGGGTTATTGCAGCATTGCGACAGAAAAATCTCCTTCTAGATGAAATACATCGGGGAATTCCTCGCAGATTCGTCGCAAATTTTTTTCCTCTTCGGCGTTTAAATGTGAATTTCCCTTGATCTCGAATCATAATTTTTCCATCTATTTCACTCGCGATTTTGCGAATTTTCTTGCATTTTCACATGTTTCTTCTTCTTTCTTCTTTTTGTTGCATCTTTCTTTTCCCAGGCTAACCTTTTCGATTTCTATTCGCTCTAGTTCGACCGTAGGTCTTTCCATCATTTGCTCTTTTGCGAGCACGTTCGAAATTATCACAGGGAAAGTGGTTGCCTCTGCCTTTGAGATGGCCTTTCCCCGGATGGTCTCCAGATTTAACTCGTTTACCTTGACTATGCTGCATTGGGCCCCCGTGTCACAACGTAGCGTCAGCATTTTATCGCGAGCCTGCTGTGACGTTATATGTAGGTCAATGACGTGTAGTCGAGGACCCTGAACGCTGACGTGGTAAATTCTTCTTGGTGCCCTGTCATTGTGTACATACGGCTTTCCGAGTAGAATATCCATTATTTTCCTTTACGGTAATTTTGCCTCGTTCACTTGAACGCCTTTTGAATATTTCCCTTCTGAAAGAACGCCGACTGCTAATGAACTAACAGTTCTTCTGGGCGCATTTTCTTGGGTCTTTTCATTTGGTCTATACTCGTTTTGTTTTTTTGGGAACTTATTGTTTTGACCGTAATATTAGCGCCTATTTTGATTACTCGTGCCCTGTTATCCGTCGTCTACAGTTATCGTACCTGTGACCTGGTTTTTTGCAATGGTTGCAAATTATTTCTGCTTGATTAATTGTTTTGTCGGCACCGGCAGGCTATGGTGCGCTTGTGATTGCGCCTGATGAGACGAGGGCTTTTGAAATAGAAATGATTTTCGCCCCTCATGGGCGCGTGACAGTGCGGATGGACCGCTACTGTGTGAGACGCTCTTCGCGATTGTCTTTCTTCCTTTGACCGATTTTTCCTCGGACGGCTTCCCCTAATTCGTTGTACTCTCTTGACCTCACTATTAAGTGTAGGTCCTATCAGAGTCCATGTTCGAAATTATTTCATGATAAATGCCTAATTAATTGTTCGATTGCTCTTCGATCCGATTCTGAATGTACCATTGGCGTGCAACCCGTGATTAGATCCATCATTATGGATTCAACCCGGTTTGCATACGCTTGTACGGTCTCGTCATGTGTTTGTCTACAAGAATTAAATTCGATTCGTAACGCGGAGACTGTTCACTTCGCCTCGTGCAGTGTTTTCAGCAACGTCAGCAAATCGTCGAATGACTTTACGTCTTTGTAACGCAGGTCTGCCGCGGCCTTGTCTTGTTATTTGAGATGCAACATAGCTTGTATTAAATCCGCGACATTTTTGGGACGCACTCGAGTCGACGCACATTTGATTGCTCGTATAAAATCACTAACGATGTTACGTCCCTGTGAATTTATCGAATCTTAGAGAGGACTACACGGTGTTGACTTCGCTTTCAGGTCAAAACAATTAAGTCCTTTACCCAGGGACGGAAGTCACGTCTTTGATATGGGAAGAATGACGGTTGGATAATGCGTTGTTCTTGAGGAACATTGAAAGAAACGAGAGTTTTGCATAAATGCTTTGCTAACTCTATTTATTTGTGGATAATTCGCCGTTTGTTCCCTTTGTCTCAATGGTCGTCTAATAACCGTGGTTATAATTTATTTTATCGGCGTTATCGTTTTGAGATTCGGATTATGGTTGTTAGATTTTCTTCATGGTTATAATGTTCACACCGTGATTACATGGATATTAAATAGTTATAATACTAACACGTATGTCGAACGGTTTATAGTGTTCGCACAATGGTTACAGAGATTAAATAGTTACAACATTTACACACGATTAAATAGTTGAAATGGTTGCAATGTTCAAGATAACAATATAGTTATTTGAAGGCAATTGATTACAGCGGTTGTGGTTTAGATTTAGGCTGTATTCGATGATTAAAATAGATGTTGCAGCGTCTTGAGGTTGACAGATACGGTGGTGATGCAAGGGTTTAGATTTGATAATTTGAACTCTTTGTGATGGCTGAGACTTCTTTTGAGGAGAGTCTTTGACCGATATTGGAAGTCGAATTGCGACTGGACAATACGTAAAGTGAACCTTGCTGGATTTCAACTGGTAGATCTCGGTGACGGTACCTGTAGCCGTAAGGTTGAGGTTTGAGACTCCGACTGCTGGACTGCTACCACTTTGATGACTGCTGCTACTGGCTGCTTGTTCAGGACGACTTAGTCTTCGGACTTGATGTTGAGATTGAGGCTGACTGATGACTTTAGCCGCGTGGTTAAAATCGAGACTGCACACGTTGGCACTTTGACTGAGATTGCTTGTTTGAGATTGAGACTGAGACTTTGACCGCGACTGACTGATGCGTAGCTCTGGCCACGGGCTGAGGTTGAGACAAGACTGCGCGCGTTGAAACTTCGACTGAGATTGCTCGATTGAAATTGAAACTGACGGATTGAGACTGGAGATTGAGATTGAGACTGAAGTAGCTTTGGCCGCGAGGTTGAGATTGAGACTGGATATTGACCGCGACCGGCTGCGGCGTAACTCCGACCACGGGGTTGAAGTCGAGACTGAACTGAACGCTGCTATGCTCCCGGTCCTCCTTTTTATACCCCTTTTTCGGGGGTGGTCTTCTCTCGAAAGGTCTTCCACGTGTCCAAAAGTTTGGGTGATTTTCCCTCTCAAATCCTTGGTAATTTCACTAAGAGGTTCTCCTCGTGTCGGTACTCGTGGTGGGTATTTCTTCGATTCCTGACATAGTCGGTTTTTACGATCCTCCGGATATTAATAATCGTGGGTCAGAGTTGCCTCCTTTTGAAGTTCAGTCGGTGGCTGTGATATCATCGGGTTTTGTGTCGGCTAAGCGTTTCTTCTCTTTTCAACCTGTGCGAGGGGTGATTCGGCTGGTTCCGATGTTCAAGGTACCCTTGGATTTTTATGACAAAGCTCGCCTTTTTGGCGCCGATAGCTTTCATGAAGATTATTCCGATGTTTCTTGTAGGTATGAACTGGATACCAATATCAGATATAACTTCATTTAGCTGATTTCGGTTTACGAGGTGCTTTGAGTTTTTACGACAAGCGTGCCTTTTTGGTGTTGCTTGTGCTTAACTAGAATATTCACGTGCCTCCTGTAGGCTTGGGCACGTGTTGTAGGTGACAGTGTTGCGCTGTGGGCGGTTCTTGTGTCGGTTGGTTCGCGCTTCCCCTGTTAACCCGTCCAAGGGGTGGTCTGACTCAGAGGTAACTCTCTCGTTGTGGTACACGTGGCAGATATTGTTCGAATTCCCGGTTTTATGATCCTTGAGTGCTGGTCCAAGTCAGTCGGTGGAGGCCTTGCTTTTTAACGACAAAACTCGCCTTTTCGGCGCCAATAGTTTGTATATAGAATATTCTCGGATGCCTCTTATAAGCTGGGGCTCGTGCTGAGAGCATCAGTAGTCCGCGAGGTGGTTGGGTCGGACGATGGGGTGAACTTTAAGTTCTTAATCAGGGCGCCCAATTAAATTGATTTTCTGGTGGCGTGGTGGTCCAGGTTTAGTAGAGTTATGGAGTGAGTGTAATGAAGCGGGGCATGACGTAACAACGACCTCCGGTTTGGAGGCATCGAATACGGGGATGCCCATCCGAGCCTTTTTCATTGACAAATAATTGTCGTGTTCGGCCGTATTTACTGTCCGTTGATTTAATAACGTAAAATCTTAACGATTTAATTCGCGACTTCTTTCAGTTTCAATGGGATTAACTATTTCGTCAGCGCTGGACGACGCGTCTGACGAATTACTTTCCGAAGGCTGATGATGCTGACGTTTCGGATTTAAATATTTCGCATACGTGACAGGAGTCGAGTCTAGTTTGTTTATGCTTGGGTTTTTCCTACGACGTTTTCGACCCAAGTCACTTTCACCATCGTAACTCTCCCGGGCAATCAATACCAGTCCGCTTTTTCTTCGTCCGACATAAACGAATTCTCTGGCTTTGGAGGAGCTTATTTATGAAATGTTCCGTCACTTACAGGTGGATGATCGCAAGATACATGCTGTTAGATTATCTGCTGATCGTCCTGGTCCCCGTTCCTCCGCTTTGGACTCTGCTTCTGGGTACGATTTTCTGATTGTTGAGTCCTTTTTCCCTTGATCCTTGGGATCCGAGTTTTCTGGGATAGGCTCTGCTGGGCTGTAGCTTTTCCTCTTGATTCCTCTTCCGCTTTCACTCTTGCACACGGGTTGACTCGGTCACTCGCTTATGGTGCTTGAGTGGTTGTTGTGCAAGTCCACTGATGAACCAATGAACGAACTTTTCGGCAGATCTCACTGCTGCCACCAATGTTGTATCCCTGGCTCGAGGACCCGGGATAGGTATTTTTGGGATCGTTGCGATATTAAGAGGTGGAACTCAAGATCGTTGAACAGGAATATGAGTTTATTTATTGTGCTGGTCTTATAATTGAATTTGCGGTTTGTCGGCCGTACCTTAGAACCGAACCGTTTAAAAGCCAACAAAGGATTGACTGTTTCCTGGTAACTTCTCTTAATTGGTACTCTGGTTGTCGCTATTTGCCCTATATAAAATATCATACAATGCATGGTCAGGATGTGTCACAAAGTGCCTTTTGAGCGTTTGCATTTCGCCGAAAGTGTGACTCTTTCGCAAGGAGGGAAATAAACGGTCTGGATTGCCGTTGCAAACACTTCCTTGATCGATCGATCGCTTCGTTGTACTGGGCAAATTTGCGGATATAACACGGCATCGTCAGTGAATAAGGTCAACAGTACGACGAAATTCGAGTGTTACAAATTCGAGTGTGTTCCCGCAGAGACGAACCTCGCACCGCGAAAACCCGTAACTCGTGAAAATGTTAACATAAGAGAGTGCGCCAGTAAGGTAGTAATAAACGACCTCATTAATACTCTTAATGAATACCTCAACGTGATCGCCATGAACCTTAGCGAATTGGGACGTACTGACCTCGCGGAAATGAATATTCGGGAAAAGCCGGGTAGCCTCCCCACACAAAGTAAACCATATCGCGCGAGCCTCAAAGAACGCGATGAAATGCGACGCATAGTGCGCAAAATGAAAGATACCGGAATCGTGCGCGAGACGAATTCCCTTTATGCCAGTCCCACGTTCCTAATTGAAAAGAAAAACGGAGAATCCCGCCTCGTCATAGACTACCGACATATGAACGACCAAACGGAACGAATGCACTTTCCTTCACCCCATCTGGATGCGCACCTAGAACAAATCGGGCTGTTTAAACTATTTATCTCATTAGATATCTCAATAGAAACTATTTATCTCATTTTATGCAGGGATACGTACAAGTCCCCTTAACTGAATGCGCACGCGCGAAAACCGCGTTCATTGCCCCCGACGAGACCGGCGAATTTACCACGGCCATGTTCGGTCTCATGAACGGCAATGCACCGCTTGGAACCACTGCGCGAACAGGTTATTCTACTATACTTTTTCGATGATATTTTGATTCCCAGATACGCGTGGTATGACTTAAAAATTAAATTGTGCGACACACTCGCGGCCCTTCGCCGGGCAGGCTTCACTCTTAATTAACGAAAGTGCAATTTCTTGCAGCGCAGCGAAGATTTCTATCTTGGATGCGAGCTTTCAGGGGAAGCGATTAGATCGGGCGAACAAAAACTTTGCGTTATACACGAATTTCCCGAGCCCCGTAACGTTCACGAGGTGCGACGGTTTCTCGGACTCACTGGCTTCTTTCGTCGCTTTGTACCCAAGTACACAGCCCGTTCGGAACCACTTTGCCGACCACTACGCAAAGAGGTTGAGTTTCAATGGAGTGAGGAGACAGCACGAACTTCCAGCAATTTCGCGACGCCCTTACCTGTCGATCCGTCCTTAAAACTTTCAACCCCAAACACGCAACGGAGCTGTATACGGACGCCGGCGAAATCGGCTTAGGCGCACTGCTCTTGCAGAAATCGAAAGATGAACAGTGGCGATTGGTATACGCCATAAATCGTTAAACGTACACGGGAGAAAAAAAAACTATCATTCGTCAAAACTAGAACTGATCGCAATTGTGTGTGCGGTAACTACATTGCGGCCGTTACTCATCAACATTTCGTTCAGTACTTTGTATGTACTACTACTACACACAAAACAACCCCAAATCGCACGGTGGGCGGTGCAATTAAGCGAGTTTGACACTGAAATACGTTATCGAGCTGGGACGTCGATGTCACATGCCGACGCCTTGAGTCGAGGTCCCGTAGATGAGCCGTGTGGATTGCCGAAAAGGAACGCCGGCACGACTAACGAAAACACTCCAACTTATACGACCCAAACCGACGAACTCGATCGCAGAATATTCGCAGTCGTTTGCGCGGAAGACGAGATCGTAACGTACCAAACGCGCGACGGAACTCTGGCAAAAAAGTGCGCGATTTTACAATAAAATAACAGAGCGAAGTCCGCAGGAGATCAGTGAAGTGCGCGAGTACGAGCTCATCCATGTAAAAATCGCGTAAACAAGAAACTGTATATGATACCCGCAGCTCTACGCAAGAGCTTAGCAATCCGCTTCCGCGACCTGCAGAGTCACTCTGGACTCGAGCGTACATTGTACCAGCTCCGGCAACATTATTATTTACCAGGAATGCAACGTTACGACAACGCGCAAAGGCCTGGCTTCATTGCAAATGGAATCCAGGCCAAATGGAATCCAGGTCGGCAAAAAGGAGCATTGGACCCGATCCAACCAGGATCGCGCTCTTTCGCTACGGTTCACATGGACCACTCCAGTCTCTACATAATCAGCCTGCGCCGGAATCGATACGTCCTTGCGCTAATCGATGATTTAACTCGGTACGCCACTTTGTATCCCACACGAGATACAAAAACGACCGGAGTCCTTACCGCACTGGAGGACTTCATCGCGCATTTTGGCGCTCCGATACGGCTCATCACATACGGAGGCACGTGTTTTGCCTCGAAACACCTCGGAAGCGTTTGAAGAATTTCGCTCGTGAAACGGCATTCTTCACAAAATAACGTCGCCGCGCCACCCGCAAGTGAATGAAAGTGAATGAAAAATTATACCGGCTCTAACCGCGAACATTCAGCATGAGGACGGAACAGACTGGGATCAAAAGCTAAGCGAAGTGCAGCGCGATTCTATGCCGCCCCGAACCAGACAACGGGAAAAAGCCCTTTTGAACTGGTGTATGGATACACTTCTCGCTTCAACGAAGAAAGCCTGCGGGAACTATTGAAGTTTTATTTTCCTTTTTGGCATTTATCTCTCTTGTATTATGTGTGTGAGGGATGGATTGGAGGACTCAAAAATTTATTCAGGTGGATTTTATAAGTGTAATGAAAAATGGCTATCTAGCCAACAACTTTTATTTCTTTGATTGATTCAACATAAACGTACATATCCACCTCGCTAGGCGCATGCGACGATACTACGCAGCAAGAGCGTGCTTCTTGAGAAGACGCCTCGACGTCAGCCGAACGGTTCCGACATTATCCGAACGACTCTCGCGCTCGACGCGTCCGTTCACATCAGCGAACTAACGGATGCGCGACAAACTTGCTTACACCAACACTACCGCCGTTTGAGTGCATTCTTTGAATTTCGCTTATGCTAAGACTAGCCCTTAACTCTTTGAAACGCCTCCTCGGCAGTGCTTTTGTGAGAATGTCCGCCCGTTGTATTTCACTAGGCACATACTGCACGAATATATCTTTACTCTCAGACTTTTCTCTAATGTAATGATACGTTATATCTATGTGCTTTGTCCGCTTGTGGAATTCTGGATTCTTCACAAGACGGATTGCGCTTTGATTGTCTACATAAAGCTTTGTAGCTTCGACGCACGAGCGTCCGAGATCCTGTACTAACTTTCTGAGCCACATGGCTTCCCTTGTAGCCGCAGCTGCCGCAACATACTCAGACTCCGTAGTGCTCAGAGTTACGAGCTTCTGTCTCTCTGATGACCACGTGATTGGGCCATTTGACAGATAAAATACGTAACCTGTTGTCGATCGCCTTGACTCTATATCACTTGCAAAGTCCGCGTCTGAGTATCCTACTAGACCCGAGTCTCTACCGCCGCTTCGATACAGTATTCCCAGATGGGTTGTACTATTGACGTACGCAATTATTCTCTTTACTCCGCGCCAATGAGACTCGTTGTGACTGTTTGTAAATCTACTCGCTGCATTCACCGCGAATGCGATATCGGGTCTCGACACTATTGCTAGGAACATTAAAGACCCGATTGCCTCTCTGTACGGTACGTTATCTATCTCCTCGGTTTTGGCTTCGAATGGCAAAAGAGCTGCATGCGGATCTGCCGGCATCCCGACCGGTTTTGATTCTGTCATCTCGAATCTTTCAACTACTTTACGCGCGTACGCTTCTTGATGAATCAAGAGCGTCTTTTCGTCTCGATCTCTCTCTATTTGCAACCCGACAAATATCTTGGCGTCGCCTATCGTGATGTTAAACGTCTTATCTAATTCGCTCGATATTGTCTCTAGAATGTCCATTGACGTGGCTGCCAGCAGACCATCGTCTACGAATAGCGCGAGATACACTTTTACTTTGTTAAATTTTCCGACAAAAACACATGGATCCGCTTCACTCGCTTCAAACTCATATCGGCTCAAAAATTCGACGAACTTTTTGTTCCAACACCGTGGAGCTTGTTTGAGCCCGTACAGCGATTTCACCAGCTTACACACAACACTTTGCTTGTCTGCTCTTCTCCTGAGCAAGATGTCCTCGTCTAATTCTCCGTAGAGAAACGCAGTCTGTACGTCGAACTGCAGAAGTTCCAGATCCTCCTCCGCGACTATGGCCAACAGCATTCGAAGCGAGTCATAGCGCACTACCGGCGCGAACGTCTCTTTGAAGTCGATGCCCTCTCTCTGCATGAAGCCCCTCGCGCAGAGTCTCGCTTTGAACTTCTGCGTTTTCTTCTCTGGATCCTCTTTGACTCGAAACACCCATTTTGAGTCAATCAGCCTTTGATTTGATGATCTAGGTACGAGCGTCCACGTATTGTTTTTTTTGTGGGCTTGAAGCTCCTCTTGAACAGCACGTGCCCACTGCGCGGCATCTCTGCTGCTCATAGCCTCCTTGTATGACTCTGGAGCCCTGTACTCGGCAACGTTGGCGTACCTTGCCGGCATTCGAAGTTCCGCTCGATCCCTCAGAACTCGTTGCTGACGTTCGGCCGCTGGCTGCGGCTCAGCCTGAATCGGAACTGTGACCTCTTCGTCCTCTGGCTCAACTTCCGATTCGTTCGAGCTCTCGTTCTGTTCCGCAAGAACTACTCCTCGTTTTAGCACGATCGTGTCCTCGTCTTCGTGCTCCTTGATCGTTTCTATTTTTTCGGTCTTCTCATTGAAAACGACGTCACGTGACACACTGACCTTCTTCGTTGCCGGATCATAGGTCCTATAGTTTGAGGAGTCCTGTTCGTAGCCGACGAATACCTTTGACTTCGCACGTGCGTCGAGTTTCGTTGTGAACAGTTTTGGCACATGTACAAAAACCTGGGACCCGAATATGCGCAAGTGCCCGAGACTCGGCTTTCTTCCAACCCATAGTTCGTAGGGCGTTGCAGTTTTCTTCGAAGATGCCGATCGATTTAGCACGTACACTGCTGTGTTGATTGCTTCGGCCCACAGAAACAGTGGTAAACCCCTCGCGTGGAGCATCGATCGCGCACTCTCGACTATCGGTCTGTTGTCCCGTTCTGCTCGGCCATTTTGTTCCGGAGAGTACGGAGCGGTATTTTCCTTTTTTAATACCGTTCGCGGCTAAGTACTCGTTCATTTTTGTGTTAACGAATTCGCCGCCATTGTCCGACCGAAGCACTTTTATTTTTTTTTCAAACTTGTTTTCGACGAGCCGCGCATACTCCTTAAACTTTTCAAGCACTTCCGATTTGTGCTTGATGAAGTATATGTGCCGATACGCGCCCGAATCGTCCTTGAATGTCAAGAAGAAATGTGCGCCACCTAGCGAGTCAACTGACATGGGGCCGCACACATCTGTGTGAACCTTCTCACCCGGCTTTGTCACGATCGCGTCGATGTACTTTTTGAACGGTAGACGATGCGATTTACCGAGTTGACACGCTTCGCAGAAAAAGTCTTTCTCGTCTTTGATTGACACGCCCTTTACTAGTCCCCTTTTGACTAGATCGCGTACCGCACTTTTTCCGACGTGTCCTAGACGCTCGTGCCACACACGAAAACTCGCGGCTGTCACATTTGCTTCGTTCCCCAACGGTAAAACTCGGAACAGCATACGATAAATCCGGTTTCCTTGTCTAACTCCCGGCGCGACTACCGTACCGTTTCTTTCTAGATTTACACGTCCCTTCTCGAACACTACGCGATAGTCTTTTTCCGCGCACGCTCCCACCGAAAACAAATTTTTCTTTAATTTCGGCACGTATAGAACATCCTCAATTTTCGACTTTTGCCAAATCCCGCTTACGAGCTTCTCGATTCTCACTGTCCCTCTGCCCACGACATCGCACTCTTCGTTGTCGCCGAGCACTACAGTGCCACCTCGCGGATCATCACGGTACTCCTCAAGCCACTCTCGGCGAAACGTCATGTGCGCCGACGCTCCGCTGTCCGCTCCGCTCCGCGATCGGCCTCTTGCACCTCACTTACCGACAGACACGGCGAGTTCGCGCACTTGGCCCGCTCAGACTCCTCGACATCCCCACTTTGCTCTCCGACAAACGCGCAGTCGCACGCGTCCTTGTCCTTTGTCTCGTCTTTCCCGCTCTTTTTACTGCACTCGCTCGCGAAGTGTCCTTTTTCATGACACTTCCAGCACTCGATGTTCTTTTTAGATCGCTTTTTCTTTTTCTTTTCAGCGTCCGTTTTATTCGTGGTACCATCTTTCTTTATTGCACCGCCACTTTTCCCGCCTCGATTCCATCCTGACGCAACAAGAGCACTCGCACTATCACCGTTTTCAGCCTTAATTTTTGCTTCCTCGGCGACTAGTCTTTCAATGAGATTTTCGAGCGTTTGTCGCGTAGGCTCGACATTGTCCCATATCGATCGAAACACAGAGAGCTTTGGCGTTAGACTTCCGATTAACTTCGCGATCAAAGATTTGTCCGTTACTTTCTCTTCAGCGTCGATTAACTCAGCAGCCATGTTTTGCACCGTTGCAATGTGCTGCTCCATCGTCTCACCGGCCGGCATTTTGTACTCGTGATATTTCTGCCACATATCAATTTTATTCGACTCACTTCTTTGCTCGTGTAGGACACACAGTTTGTCCCACATCTCCTTGGATGTATCACAGATCAATAACGGCTTCAACTTCTTCGATTCCAGCGACGAGGAGATCAGATATCCCGCGTTCGCGTCTTCTTTTCTCCATGCCTTCGCCGCAGCCGAGGCTCGATCCTCCGGCCTCGGTCTCGTGCCGTCCACGATGTCATCTACGCCTTTCGCGATAAATAACTTCCTGATCTGATACTTCCACTCTTGAAAGTCATTCCCGTCGAATTTCTTGAGATTGCGAGTTGAGATATCGTCAGACATGACGAATACAGAAATGTTTCGCACAGAGTCTCGAATGTTCACTCACACGCGGTTGTCCCAAGATGGCCGACACACCACGCGCAACACGAGAAAAATCCCGCGTGATTATTTCCTATCCTCCCTTCTCTCACACCGAAAAAGAGAAGATAAACTCTGCACAGTGCTCAGGCGTGGCCTGGGCCCATAACCTATGAAGTTTTATTTTCCTTTTTGGCATTTATCTCTCTTGTATTATGTGTGTGAGGGATGGATTGGAGGACTCAAAAATTTATTCAGGTGGATTTTATAAGTGTAATGAAAAATGGCTATCTAGCCAACAACTTTTATTTCTTTGATTGATTTAACATAAACGTACATATCCACCTCGCTAGGCGCATGCGACGATACTACGCAGCAAGAACGTGCTTCTTGAGAAGACGCCTCGACGTCAGCCGAACGGTTCCGACATTATCCGAATGACTCTCGCGCTCGACGCGTCCGTTCACATCAGCGAACTAACGGATGCGCAACAAACTTGCTTACACCAACAGGAACTACCAGACGAAAGCCACTATACTCCGCTGCGTGATTTGCAACAAGAGGCGCGAGAGTGCATCGCGAAAGAGGAATGTACATATAAGGCGCACTACGATAAAAATCGTGACGTAAGAACGAAGTTCAACTTTGGGGATACTGTATATATCTCAGTTGCCCCAGTTTCTCCGAGCGAAAGCATCAATTTCACACCACGGTACAAAGGACACATAGTGGTGATTGAAAGTCTACCAAGTGACACATACCGACTGTCCCAACTATGAGACGATCTATCCGGGCGTTGATACGTAACCACTGCGCATGCAAGGACGACGGAGGCTAACCAATAACAATGTCGGGAGAAACCGCCGAACCCCATGAAAGACACTCACGAAAGCAAGGCGCCTTCAAAATGCACCCCCAACGAAGCCGTCGTCCTCCGGATCGCTATGAAGAAAAAAAAGAAACGAAACTAGAAGGACGGTGAAAAATACTCGACGAATTCGATTTTGGTACTCCTTTTTAAATTTATTTGTGTGATGTGCGCATATGAAAAAAAAAGAAGAGAGAGTTAATCTTGTGCGTATTGCCTTGCCAGGCAAAATGAAGGAATACAAAAAAAAATAATAATAAGAAACTAGCGGGAAAAACAATAAATATACACGAAGAATACTCACAGGGCTCGAGGACGAGCCAGGTGGGGATGGCCGAATGTTAAAGGCCCACGACTTGGCTGTACGATAGTTTCCCCCACACCACGATCGTCCCGTTCGAGTAACTATAATCACCGCGCGGTAATATGACAGTCGATCCGAGTTCACGCCCGCGTTTAGTCAGTTCGAATGAATATTAAACCGTGCGAAAATCAACGTTCAGACTCTAGAAGCATAACCTTCAGAGATAAACTCATGTTCCCGTACGCGAACGCTCGACGTAAATTACGCGACCGATTTAATGATATTTCTATTATATTGTTTGAAAATCAACTTTCTTTCTGTTTCCCTGTGCCCTCCAGTTCCGTCTTACCTTCTTTAACACAAGATTGAGTACACGGATCGAAAAATTACACAAAGTCGATCGGAAAAAATAACATTTCAATGGTAAAATGTCATTAGATTTTTTATTAGATTATTTATTATCGCCGTGTTCTTGCGTAATTTCGATACAAAATTCCAATATGTACGTTCCCGGACAATGACGCGAGGATTGGCGCAGCGTTCGCGGACAACGACGCGAGGATGCGCCGAATGAGTCGAAAAACGTCTCTGAAACGTTTCAAAAACGATTCA
Organism: Ophion ellenae; assembly: GCA_963210295.1. Taxonomy (NCBI): domain Eukaryota; kingdom Metazoa; phylum Arthropoda; class Insecta; order Hymenoptera; family Ichneumonidae; genus Ophion; species Ophion ellenae. The sequence goes on along the minus strand of OY723391.1, from coordinate 14,491,837 downwards.
AAGTTAAGACTCGTCTACCAAAAGCCCATCTTGCTGTATAAAGAGTAGCGGCGTGTTCGTCGGTGAGGGAGTGGTGCTCATGTTCGTCGATGAGCACGACCTCCACGTGGTACGCTTTGGGTAATGCTAATGTCGGTGGTACATAAATGAGCGTCTTGAAAAAAAAATGAACGGTTTATTCGAAGACTGTGTAGCATTGTGAATATTGTTAAAACCAATTTTTTTGTTTTTTTTAAGAGAACATTTTTTTTTAAAGATTTCTTTCACTTTTTTTGATATCTAACATTATTTGATGAACAAATATTCATTTTTGCAAAAAAAAACATTTTCAATTACATAAATAAGTAAAAGATGCAAAATGTATGCTTTAATTGACATTTAGCAAAAGTGACAATTTCAATCGTTTGGATCACAATGAAAGGAAAATCGCAGCGGCTTTAACTCTTGAGGGCTTCGTTAGAATACTTTGAGCTTAGAAAAAAACCGACACTATCCTTAGTCTATCCGTTATTTGTTGAGTTATCTCAAGGTTAGCAAAAATCCGTGAAAAAGCAATGTTTCACCCTTTTCAAAAACAAGGTTCTTGCGTCGTAAAAAAAATTGTTTATCGAAAAACAATAATTACACCTTATAGAGGATACTTGAAAGTTTTCAAAACCCTCCTTTTATTTTCTGTACAATCATTAGTTCCCGAGTAATGAATTATCAAAGCCTGATCGATAGCTCGTAATTTGCGGCGCTCGTGTAGGTACAGCGTTGGTGTAGGTCGTCGAATGATCTGGAGTGCCTCTGGAGTAGATGGTCTGGGTGCCTCGGTGGATGCGAGTAGATCTCGAGGTCTGGATGCTGTTTTCTTCTATCCGTGCTAGTGGGCTGGAGAGTGGTGAGAGCGGGGGCAGGCAGTATGCCACCGAGGTGACGTCAGCTGTCTCACGCGGACTTCCCACGTTGTTAGGTATTGCCGAGGGGGCCTAGTTAGGCATCCCGGTGAAGAAGTGATGGGTAGATCAATCACCAGGAGTCTCCAATTCTCGGAAGATGGCGATGGCTTCGAGATGACGAGAGATTTCACCTTTCCTTTGGTGACAGCTCGGCGCTGTGGATTGGTTTTAAGCGAACTCCGCGGCATGAGCTTGCCTCTACGAGCACGGACGAGCGTGAAAGCTGCAGAGGGATTTCGCTTGTGTGCTCGAGCAAAGCTGCAAGAAACGTCGAGTGTGATTAACTCGGATAAATGCTCGAGCAAGCTAGTCTGATTTCCGTAGTCCGGCGTCGCCTTTATATGCAGCCCGCCTTCATATCCACCCTTGCGAGCGCTTGTGAGAAAGCAGTGGCGCCAGAGTGTACTGTTTTCTCTCTTGCAGGGCGCTGCACGGGTGCTGCACAGCTTGCATGGCGACAGGCGCTCTTGCTCGGGCCGATTGTGATGTATGTTTCGATAAGCGTTCTCACTCAAAGCCAAAAACGTCTTTTTTGCTTTGAACGATGATAACTCAGCGAAAAATCATCGTACAAAGCTCATGAACCGCTCAAATTAAAGAAAAAGAATCACGTTAAACGAGCTCTAAGATGACATTGCTTTGCAAAACAATTATTCAAGCCCATGGACCTTGGAAAGACGGCATTTTTCTTATTGCTCTACGACCATTTTTCGTCAAGTTACAATCTTCTGAAAATCACTTAACAGCCTCTTGAAAATCACTTGAAAATTTAGAGATTTGTTCGTATCTTGCTATCATGCTAGTGTATATTGGGATGCTAACTTCCAGTCGATAGCAACCCATATTTTGAAATGCGATTTACGATGTGTTTGTGAAAGAATCTGGTGTAGGTGGAAAAAGAAGGCGCAGCAAGTCCCGATGTACAACAAATAATATCAAAATATATTCTTGAAATAATAACAAAATATAATACAAAAGTACAGTAATAGTGGAGGAAAATAGCCTGATAACCGCTGAGAGAACCCGTTGTAACGTGGAAGGGTGAGAACTTTCCCGAACGAGAGCGAATAATGGCCGCCGTCTTGAGACACGACGTGACTCGCGGTAATGGATCGGATCGACCGAGATCACGACTTTGATTTGAGAGTATGAGAATTCTCGAATATTCCGAAACCATTGTTGAGGAATTTTCCGTATGCAATCAACACGTAAGATTGGTGAGGGAAGAATGAGAGAGAGTGAGGGAAAAGCCGGGCGATCACGCAATCGATCAGAGAAAATGCTCTAGAAAGTGGCGCCATTGACGACTGCCACGAGAAGGTCCTGACTTGCTCATATATTTCCCCCGGAAAATTATGAATTCCCAGGAGTTACGAAAAGTACGCAATTCCTGAACACGATGCTTAAATCTTTACAACTATTAATACAAACAATCAATAACTCTAGAACTATATGGAACAATCAATTAAAAAGCAAAGCATTGACTATATTGGGAGGCTACCTTTCGGTCGATAGCAGCTCATATTTTGAAAAGCGGTTTACAGTGCTTAAATCGTTAGAACTATTCATATAAACTATCAAGAACTCTAGAACTATGTCGGATTCCATAAGAACTCCAGTGAAACTGTGAGATGCTGACACTTGAGATGATAACTTCATACACGTTTGAATTATAGAGAAACAAAAGGAAGATCACCGTTGCGTTTTGCGACAATTGGGCGACGAATTTTGCATGTTTTCAATTACATATCGGTCCAGAAATGCTCAAATCGCGAGTGATATTTCGACAAACTTTGTCATTGAAAGGTAGGCCGGTCGGTAGTGACGGCAACACGCCTCAGCATCATTCAGCTCAGTTCAGGCAATGGACAGTACCGGAAAGAGGAGGAGACTGTCCTGAGCTTATGCCATATTTTTCATAAAAGCAGGTTGAAAGAACGTCGACAGTTGCGAAAAATGTACGTACTGTACAACAAACCTGTTTATAGTCAGCCAACCGTTCCTATAACGAATTTATTCAATGCGCAATATAAAATCGATTCTTGAATTTATGTTGTAGTTTTATTATTTTCTTTATGAGGTGCATGTTTATTTATATCTTCATTTAGTTTATGTATATATCGCTAGAGCACTCTGATGGCGTGAATAGCAAAAACGCAAATGAATTTCGTTATACACAACACTCATAGAACGTATGCGGGTACCCGGGACAGTTTAGTATATCGAATGGGGACTCTTACTACTCTTAGTATATGGAACGGGTCAACTTTAAACTCCGGCAATGGCACGGTTTTCAAAAGCATTTATAACTAGATAGGAAAATCATGAGACCATGATAGAAATAGAAACTAAAAGTTGACTAGATTACCACGCATTTTACCGGAAAGTTAAAAAATATTCAGCGTGCAATTTGCGAAGTCTTTCCGGGTATTGTTAAGCGGGCTGGGCTTCGAAAGCTCGTGTTTTGATCACTTTGTGTTCGACATAACGAGAATGTGCCCTGTATGTATGTAAACCTGTACGTTTTTCTGTTCTAGTGAAAAATATCCGTTTTACTGCGTTCGATATGTCCGGCCACGATCGTTACAGAATGTTATGGGAACATTATTATAAAGATTGTCATGGAATAATTTTTATAATCGATAGTAGTGATAAATTACGGTTGGTTGTCGCGAAGGAAGAACTAGACATGCTACTTCAACATCCGGATGTAGCTGGTACAAAAACTTTTAATATTCACGAATAGAATTTTGGATATCAGCTATATGTTAATGCGTTAAATTTTATTTATAAAACAAAATACCTACAAAATATATATTTTGGCAATTTGTTTCCAGGACGGAAACTGCCGATTTTATTTCTAGCTAATAAAATGGATTTGCCAGACTCTCTCACAACTGTTAAACTCGTGGCTGGGCTTGGATTAGAGAGGATTCAAAATAAACCTTGGCACATCAAGACAACGAATGCGTTAACTGGAGAGGGATTGCAATCGGCAATAGAATGGCTAACGGATCAAATAAGAGATATATACGTAAATAATAGATAACGTTATGTCAGATAAAAACACACAGTTTGCGACATTTCAAGATGGTATTATCGAAACAGCCGGTCACATAAAAGTTGTATTTATAAATGTATAACTTGTTAACACTGGACAGAAAACAATATAACGGCCCTTTTGGCGCCAGCATAAAATATACAACTCTATGTAAAATATCCTATGAAAATATTACACGGTCTTCAATCGCTGTAGTGCGACGAATATTCGATACTCGAGGATTAAATATAAAAGCAAGTTTTAACAAGAGATATCTATTGTTGGAGTTTGATAATTTTATTCCATACAATGAATTTGATAATTCTTACGTTTGTTAACCAGCGAGGTGTGTCTACGAGGTAAGTTTGCACCGTCTGTCTGCAATTTAATCATATCAGTGTAGAATATACGTAATGGGGTATTTACCACCAGAACGTTGAAAAATAGGTGAATTTGTTGTTACTGCAAAAAATTATGAACCGGGCTTTTATTTTTACTTGATATTTATGGACATTCAATATTTTTGAAATATTCTATATAGAATTCGGTTGCTTAACATGTGTGTTCCGTCGCACTTTTGACGATGGAGTAGTTGAACCGCTTTTGAAATAATTTTTCTATTTTTTTTTCCTGATGTTTAATTGTACAACCATGATCTGCTATGTAACATAGTAATAAATTATTTGGATATCAAAAGAGAAATAATAGTATGTGCCTGTAGAAGACGAATCCAGTAATGCACGTTCGATTTGTGATAATTGCGATTTAATGTTTGGTTTTTCTGTTTTTCATTTTTTAACTTCATTCGGTACGGAATCGTACCCGCACGTCCAGAGGCTCGAACTTCATCAGTCTTCTTGATATTGTTCTTCCGTGTAGTAGATTGGATGCTAGCATGATTAGATCGCTGCCAAGCCTCGTCTTATAGCTGGTGCATAATTATTGTGCTACTTTTTTGACGGTTTCTATCCCAAGACCTTCATGTAGTCTAACGATAGCGACGTACCATGGAGCATTTGTAATGATTCTAAGATTTTTAGCTTTGAATCTTTGCAGTATCTCGATGTTAGAGCTGTTCGCAATTTTTCATAGTTGGATGCCGTAAGTCTAGATAGGTTTGAGTATAGCTTTGTATGTCGACAGCTTATTGTGCGGAGATATTTTTAAGAAATAAACAATAAACCAAAAAGATTTATCATTAGTAGGATCGTCGTTATTATTCGAGCTAGAACTTCAATAAAAGCGCGTAAAAACTGGTTGAACTTCTTCGAAGGACAAGGAAAATATAAATTCCTGTTCAACCGTTATAATTGTTGTTTCTGCGATAAAGAGTTACATTATAAATTACATTTAAACTTACATTCAATCAGTTAACCCAGCACCGTACAGTAGCCCTTCCGCTTACTGCGTTAAAAACGTCAAGCAGTATCTCTCCTCTTGCATTCTTTTGGAGAACCAAGCGTCTTTTGATGTGTTGGTCACTTGTCGTTCAAGACGCACTATTTTGTCCGCACCTTTTGTACACACAAATTGATATATTTCGGGAAATAGCATGAGGTCCAATGTTTCCATTAACACTGCAAGCTACCAGATGTGGCTATTTCATTGGCTATTTTATATACTTGCTAGTCTTTGCCAATAGTTGTATGGGTGACGGTTTAGCCGTCGGATGACCATAGGATTCTTGCCATAGAGAAATTACTATATTTTATGTTTTAAGTTACTGTCAGAGATACTTTGGTACTCAAAAAAACGAGATAGACAACAGTACATAGCGTGCACCGGAATATTCGAGTGTCAGAAAAAAACTCAAAACATGCAGAGCCCCTCAGTGTGGGGAGTGAGTATGACTGAACGAGTATATGCATGGTGTGAAAGGCGGGGAGGAAGTGAAATAGAGTGAGGAATACAACGTGACATAAAATAGTACGGACGTAGCACCAGAAGGCAGTGACGAGATTACCATTATTATTAACGCTACAAGTGTCGTTGGATTAGTTAACCCAACTCGGCAAGAATCCCTAAAGAAGGAATATAATAAAGGGACTACGACAAAAGAACGTTTAATACTACTGAACTGACAATAACGAGGAACTTCCCGTACAGCGGTATGACCAGATATTTTAGAACGAACGTCCTCGACGTCAACTCTCGATTCGAAACCTCAGGTACTACCCAAGACATTCCTAAAATCATTCACGTTCGTCAAGACCCTATACCTTCTCCTAACGAAACGATTAGGTTCAACTAAATGGCGATATCGACAACCACTTGAAGCGAGGGAGATCATATCGACCGATGAACGTCCGCATGCGAGCGGCACGGTATTACCAACAATTCGACAAGAAGTATGGAAATCCGTCTTGCGTCCAGCGATACCCGCTGAAACACGTTGTGTGGAAAAATTAGATCGTGCGGCCAGCGTGCGGGCTCGTTCCTTCGATCAGGGCCCTCGAAGAATCAGGAAGGGAAATTGGCCGACGAAGTCAATCCTCGAAGAGTCTTATCGCGTACATTATCGTCTAACCTAGTTTTGTTAAATTTATTGCATTGTCGAAAATTGGAAGAGAGTCCAAAGAAACAAGTAAATATCGTCCGTGGAGGAATCTGGTCGACCATATATAAAATTGTGAAGTAAGTTACAATGAATCCACATATTCCCTCTAACGTCTTTTCTTCAGTCTCGGAACTTTATTTTTTGGGTCTCCCAGCGGAATACTCCCTGCGATTGTCGCAAATACTGTAGTCGAACGAAAGTCAATATTATCAATTTGTCAGTTTTATAAAAACTGTCTGGCGTCCAGATAAATTATATAATGAAACTAAAATATTAATAAACCAGAGCCCTGTCTGCCGTCAACCCCGGCCGCGGCAGGTGAAGGAATTAAAAAAGGAATTCTTGTCTCATTTGGTGTCCAACGTGGGGCCAAGTTGGTTAAAATAGTTGATAATAAATGGTAATCAAGTTTGTGAAAATTAGTGTTATTTATAATATTTATTTGAACCGTCCGTAAATTAATTTACTGTGAATTGTTCAAAGATAAATGTTAAAATTTTGTAAAGATTGAAAAGAATGTAGATGAGACAATGCCTTATAGAAAATTATCGAATATTCGAGTGACCAAATTGAGAAATTTATTTCGAACGAAATCTCAACGCGCTTTGTCTATGTCGCTAACGCGCTCGAGCGAACGAGTGTCGAACGCAACCACTCGACTTACCGAACGATGTAAACATTGCCTCGCCTCGTGAGCGTGCGACGCGAAGGCAACATTTCTTTTACACGTTGTAAACTCTATCGCTTGCTTTCGAATAATATTTCGTGTGATTTTATTTCTTCTTGTGTGCGGTATAAACCCTATTTTGCTTATTGTAATCTATTTTGTAATAATTACGACAATCATTGGAATAATCCGAATAATAGCGAAAAGAAATAATCGGAAAATAATTTTGCCCGTGTCAAATTCTAAATAATTTAGGAAATATTATTAGCGTCGTTTTACCCAATATTTGGTGAATTAATCGTCAAAAATGGCAACATTGTTTAGCTCTCCTCCTAAAAGGAAGACTAGGAAAGAGGCGAAAATACAAGAAGAACGTTCAAAAGAAATGCCTATAACCCGAACCTCTGACGTGCCACACGATGAGATGCTCCCATCCCCGTCTGAGGGGGGAGTTGAATTGTGACATGCAAGCCGTAGTTGATCAGGTGGCGGTCGCCGATAACGCGGGTGTAGGAGGGGGAACTCCTGCTCAGCATTCGGGTATAGCTGCAGTATAATCTCCCTAACATCCCTAGTATACTCTCCGCGTCTGTTCGGGAAGCCGTACTTGTGGGAAGGGGAAGGGGATCGCGCGGTGTTACTCCCACGCCTGGTGATAATTCCCGACCTCCTTCCCCGAACGTTCTGAATAATGTTTTCGAATGCGTCAATTGCCGATCCAGAGAACACAATTTCCGGAACTGCCGACTTCCACTTCGGCCTGGATTTTGTCGAGTATGCGGGGCCGACGGATTATGCGTTGGGACGTTGGACGGCCTGCTCCCGTGATCGCGATCTCTACTGTCCATAGTGTCTGGACTGCATTATCAGATATGCCGGCATTGTCGATTGGATCCGGCTGAACTACGCTATTTGGCCTACCACCTGGATCCCCGAGGATCATCAATACCTGATCAACGAGGGAAAGTAAGTCTTAACGCGTGAGGTTAAGGCAAGATTTGACGTCCCGCAAGACCCTCCGAACAAGGCCCGGGCTTTCCTGATTCGGGAAAACGCCCTTTCAACGGCCACCGAGTTCGCTAGTCCAAGAGCTACAACCGCGGCGCAGCTCACAAAAGGAAAGAGGCAGATAGCGCTTCGTGCACTCCATACCCCGCTCGCCGATAAAACCCTCGACGAGATAATGGACGAAAGGCCCGAATTGCGCGGAGGAAAGGAGGTCCGGGTGATCGTCCCGAATAAATTCAAGCAGGGCGCAGCAAAGCGCCGAGCCTAACCTCGACTTAACGACCTGGCACTATAAAGCCGCTTTCATTGTTTTTATATTAGTATTTTGTCGCTTTATCTTTTACGGCTTAGCCATTATTATTACTAATTAAGTTTGTCGTAATTACTCGACCATAAGTTCCTCTATTGGATTCCTAAATGACAAAATTTTGTCAATTTGTACCTTCATGCCATTCATCGTGACCATAATTATCCTTGGAGTTGGAAGACTGAGGAATTATTTCAGATCTGATTTCGATAACCGCCATCATGCCGTTTGGGGTGGAGTGTTGTGAATTTTCATTAGAATGCACAGGTCTCTCCACCAATGGACGAACGCGTCTCGTTTGTGACGTCAAGGTTTGAGGGGGAGGATGTGACAGGATATTTTGGAACGAACCTCCTCGACGTCAACTCTCGATTCGACTCCTCGTGTACCACCCGAGACACTCCTAAAATCATCCACGTTCTTCAAGATCCTATACCTTCTCCTAACGAAACGATTAGGTTGTTTAAGTGAATGGCGATATCGACAACCGCTCGAAGCGAGCGAAATCATATCGACCGAGGGAGTCGATGAACGTCCGCATGCGAGCGGCACGGTATTACCAACAATTCGACAAGAAGTATGGAAATCTGTCTTGCGTCCAGCGATACCCGCTGAAACACGTTGTGTGGAGGGGAAAAATTAGATCGCGCGGCCAGCGTGCCCGCTCGTCACTTCAGTCAGTCCTCGTGAAGTCTTCTCGCATACATTATCGTCTAACCTAGTTTTGGTAATGTATTGTATTGTCGAACATTGGAAAAGACTCCAAAGAAACAAGTAAATATCGTCCGAGGAGGAACCTGGTCAATCAAATATAAAATTGTCAAGTAAGTTACAATGAATTCACATATCTCCTCTCAAGCGTCTTTTCTTCAGTTTCGCAACTTTATCTGTTGGGTCTCCCAGCAGAATCCTCCCTGCGATTGTCTGAAATGCTGTAGTCGAGCAAAAGTCAATATCATCAATTTGTCAGTTTTATAAAAACTGTCTGGTGCCCAGATAAATTGTGTTATGAAAATAAAATATTAATCAACTAGAGCCCTGTCAGCCGTCAGACCCCGGCTGCCGCAAGTGAAGGAATGAAAAAAGGAATTCCTGTCTCAGCGGATAACGGGGATAGACGTATCGTAGCGACCTGCTAAATTATTTGTAATATTCACGTAATTGCGAGAATCAAGGTGAACGTGAAGGTGACAATGGAAACGGGAAGACTCAGGTTACTGAAGAAAATACGCGCAGAAGCCGGGAACTCTGGATCATTGAGAGCTAGGAATAAATGTATGGGACGTAGAGGATATAGAGGTTAGGAAACTGTTTGGGGAAGGCCGGAAGTACGAGGAGCGACATAAAGAGGAACGACACGGACCGGAGGAACATAGAAAGCTCGTGCGGTAAACGTGAATGCTGCTAGAGGGCGACGCTGGGAAAGGAGCGGAGGGCACTAAAGTCAAATGAGGAAGACCAAGAAAGGGTACCGCCGGCAAAGAAAATAACAAAATCAACGGATGCTTTACGACAGAGGAGTCACCGGCTCGGAAAGGGGAGTTTAACGTCTCACGTCCTGAAGGCACGTGGGCATACTATATATATATATGTGTGTGGTATCCCTCTTTTTACCTACGCCTAGCGTAATAGCACGGGATGAGGGTAAAAAGGGGACGTGCTGGTGGAAGGGGGGATTTTAAGGGATTACGTGGATGATCCAATTATTGAAATAATGATTGTGAGACTTGTGTTCGATTGACTCGTAATTTATTAAAATCAACCGTAGGGGCTAATCCTATTATTTTTTTCGCTTACATTGGTGCGCCTCGGTGTTGTCCCAGTCGCTTGGGTGTCGGGTAACGGTCGTAAAACTAAGGGCCCTACGCCGGTGGGCCAGAAACGCTCGCAGATGGTGTGAGTGAGTGAGACGGACACAGATGTTCGATGACACAGATTCTAATATTCGTGAATTTCGCGGATCGAGATTGCAAATAACAATAAAATAATGCGCGGAGAACAAAGCCAAGATTCTTACGATTATCGGGTAAACTGTTACAGAGGTTTTGAAGTAATATTTTCTAAGCTCGAATTGTATGACAATGTTCGCGTTACAAGAAAAGAACAAAGGTTTGACGCGATGGATATCAGTTAAAGAAGTCTAGGCCTGAGCTCGTTGAATTCTAATCGGAGACTATGTTAGACTCAGCGATAGAGTGCTGGATTAAAATTAGATGCTGGGTTCGAACTGATGTTGGCTTATGACTGACGTTGCATTCATCCTCTGAGCCTTCCTGCTCCAGATTCCGTTTTTGGTATAGTAGGGAAAGAAGGGGCCTTTGGTTTTTTAATGTTCCTTCACCCAATCAGGGAGGCGATGTGGGAGGCTGTTCCTTGCGTCTCGCGGACCAGGCGTGCGTAATATTAATTGTCTATTGGCAATTCAGGGCGTGGGACATAGAAGTCTCCCTCCTGTGAGTTTTCCATGGGAAAGCACGCGGAGTTGGATTTGTTTACGTGAAGTCTGGGGCCTCAGCGCCGAGTCGCCTGGCGATGACGTAGCAACTAGCCGCGTCGCGGGCCTTGCACGTGCATTCGAATTTCGTCGCGCTCTCGATTTTATGGCCCGGTCGAGTGGAGTTTTCCGGAGCCCTTGGTCTATCCTCGGTTCCCGTGCGGGTTAAAATCGAGACAATGTTAGGGTCTGTTGGCAGGTGATCTTCGAGTCATCTGCCTCGCAGTTGAGTATATTTTTTTGTTTTACGACTTTTCGGAGAAATCGGTCCTAGAACCATGGATTCGTCAGACTCGCGTGGATAAAAGGGGCTATAGGGAAAGTTTAGTAACTACGTCGCCGGATGTGACAAATACATTCGTTCTAAGAGACAAACTACGACAATCACCGAATGAAAAAGAATTAACAGCAAACAAGGGATGGCGCCGATGAACGACACGGGAACATGTCGTAACGGCGAAATATTATCGCTAACAGATATAGTGAAAAAATGCCACCGAGCACCAGTTTAAATGACGCTGAAACTGGCAGACAGATCTTGCAGACGCGACCTGACCGCGCTCAGTAAGTTTTACGTGTGACTGTTCGCAGTCCGTTACCACAGCATAGTACAGCAGGCCTACCCCCACCATCCGGTCTCTCGTGAATGAACTGAATCTGCCCGACGGGCGAAAATAAGTTTTTTTTTTAAACCAACAAAGGCCGTCACCGAAATAAATCAGGAGTCGATCGATTGGTCAGGTCAGAGAATAAGCATATAAATCAAGAAGTCGCTACTGTCATGCGTGTTGACAGCAGACGGCCTTAAATGTAATTTATCGTGCGGGTAGCGAGATCGCATTTGCGGATAACAGTTTTTTGTCCATTACCAAAAACCGTCACCGGCATAAATTATGAGTCGATCAATTCGTCTACTCATATAGAGTAAGCAAGTAAATGGAGAAGTCACTATTGTCATGTGTGTGAACAGCAGACGGTCTTAAATAAATTTGATTGTACGGGTAGCTAGGTTTAATTTGTGGATAACAGTTTTTTTGCTGATTAACAAAATCCGTCACCGGGATACATCAAGGGTCGATAGATTCACCTAGTCATATACAGTAAGCCTGTAAATGCTATGTACGGGTAGCTAGGTTTAATTTGCGGATAACAGTTTTTTTGTTGATTAACAAAATCCGTCATCGGGATACATCAAGGGTCGATTGATTCACCTAGTCATATACAGTAAGCCTGTAAATGGAGTAGTTGCTATTGCTATGCGTGTTGACAACAGACGGCCTTTATGGGGGAATACCATTTAAAAGGTCAAAAACTAGGGGTCTTTCGTGATTTTTTTCATGGAAAAAATGCACATGGAAATTCGTAACTTTGTTATTTTTAAATATATTTTAAGTATGCAAATATATATATATATATATATATATATATATATATATATATATATATATACACAGGGTGTCCCATTTCAATCTTACACCTGAATTTTTTCGAAAAATTTTGCTCGGACGAACTATTGTGTGGAACAAAACTTCTAGGGATTGAAGGGGGACGTTTGAAAAAAAATTATTTGAGGAGCCAAAATTCAAAATGGCGGCGTTGCAAAGGCTGACATGTTTTTTTCAAACGGAAACATAACTTTTTTTATTGCCAAAAAATTTGTCAGCTGAAAACTAAAAACTATTGTTGAAAAAATTTGTTGATAAAGTTCATAGTTTTCAAGTGAGAACATCATTTTCAATTATTTCAGATGTATCCAGGATTTGGGTGTGTGTATGTGCGTGGGCGCGGGTGCGTGTGTGTGTGTGTGTGTGTGTGTGTGTGTGTGTGTGTGTGTGTGTGTGTGTGTGTGTGTGTGTGTGTGTGTGTGCGTGCGTGCGTGCGTGCGTGCGTGCGTGCGTGCGTGCGTGCGTGCGTGCGCGCGTGTGTGTGTGTGTGTGTGTGTGTGTGTGTGTGTGTGTGTGTGTGTGTGTGTGTGTGTGTGTGTGTGTGTGTGTGGATTAGAATGCAGTCGACAATACCTGCATCCTGGGAAAGTCGAAGGACAGGGTGCCAAGCATTTGGGAAACGATAAATCGTGGTGTAGGAGAGTCCGTGGGAAAGGAAAAGAATGTCCCTATTACACCTCCCCCCTATTTTAAGAAAATTCATGAATAGAAGCGATATGGATTTTCTCAGGCTTTGGGGCAACTGGGGCAGCATCGGTTGGGATGTTTCGCGAGGTACACAACATTGTTTCGATTAACATTTGTCAGAGCCGCAGTTTCCCCTGAAGTATAACTTATGGTATAGTCAGTACGGTCTGAATTATTCTTATGGAAACCGTTATTGTAAATGTTAATACATTGTGAACAAGTAGAGCGCAATATCTTTTCGTAGAGACCTAATAGACATCCGCATTTCCTAACGTACCAAATAAAACTGTGTTTTTATCACCAATGAAATTAAAACTCCTCTTTTCAAAGGCGGTACATAATTAATAATGTTTATGAGCCTTGATCTGCGAAGATCAATCCGTTCTAATCTTTGTCGTGCAACTTCGATTGTTGGAGATTCTGAACCTCTTTTCGATGCCTTAGTAGCATTGCAGATCCCCGACAGTGTCCTGGTAATTTTGAATAACTCGTCTCGGTAAAGATGTAGTTCGGTGCGGTCCACGTAGTTTACGATGGTCCAGCTCTGGTGGTACACTACTACCTCGCCCAGATGTTCTAGGTAGATTGGTCCCTCGATCGGTTGTACTTCAAGAAACTCGGAAGCTGCACAGCTCATCAAGGGCAGGATGAAGAGTACCGACGTAGTTCCTATGCAGATATGTCAGTAGTTTCTGTAATATGGTTTTAATTTATTAACGTAGATTAACTTTTTCCTATTGTTGAGGAGGATTTCGCAATTAACATCTGAATTTCGATCGATTATTATTGCAGACCCTTCCCATTTCGGAGCAAGGGGAGATTTGTCTCGTTCTTGTGCTACGAGCACCTCATATCCTTTTTCAAATACTGGAGAAGGTCGGCAGATGTGTGCGTCTTGGTTTGATTTATATTTTTCTTTCGAATGAACGAGATAATCGCGTCGTTGCTTTAAAATACGCTCGTGATCCGCTCGAAGTCTTTCCAAGTGTCGATCGATGGTAACGTTGGTTCCATGAATCGGAAGATTATTAGGAATGTTCGGTTTGCGTCCTAACTGCATGTCGAAAGGTGTTAGATTTGTTCCTTCGTGTTTGGCTGTGTTATATGCCATAGTTACGAACTTCAATTTCTTGTCCCAGTCTTCTCTATTGTTGTAAATAAGTGCTTTTATCTGCTCCTTGATTGGCTCGTGTGCTCTTTCAAGGCTTCCGTTACTTTGTGGATGAAATGTCGTAGTCGTCATATGGTCAATCTTAAAAAGTTTCTCTAAATGTTTAAATGTTTGACTGATAAAATTCCGTCCTCCACCTTATACCGTTTTCAACGGTATAAGAGTTATGTATTTTGTCAACTGGTCCTGTATAGACATGATGTACTTATGACCCTCGTCGGTTTCAGGTAGTGGTCCGACAAGATCAAGAGCTATTGTGTCGTTTGGTCTTTTCGGTGTATCCGTTATAACAGCTTCTGCTTGTGGTCGTATCCTTACGAGCTTGATTTTCTGGCACGTGTTGCATTTCCTTATGTAGTCTTCAATGTTTTTTTGCATGTTAGGCCAGGTAGCAACAGCTTTCACCAGTTCGAGAGTTTTGGTTACTCCGAAGTGTCCTGTGGCCGTCGTTCCATGGTATTGTTTTATGATCTTGAGTCGTTCTTCCTCGGGACCTGCTTTGTATGGTTCTGCATCATACAGGTAAAGTAAAGGGCGGTCTTTTCTTCTTGACCAAATAAAATTGATCATTTATTTAAGTCTGATCTTTGTTGCTGGGTGAATGTTCAAATATTCGCATCCCAGATATACTTTTGTCGGTTTGTCAATCTTCTGTAACGTTCTAGATAAATTATTGAACCATTCTATTTCTTCGTTTGAGAAGTCGATGTACAATCCTTCTTCAGCCTTTGTGGCAAAATCTGTGATTTTGATTGTCGGAATGTCCTTAGGTGAGGTTTTTTCTGTAATCTTTGTTACACAAGGGCTACTTGTCGTGAGTTCGAACTTGATGTATAAAGGAGATTCTTCGTTTTTGGTATTTTCTAATTGTTGTTCAGCTTCTTCTTCCTCCGGCGTAGCATCTTCAACAATTTCCGATGCGTTTTCCTCGTCACTCGACTGGGGGCTCGCGCGTGATTGCCCTCGAGTGGTGACCGCATAAATTCGTGACAACGCATCGGAATTCGTGTTAAGAGATCCCATTTTGTATACGGGATCGTACTCGTATTCCTCTAGCTTTATTCGAAGTCTCATCAGTCGGCTGTTGGTCGGATGGTCAGTGGCCTTCAAGATCCATATAAGAGGTTTATGGTCTCTGACTATTTGGAACCTTTTTTCATAAAGGTATTGACGAAAATGTTTTACGGCCCATGATATTGCCAACATTTCCTTCTCTGTCGTTGAGTAACGCTGTTCGGCTTTACTTAAACTGCGAGAGGCGTAGCAAACAGGTCGGTCTTTTCCGATGGTGCCTTGACATAGGACTGCTCCTATTGCATGGTTACTAGCATCCGTGGTCAAAACGAAAGGCTGCGTAAAGTCCGGATATTGTAGAACAGGTGCTGTAGTCAATGCAGTACGTAGTAATTTGAAGGCTTGTTCCTCTTTGTGGGTCCAGATCCATTCCTTGTCCTTTTTCAGTAGCTTTGTCAGTGGTTTTGCGATTTTACTGAATTCTTTAATAAATTTTCTATAGTAGCCGGCGAGCCCTAGAAATTGTTTTATTTCCTTCGGATCGCGTGGCTTTGGAAACTTCATAACTGCTTCTGTTTTCTTGGGGTTCGGCTGGACGCCGTGCTCTAAAATGACGTGACCGAGAAACTCCAGTTCTGATCTCAGAAATTCGCACTTGTCTGGTTGAAGTTTCAGGTCAGCTTCCCGGTGCCGCCTCAACACGTCGATTAGTTTTTTATTGTGATCTTCCAGCCTTTTTCCCATAAATAATTATGTCATCTAAATAAACAAAACAGGCGTTGCCAATGAGTCCACGTAACGCGTTGTTCATCATCCGCTGGAACGTTGAAGGTGCGTTTTTCAAGCGGAATGGCATCCGATTGTAGTGATAGTGACCGTTGGGCGTGGAAAATGCAGTTTTCTGCTTATCTCTTTCGTCCATGAGTATTTGATGAAAACCGCACGCTAAATCAAAAGCGGAGACATATTTCGCTTGTCCCAATTGATCCAAGATTTCGTCTGTACACGGTAGTAGGTAAGCATCGTGGGTTTTTTTTTCGTTTAATTTACGAAAGTCAATCACTATGCGCCATTTGTTTTGTCCCGAAGCATCGGTTTTCTTTGGAACAACCCATAAAGGTTCGTTATACGGTGAGTCGCTTGCTTCTATGAGTTTCTTCTCCAATATCTCGTTTACTTGCTTGTCGATTTCCTCTTTGTGAGCTGGAGGATACCTGTATTGTTTAACGTTCACTGGTACGTCATCGCTGGTGATGATACGGTGTTTGACCGCTTTCGTACCTGGCAATGGGTCACTATGTAACGCTAATACGTCTGGATAGGATGAGATAATGTCCGATAGTTTTTCTGCCTGTTCACGCGGTACACGTTCGAGGCGTACGTTTTCTCGCAGCATGCGGAAGCGTTCCGCTGTATTTACATTTTCTATATGATAGATTTGAACTGCGCTCGAAGTTGCATTTTGGTGCGCCTCCGTCGAGAATTGGCTAAACTCCTCTAGAGGGTTGCCACGCAGTAAATTCACTGTAACCATGGTTGGTTCTTCCGAGTCTTTTATTACCGGCACTCGGGCTTGATAGTCCTTGGCTTCATACACGCAAGGCACTACCGATTCCATATTGTTCTCAGCTGTGATAGCTGGCCTATTTGCGATATTAGTTACGGCCCTCATCCAATATATGGTCCGTGGTGGGACGATAACGTTCGTTGATTTTTCGAATTCGAATCGATTATCATTAAATTGTAGAAAATCTTCTTTTCCCATACCAATAAGCGTCTGATATTCCTTCATAAAGGGAAGACCAATTAATCCATCTTCTTCTAAAGGGAAATCGTTCGGAATTACGTGAAAGATATGTATTTTCCCCATAAAGTCTTGTCTCGCAGCAAAAAGGGATTTGTGCAGGTCGATGCCCATTGTAAATTCTGTTTTCATTTTTCTATTGTTTTGTGATGAGGCTGTCAGCATGCGTTTCTTCAGATGTGCATGTGTTATGGCAGATCCGGTGTCAAGTAGGAATTCTCCCATTCTTGTTGCCGGCTCTGTGCATAATTTGACCGACTCGTTTACCGGGTCTGATGGCATTGATTCGGGGGATGTTTGTTCGGTAGGTTGGTTTTATCGTTTCTTCCGCTGAAATGTGATTGACGGCTTGGTGTATGGGAGGTCGCGGTGGAATTGAGCTGTTTCGACAACCCGACTTGTTGACATGGTGATTATGTGTCATACATTTTTTTCGACATTCTCGTTCAACGTGTCCTGGCCGGTTACAGTAGCCACAAATTATTGGTGTACGTTGTGAAGGTGGGACAGTTGACGGCCCACTTGAATAAACTTTATGGGGGGTCATTCCACCTACGTTCTTTCCCCCGATGTTAAGGTTTCGTGTCATCATTTCTCGCGTGAAATGTTTTCTCGTTGCGATTGTTTTCGGGTTTTTGTGCGCGTACTTCTGTCGAGATTTCTTTTCTAAGGCCCAACAGATATTGCTCAAGGCCTTGCTCACGCCCAAATTCTATTACGAATCTTCGTTTTGTTTCATTCGTTGTAGAGTTCGCGAGAACTGATAACACTTGATTCTGTATTTCGAGAAACCAATTTGTAAATTTCGAAACTGATTCCGACTTGCCCTGAAACGTTCGTGCCCGTTTGTCTCGCCACACGCTAACCGGTTGTAAACTCCCGTAGAGTATTCGAAGACCCGAAGTTTCGTACTTCTGGATTTCCGTTGCCGCGTCTCCGTTTATTTTCTTTGCGATTATGAGCCTACAAAGGTATTCTGCCTGAGATACCTGCACACGTACGTCTTCGATTAATGCAATGAATGTTTCGACCCCAATATTTTTTCCGTCAAAATCTTTAATGATTTCTAATGCCTCGTTAGGTGTAAATTCTTCAAGATGGTTTTCCGAGGTTTCACTTTCAGCTCGCGACAACTCATTTTCCATCCGTGCATTTGTCTCCAACATTTTGTTTATCGCGGATTTCATTTTTGTGTTGACGTTTGATAGCGACATCTCGTTTGTCATGACAGAGTCTGTATCCGGATCGGTTGTAAAGATCGAAGATTCGCAATATTGAGTAAACAAGTTATTACTCACCGATTTCTTATGTGTGTTCAGCCTTAGTTCTTTATCTCTTGTAGATTGTCGTGTCGTTGATCGGTTCTATGTTCCTAGCGTTGGTAAGCCAGCTGCTTTGGTGCTACACCCTTAGCACCAAGGAGGCGATTAACGCGGTTTACACGAATGGTTAACTGCTTGAGACGTTTATTATAAAATTGGAGACACCGAGTGTGGCACAGAGTTTCGGATATCGACTGACCTCTCTTCCAGTGTCGGAGGGGGTTTTATAGACAGATCCTCGGGTAGAAAAGTGTTACACCGTGGGACGGAATTTCGGGGGAAACGCCTGGAAACTTAGAGGGAAGAATGAGCACACGTGTGACTCTGGATTCCAGGAAAAGCAGCTGCGGTTGTTAGGTAGGGCTGTGGGGAGCATCCAATAAAAAGGCCATAAGAGAACATTCGGGAAATAGTCACGAAAACGCTGCGTGGGAGAGGATCGGAATGCAGTTGACAATACCTGCATGCTGGGAAAGTCGAAGAACAGGGTGCCAAGCATTTGGGAAACGATAAGTCGTGGTGTAGGAGAGTCCGTGGGAAAGGAAAAGAATGTCCCTATTACAATATATATATATATATATATATATACGGATGTAACGGATTTTTATTCCGCACACTTATTGGCCCACATTGTCCCAACCAGCCCGGGCACCCGAGGATCCGCCGAGGACCATAGGCGCCAGGTACCGGAGTACCGCCAACCATCGGCCGGCTTTAAAGGGGACCCCGTGCGATTCATCGGTGGTAGGGCACCCAAGGGGGCGGGCGGCATGGCCAAGGCGGTCAAACTAGCTCGGCTCGTCAGAGGTAATGGTAGAGGGGCAGGGTCGGAAGGCGAGTGTCAATGCCGTAAAAGGACGGGGTGTAGAACCAGGGTTATCTCGGCCAATAAGAAAATTCAATGACGAGCCCCGTTACATTGGTTTATTAGAGTCGGAGGGCCCGCTCAGTCTCATACAAAGGTGGTCATACAGCCGGCGAATTCCCCGGTTACGGGCGGAACGCACGCATTATCGAAACGCTAACCGGGGCCCGCCGCACCGAGGTTACCGCAAGTTCGTTTACCGAGTTTCCCGCAGTAATTGCTTAGATAACCGGAATTCCGTAGGTACTGCCGTAAGGCATCAACTTCCTCGCCATAAGTGCGTAGGAAGTCTAAAGTCAGTAGGCCGTACGTAACTTACGCCATCACTCGCAATAATCGCTTAGATAGTCTGAATTAAAGTGGCGGTAACGTAGTTTACGCCATCACTCGCAATAATTTCTTAGATAGTCTGAATTCAGTAGGCAGTAACGTAATTTACGCCATCACGCGCAATAATTGCTTAGATAGTCTGAATTCAGTAGGCAGTAACGTAATTTACGCATAACTTTACGCAATCAAAGTATCGAGGCTCCGCGCTCGCGTCGCGGTCACCCGGTGTATATCCGAGCCCGCGCGAGCACCTCAGCGCTTTGTTTCGGTATGCATGTACTCGCGTGTCCTCGCTATGAAACAATTCGCCGGCTCGACGAACTCGCACACCGCAAAAAAAAAAAACAAAGGACAGGCTAGCTAGCGCCCCGAGTACACAAACAACCAACATACTGTCGAGGGTCCCTGAGCGCGTGGAGAGAGACTGGAGAAATATAACTGGCTCGAATTATTGACAAAGATTTTATACCCTAAACAGTTCAGCCTCTTGCCCGGTCAATTCCAAGAATTAGTTTCCGCATTGTTATTCACCGGATTCGCTCGCATGCTATAAAATAAGTTAAGGAATTCCATATGATAATCGGACTAGCGGGCGAGAACGAACCCACGACACAGCCAGGAGCCCTTATTGGTGAAATGACGTGAATCCTTCACTCTATTCCTCAGGAGTGCCGAACGACGGACAAAATGGCGACTAACTCGGTAAAAAATAACTTCCGCCGGCCACTTCGGCTCTGCCCGGAAGGTATAGGTCCCGCTATGGGTTCCAAAATCGCCTCATGGGCCTCAACCTAATAAATGTCTGCAGAGAGAGAGAGAGAGAGAGGGGGGGAGAGGGAGGGAGGGTTTCGCGACTAATTGTTCGTGCGACGTGTCCACGGCTCTTCCCGTACCCAAGTGATGCTGCCCAGGTGTTTCCCCCCCTACTCTCGTCAAATTTCCGCTGCTCACGCGAGATCGCTCCATCTCACTCTGTCCCGTGTCTTCCATTGTTCTTCCCGCGGTTCAGGGGCACGGCGCGACCACGCCGCGCCACCCCGCACGCACGCGCCTATTCTTATAGCGATTTATAAGCCTCTCGGGAACCTTCCTCCTGAAATCGAGACGGGACCCCGAGCGCGGGGGCGAGGCCTCCCTCGCACACTCCTGGCGTCCCACGTAAAGGCGGTGGACCCATAGTCTAACGCCACCAGGCAGATGTCACCCCGGCCGCTGAACCTCCGTTCCGATTCCCGTAAACGAGGCGCCGATTCGTTTCACCGTCCACGGATCCCGAGAAGACCGTAGGGATGGTACAGCCCCAGGTTGCTAAGACGAGAGGGACGGGCGACTCTGTATTTTGGCCTTATTCCGGCGTCCCCTCTGGCATCCTACTCCACGAGCTCGGTGGTATGACGCTCGCGTGCGTTAATGAGAAAGGCGCGTGTCCACGGGGAAAACCGCGTTCGGCGCCCCGGGATATCCTCTTAATAAGGAGGACGGGGGTCCCGCGAGCAGCATTCTCAACTTCTAGCCGGCTCGTCCTTCACCCGATATTTGCTCGCTGCCGATCCGGAAATTTATACGGTATTATGATTGACATTCGTCCTCTGTCCCCGCGGCTTGGTACACGGTCTTTATGGCTCTAGTGCGGTAATTACAGCCATTGGCAGGTAAACATACACAGATAAGGTAGGCTGCGCCAATCACGGTCGGTAAGCATTCTTATAAAGGTCCGCACACCGGGAGTACGCGAACCCTCGGCCTCAGAGTCCAACGAGACGCTCCCAGGGTCGCAAATCCGACCCATTGGTTGACACCCATTAGTGCGGGGGGGGGGGGGGGGGGGGGCACGAAGTCACGTCACAATATATTGTGATGGCCCTGGGGATTCACTGTCACCTTGGGGGATGGTAGGAGGGGGAAACGCAAGAAAAGAAATTACACAAAAAAAAGTATAATGGTTAATGACTACAGAAAAAGAGATTTGGCGGTAAAAGTGTTAAATAGTTAGGCTTTTATTCCAGGTTCTTCTCTCTGCAGGATTTCTTCTCTTTTTTTTTGTCGCAGGAAGGAGGTCTCGTACGGGTACACGGTAAGTATTGCGGTAAATAGTGTTTTATTAATAACAGGAGCGCGGCACAAAATGCTCCGAAGAAACTATTCGACTAGATTAAAGTATGCCGATCACGGGAAATTGCACACACACACACACAAACGTTACATTTGAGACAATACATGCAATAACTTGACAAATCGCCTTAAGGCAAGTCCACACGCACGCGCACTCCAAAACCGTCCATGCGTCACTCTGCTCGCGATTCTCTCTCTCTCTCGCACCTTTATTTTTCGTCTCTCACGCCGGCGATCGCGGTCGCTCGGTCAATGCTCACTCGCACCTAGTGCGACGATTCGCGTGCTCACGCCGGCTGCACGTACGCGTACTCGGCCATGTATATATAAATTTGACCGCACCTTTTGCACGTTTTTCGCTTACGGACTCTCGCACTCACGCTCGATGTTCGACTGACCTAATGGCCTCCTTTCCGGTCACGGCCACGCGGCTCCCGTTCGGTCGCTTACCGACGCGTCCGCTGCCCGATCCGCCACCTCGTCGGCGCTACCGCAGCTCCGTCGTGCGCGGGAATTTTCAAGACCCAGCGAAGGGCTCGGTGGCTTTAACAAAAGTAAGAGAATACAAAGATGGAGATAATTAGCACGACATGAAAGAGGGGAAAGAATATATCTTGGCCGTGCGAGGGTGGCACGCTAGCCGGGGACACCAATCGCGCAGGGCTCGACCCGCACATTTTATTAACAACTCGGAAGGGGGGGGGGGGGTCACTCGATATAATACTTTATTTTATTTTATTCGCAAAGGGGTTTGTTGGGCGCCAGCTCCGAAGAGCAGTTTCTCAAATGAATTCGCAAACGGGGATCTCAGGGACGTAGGGGGATTCTCGTAGTCGATGTACTCGCTAAAGGGGGAGGGCTCGAATAATTCTCGAGAGTCTGAAATAATATTTCGGACTCTGTGTGTTTGTAAATGGATCCGGTGTTGGTGGGGAAAATGTGCGAACAAGAACTCGTGGCGACGAAAATTAATAATAATAATAATAATAACGATGCTTTAATGGCTTAGCCTAAGTACAAAAATAGTGAGTTTAGATCCCGTTGTCCCGATTGCCCGAGTGAAATGGCGGCTAGCCACGCGGTGAACGATCGTCCGGATCTTCCGACAATGGCTCGGGAGGACGGGAGTTGAGTACAGCCTTGATCTGTAAGTAGTATAACTAGGGGGATTCTAGAAAAATATTGTGGAGGGGGAAGCCGAAAGGAGGGGTTTGGGCATGTGGTGGGGCAGTGGGTAGTCTATGGAGAGGAGGAAGTGGGCGATGAGGAGTTTATGGAGGGGGGGGGGTGGGAGAAGTGGGCGGGGAGGAAGCGTGTGGTGGGGAGTATGCGGAGTAGAGGAGGGGGGTGAGGAGTCTATAGCAAGGGGAGGGAGGTGTCTGGCTGTCTCGCGAAGGTCTAGGGACCCGTTTGGGGAATTGGGGGAGAGGGATTTGCGGCTCGTGGAGAGAAGTCGGAGAGTGACGTCACGCCGGGAAGAAGATGCCCAAAATTATGGGTCAATGCCCAAAAGCACGAGAGGATAACAGTTGTAGGTGCGGGCCAAGGGGGGGCATCGGTAGCCATGGGACATCGTAGACGATGCGTCGTTTTTCTAAGGGGGCGTTATTGACACAGGTGAATCTTTTTCTAGACAATGGCGAGAAATTGTGTCTCTAACATGTGGATATGCATGTGAAAGCCAGCGTCTATGATACAATCTCGGCAACTTAATGCAATTTTACTACTAGATGTCAAATGAGACTTTACAGATAAACTTTTTATGCAGCTATAGTAACGGAGGCCCTTATAAAATTATATCGCATTCGATCTTGTATTCATTCTGAAAGATAACGTCGAGATGCTTGCATGTGCGAGTATGTATGCAGTGCACCCAGGCAAGAACCCGTGGGACTTGACGAAGAATGAGCTCGAACACGTTCCAAAGACCTTGCTCATAAAATATTGGAGTCCACACATTGGTATGCTGTGGGATCGTTTGCCGGAACATCATCGAAACGACAGTGAAATATTATCATATCTTCCATGCATGAAGCATTACAATACACCTGAGATGTTGGATCATATTGATGGCCCCCCACCTCCGCAACGGAATTGTGAAAAGTGTTGTGAGGGAGACAATACTATTCGTGAGAAAAAATAAACGTTTCTCGACACATTTGAAGTTTTTTCGTCGATGAAAAGTGGATTTCTCATTGTCAGCAAAACGACGGAATTCTTCCCAACGAAGAAGCTGTCTCAAGGTTCCATCGTGTTATCCAATCTCCGACATGAGGGCTGCCCACACCAAAATTAGCAAAGCGTTACGTAGTGGACATCATGGACGAGTTCGCCGTCTTCTTACCAGCAAGGCTCATGAAGGCCTTCAATCACGGTCCAAAGATGTTCGAGAATATATTGAAAATGCCTCGCAATGACGAACTATACATGAACTATGCATGAACTATAATGACGGACAATACAGCAGCATCGCGTTCAATAAACAGTGAGCACACCATTGTGCTGGTCGGAAATGATGAGTTCAATGGGATCATCGGTCGCTAACATCGTTGAGTTTTCAACATGCTCACAACAATGTATAAAGGATAGCTTCCATTGAATATAAAAATGTTCCACGTTGCTGTTGGATGTAAGAATAAATACAATCGAAAAAGATATATATCAAAATGTTTTTTATTTAAAAATGTTTTTTTTTAATTTAAAAATCCTCCGCTCACGCAGTGCTTTGTATACACTCAACCAGATTTTCAGCGATTTTACATTCGCATTGGCGCAATTGTATTTCATATTGAAGAATGATGGGGACATTCAAAGTCGGAGATGTTAGGCAATTTCTGCAGCGAGGGACAGTCCAGGGTCTCCAAGTTAACAAGTTTGGTTGTAGGATCCGTGAATCTTGATATCCATGAGCACTTTTCGAATCCCTTCACGTAGATGGTAGGAGCTCCTTGCAAGATGGTTCGAATTATCGTTCTAGCTGCCTCGTATGGTATATCACCGTGATCCCATCGTAATCCGTGAACATTGCGTTCCAACCATTTGTTTGTCTTTTTGTATTTGTCTGGTAACGAGTCCCATGCAGATGGTGCGTTGAAGAAAAACGTTAGCGGTTCAGCCTTCTTGTCGTGGAGTTTGACGATGGAAATCTCCTTCAGGACAAAATCGTTGATGGGTCTCTTGAACCCCTGCACATCAACGACGAGCTTCATATTGACTAAAGAGTCCGCAGACAGTTGACAAGATTTATACCAATATTTTAATCGCACCACTAATCGGATTGTATTCGAAAATACGATCATGGAGGATTAAACAGAATGCAGCAGTTTTCGGCGGAATATTCGTTTTCAATTCAAATTCGAGACGCACATCCACGGGGCCGGCCTTAAGAGAATCATTTTGCTTTGAGCAGTCAATGATGGCGAGGGAGGCTTTTTCTAAGAATTCCGTCTTATTTAGCCATGGTTCAGCTTCTTTGTTGTGATAGGTGAATTGGAAGTTTGTATACATCTCGTAGAGTAAAGCATACTGATTTTGATTGATATTTAGGTTTAGATTTCCATATAGATAGCATTGGGAGTTTAGGTATAGCTTGACATCGCTGATGTTGCAATGATCAAAGTTGCTCGCATTCCTCTCTTTCATATTTTTTCGCCCCGTCTGCAGCGCGAGAATGACATATCGTGGTTTCTCCAACTGATTGGAAGTCTTGACAGACCACACATGCTTAGAGGTGACGGGGAGTAGTGGATATTCATACAATTTCCACGTTCGAAAACTTATGGAAATTGGTGCATCTTTGGGGAGAAATTTCAATAGCTGAATTTTTCGTTGATCTGAGACTGTTACATACGGTACAAGCCATTCGATTTTATGCAATACGAGTTTGTAGTCTTCGGGAGCTGTTTGCATGATGGCATTATCATCAGTCTTCGATCTCGTAAGAATTAGCTCATGCTTGGCATTCACCACAATTTTCCGATAATCTTCGGCAAATCTGAGCAGCATGCTCAGTGGTATACACACATCAAAATTCCCCGATACATCAACAATCTGCTTCGTCTCTTCAACATCGAGCCATCCCGTGTTCTCGAGCATAGAGCTCTTAGCTGGACTGAGAGCCGAATATCCTTTAATTACACTCGTAGTACCGACATTCTCATTACGATCGATTTCTATGGCATTTAACTCATATCGCACTTCTTCAAACAAGTGGCAGATGGCATTGTTGACGAGACTTGTAGCAGCGGTTGGCATCCCATCACGCTTAGATAATTTTCCACAGATGTGCAAGGAACTTTTGCTTGGCAGGATGGATAGATCTTGATTTTGAATGGCAATACGTATTTCATCGCTGTTATTAAAGGTCGAAGATGCATATGGTTGATGAGCGTGAATTACACAATGTATGATGGATTCGTCGAAGACTACGGGCTCCTGAAGGTTTACGATTTCTTCTTCCATTGCACGCAGCAGATGCACAAAGCATAAAATAAATAATGTTTTACACGCTGTCCCCACGCACTTTCAGACCCAAATTCTTCAAGAGTAGCACGTTTTGAGGTTTGAGCACTTTGGGTGCAGGCTGACGACTGATTGTTTTTACCCATGGTTGTTTAGTGTTATTAGTGACTCTATTAAAGACTATACCCATTATGATTTTATATGCAGCCGTATTGTGAGTACTTCACCGCGGAAATTCACCAAGTCACCGTTCTGATCCACTATTCGACGTTGTATTGTGTCTATCGTTCGGCTTGTGATTGGTAGATAAATGACGTGTGATGGAACCTCAATGATTTTATATCCTGGAGGGACCGATGGGAAAAATTCATGAATGGTGTGCACTTTTTGTCCGTTAAT
Organism: Ophion ellenae; assembly: GCA_963210295.1. Classification (NCBI taxonomy): domain Eukaryota; kingdom Metazoa; phylum Arthropoda; class Insecta; order Hymenoptera; family Ichneumonidae; genus Ophion; species Ophion ellenae. The sequence continues at coordinate 14,465,213 of OY723391.1, read as the reverse complement.
ACAAGCACCAGCGGTTATATTGCACTCAACCCGTAGGGCGTTCACTTTGAGAATGGCTACTGGAAGATCAGATTCGTGTCTTTTATTCGCTTCCAATTTACGTGCTGTGAAGCCCAGTAGATGCCCAATCGAATCTTCAGGTTCAAAATTTACACCATGATCACACTCGATTTCACTGCGCAAAGTATTATTATTAGGTTTGATGTTGATTTTGATGTTTTTCCGTGACAGCTCGGCTTGCGCAAATGTATCAATATCCTCTATTTCATAGCTACCCGTAGGTATTGTCAATACCTCATCTCCCACGTAAAGTTTGTTGTGGTTAATGTCTATATTGGGAATAGAGTTGAATGTTAATAGTTCCACGAGACCGAGAGTATAATTTTTGTTTGGTGAGAGTTCTATAGGGGAAAAGTATTGCGCCTCGAGTATGGATGACGATCCAGATATGGTCAATGTTAAACTATCTTCCATGACGCTGGTACTTTGACAACTAAATTCTCAGCCTTATACTCCACGTATATATAGCATGTATTTGTCTTTTATCGTAATTGTGGACAAAGAAACTTGAGACATAGATGTCCGCATTCAATCGTATCATATTCTTCATATCTCTTATAATTATAGTTCACGCTACCTACACCAAAATATCTCATGAGTTCAGATGCTGGTGGAAGATCGCCGAAACTATCAAAGTACATGACTTTCCATCCAGTCTTTTTGTAGGCAACCCAGTGTCTGCCAGGGCCTACATTTTCATCCAAGTTCACAATCGCTGATTCATATTTGAGTGGCCCGCTCATTGGTAATGTATCCCGCATGTACACGCCACAGAAATGTGGAACCTTCACGACTCTTGCATATTTGAGTAGGTCGATGTCGGTCAACGGTCGGTGTGGTAGCGTTACTTGACGTTTTTTGGCTTGATATGAAGACCCAATCCTTGCTTATACGCTTTCAGATGTAACCCCCTACCCAAAGCAATCGCTTCAATTGTTCGATTATGTCGTTTACTTTCATTCAATTCACATTACGCCGCTTGAGCAGCATTTACAGCTTTGGCTATACCAGCCGCACCACCCGACAAAGCCCCAGCAGCGCTGAGACCTGCAAATATAGATATCAGAAACGGCAATAAACCACCAATTTTATGAGGTATAGGTAGAACCCGCGGTGCGCGCACTTTGCCACCTTCAGTCTTTACCGCTACACGAGCACCCTTTAGAGCCGATTTAATAACCGTATGCGGATCATTACTTTGAATCATCGTCTTCTTCGCAGTATGAATAATTTTTTTCAAACAAACACCACCCTTACGTCCTGTCTTGATCCCCATGCCAAATCTTCTCTTTGTCTGCATAATATTTGACACACTCCAAGCACTTGCTTTCTCACCGATGCTAGCGTCTTTAGCGGTAACGCGGTGCCAAGCTTGTTCGGCCAACACTTTATCTGCTGAATGTCTCGCTTCAAGGTTATCTGGATTTTTTGAATATGCAATGTCGTGTTGTTCGCAAGCCGTATCTGACGGATTAATTCCCGGATCACCACGAGCAAGGCGCTTAGCCAGCTTTGTACCCGGCCCACAATACTGGTACCCAGGCAAATGTAATTCAACAGGGAGTTTGTTGATTAGTTGATTGACAAAACCTTTACCGCTCTTGCCATGAACAATCATGACTAAGGACAATACTCGACTGATAGACAATCCCTATAAAATGCCTTTTAATATTGATTTTCTATTAGTCGTGTGTGAGATGGCGTCCAAGAAACAAACTTTCGGAGGCGGGCTTCCCGTAATAAATTTTCATAAATTTGTCGACGATGGAAGAATAAAGAGGCAAAAACGTCATGGAAATATATTGCCGGATAGCATACGCGCCGTTTTTTGTGGTCCATCGAATTGTGGGAAAACGAATGCACTGCTCACTCTCATAATACACCCCAATGGTTTGAGATTTGAGAATATTTATCTGTATTCCAAGTCGCTGAAACAGCCAAAATATAAGTTGCTCGAACGATTACTCGAACCTGTGAGTGGCGTTGAGTATTATCCATTCAATGAGCATGAACAAGTTATAGCGCCAAGGGAGGCACAACCCACCTCTATATTCATTTTTGATGATATAGCGTGTGAAAAACAGGATAATATGAGAGCCTTCTTTTCCATGGGAAGACATGAGATTGTTGACAGTTTCTATCTTTATCAGACATACACTCGTATCCCCAAACATCTCGCGAGAGATAATGCGAATTCTGTGGTGATTTTCAAGCAGGATGATACGAATCTCAAGCACGTGTACAATGATCATCTTAATACGGATATGTCTTATACATGCTTTAAAAACATGTGCACGAAATGTTGGAATTCCGACAAGTATGCATTCATCACAATCGATAAGGATACCAATATTAATGAGGGTCGATATAGGCAAGGTTTTGATTATTTTCTGACGCTCGATAAATGACCCGTCATTGATTGCGAAAAGACAGTATCATGTACACACCGATAGCGACAACATGAAGAGCGAACAGCTGTTGAGGGAAAAAGATGTATTGCGTGAAATCTCCAAGGCGAGCGATGCAATCAGACGAAAGCATCGAATACTCAAGATCGGAAGAGACATCGATGAGCAGAGAATGCAAAAGGTCTTTAAACCTATAGTGAGACCATTGGAACAATTAGTGTCAAACAAAAACAACGAGGTGGTAAAGATGGAAGTTAAAGATGAAAAAGTAATGGATAATGATGTGGAATATTTGATGAATGGTGTCGAGCCCCAATTCAAGAACGAAACACAAGATTCTTTCAAGAGTGAAATACAAAACTCTTTTAAGCTGGTATATGACGATGATGATGACTCACCAACCCAAAATGTTGATGATTTAATCAGTGAATATCTTCTGTTATTACGTACAAATAGACAGACAAGCTTAGATGTCTCATATGGTGTACGGAACCTCGCGAACAACAAATTAATGATTGGTGATTCTCCTATATTCTTCGATTCTCAAAATATTCGTGTGCGAGATTCAACCTATCCGAAAACTGTTGGATTAGAAGAGCTATTGTTTCAAAAAGTTCCCAATGTCGAAGCTCTGACACCGGATGACTTGAAAAACTATGAAAAAATCATTATCTCCACGAATGTTCACAAAAAATATTACAAGCCTGGTGAGGCTATACGACATAGTGTCGGTCATAAATTCTATACTTATATCGGAAATATAGTTGATCATCACAAGCACATGGGAAAGGGTATGCCAAAGTATAAGGTGGCGAGAAAAAATACTCAATTGGATTACATTTATTGGTATAGTCCCAATGAGCTAGTAGATCGTCTTCGCTTACTTCTAGCATCACAAGCAGCTGGAAATTCATCACATTCAAATGAAATTGTATCGATTGTTGAGGAATTGCGTGAAGCCAAAATTATTTATTAACCCAACATTTGAAATTTCACGCATTGTCAACATGAGTGTCGATGTGTTCGGACGCCAACTGAAAAAGAATATCGTCCTCAATAAGCAAGGTCCTCCAGGCAGACCGGGGATTGGGTTTAGAACTACCGCAGATGGTCATTATGACTTGGGGCAAAAACGATTGTGTAATATCGATAATCCAGAAGAACAAGACGATGCTATCAATCTAAGTGCTTTACATAAAAGATCTCGAACAATCATTAAGGGCATACGTAAAGAAATAAATAAGAGTAACTTGTTGTTGGTTAATAGATTAGAAGCTACGATGAGAGATAATGCGAGGACGCTCGATGCAGATCTCAAAACCCTACAAGACTTGGTGATTCGCAATTCACACATCATTGCTGAACTGGATGCACGACTGAAAAGACTGGAAAATGAATGAGAAAAAGAACGCTCTCGTGCGGGAGCTGCACAAACCTGCTCGCCGAAACTATCCGCGTCGGTATGTGGACATCCGTGGTTTGGATGAGACCTGGCAAGCTGATCTCGTCGATATGTCGTCGTACACACATCAAAACTCGAAACATAAATTTCTCCTAACCGTCATCGATACTTTCTCAAAATTCGCCTGGGCCGTACCCATGCGGAGTAAGAATGGTAAAGATGCAGCAACCGCACTAAAGTCGATACTCGTAAAGGGACGCATACCGCAGAAGTTACACGTGGATCAAGGAAAAGAGTTTTATAATCGTGACTTTAAAACCCTAATGAAAAAGTACAATATCCACGTGTATTCAACATATAGCAATTTAAAAGCTTCCATTTGCGAGCGTTTTAATCGTACATTGAAAAATAAGATGTGGGTACAATTTAGTATTCGTGGTAATTATAGGTCGATCGATATAGTTGATAAATTAGTAGCCGAGTATAATGATTCCGTGCACCGCACGATTAAGATGAAACCGCGAAATGTCAATGCTGGAAATGAGAAACAGCTACTACAACATGTCTATAATAAGACTCCATTGAAAAAGTCATCGACATCAAAATTCGAAATTGGTGATAAAGTAAGAATCAGTAAATTCAAGAGTGTTTTCGAAAAGGGTTACACACCGAACTGGACAACGGAAATATTTACTATATATAGAGTGAAAAACACAAAACCTGTAACATTTCACCTCAAGGACTATGACGATGAACCGATTGCAGGTGGTTTCTACGATTAGGAGCTACTTAAAGTTTAACATCCTGATATTTATCTCATCGAAAAAGTATTGAAGAAGCGTGGTAATCGAATGTTTGTAAAATGGTTGGGTTTCGATAGTACCCACAATAGTTGGATAAGCAAATCTGATTTGTAGCGGACAATAAAAATGTTTTAAATTTGATGATTCTTCTCTCTCTCTACTCATTCCAGATGACGAGGCCTTTGTGTCGCAAAGGGTCGACCGTTCTCTTCAGCGTAGCATGTGTTTTCTCGCTTGGGCAGCCTTCTCCTTCTGGCTTTTTCAAACCTGTCTCTCTCACAAAAGTGTGTTAGGAAGGTGTGGAGAAAAATATCGTGATTATAGCAAATTACAATGGGGGTTTTTTTCTTTATTTCTCCACTTGAAAAATTGACAAACCAATTCATTATTTACAAACCAATTATTTACAAAGTCGATTATTCTTAAAACATTTACAAAATACATGCTACGATTGTATCCTAAAATGCCCCCATGGTAGCGTTTTCGTGGTTCCGGGTATGATATACCGTTTGTTATCGTGCGGGCTTAGAGCAATTTTTGTCTCGTTCATGGTGTATACTTCATGTAACTTCGATCTTATGCACGATTGTTGGCGAGTCATTTCGATTTGTTCGTTTAAGCATTTCGTGTAATCCTCGAACGAGATCGTTCTTGCAACGATGTTACACTTAACACCTTTTACTTTCTTTGTATCGTCTTTGCCATCGACTCGCATCGCATACATTTTTGCTCTAAGCCCGACGAATTCCGTCGATATCCGGCCATTATTTTCGTCTTTCATTAGTCCAGGGACTTTTTTGTTGACAAGCGGTATATCATACCCATTATCCGCGGGATAGTCGCTAGTATCGAAACGATGAATGTAGCGCTTTATGTCATCATACACATCCTCACACTCAATGTTGTATATGAGGCTATCCGTATCGGTGTACAACACCGTACATTTGTCTTTATACAGAGGTACCATATACTCATGATGAAAGTCATATAAACATGTCTTCGATATGTCGAGTATGCACATACCCACATATATCGGCTTATTGAATTTCACCTCCAGTTTGCGTAATTCGACAGCAACAAGGTTTTCTGAAAAAACGCTCCGGCTATGAAAATTTGGCTTTGCAATCATTGCCTCTGCACCGTACTTACCCTCCCATCGCGTCAAAAGCTTAACGTCTACATGATTGCGCACATTTTCGATAGTTTTCCCAAACACTGCATTATTCATCAATTTATAGAGATTTTTTTCGAATTCATTCTTCGCTTGGGTTCGGAACTGTGTATTAAGCTCAATATATGTTCGTAGCCAGGGTAATTGGGAGAATTGCAGTATTCTGTGAATTTTTTTAATTTTGAGACCATGGCGTACACTCCGCTGCAAATTGCGATAATGAATAACATACCGTTCCTTGTTATTCACGGTTGCAAGCGGTTTTTCGTGTTGCTTATCAGGTGGTTTACCATGTGTTAAACAAAACGGCAAGTCCATGTGCGCATCGTGTAGACATTCTGGGTACTCTAAGTCAACCTCAAGAATGTAGCCTGTCAGGGAATCTAGCGCGATCGATGATAAATAGAATGTTGACAAGTCATCGATCCATTGGAAATTAGCATAGGGCAATGGTTGACACATTGCCCATCCATACAAATTATTTACATCGAAATACATCAAGTATGATGAAGACTTTGATGGATCGAACGATGCCATGTACTTGTTATTGGCATACGTGTACCTGTTTGAGCACTGACTCAGACCACCGCGTATACCCCGTTCAACAAATAACACCATGTCAACGTCGTTGAGCAATTCGAAGTTAATATTTGTATGCTTTAACATTGCATCCCAGGTGTATCCGGGAAGAGTATAGTAATACGCGGGGTCGAGCCTGTAACTTTCGATGCAGGTATTACGAAAGTTCTCAAAACGTCGGCCAGTAACAAAACATCGGTCTTCAGGTATAAGTCGCTATATTCACCTAACGTTTGAATAGAAAATCGATCCCATACATCCACGGCATGAGCGCATTCGTTCTCACTTACAGTGTCACCGGTCAAATTGCTGTAGAATGCATCTCGTGGTGGTAGGTGGCAGTCATCCAATCTGTTTACGCTATCAATATATTCATAAGGAAAGACACCCTTTCGAGTTAATAGCATAAAATTATCTGTTGATATGTCATGAAATTGTGACCGCGAAATGTTGAGTTTGTCCGTTGTCAAAAATGATGCCAGTTTATCCAAACTTGCATTGAGGAATTTGTATGAATCGATGAAACGTAATTGAATCTGGTGTGACTTGTCTGCCGTTTGAACTGTTTTCGTGAAAGAAATATATTTTTCCTTCGTTATGGGAAGCACGTCGGTTTTTCCTTCGAACGCTGTGGCTACTTCCTTGATGATGAAATGTGCGTCATAACCAGACAAATTATGAAAAACTACAGGAATGAAAAATGACGGCTTATAATTCAAATTGCAATTAGAGTGAGCGGAGCCTCTATAACGTCCAGTCAGGTGACAATGATCGCGAACACGTATGTCGTCTTCGACAAATGGTTTCTCGCGTGTATGACACTGAGTGACGCTTCGATATTGTGCCCATTCATCTGGTGTTAGAGGTATCATGGGAACATTATCCGATAAAATATCATTGATGCGCAGAGCTAAATTTTTAAGGTTCTCAACGAACCATGAAAGGCAGTCAGCACTGCGACGTGAGTGGTATGCTGATAATGAATTGTCATACGAACAATGTACATAGTACGCAATGCTAAACACTTCATGATGCTGACATACATTTTTGTCGGCAATCTTTGCCAGAACGCACTCGAGATCGGCGTAAATCACGAATGGAAGTCGCTCTTTTCGTTGAAAGTTTTTGAATGTCAGCCATTTGTCCATTGCACTAGGTAATCGAATGGCGCAATCATTCAATTTTCCACAATCCAACTCATGTGTTTGCAATTTGTTCTCCGTGTAGAAGTAGTGCAAACACCTGTAACAAAACGGCGAAATCACTTTTATATTATCAAGTACATAATAACTCATAGGTATATTTTCGCGTGTGGTTTTTACTCACCGATCGCAGATGTGTTTTTTCACTTTTTTTTTGTTCAGCTGCCCGCTCAGGAGCCTGGATAAATTTTTTATCCAGACAAAGTGTCCCACGCTGTAATCCGAGGAATCCTCCACGAATAACGAATTGATGTGTTTATCCAGCTTTTGGCTGCATACTCGAATCGGGACGATGTTTTTCTGTTCGAATGTATATACGTTGATTGAAACTTTATTTTGCGATTCAATTTTTTTTTATTTGATTGAGAGTCATTGGAAAAACAATGCCCTGAAGTTGCAGTACAGTTGAATAGTGTGGATATGAAGTTACTAGATGCACGTTTGTTTTCACTGGATGAAGAGCAGCCACAACTGACCACGCGAAACATGCGTTATCCTTCGACTTTATATTCACCACCGCTTTCTTCAGGTTTATTTCCCGCGACAAAACAGTTTCACACCCAGCACGCATTGGATTATATTTATTGACATTCAAAGTTAAGTTTAGTATCCGTAATAATGCCCACCCACTATCACGTTTTTGAAAGTCTTCGAGGGATGCTAGAGTTGGCTCGACAACTCGTTGTGTATACCACTCACGCAAATCAGATGTAGTAAAAAGTTCAAAGTTCTTCGTGTTGATACTTTTATTTGCACGTTTGTCACCTGACTCAAATTCATCATTGAAAACTGTATTTACTTTTACACTGGAGTGTTTGTTGGTAATGTCTTGCACGTGTGAGAGCATCATATCACGTGCGTCTTCGAGAAACTGACGAGGTTCAATATGATCATTATTGATGACGCAGTCAGTCAGGACACGATTTTTGAACGCCGTATCAATTTCTCGCCAGATCAAACCGCGATCACTGTGTCCCGAGCCCACATGTAAAAATCGTCTGCGTAGAACATTTTTTAAACCTTCTAAGCGGGCGATTCGTGCTACCAATGATTGCTGATTTCCGACTGATAATCGCGGTCCCTAAATTCGACTTTCTGTTTCCAACGTCTCTATACACTGATCACATTGTTGCTCCCACACTACATACTTTTCCGCCGAATTTATAAGGGCGGCTTGATCGCGCAGATTTTGTTCTGATTTCGGAACAAACTCAGCCATTTTCACGCGAGTTAAAACGAAGTATTCGAGAGATGATGCGGGCAATGGGACTGCCCGATTCAGAGTGTGAGGCTTTAGGTGGTAGAAGCCGTTTTCATTCGGAAAAATAAATTTCCACCTTTCTCTTCTATCTTAGAAAAGTGTCACCTTATCATAGGTTTTTTTATATATTACAATCCAATAAGAATGGTGGGAAAGCGAGGGAACAGAATGAAGATCTGGGCTGTTTACACAAAAACTTGTGTTGCGACACTCACATACACTTTGTCAAGTGCCTGGCACATGCAAATACCTCGATCTTATTTATTTGAAAAGAAGGCCCGGATGCAACAACATTTTGGAAGAGCGAGCCTGTCTGTTACTACTGGTGCATAAAATGAGTTTTATTGGCGATGACTTCATTTCACACCTAACATTTCTATTGACTCAATTTTCAAGCGAGTTTCATTAACGCTGGCTTTCACATGTAAATCCGCATGTTAGAGACACAATTTTTCGCCTTTGTCTAGAAAAACGATTCACCTGTGTCAATAACGCCCCCTTAGAAAAACGACGCATCGTCTACGATGTCCCCTGGCTGCCGGTGCCCCCCTTGGCCCGCACCTACAACTGTTATCCTCCCGTGCTTTCGGGCATTGACCCATGATTTTGGGCATCCTTTTCCCGGCGTGACGTCACTCTCCGACCTCTCTTCGCGAGCCGCAAATCCCCCTTCCCCGATTCCCCAAACGGGTCCCTAGACCTTCGCGAGATAGCCAGACACCTCCCTCCCCTTGCTATAGACTCCTCACCCCCTCCTCTTCTCCGCATACTCCCCACCACACACTTCCCCCACCGCCCACTTCTCCCACAACCCACTCCCCCTTTCCATAAACTCCTCACCACCCACTTCCCCCTCTCCATAGACTACCCACTTCCCCACCACATGGCCGAACCCCTCCTTTCGGCTTCCCCCTCTCCATAGACTACCCACTACCCCACCACATGGCCGAACCCCTCCTTTCGGCTTCCCCTTCTCCATAGACTACCCACTTCCCCACCACATGGCCGAACCGCTCCTTTCGGCTTCCCCCTCCACAATGTTTTTCTAGAATCCCCCTAGTTATACTACTTCTGTACTAGAAGAGTCGTAAGCTCTTCGTAGGTGAGGCTGGTATCCCCGAGTGTTCGTATGAGGTGAAACTTTACGGACTTCATTGCCGCTTCCCATTTCCCGCCCATATGAGCTGCTCCTGGTGGATTGAAGATCCAGTCGGTCCCGTCATGAGCCAAGAGCTGAGCCAGCTGCTCCGATTCCCGCCTTCCGGCCTTGAAGAGTTTCCGCAGTTCTGCGCTGGCACCTCGAAAATTTGTCCCACAGTCGCAGTACAGCGTGTGACACACGCCCCGTCTCCGGGTGAAACGGCGGAACGTCGCGATGAATGTATCTGTGGACAAAACTGCAACAACTTCGAAATGCAGCGCAGAGGTGGATAGGCATATAAAGATGCATAACTATCCCTTATACGTTTTGTTCCCGCGCCCGCGCCCGCTTTTAAGCGATACTGGCCCCGCCTAATCGACCCCGGTGAACAGAAACGCCCGGGCCGGTTCAACCTGCGCGACCGGCAATTGTCCCATGAGTTACTGTACTCTTATTGCCCGAAATCGGGCACAGCGAACGCAACGTAGGATGAACGACCGTACTGGAGCCCGCCCGCCGGTGAGCCAGTACCATTGTTGAATGTATGCAAGTGTCGCCTGCGTTCCCCCGTGGAGCGTGCGATGGTGCGCATCGGCGATGATAAGAGATGTAAGCGGTGAATCCCGAGGGAGGATTCCTGCATGTTTGCACTCAGGTTGTAAGTCTGAATGCTTGAGCCGTCCCCCCACTCTCAACGTCCCGTTTCCGTTGATGAATCCGGTCAGCCGCGTAATTGCGTGCGACCTTGGTAGCACCTGTCCTGCTGAGCGTGTTTTGAGCTCTGCGGCGAAGTATGCCGCTTGTATGGCCTTGACCCAATATAGCCGTGATTTTTCCAGGTCTCCCTGTGTAATGAATGCACCCGATGACCTGATCTTTTAAGGTTTGTAAGCACCTTGAAAAGTAGGGACGTAATTCTCAACAACCTGGTGAGTGACGAATACCAGTGAAAGAGGTCGAAGACTGGTGAGGCTGCCGTTGAGACCGTGAAAGTCAGACCTGGTCGCTCCTCGAGCGCCGCTGAATCGTCCGTTCCGTTACAACGAACTGGCCAATGGAGTGAGGATTTGGCTGACCAATGAGGCCCGTCCCACCACGGTTGACATTACTCGAGCTGAAAGACGGTTAGCCCCCTTGAAGCACAATGGGCAGGATTGTCCTGTCCTGGTGTAAATCTCCATTGCCCTCGAAGCAAGAGCTCGTGAATAGATGAGACCCTGTTCCGAACGAAACCCTTCCATCGAGATGGATGGTTCGTTACCCACTTAAGTGTAACCCACAGGTACGTCGGTGCAGAATCGAGTGGCAGTGTATCCCGCACGGATCGTACAAGTGTCGCCAGCAGGAATGCTGCAGCGAGTTCCAACCGAGGAATTGTGAGCCGTTTGATCGGCGCAACTTTGGTTTTGGCACACACCATCGTGACCTTGGTGGTGCCTCCCGAAGCCGAACCCGTAACGCGAACGTAGACCACCGCTCCCAATGCGAGCTGAGAGGCGTCTGCGAACCCGTGCATCTCGACCGAGGTTTCCGAGGAGATCCGGATCCACCTCGAAACCGTAATATTCCCGAGATGAGTCAGCTGCCGGCGAAAAGCGACCCATGCCCTTGCGACCTCGGACGACACCCCTATCGTCCTACGACAACTTCGCTAGCAAAAGGCGTCGCAAGAGAATGTTCGCCCGCACGACGACCGGAGCTAGAAATCCCAACGGATCGTAGAGTTGAGCGATTTCCGAGAGCATAACCCGCTTCGTGGTGCGGTTCTCGTCGGTGACCGGAGAGGTCGTGAATCGAAAGACGTGTGAGGCCGGAACCCAATGCAGACCGAGAACGTTGGTTGGGCAATCGGGTAACGACCGCGATTCCTCCTCGGGATAGGCCACCTGAAGAAGAGGGAGTAAATCCCGATAGTTAATCTGCCATTTATCCAGTGAAAAGCCGCCCGCCTTGCAAATCCCGACTAATTGTCGCGCCGGAGTAACAAGCTCCGAAGGGTGATCCGCGCCCCCGAAGATATCGTCCACGTAACGCCCCGACGTAAGGGGAGCGACAGCTTCAGGATATCTCTCACCCTCGTCTGCAACTAATTGAAGAAACGCCCGTCCGGCGAGAAATGGTGCTTACCGTGTCCCGTAGGTGACTGTCGTCAGGTGGAACCGAACGATATTCCCGTGAGTATCCACCCAGAGCATTTGCTGCAGATCCCAGTCGTCCTGGTGTACCTGAATCTGACGGAACATCTTGACAATATCTGTCGCAAAGACAAAACGATATCGTCTAACCCACAAAACCACATCCGAAATATCCCGCCATCCTGCGGGCGCGAAATCCCCCATTTCGCGCCCGTATGCAACGTATCGTTCAATGAACTCCTGATCTCGGTGTTACTCGACCCGTTGAACACAACCCGGACCCTAGTGGTCAACACCCCGCGGTGAGGAAGATAAAACGCCCGATTGCAATGCACGGAGGTCGGAACTCGAATCATGTGCTGCATTGATGCATATTCCCCGAGGAAGGTACGTAAAGTTCCTTGTAATCCGGATCCCGTGCAAATTTCCGTTGAAGCCTCTTAGTAGCCCGAACGTCTCCGCGAATAAGCGCGCACTTCCTTTCCGTCAGCCAATAGTAGGAAACTTGTCCAGAAGCGCGCACGAATCCCCGAGTCCCGAACACTCCGACCAATGCGCGCCCGACCCGTTTCGAGAAGAAACATGCACAATCGCCCTCACTGTAACTCAGTCTGGATGAGAAAAAATGTCCCGTTCGTGGTAGATCCCGGGTGCACGCCCGATATTCCGCACTAGGCACAAAAAACACCGTCACTTCCGTCGCTCGCCCACCAGATCCGGCTGGAAGGACCAAAATGTTTGTGAATGGATCTGGTGTTGGTGGAGAAAATGTGCGAAAAAGAACTCGTGGCGATGAAAATTAATAATAATAATAACGATGCTTTAATGGTTGAGCCTAAGTACAAAAATAGTGAGTTTAGATCCCGGTGTCCCGATTGCCCGAGTGAAATGGCGGCTAGCCACGCGGTGAAAGGCGCCCGTGGTTCGAGAGGTCGTAAGACCCTCAAACCCCGCCTGAAACGCAACTCCCGAATTCCTACCCCGCGGTCGAATGCCCGCGAAAAACTTTGACGATAACGGCCCGAAAGGATAATGGAAGGTGTGATAATACTTTGGAAGCCGCGTGGTCGCCTTGCTGGGATCTGTGAGAATACTGAAGAATATCGACCCACGTATCGGTGGGAGAGCTCACGCGCACGCGTACTAGCCCGCGCGTAGTACGTTCCATCAAGTGGCACTGCCTACGGCCGCCTCTGCCCGCTCATGCAGGGCCGCATGCACGAAAGCCCGGGCCAGCGAGTACCCGGCTCGAACTGAGAATTCACTTGACGCCGAAAGAAAAGGAGGGGGGGGGAAGGAAGTTCGAGATAAATCACGCAAAAATTTATTTAAGATATTACGCAAAAATCGCAATTACTGACGCGGGGAGGGGCACGAACTGTATGGGGAAGACGCGATATAATTTAATTCGAGGCACGACAATTATTCGGTACTTGGCGATTGCGACGGAGGATCTTTGAAGGCGAGCGGCACAAAAGATGAGAGACCCTCCGGGCTCATTCTCGGCTATTCCAATCATCCACTTCGAGTTTCGTTTTCTCAGTCCTCACAATTACACACATCCAAAGAAAGTAAGAATCGCAAAAGAAAACGCAAAAAGAAACGAAATATTTTAAAAGATGACCAAAATTTAAAAAAAAACGCAATATTCGCAAAATAGACATTTTCTCGCTCGATAGTGGTGTCGTGTCACAAAGCTCGGTAAATACCGGTAGCCACGTCGAGCGCCTCCGCAGGGTCAAGCTTCCGTCGGAGGCCCAGACCGTGTGGCGGCGGCGAGTGAAGGGCGAGGCGGTCGGTGTTGGTCCCTTCGAAACGACGGGCGTCATCAATGCTCCTTGACCTTGTCGCCGCTGCCTCCGGGCTCTGGGATGACCTCTAACGCGGGGCGGGGGGGGGGGTCATTCGGGGTAAAGAGGGTAAAGAGAAAACAGGGGGAATAACTAGGGACAAGGCAGGGAGGGCTGCCACCGGGCCCCGGTGGCAGGAACGATGCACCTCCCACGGTGAATGCCCGACGACCGCCCTTGAGACTAGGGATACATGCAAAAACGGGCCTCTCAGGGCCTCACATTGTCGCGGCCAAGATCAGCTACCGATCACGTGATTTACGTGCATATGCCCGAGTCGCTACCGTGACGATTTGTTCAGGGCCTTTCTCCCCTTGTGCTTCGTTTTTTTGTTCGATTCCGTTTCGTTTTGTTAAGTTGACGGGCGGAACTCGGTCGGCTGAGATGCCGGCGCCCCACGGTGAAGTGCATCATGTTGGAGAGCCGGCCGTTTGCGTTACGGGCGAACGCTGAAGCTTCCGGAAGGAAGCATTGCCCACTCTCGCACGATGACCCGGGGATGTGATCCCAGACAATCTCATTGCTACCGTTGGAGAAAGCCACTCGGTATGTTCCCGATCCGTTCTCAAAGTAACTTGGGCAGAGTTGACGGCTACCGAGTAAAAATATGATTCTATAATTTCGGCTCCCAATTTTGGTACGAGATATAGTTCTCGCTTGAACCGGCGATTTCGCACAGTTGGATCCCGCGAGCGTGTTAACATTTTTTCTGTTAACGCGCTCTGTCTCGCTCTCGCATAATCCCTCGCACGCCGGCCTTGGTCGCGCGAGGTAGAATCGCTGACGAATTTTCAGGTGAGACTGTAGTGTCTCCCGAATTGCGATCGAACCCGATTTTTGACGTTCTGGTGACAGTTGTCGACGAGCCACGAGCCTCGCGATAGAGAGATGGGTCGCGATCTCTCTCGCGCCCGTGACGTCGCGCTCTTGTTCTCGCGTTAGAGGTACGTCGTCGTGCTCTCGTTCCCGTTCGTATGACGTTTCCGCGTGTATTTCGCGTTCGCGTTAAGTTCGTTACGAACAAGTTCCCGGGTGGTTAACCCACCTGCTCCCGCACAATAAAATAAAACCTTATTTTATTTTATCGTGAGGTTGCCGGTGGCGCGTAAGTGACAGATACCGTTGCAAGTTAATCTACTCCCCGGTGAATCCCGACCCCTCTACCATATCCCACAGCCTGAGTGGCGGTGCTTTACTGCAATCGTTCTCCCGCGTGAAAGTGCATCCAGGTTAGTCCGAGGAAATCGAGGAGAGCTCCAGTCTCCGAACCCGGTTAGGACTCCAGGAGACCAAAAATCAAGGAGAGCTCCAGTCTCCGTTTGGCGGGTCGGGTTGGATCCCCCCAACCCCAGTTTAGCCCCAACGCACCTGGCGCGATACGCGTCGCACGCGGCTTCGTTTGCGAATTTCTTCGATTGCCTCTCATTGCTGATGTCCAGAGCGCTCATAATTCTTAGAATTGCAGAGTTTCCCTCGTTGAATATGCTGGCTGCAATGTATGCAGCAATTTCGATGATACTCAAGCCTGAATGCAAATGTTTCGTAGCTAAGCGCCATACGGTGGAGTTGAAACTGTCGTTTGCATTTTGCGCGTGGCCACCTAAGCATCTCTCCAATAAATCGGGATCGGATAAATTCGTGTACATCGGCAAGAGATGCTTCTGGACATCAAGATGGAGAGGCGCACGGTGTTTGAAAGTGTTACCAGTAGCCTGAGCTTTTTGCCACTTACACCCTGGCGGACAGTTCTTATGTCTGGGATTTTCATCGCTCGAACATCGATGATGGAACGTAGCCCTAAGAGCTTTTTTCATATTTTCTACACTTATCATATTTCACATTTTCATATTTTCTTATAAAAGCGTCTGTTAATTTGCCTGATCCTCTTCCTCCAAGTTTATAATTTTTTTTGCATTTCTCAATTGCGTGCCCATTCTTTTTTTTGACATGTCCTATACAGTCGCTTTTTTATCTCAAAATTTTCACCATAAGGCTGCTTGTTAAGTATCGCTTTGGACATTCTTGAGTCATGATCTCCAATGTAATCGCGATACCTCACGTCGAACAGTGTCAAAGATCTCAAAAACATGTGAACAATCGAATTCACCTCCATCTTTCCTGCCGAGACTTTGTGGTTGCTATCACATTCTTTTGCACGTACGGCATACCAATTCTTATATTCAACGGTGTCCGTTTTGTTTTTCCACGCTGTGTAACCTTGGCGATAACTGATCTTGATAACCGGGTCGATAACTTTTCCGGAATAATGGCCAATAACAGTCGTTACTCCAAATGAAGATTTGGAGCCTCGCTTCTTCCCCGATCTGTCGCCTGATATTTTCAGTTCATCCACTGGACGATCATGTTTCGAGTTTTCTTCTGTTTCTTCATTCACGGCTTTCTTTTGGAAATATTTGAACACAGTTTAACCGCTGTGTGCAAATGTACATCAATGTTCTGATAACACTGCTCGCTTAAACCATCACAAATGTCCATTAAATTGCAGAATAAATGTATTCCGTCGCGCCCAACGCCTAGAAGACGCATCACTACTATTATTCGACGATTTACTTCAAATCCAGTGTCGATAAGGGGTCCTGAATTGATTTCTCTACTAGTACATTGGCAAATCAGCACTAGCTTGAAACCCAAGCCCCGGTGTGAAATGTCATGACAATTAACTCTTTGCCTACAATACTGGCAAAGTACTGCATCTGACATCGCGCTAAAAAACTGTGAAAAACTCAATAAACCGATACGTCAACAGCGGATTCCAACTCACTTCATCAGAGCTCGCTCTACAAAGTTTTTTGGCACTGGCATTCTGCCCTCCGTTATTTTCCGTATTATGATGATTCCGTTCTCTTCCGTGAAGGTCCTTCCGGGGCTGCATGAGAACCTTCTGGATACGCGGACATTTTGAGCAGCACCAAGTTCAAAACTGGGCAAAGGTCAAATGTGAAGTATCTGCGAGGCTCCGAATTGGGAACGATGGGTCCTATCGTGTATAGAATGACTACGGAACATAAAAGATTGGAACAAGCCGAATATATAAGAGGGCGCATGCGCCACCGTCGAGGGTCGCGCGACTGCGTCTACTCGACACGAACGCTTCTGGTGTTTTGCCGCGAAGACTCAGTCAATTCTTGGAATTTCGCTTAAAAATTGGACACAATATTCTTAAGACATTGATCTATCGATTTATTAGGGGGGATCGATTTTTTCAAATTTATACATTATCTTCCCCCCTTACGGGTAACATTATTTTTGTCAATTAACAAAAGCCGTTACCGGGGCAAATTAGAGGCTAATCGATTCGTCTGGGCATAACGGAGTAAGCCACAAAATCGACAAGTCGATAATCTTATGTGTGTTAACAGCAGACGACCTAAAATGAATTATATCACATATGTATAACACGTAGTAAGTTTCAACTCCGGAAACACATTGACTCGGCAGATTCAGTCGTTTACCTCAGATAATTGGAGTCATGGCAAGAAAGAATAGCGTATCGTTAGCTGACAATGTAATCTGCCTTCGAGAACACTTGGTCACCGCTTTTTTTCGATTGAACGTGCTATAGATCGATGTAAAGGTATGAATATTACCGTACGGATTTAACATCGACACATCTATAGGCGGAACGAGGACCACATACACGTCGTCTTTAATACGTGCGTGAATGGTGGTTAACCGTAAGCCGCACCATACACCAAATGCTATGTATTTTGGGAGATAGAAGGGTTTATCTTAAACAACTGATATTGTGATGAAAATAAAAAACCCATCTACCGCACCGAGGATGAAAAACAGCGTATATCACCGTTTCCTTCGAATGTTATCCGCCTACGAGAAGACTCCGTGATTGGGTTTTTACCGATCGAACGTAAGATACATTGATGTAAGCGCGCGTATTTTAGCGTAAGCGTGCGCGCGCGTGTGTGGGTGTGTGTTGGAGAGGGAAGGGGGGGGGGGGGTAAAAGAATGCTTTGATTTAAATGACAATGAAACAATAGTTTATTAATAATAAAATTAAACAATGACTTTACATAGTATATACTATACATAAGACCTTGGTGTGCGTTTGCCTGTATTTTCATTTTTCAAATTTATTTGAATTTTAATATCCGCAGCATTATAATCATTCTGAAAGAAACGAAACATGCAACTTACTAATCTATCAAACATAACGATATTTAGGATGATACTAAAGTTTTAAGATAATACTCACAATCGGCCTGGTATACGTTCAGGCAGATAGGACACGTGTCGCGTGTGAAAATTTGATGTGTTGGCCCGCCGCGGCGGGGTAAATCCCCAAAGATGGCCAAAAGTTGAAAAATAGAGTTTACGTTCCGGTAATTTGTAGTCGTGGGTTAGGTTAGGTAAAGGTCCGTAGGTCGAACTCCAGGCTTCAGCGCGCCCTCTCCCTTATACCTGCTACTGTGGGACAGTTGAAAGGGGACTATCAATCGAGCTAGACGCGTCGTGCAGTAAGCAAATATTTCAACGCTATATTCAAGAGGACGCCGAATCTCTAAAAATCGATCAATTTCAATATTTTTAAATGGAATCAGCAACTGCATGTAAGTAGACTCATGTCCGCTTTTTCTTTTCAAATAATATTTTGGAATAAATAATAGTAACGAGGTTGAATATGGCATTATCCATCTATATAGATATTACATTTTCCAATTTCAGAATCTGTCGCTGATAAACGTGAAGCATGTGGCTTCACAAGAGAGGATTTTTTCGATATTGAAAGGTCGATTGAATGGCAAAGCGACTGAAACATATGCAGTGATCGAAAATTTCATGCTTGCTAAATTGCAATGCCCCTTTGCTCTATCAGACAATGCAAAACCTGTCCTCCCCAAGTTGTTGCATGACTTGCATAAAAAGTGGTAGCAAGCATCAAGAACCAAAGACAAATGTCTGCGAAAATATTCTGAATGGTTGAGCGTGTTTGTTTTTTTCGAAGAAACTAAACAATCTTCAGAAAAATCCCATAATGTGGGTTGGCCTTCTTCAGAATTTGCAAAGTCTAGTGATCGGACAAAACGAAGGAGGACTGAAGAATTAAGCGCAAGACACAGTATGGAATAATTGACGTATGCGACTCAAATGAGCCTTCATTAGTCTGGGAAATCAGATGGTGCGAAAATTGCCCATGATGTGGGATTGGGGAGCCCATCCAAAGCCAAGAAGTATAAGAGTCCATAGATGCGATTCAAGAAACGCCTTTATCTGCCGATGCTGCTCTGTCGTTCATAGTAGAACTAAAATGATCAAAATCACAATATCAGGGGCTTCGTTATAGAAGCAAAGAGAACAGCTGTAATTTATTTCCACCGTATAAATTGCCACATCGAGCCAAGCTCAAATGTTATCCCCCTAAGTCAGATGATTCTGTCAACGAATGTAGTGCTGAGGTAAAATTGCAGGCTTTGTTGAATCGCACAGCTGATAGAATATTATTAACACAAATGGATGTTGTCAAAAGTTTGTCTCCTGAAAATGTTAGAAACTTGAATTTTATTTGTAAGTGGGGCTGCGATGGCACTCCTGGCCGAAATACGTACAAGCAAAAGTTCAGCAATGATGATGGAAGCAAGTCCGATGCTAATATTTTTTTTACCTCAATCATTTCACTGCAGCTTGTATCAGACGATCAAGAAACAAACGCTAGATTTGTTGTATGGAAAAATCCGAGGCCGTCATCTCCTCGCTTTTGTAGACCAATTAGGATCCAATTTTTTCACGAGAGTCCTGAAACCACTCGTGAGGAAATGGATTATATTAAACAGCAAGAGAACAATCTTGTCCCTTTCGAAAAGATCATAGATGGAAAAGAAATAAGAGTTTTTTTCGACTTGCTTTCGCCATGGTAGACGGTAAAGTTTGTAATGCTATCACGCATAATACGTCTACTCAACGATGCTATTTATGCAAAGCAACTTCAAAAGACTTTAACAATATCGATGCTATTCTAGAAAAGGAAGTATGTGAAGATCAATTACAGTTTGGATTATCAACTTTGCATGCATGGATACGGTTTTTCGAATGTTGTTGGCATGCAGTATATAAGCTGGAAATCAAACGTGGCCAGCGCGTAGTGATAAAGAAAAGGAACAAATAAGAATATACAGAATTCGGCCCAATTCGATACGGGTTTCCGTATCGAATTGGGCCGAATAGTCGATCAACCAAAGCCTGGTTTCGGTAGCTCGAATGATGGGAATACCGCTCGACAATTTTTCGAGACTCAAGCATTCCTGCTGCTATTGCAGGGGTTGATGAGGACTTGATTAAGCGTTTCCACGTCACATTGCAGGCAATTTCGAGTGGCCATGAAATCGATTTCATAAAATTTCAAGATTATGCCTTACCGACAGCTCGCTACTTTGCGCAGTTATATCCGTGATTCTACATGCCAACTTCGGTACATAAGGTTGTTAACTAAAAGTTCAACTTTTAGTGGCACATTCGAAACACATAAGTTTATTGGCCATTAATTTTACAGGAAGAAAACACAAACCAAAAAGAAGAAAACTACGAGGTAGCGTAAGTCTAAGGGAAGTTCTAGATGTTCCCCGCACTACCGAGGAGCGAGTTGATCGTGCTCCTTCTGTTTTACTCACGCACGCCGCGTACTCTCGCACTCGTACGAGCCACCGCACGTGGCCGTTCTTTACAACCAAACCCTGTCTCGCTCGCCACGTGGCGCCTCCCACGCGCAATCTGTTCGCTCGTCGCGGTACCCGCGCGCGCAAATTCAAATCCTCCCTAGCATCTTTAGCAACGTATTGGGTGTGTTTAGACTAACTCAACGTTGATCAACGCATCTCATCACAAATGGCGGCCAGTCAACATGGTTTGGTGGGGGAAATTAGCGTTGAGTGTTGGCATTTTAGGCTGGATACGTTTAGTCAATGCAAGGGAAACCTTACCCCAGTTTTGTTTGTACGGAGTGTGCGGAGATAGAATACAAGAAATGGAAATGATTATGAACATTCTGCTGGATGAAGTGATCAATCCGATGGCTGAAAGAGGCGCGAATATTTTTAACCAAGGTATAATAAATTTTATATGAATAAAAAGCACTCATATTTTTAATCTATTAACAATCCAAACGAAATTCGTCATATGAATAGTCAAGAAAGGTGCACTTTTCACGATAATCACATGAATAATTATTAACGAATTATACTTGTTTTTTATACAACTACATAATTTATAGAAATGTACAATCTGCAGATGTACATTTAGTCTTCCATAAACGAATAGCGAGGAAATGTGATGTGATCATGAAAATACATAGATAGCCATAATTATAAATATTTCAACATAATGTAATCACTTTAAACTGTAACATCAATATCATATTTCATCTAAATATCGATTTATATGCGTTATAACAAATCTTGGTAACGATGGTGTAGAAGACGAACTAGATGAATACATCTTAGGGTTACTCGAAACGGCTGACGAAAATGGTTTAGATATACATCCACGCAGAGGTCCTTCAGTAAGAATAAGGAATTATTTAGAAGAAACAATTCCTTAATATACTGGCGAGCAATTCTACTTCCATTTCCGTATAAAAAGAGAAGTATTTATGGTGAGTGATGAAATAAAAATAGAAATATCATTGAAAAATTCACTATTGTAAACATGTAATGAAAAAAGGAAAGAAAATCAACGAAATAGTAGAACAAGATATAGTAGAATGAACGAAATAAACATGACTAATTTTTATTTTATATATAGGAATTGGAAAATGTGATAAGGGCACATGTTGAAGGCGGCTATATTCCATTACAGAAAAAAAATCTGTTAACAATCTGGCTCTTAGCGACCCCGGAGAGCTTCAGGTCTGTTGTTGACCGATTTGATCTTGGGAAAACTGCTGCTCATTTTGCATTCAAAGAAGTCATTGAAGCTCTAGTGGTTATTTTACCATAATACATTACATGGCCGAGTCTAGAAAATTGTAATGTTATTGAAGCTGTGAGTATTGCCCGCCAAATTTTCCGATAATAACCTTATTCATTTATGCACGATGATCTATTTTGTGAAAATTAACTTTTTTCATGTTTGATGCTACATTTATTATCAGTTAATGAATTACATTTTCACTGCTTGAAGGCTTGACGTTTACGGCAAGAATGGTTTCCTGGAGTAATTGGAGCCATTGATGGATGCCATATTGAAATGACGCAACCTCGAGGAAATGCGAATGACTACTATAACAGAAAAGGAACTCATTCGATCATTCTACAAGGTGAGAACATATATTTATTAATGTTAGTCATGATAAATAAAAATCTATTCATCTACATTTAATTTTGTTGTAATTTTCATTAACTGTAATTTAACAGGTACATGTGATCACACCGGAAAATTTATAGACATTTTAATCGGAAGACCAGGAAGGGCCCAGGATGCTTCGGTTTTCCGAAGCTCACCATTTTTTTTTATTGTATCTGCTACGACGAACGCTTCGCTAATTGTAGCTTCCATGTACAGGAATTTCCCCGTTTTACATTTCCCACCATGTTCTCCAATACACATCCCTAAACGATCCCCACCTTGCGGCCGCAGCCGACTTCCCCCTCTGTATCGCATTCACCATGACATTTTCTGTCATAGGTATAGGGAAACTGCGGAAAACCTATACCAATACAGCCGGTCATGAGTTCGCTTCCCAGCCTCGGAGCTAGTCGCGTTTCGTCGAGAAATAGCTCACAGGACCTCACGCCTGTGTTTTTATTTCTCTCCGAAACTACGAGACGGTGATTCGAACCCGCGACCTCCCGGTGTGTCGATTTCAGAGGCAAGCACGCTAACCACTAGATCAACACATCGGTTTCCGAAGCTCACCATTATTTCGAAGACTCAACAATGCAGACCATCCTTTGCTGCCACCGGAAAAACACATTCTTGCAGATTCTGCTTATCCGTTATCTGTGAATGTGTTGACACCTTTCAGAGATAACGGTCATCTTACCGAGGAGCAAATTTCTTACAACACCAAACAGGCGTCAAAGCGTACCATTATAGAACGAGCATTCGGCTTGCTGAAAACTAAATTCCGATGGTTATTTTATCTAGATGTAAAATCCGTTGCAATGGCCAACAAAATTGCAGCTGTGGCGTGCACTTTGCATAATTTTATTTGAATGCTTGGTGATGCGCATCTCAGAGACAATGTGAATGTACAGAATAACACAGTAGATGTTGATAATAATGATGTAAATGTAGACGAAGATATAGACGAAATTGAATATACTGGTGCTCGTGATAAACGAATTCAAATGATGAATGCATTATTTCGATAATACCATCAAGACAATTTATTAATTGAATTTTGTTAAAAATTCAAAAATGGGAATGAAATTGAAAAATTCGAGGTGTGAGAGACGTGAGAGTGCAAAAAAACCGCGGCATGTGAGGTTGAAAACAATAAAGTGGACTTTTCTACCATAAAAGTGTTTTACTCAAGGTTGGGAAGATTCGTGGAAGGATTTTTGTCATCCCCGATAAAAAGAAAGAGTATTCGCGCTAACATATTAGTATATTTTTTGAACACTGAAATTGACGATAATATGGAGTAAATATAATCAAAGTTCCTTTAATTTTTTATTTAACTACATACTACCATCTTCTTTTTTGACTATGTTAATATCATTGGCAATTACTTTTGCTTTCACTACCGTAGAGACAATATAAATCTCACTATGTGGACGGTTTAAGTACTTGGCAAGTACTTAGTGTAGTACAATGAGTTGTTTTTCACATGAATAAATCATTCGTATAATAAATACGTCTCTTTTATTATGTTAAAAAAATATTTTTTGCAGGCACTTAAATGTATTGTGTATAACTATTTAATCTTAACGGAATAAACTCACTACCCTATTTAATCACCGTGATGAACCTTATCTAATAATTGTTTTCACATTTTTTGTGCTCTCAGCAGTGATGAATATTATCACTTAAAGTGAAAAGTAACAAATACTAAAAGTAAGGTAAGAAAATAGAAAAGATTTAAATTTATTTCAATAATACTATCAAACTATGGAAAGCAGAATCGAAACACAACAAACTAAAAATTGCACGCTGAATCGTTTCAGTCATCACAAATATGGCGTACGGATATGGCTACAAATCATCGCTTTTCTTGGATCTATCTAGCAATAACTTGAGGTGCATTGATTTGCTCTTCAGAACTTCCGTCCGAGCATTGATGGCATCCGTTAGCTCTGAAGTTCTCTGAGCTTGGAGCAGCGATTTGTTTTCCCGAACTTTTCTTGCGAGATCTAATTTTTCACCCAAATTCTTCAAAATATCGAGCTTTATAATATCGACGTTAAACTGTATTTGCCTTTGATAGTAAAGCTTTTTATTGTTTCGGGACCTCCCAGATCTCGACGATGAGCTTGTACTTGTTGTACTTATTTCTGAGCATTCTGCGCTTGTGCTAGTCTCTTGCACGCTATCAGGAGAGCTTTCGGTGCTGTTCAAACTGCTGAAATGACAACAATAATAAAGTACGCGTTAATGAAGTCGATCTTGTTTGACAATTAAAAAAAATACTTCAGTTGATTCGATGAAATATTTACCTTTCATTTCAAACTCAGAGATTCATTGGCAAATTTTCTTTATCGACCATACTCGAAATCACTTCGTCTGTGGAGAAATTAATTGATTTATCATCGTGGAAAATGTCCTCCATATCGTTGAGCCATGGCCTTGACAGACGCCCAGCACCGGTTCTTTTCCTTGAGTTATTTGTTTCAATTTTTCCATATGTATGTTTCATATTTCGAAACTTCCCCTGAATTGTTGTCGTGTCAAAATTAAGTTTTTCCGCTTTTAGGTCGACTTCAATTTCTATATACAAAGTAACATTTTTTACTTTTGGGTTTCGAAAACGTTCGATTCGTTTCTTATACTCCTCTAGTAATAATTTCGTTGCTGGATCAGATCATGTGTTGATGGTTGTATCTAAATTTTTTTAAAAAATTAGTTGTGTAATAATATACGAATTATAATAGAGAGAAATAGGACTAACTAAGAAATCATTACGTTTCGCATTACTCATAGGAAATGTTGTTGATTAATTAAAAGATAACGGCAATGATAAAATAGCCGGTTTTTGAATCGAACGTATTGTTGATCGGTCTGTTAATAAAGAAAAACGACAAAACCTCCTAATTGCAAAGTTGCATTACAAAATTGGATAACATTCGATACTATTCAGAATGGATTCATTACAAATCGTGTTGTATGTTTCATTTAATGAGAGCGGTGAATAAAACCTTGAAGTTTGGTCAAAGTTGTAATCCTATTGAATTTTCATGATAATAGAATCATAAATATTCAATAGTCTTTTCATGATGAAATCGATCTCTTGATAATTAGATATACTTGGGAACTTGGGATACAAAAATTGTATTGCCAACCGAATTTCGGTATCCCGAATGATTTCTCTAAATTGTCATTCAAGGAATAGATAATATTCTGGAATGATTACCTTCTTCAGCATCCACGAAACTTCGGTCGTTGTCGTCTTGGCGTGTATTTTCTCCAGCGGTCTCTTTCTGGCTATAGCTCGGCTCATTCTCATCATCCATGACATTTCCTCCCATTTCATCATTGAGAGGAAGATCCATTATATAGAAAAATGGATGCGATTGTTTGTGTTATTAAGTGTGCAACTTTATATTGAACCAGATACTACTGCAAATGAAAGCTATTAAAGCCTTGATACAAATTTTGACTTTTCTTACCAGAAACTGCTGGGTCGTCGACGTGATTGCTGGCTATTTTTCGGAAAATTCCGCTTGCTGGACGATTTCTAGAAAACAAACACATTTCGTAAAAAATATTCCAGTAAAGTGCGTGTTATTTTGATAACATATCCACATCCATAACCTGTATCCATAACCTTTATCTGTACCCACCGTTTTGCAGTTTTTCGTGAAACTCTGGCATTGCTTCCAGTTGATAGATGTGCCAAGCCAATGATATTCAAGTATGAGCTGATTTTCCGTCATATTATTAATGAACGTCACTTGCTGCTGCCAAAATTACTCGAGACTGTTCTCATCCGCGCCTTTTGTTCATAAACACTTTTAAAATATGGCGTTGCGGCTCAACGCTACACAACGCTAGACAACGCAACGCATGCTTTGCAAACATGTCCAGAGTCAACGCTTCTCAACATTGAGCAGCGCCGCTCAACGTTGCTCAACGTTGAGTTAGTCCAAACACACCTATTGGTTCATCGGACAGATGTGTAAAGACGCTCAAGAGTCTACTAATAAATACATTCAAAAGTTTCGTGAAGATTTTGCAAGAAAGTGTTCCGGAGCCAAAACAACGGAAGACATTATATCACGCTCATTATTAATATCCGATCCATTCACTTCAAGTTTGCGTGAATTGCCTCGACAAAACTCAAAGTCGTAGCTCCCAGAAGCAGTTGTATCGTTACTTGCGCCACGTATACCAGCAAGTACAGGAAGCTCCAGCGATTTAAAAGTTGAATCAACTGATTGTGAATCAAATTATTCTTCGGATGACGATGCGTGAACTTTAAATCAACCGATTGTACGTTTCATCGTTTTATACAACATATGTATCTATTTTGTACTTTCTCTATAAGAATGGTTCATGTCAAATCCGCCATCTTGTTTTTATTTCAAATTTTGACGTCGGATTCATAATCAGCGACCCCGAAAACCCCCAAGTAGTCTTTCAGCCAAATTTATAACGTTTTCGAGTTTTGGTCAGCTTTTTGGGATTTGGCTTCACTGGGCGCCGTATGGGTACCGTGAAGGTACATTTGCGTGGAGGTACAGCGTACAGTACGGGGTACCGCTAACGTACCGATACCGTACGCACGTACGTGGTGGCCACCACATCTGGGGTACGTGGTTATCTGGGAAATGTACTGCAGTACGGCGTACCTCCACGGTGGCGGTACCGTGAAGCTACGACGTACGCTGGTTCTCCGTATCCGTATATTACCGGTACTGTACGGGTACGGCGTACTCCACATTTGCGGTACGCTATACCAACGGTACGTTTGGTTATCTGGGGGCCGAGATAACCACGTACCGCTGATGTACTGCTCACGTGGAGGACGCCGTTTCGGTACTATGGCCACCACGTACGGGCGTACGATTCTGATACGTTAGTGGTACGCCGTACGGTATGCTGTACCGCTACAGTATCGATACGGCGTATCTCCACCGTACTAGTACTGTAGGGCTACAGTACCACCAAGGTACCAGTGCAGTGCGTCTACTGTACCCATATAGTGAAATTTATTAGCACATATTGTACTGGTACGGTACCTCCACGGTACCAGTGCAGTAGGTCTACTTTATCCATTTACAAGGAAACGTTGCGAGGTCGATGTCTCCGATTTCGATGAAATTTTGCATGCTAGTAGAATGGGTAAAAATAGGCGACATGTATTTCTTTATATTGACGGAACTCGATTTTCACGGGTTGAAAAACACCCTCGAAAATTGGGGTGTTTTTCGTTTTTCGTCGATAACGTTTTAACGGTACGAGATATGAAAACACTTCAAATCGCAACAATGTTTATTTTTTTGGCATACTAAACATTGGAGATGAGAACGATGCAGAGAGCAACAAATTTCATTATTAGCAACAAATTTGTTTATTGCAAAAATGCAATTTTTTGAACCGTATCTCCGAGAATTTTTAATCGATTGGGATGTAAATTTGCATACATGTAGAGAATGGAAAAGTGTGGATTTGCATTTTTTCTTTTTCCGATATGTCACAATTAAGGGGTTGAAACAGCCCGTCGATTTTTTTGCCGAGAGAATCGTATTACCAGCTAGCCTTTTGCCATTTCGGTCTAAATTCACGTAAATATATGTTCGTGGTATGACGCAATTGCATATTTGTAACATTCCAGCCCCTCCCCCCGACGGTCCCCCTCTCGAAAGGCAAACGTTCAAAGTTCTTACCGTGCGGCATGGACGAAAATTTGTAGAAATAAAAATGGGTTACAAAGAAAGTACAATCAGTCAAAATAGTCGATACACATTTTCTCGTTTTGGCGGAACACTCTTAAGGTGTCAACGCACCCTTAAAAACTTCGTTCTTTCTATAGCTCGTGAACGAACCGAAATAAAAATAAAGTTCGAAAGGAAAAAATGTTGTATTCTTCGACTACTAGACGTTCATGATGATAATGATGAGTACAGCAATAAATGGCGTGTTGTTAATTGCAATAATTCGTGAATTACTTGTGAAAAATCATACTTCAGTTTTCCACTAACATGGGCAGAGGCAAGGATCGCAATCACGGACTGACTTCGTGCTTCGGGAAGCAACTGGATTACAATTGTATATTTACGAAGAAATCGATACTTTACTTTTTATTTCGATGCCCCCAACAATTTTGCATCGATCTTGGGTATATATTTATTGAACCGTGTGTGTACTGCATACAGGGTGTCCCAGAAGTAACGTACTCCCTTCTAGCATCTGGTAGCAAAAAAATTCTGAGACGAAAAGTCCTCAGTCATTTTTTGATCAGATGCATAGATAATTAATTATGAATAAAAATAAATAGCCAATCAGGTGCGCGCTACAGCGGAAACGCAGCGTAGAGGGGAGGGATAGGGAAATGCGTTGTAATTGCGTGCGCCTGAAAATGTGTGCGGAGGGAAAATTCCGAAAGCATGTGTGCAAGTGTGTGTGTATGTGTTTTTTTTAAGGGGGGGAAATACTTTATGCACCGTAGGTTGCATGCAACCCGTGTGTTGGACTCGCGCACTTGCTGTACCAACTAAAACCCTGAACCTCTTTCTCACTGACCTATTCTACTCCCGCGGGACCGCCGCCAAGCATTACTTCGCGAGAGTGATCACAGCCGTAGCTCTTCCTCCGATGGTGCCGACTGGCTTCCTTCCTCTTTTTTCAAGCATCAGCGGCTATCGTCGCTGTCTCGCTTCTTCTCTTCTTTTCTTCTTGGCGCAGTTTCTTCAGCACCGCCGTAGCGAAACTACTAATCGTTGCCCAGTTCTCTTCTGTTTTCATCATGAGTACCACCAAGGTCTCTGGAGTTGGTGCTTCCACTAGTACCTCCTACAGTTCCTCTCTTTCTTCTTGGTATCGTGGGCACTGGAAGAATGCGTGTTCAGCATCCTCTGGTACTCCACATCCACTTGGACGGTCCGCAGACTCATCGTGACCAAACCTATGCAGGTATGCTCTGAAGCAGCCGTGGCCTGTTAGCATCTGCGTCAGTAAGTAGTTGACCTCCCCGTGTTTGCGGTTCAGCCAACCATCTATCTGGGGAATTAGGCGGTACGTCCATCTCCCTTTCACGGATGCATCCCACTTCTGCTGCCAGCGTTGTAGGCTGCGTTTCCCGATTTTAGCTCTGTGGTCATCTTGAAGTCCTGACGGTGACTTCCTCTGGTGGTATCGGGATCTTCTCTCTTCTGCCAGAACCTCTATAGGTGGCATTCCCGAGAGTACGCACACTGCATCTTCCGATACTGTGCGGAACGCACAGGAAACCTTTAAGGCGCTGAGCCGGTGGACCGCTGCCGTCCTACGTCGGTACTTCTCAGTAGTCAATGCATTGCACCAAATGGCAATACCATAGGTCAGGACCGAAGTGACCACTGATGCCAGTAGCTTCCTCCTCGCCTGCCTCGGTGCGCCTATGTTTGGCATCAGTCGCGCTAACGCCGCTCTAACCTTTCGCGCCTTGCCAATGACGTACTCTACGTGCTCCTTGAAGCTGAGTCGTGCGTCGATCATCAGACCCAGGTATTTTATACTGGGTTGTGACGTAATTGTGTGATGTCCCACGGTCAGCTCTATCGTCTCTATCTTCTTCCTGCGAGTGATCAGCTAGTTTCAAGCCAGCTGTACCCATCCAGTGCTGGATCTGGGTGTATGTCTCTTCGAACATCCTGTTAGCTTCTTCCAGGTATTTTGCGACGATAACCACTGCGGCGTCATCGGCAAAGGCGACTAACTCTACTCCTTGTGGCGGTGTTAGTTTCAACAAGCCGTCGTACATGATGTTCCACAGAAGTGGACCGAGCACCGAGCCTTGAGGTACGCCCCCCCGTGATTTTGTACTCTTGTGGTCCATCTTCTGGGTCATACTTCAGGAACCTGTTGTCTAGGTAGCTTCCTATTATCCTTTTCAGGTAGGATATCACGTTCAGCTTATCCAGCGCAGAGCAGATGTTACTCCACCTGGCTGAATTAAAAGCGTTTTTGATATCGAGGGCGACCACGAAGCAATACTTCTTTGCCCCCCCCCCCCTCTCCATCTTGTGCCGGAGATTGCTTGGTCGCTGTGGTGACCACGTGACTTATCGCGTCTAGCGTCGATCTGGACTTACGAAAGCCGTACTGATTGACTGCCAGGGAGTTCCCGATAGCGGCTTCTACCCGATTCTGGACAATCACAGGCCCTTGCTACCCTTTTCATCAGTTCTTGGGCTTTAGTCTCTGCGTTTTAGTTGTCGGTTTCCATTTCACTGCCGTCCAAGGCCTCGCGAAACACGTCTATGGCGAACATGTTTGTTTTCCAGCCGAGGACCTTGGAAACACCTAACGTCCGTCGCTTGCACTGCTGCCTCCACGCTTCCCATGTGATGGCGCGATGGTCACTATGTGTATAGATTCCCGATACCTACCAGCGTGTACCGCCGTTAGCGAGTCCGCCACTGACGAAGGTGAGGTCTATCTGCATCTCCCTTGCAGTACGTTGGTACCTTGCCATCGTTAAGCAGAACTAGGGTCAGTACGGACAGTGCTTCCAAGAGTGCCTGACCTCTTTTATCCGTCTTTTTACTGCCCCAGTCCAGTGCCCAGGCATTGAAGTCGCCCGCAATCGCATAGGGAGTCCGATCCTTGGCGTCTTTTACCAGCCGGTCCAGACTTTCTTCAAAGTTCTCCAGTGTCATGCTCGGTGGCATGTAGCAGTTGAAGATGTGAGCGCCGTTTATTTTTGCCCTAACAAAGCCGTCTTCCAGTCTCTTTTAGATGTCCTGGAATGGGTACTCGCCGCGGGCCCAGATAGCGGCTTTGCCCGCTTTATCCGCTACCCAGGAATGATGGTCGAGGTTTCTGTATGGCTCCGAGATGATCGCCACATCAGCCTTGTGCTCCCGCACAGGCTGCATGAGCAGATCCTGTGCCGCTGCACAGTGATTAAGATTCACTTGCAGTACTCTCATTCTCGCTTACGGATGAGCGTCTAGTAGGCCTTATACGCTGGGCATTTGAAATTTCCTGCCGCATGCTTGCTAGCATCATCATCCTCTTTGCCGCTACACAGAGCACAGCGGGGCTCTGCAGCGCACTTTTCGGCCTTGTGACCTTCGCCGCCGCATTTGATGCAGCACTTCGATCTGTCCACCGTGCTTTTGCAACTGCTAGACAGATGCCCATAGTGCCAGCACTTGAAGCACTTAGTTGGCATCACTATCTCTCGGATTCGACAGACTGCCCAGCCAACTCGAACTTTCCCTATATTGGTAGCCTCTTTCGCAACCGAGGCAGGTAGTGTCACCGTCGCTGTTAGTGTGTGTGTGTGCGTGCGTGCGTGTGTGCGTGCGTGCGTGTGTGCGTGCGTGCGTGTATGTGTGTGTGCGTGCGTGCGCGCGTGTGCGCGCGCGCGGGTGTGTGCGTGTGTGTGTGCAAAAGTGTGTGTCCTAGTGTGAGTGTACGTGCGCACACGCGCGTGTGTGTGTGCACTTCCACACATGCTTTCGGAATTTTCCCTCCGCACACATTTTCAGGCGCACGCAATTACGACGCATTCCCCTATCCCTCCCCTCTGCGCTGCCATTCCGCTGTAGCGCGCACCTAATTGGCTATTTATTTTAATTCATAATTAATCATCTCTGTGTCTGATCAAAAAATGACTGAGGACCTTTCGTCTCAGAATTTTTTTTCCTACCAGATGCTAGAAGGGCGTACGTTACTTCTGGGACACCCTGTATAATATGAAGTAAGTACAACCTCTCTACGATCTTTATTGTGTGTTAACGTGTTGTATGCATAACCTGCCAGTATTTCGTTTTATCTGGTATCTCCATGTAAACATAACCTCCGGCTCAACATAACCTTACATATTTACCTCTTCACGTCTTTCTCATTAAATTGTTTGCATCATTTACAGAGATCTTACATATTTGCCATGACAAAGGTAATTAAGTATCGAAGACTGCCAATTACCGAGAAACTGAATATACTGGATCGACTTAAGAGAGGGGAAGCTGTTAAAAAATTAGCCGATGAATTTAGACTTACACACCCTACTATAATCGGGATCCGGAAGAACAGGGAATAATTGGAGAGATACCATGCAAAATTCATTATCGAACAACAAGGCCCATTGAACAAGAAAATAATGAATAATTTGGAGAATCAAGCATTGGACACTGCATTATGGAAATGGTTCCTTCAAAAGCATTTACTTGGTGAACCAGTATGCGGACCACTGCTAAAAGAACAAGCTTTTGTCTTCAATCGCCAATTAAAGGGCCCCGATAACTTCCAGGCGAGTAAGGGCGGGTTGTGGACGTATGGGCTGGATTATAAATTTGTATTAATAATTAGATTTATCAGCTAAAAAGCAAGCGCTCAAAGGACATAAAAAAGCAATATTTTTGAAATTTATGAATTTTTTTCATAACTCAGTTCGTCGAAGCAAGTTCAAGTTGTTTTGTATAAAGATCGTTTCCAGTTCGATTTAATCCATTAATTTTCTCTTAAAGAAAGTTCACTTAAGATGTATCGCCAGTACAATCTCAACGTAAAAAACTTTGAATGAGAATTTCAAGTACTTCGTGTTGAGGCAAAAATCTGAAAAAAAATCAATCATATTGGAGATAATAATACTATTGATTTCCGATAAGCACAATGCCCAAAAACTATAAAAAATTTGTTTAAACATCATATTATTGCAGAAATCTCCTGTAAAAATGGTTGTCGATCATATGTAACGGGTTTCTCGATTTTTCTGGATACATGTACATTCTTAAAGAATTTTCTCTTGCTTTTTTAATTTCTCTTTTTCAGAATTCTCAAACGCTGTGCTTTCAAAAGTATTCCTTTAATGATCCGGATACTTCGTAAGTGTAATATAGAACCTGTATACGAAAACATATCCAAAGTACACCACTTTTCATGCAGTTTTCAAAATTAAATATCTGAGAAACAGAAATTGAGAAAACAAGAAAAGCTATTTGGAAAATGCACATGTATCCAGAAATTCTCACCAAAACTCTTTTTGGTTGGGATTGTATGGGGGATACATCCTTAAATTGGCTGGATTCCTACTTGGTTACAATTGTACAATATGTACAAGCGAATAATAAATATTCTAAATAACTTTATAGGTTCAAATGCCGTCATAGGATCCGCCAACTAAGTATTCAAGGTGAGAATCTTTTGAGCGACGTCGAAGCAGCAGAAAAGTTTCGCGATCGATTCGTCTCTGAGATACTGGAAACATATAATCCGGAAAATATATATAATGCTGAGGAATCTGGACTTCAATGGAAATGTTTGCTAAACAAAACTCTCGCAAGCCGTAATGAGCAGACTGCGCGAGGTCGAAAGGTTCTGAAGGATCGCGTCACTATCATGCTTTGTGCGAATTCTACAGGATCATATAAGCTACAAGCTTTAGTCATCGATAAAGCTCGACGACCCCGATGCTTTAAGCATGTCACTGCACTTCCAGTGATCTATAAGAATCAAACGAGTCGCTGGATGGACATGCAATTGTTCGAAGAATGGTTTACAGAATGTTTCATTCCCGAAGTCATTGAAGAAAAGAAACCTACAGGAAGGCAGAGAAAAGTACTGCTTCTCGTCGATAATGCACCATCCCACAAGCTATCTTCGGAATGTATTTCAAAGAACCCCAACTTTGTCATTGGTTTTTTCCCTCCGAACGTAACTGCAGTAATTCAGCCCATGGATCAGGGGGTAATTGAAAAACTAAAGCGAATATACAGGAGAAATTTGCCAAGCAAGCTTTTGTTGGGGGAAGATGAGGTACCTGTTGTGCAGCTACTGAAAATTTTTAATCTGAAAGATAGCTGTAACTTAATCGCGAGTGCCTGGGACACCGTGACAGACGAGAATGTCCAAAAATCGTGGAATCCATTACATCGACAACCCACGATCGAGGAAAATTTTGGCTCGGAGGCAACGGATGTTCAGGATACTGTACGTCTTCCTTATCAAGTACCCGGGTGTGAAGAGTGAAATGGACCAGATACTTATACATGGCTCATGAATGACCACACCGATCCTGGTTGGCGAGTTTTCAGCGAGGACGAGATAGTGGCTTCGACGCTCAACGAAGTTTGTTACACACTTTTTCTTTTGTTTATCGTGACAAACTCTTCATACAGTATTGGTCTCTTGGACACTTGAAATTTTTGTTTTGTTAGTTTACAATTTCAGGAATTCAGCAGCATAGAACTCATGACTTAGGTGGTTATATATAAAACCACTCAAGTCACGTGATTGAGGATTTTTATTGTTTTATGATGCCAACAGTTTTTGGTGCACTATAATTACAAGGCAAAAGTAGCGATGAAACAGCGGCACAAGAAGAAGAAGATGAAGGAGATTCAGCAGCTGACATACCAACGGCTAAGGAAGCTTTAGTTTTGATGAATGTACTCGAAAAGTGGCTGGAAAGGCAAAGTAATTGCGATGATACGCAGCTGCGTGAATTGCAAAATATCAAAGCCATAATAAGGTTGGCGATGAAGAAAAACGACTCGTAGCTAACTGAAAGTTCGCATTGTGATTGATAAAAGTGCCTATTTATTGCATCTAAAGATTTACTGATGTTATACAGTAGAAACAAAAATTATATTATAAAAAATGTATCATTCATGTTTCATATCTCAGGTGTTGCAATTTTATAATAAATTATATATATATATAGATATTTTTTTAAATTATATTTATTCCTCAGAGGTACAGGGTCCTTCCCCTTTTACCACATCCCCTCCTTTATTCTTTCCATTCCTTCCGACATTCACAATCCTTCCAGAGTTCCCCCCCAGAGTGTTGACCGCAGCCACTCTTTCCTAATGCACTATTGTATCCCATTTGCATGAGGGCCCAGAGAAACTGCGGAAAACCTGGGCCGATACGGGCGGCTATATTTGGCTGAGTTTCAGTTGTATTAACATCAGAAACTCATGCAAATTGCCTCCCGCTCAGAGGTTAACGCGCAAACCAGTGCACGGGCAAACGGTCACCGCTCCAAGTATTGTCAGCCTCCAATGCTGCTTAACTTCTGTGACCGCCGAACCCGCACACCGACCGCGCGCCCACCGCTGTCG
The DNA here is from genome assembly GCA_963210295.1 of Ophion ellenae. Classification (NCBI taxonomy): domain Eukaryota; kingdom Metazoa; phylum Arthropoda; class Insecta; order Hymenoptera; family Ichneumonidae; genus Ophion; species Ophion ellenae. Next base: position 14,429,797 of record OY723391.1, on the reverse strand, counting down.
GTTATAATACATTCTATTTCAAAAGTATAACGCATCTTGTGGACCTGTAATTTCTTGAAAAAATATTTTAATATCTCATTTTGTATCAGTACATAAATTGGATAAATATTTAAAAACTGATTAGCCCCCCCTCTGGTTGTACTCATTCCTCGACGTGCACAGTGCCGGCCCTGCGCTAGCACCCCCACCCTAACTGTTGCCCCGCCCATGTAAGCTGTGTGATGGTAAGCTATGTGAGGTTTTGCTGTAGTGACATTTATTAGCATCGGATTCACTTGTACCATACTTCTATTATACAGGTCGTAAAATACAGCGCACGTTCAATAAACGGTTGAATTGTGCGAAAAAATCAGACGTCTATTCCCAGTCTAACACGTCCACTCGCTATCACATCTGCACTCCGACTCCCGTTTTCGCCAGTCGGCTTCGCACGAGGGAGTGCCGCGCGCACGCGTACGCCAGGCTGTTGCTGACTGGACACCAGCATCCGCGCTACTGATCATTGCTCTTCGGAGGGCGGGCTTTTCGAACGCTCCCCTTAACACCGCTACCAATTAGTATTCAACATTTTTTTTATACTGGTCCGAGCGACACGTGTTTTCGACCGAACTTTGAGAATCCGTATATTGTTGAAAAGCACGCCTCGTATAACATGAATATACCACGCGCGACTGACCATGTCACGGGAGAATAGACGGAAATTCAAGTTAATTTTTTTAGCAGGATTTCATATCCTTTCGAAACGGTTTCACCTCACTGCAAATACTGAATGGGGGAATCACCCTAATATATATATATAAAATTCACGAGGGGGCGGGAATGATAGTGCCCAGATAATCACGTACTTCTCTGGTGGCGTACGCCGCACCAGTACCGTACCGACCAGGTACGCGCGTATGGTATCGGTACAGTACCAGTACACCGTATACTGCGTTTAGACCAGTACACCGTATACTGCAATTAAACTGCGTATCAGTGTAGTACTGGTGCCGCATGGGTACGCCGTAGGATACAATCTCGGTACGCTGAACTAATAGTACGCTGGGTAGATCTATGCATGTCTGCCTCGTCGAAAATGACGCACTGAATGGGCATTACGCGAAACAAGCGACGTTCCTCAGGCGTGCTAATGATAAGATTGTACGTCGTGAGAATGACGTCGACGTTGTCCAGGTCACCGACTCGCCAGCCCATCCTCATGTCCTCACGCTCGTCCTGCGACCCGCGATACTGCACGATGGTCATTCCTGGAGACCAGCGCGCGAGCTCGTTTCTTCAATTGTATGCAAATCGTTCGAACAGTTTTTTAAAACTATTTTTTTGTGAACAAAATAAATCCTGGGCTGCCGAAGGGGACCAGGATGGAATTAGATGTTTCTGAATTTAAGACGAAGGATTTATTGGTTGCTTACACATGGTGGAGATGGGCACGACTACCCGTGCGAAAAATTGACAGGGCATCCCTCATAAAAATGAGGGCCTTCAAGGGCTTATTTGAGGGTTTCCCTATCAGGAAACCCTCAAATAAGCCCTTAAATGTCCTTGTGGCAATCCCGACAGGCATTGTCACAATAGGACCAGGTTTGGGCATTATAGGGACAGACCAGTATACATAGCTTCGACTAAATCTTTTGTGATATTTTAATTACTAAACTGAATTATTCGATAATAGGTAAAAATAGGATAAAAACGTAAGGGCATTCCAAATTCATTGTATATTACATTTACAAATCCTTCCAAGAATTACATATTATTCTTATTGCCTTATTAAGACATGGAGTGATGCCAGCGCGTATGTTTGAACAATCCCATTCGGTGTTTTTGACATCTTTATAGTGACTGATTGTCGCTAAATACTTTCCATAGGAATAATTGAGAAAAAGGCTGTTTTTTGCAGTCTACAGCAGAAATAATGTCACCCTATAGGCAAAATCGCCCGTTCTTCCGATTGATGGTATTAACTTTGACTTTTGGCCATTCCTAAGGGGCGAAAAAGGGGTTTTAACTTGAAAGGCGGGGTAAAATCAAAACATTCGTGGACAAATGTATAAAAAAAAAATTTAATCGCTAAAAAACGTTGTATTTTTACTCAATTTTATATAAAATTAACGAATTTGGCTCATACAGCAAAATGGCAGAAAATTCAACCCCTTTCTAGGGGTCAAATAGGGGTCAATTCCAGGGGCGATACAGCTGCTGCGTATCACTTGCGTATCACGCTTGGGCTTTAATGGGTTAACTTATATTCGAAATATATACCAAATAAAAAGACAAGGTGTAATCGAAATAAATACGAGACGAATCATTATTTATTAAATCTTTTTATTTTTGTATCCGATAAAGTTCGGTGAAATTAATGTCTCGCTCTGTCATCAAATATCTAACAATAAGCTAAGTTTCAGAATATACAATGATCATTTATACATCACTTATTAAATCTATTATTCTATTATCAATAATAGACTTTCAGCGTATCACAATACGCCATGCGGCAGAGGACACGTTCGAATTGGGTTGAATGTGTCATCTAAATCAACGATGTTTGCTTGGACGCGTTCACCCCGCTCTTCCTCGTAAATATCATTCATCCTTATGAGACACCTTTCACACGTGCTAAGGTGCCCTCGAGGTATTAATGCGATTGTTAAAGCAGCCTCATAACAACCCCGGCAAGTTGTTACCCTACAGTCAGGTACCGCGGGGGCAACGCCGGGCTCGTAATAAGAGCGTGGTGTCACTGAATGCAATGTTTGCGTCCCTGGCTGCATTGGCGGTGTCGCTGGATACGATGGTGGCGTTGCTGGTCGCACTGGTTGTGTCGACGGATGCGATGGTGTCATTGCTGACATTGCTGGTTGCACTGGCGGTGTCGCCGGAATCGATAGTGGCGTTGCTGGTCGCACTGGTGGTGTCGTCGAAATTGATAGTGGTGTTGCTGGTCGCACTGCTGCTGCCGCTGGATGTAATGGTGGCGTTACTGGTGTCACTGGTCGCACTGGTGATCGTTCTGGTTCGGCTGCCACCTCCATTTCCGGATTTTGAAAATCTGAAAATGGATAATTATCTGTGATTTGAGAATTGCTTACTAAATGGGAGAAAACGCACGATTTTCGGCTTCATCATTATCCTCCATTATATGGCGACGTTGAGGCTCCACAACGGTGGTCAAGAAATCGAACATGGAATATCTATAACGCACGATATAGGAAAGCCTTTATTAAACTGGTGACACGTATGAATCCGGCAATATCACTGTATAGGACGGCGCAAATTTATTTCAACTGACCTTCCGGACTCAAGTTTTTGTTGGGCAGCAAGGATTCTTGCATCCTCAAGGTTTTGTCGGGTCCCCTCATGGCGTCTTAGCCGATGACTGTTGGCAAGCCGATGCCAGTTCACGTCCGTTGAAGCAATCAGTTTCTGCAGCTTATCTGAAAATGATAAATATTGCATTCGTTACTTGCATTTTTCGAATCAACGATCGATTTGAAAAGTATTCGAAGTTTACCATCTCGTGCCTAAATATACCTAAAAAAAACTCCATAAGTTGCTTCGGGCACCCCCTAATCGAACAGCAATACGTCGATGAAATTTTTCAGCGACATTGTTGGTTCGAATGGGGGTGTCCCACACTGAAGCAATTTCTGCCCTCGGCACGCACTATCGCTGCAGGTATCTCATAAATTCATCAATGAATGGATGCTAGTCCGCTATTAAATCCGCAGCTTCGCGAATGACCTGCATTGCTCCATCAAAACGTTTCTCCTGAACAGGCGCGAGACTGGTTGCCATCCATAGAACGTCTTTCGGTGCATGACGCCCCCCATCTTTCGCCACTTTCGGAGAATAGCCGATGTACAAAATTAAATATTAATTTTATATTAACAGCATGGTGTAACTGTTACCTGGATGAAGTGGAACCAGCAGCCTCGCACACGCGTAGTTGGACAGCATTCTCAAATTGATGCTATCAACGCAGGCTCGAAACGACAGACAATGCATTCCAGATTCACCTGTAGGTTAGCTGCTATTTCGAAAATCTTCTCTCAAATTTTTATATACATTCTTGTTGTACGTTCTTCACATAAAGCGTAGATCGCCGCGAAAACCTAGAGATGTCAGTAGGGAAATAGCAAGTTATAATTAGTGTAAAACTTAGACAGACATAACAAACTTTAAATATTATTTGAGGAACCCACCGTATCCACTCGTCGGATATGAATAACGAGTAGTTGCAATGCACGAGGTCGGTTTGGGACAATCTAAGAATTAGCAGATAATTATTAAATTATATAATCATGTCTAGATCCTGAATTTAAAAATGTCACCACACTTTGATTGCGCCGTCTGCGTGAATTTTACGTGCTTCGTTTAATGCTGCGATCATTTCGTCGGAGACAAATAATAACGCTACTTTCTCATCCTTAGTTTTTGCACAACTGCGGTAGATGTGACGCGTTAGCAAATGATCATCCAGAATATCTGCCAACGTGGTCATTGTCGCCGGTATTGCGGGTCGGGATCGCATTCTTGCCCTATTCATGCTCGATCGACTTGAGTCGTAAGTTATAAAATCTGCACCTCTTGAGAACCTGCGTGGGTGATCCAGGGAAACTTCATCGAATATTTGCTTCAACGAGAGCAAAGATTCACGCGACCGGCGCTCTAGCTCCTGTTTCATGGCGATACGTTCTGTCCCAATATCATCGGATATGTGTGTGTGCATTTTTTCTTCCGTTATGGTCCCATCATTATCGACTCTGATCTTTCCTGGATAATACAGCGCGCGGGACGAGCGCTGCGTACAATGAAATAGGTGTGGTGTTCCGGCAAATTCGTGATACGCGAATCCGTTGTGGAGGTATCGGTATGTGTATCGTCTCTGTCCGGGTAATAGGATCATCTACGTTTTGCCACGTTGCCGAATTACACGTAAAATGCGAATGAAAAAAACAAAAATGTTCTTTATTTATTCATTCATGAATTAATATATTTGTTTATTTGTGAGGTTATTTATTGCAGGTAAAATGCGAATGAATACATGACTTACATCATTATCCTCCAACGTGTCCTGGCAACGTACGTTGCCAGATTGAGAAAATCGAGCTCGAAGGGTCTTTACACAATTTTTTTTTTCAATATCATGAAATCAACCACTATTGAGCAGAGTGAGTGAAATAGGGCACTGCTAATGCTTTTACCAGATATTAGTAGGGAGATGTAAAACGCTCCCGTTTTCGGCGTGCCTTCGGAATGGCGCTAAATCGCGGCGGCGAGTTCGGGAATATAATTTTGTGATCATCGCCTCTGCCGAGGTTGCAGATTCCCTTGTAGCCGCGCGAGTCGTGATCACCGCTCAAGTCGGTTGCCTGTTTATGCCGAGAATGCGGGTTAAAAAAATGAACGACGAAACGCGTTGAAAAATAAAACGCCGAAACGACCGTGGAAGGTTCAAAAAGAAATCTTGAGCTTTTGCCGCGGTCGTTTCGGCGGTTTTTTCTAACACTAAACATTATAGATAAGCGTGTATCGTAAAAGTTTCTTTATCCTTAAGGCCTTATATACGCGATTTCGCCGATCTTCGAAGGTACTTTTCTAGACGTGGTTAAAAAAAATGACGCATATATTGACAACATTTTTTTTACAGATCATTTATGTACATGGTTAAGTATATATGAAGAAAAAAATCAGAAATATTAACAAATGGGGGCGATATAACATAACAAAGCAATGTATTTTTTTTGCGCGCGCGTTGTTGGTGAAAGTTCTCGGTATCGATGTGGGTGTCTGAAAAAAATGAACATATTTATAATTGCATAATGAATGTATCTTTAGTGTGAACCAACAATATTATTTTTAAAAATATTATAACAAAAATTCGAAACTTGATATTTTTTATTCACTTTTCTGTCGTTATTTTATTTTTTATATTTTTTTGTCATTGAAATTTTTGCTTCTGTGGTTCACACGATAGGTGATGATACTAAGAATATTTTGTAAAAATTTCAAAGCGATCTGAACCTTCGTTCAAGAGTTAGAACGTTCACAAGGTTCAAAAAAGTGAATCGTGGAAAAACGGCTTTGAAGTTGGCGGTCGGGCGCGACGCGCGATATCTATTATAAATGCAATCTTACCTTATTTAATAGCATCCTGCGCTATATGTGGGGCCTTCCTCGGCATCTAAAACATCTCCAGCATGTGTTTTGTCGTTTCTGACGGCAATCCTTGCTTCCTTTCTTGCCTTTCCAGATTGAATTCCAGTGGCAGTAAGGCGTAATTCGTCCAGATGTTTGCAAGTCTCCATCACGTTCGGCCCAATCACAATACCAAGGTTTTTTATAATTCGGAGAAAGGCGACTGTTCCGTCGTTAAAAGTGCTAGCCGAAATATATGAGGCGATTTCAACAATCGTTAACCCAATCCATGAATTTTTCAGAGCAATTTTCCAAATCTTAGAATTCAAACACTCGTTATTATTTTGTGTGAAGCCTCCTAAACATCTCTCCAGTAACTCGTCGTTACTAAGTGCTTCATACACTGGTTCGATCGCTTCTATCACAGTTTTATCGAGTGCAGGCTTATGGGTATATGAGTCGAGCGTGTTTGCGGCTTCGACTTGCCGCCACGTGCACTAACTTTCTTTGCGAGAAGGACAGTTGTCATGCTGAGAATTTTCATCGGTTGAGCACTTGTGATAATATGTTGCCCAGATTCCTTTCTTCTTGTCATCGATAGACGTGAAATTATTTCTCATAGCCAATTCATAAAACACTGTCAATTCGTGAATCAATTTTGCAGTAAATTTGCCTCTTCCTCCTAGACCTTTTGTTTGTTTATTGACGTTGTGGAGTCTGCTGCCCATTCGTTTTTGAACATGACCAATGCATTCTTGTTTACATATCATAATGTTCTCTCTATACGGATGGGCTTCCGTTATGCTCTTGAATGTTTTTGCATCGCCAACTTCAACATAATACAAATATTTTGTATCGTGTAAATCTTCAGATCTGCTGAACATTTTAACCATTCCATCTACCTCCATCTTTCCAGAACTTCTTTCGTGGTTACTTGTGCATTTATCTTCATGTTATGCGTACCATTCTTCATAGTCTTCTATTCCCTTTTTTTTTCACTCCACGATTAGCAGGCCGTACAAAATGACGACTTGACTATAATGTCGCCAACTTTCCCAGACAAAATTCCGATAAGTGTCGCAACACCCTGCAGCGAAGAAAAACCTCTTTTTCTTTAAGAACCATCCCCGGAGACGGCGATCCATTAGCGTCTTTGGTGTTCTCGTTTTGCGAAAGCTACGATTGATTTCGTAACAATAACTTTTAGGCGAAGGACTCGAACTTATCGCCTTTTGCACACACTTCTCGCACTTGATAACTAAGGTAAATCCTTAGAATCCTTTAACTCGTGTTTCAGAAAACTTGATGTCACTGTTAAAAGTTTTGCACTTTACGAGAGAAGCAATTGCAGTGAACACGGATAGAAAATTGACGATTACGTAGCCATGTGCGCGGTCAATATCTATATCGAGTGCTATTGACACTTTTAATTTTTTTGCAGACGCACTTGTGTTTAGTTCGGCTTCCGATTTTTTCGTATATTGATTACCGCGAAAAAGACGGTTATTACGAATGCCTGGGCGTCCTACCATGAATTGTGAACCCTTCCTATCTAAACTAGTATGGGTTTCTTCATAATCACTCATGTTAAAATATAACTGTCCTAGCTCACAATTTTGTCTTGCCTCTACAATGTCTCAATTCGGACTAAATAATTTTACTTCCTCCTCCTGGTTTTATGCTTGTGCCGAACCGAAAAAAAGCGTTACTTTTATCGTAGACCAAACCGACAAAACCCGTTAACTTTACGGCTTCACGATTCTATGTAGGGATAATAAGTGAACAATAGAAAAGGGTAGTTGCCGACCTAGCACACCTGTCTCCGTATAGCGTGGCCGGTTACCGCCACTACCTGCCTGCTTCCAAGAAATTAAAAGTTTTTACGCTCTAAATGCTGTAACTTTAACCATTTTTTGAATTTCTCAATTCTGTGAAGCTTAAAATATTCATAATCGTTCAGGCTAAAGGAATCAAACATAATTAAAAAATGAAAAAAAATTGAAATTTTTCGTGTATATAAGGCCTTAATTCGGCGGCAAAGGATGCCATTTTTCCCTCACAACTTGCTCTCGCTTGGCGTGGTGTTGCCAATGTGTTGTCGCCAAATTTCTTACGGGGTCATTTGCGAGAACTTTTGATTTACTTCTTTAATTTGAAAAAATCTCCACCTAAGGCGCATCGATTGCTTGTAGAAGCATATGGTAATGCTGCCTTACGTGAGACAAGTTGTCGTGAGTGGTTTGAAAAATTTTAGAACGGTGAGGTTGACGTTGAAGACAAAGAACGTAGCGGAAGGCCGAAAGTGCACGAAGATGCGGAATTAGAAGCATGATTGGAGGGAGATTCGTGCCAAACGCAAGAGTTCCCGCAAATGACGCTTACGCGGCTAAAAACTCGTGATTTTCGCACGAAAAAAATTATGTGGTGCTGACACAAAACCGCTAATATATCAAGGTTATAGTCTTACCAGATGTCCAACCTTACGATATAACGTTTTACATCTGACGATTTCAACCATAACCTCCTGGTGGGGCCATCTTTTGTCAAACGGCGGAGACTTATTTGTACTCCCAAAATATAATGGTGACACCAATTTCATGTTATAACAGTAAGATGATTTTCTTAAATAAAAATAAAATAATACGTAAAATATCATTCCGAAGGTTTAATAATTTTGTTTACAAAATTTTTAGTAAACTTGCTTGGCTGTTTTATAAAAAAATTATTTCACTTTTTTGTACATTTAAATTGAAAATACATAATAAAACCATTGTTTAAATAAAAATAAAAAATATTTTAAGATAAATCAGAATTTGTACCATGGTAAAACAAGCGATAATGTTTTCGGAAGAATTTTTTTCCTTGGCGTTCTTTTTTACTTCTTCAAATAATCTTCGACATGAGTTCGCAATAGATGACGCGTTTCAATTTTGGAAGTTCATCCGAATGACCGCAGGTAGATCAGAAAAAATAATAGGATTATTTGGTTCGAATAAAAACCACTCGATTCTTTGGCAATCATTGTCTTGTTCTCTTTTTGAATTTTAATGACGAATAGGAGATTCAAGCTCGCAGCAGTGAGCGGGCGAACGTTGCGTAGAAAAAGAGGAGGGGGGGGGGGCGTGTTCAAAGACGCGACGAAAAATAGTCACCGTGTACTCCCATCTAAGAAGTCACACCACTGTAGAATTTTTTAAAAATTCATTTTTTTTTTACTTGACTTAAGAGATACTTTAAACCATCTAGAATAAGGGGGAAAAAGTTTGGTACCTGTAAAACAAGGTCCGCAGGTCCGTGTGGGTCTGCGGTGGCAGTGGCTGGCCCGTGTACGAGACATCGACCGTTTACCTCGGAACATAATTTTTTTAACGGCACGCAGAATAACTCCAACAATTTTCATTCTTTTCACTCCAAATTTTGAGTACATCTTTAAAATAACATTCCGTAGAGAAATGCGTACGGGATTTTCCATGAGTTAATTATAACATTAGTTATTAACAAATGATTGTCCTTTTTCTGTCGAAAATTAAGTTTTTTGTTTAACGCTTGCCAATAACACAAAAATTAATATTTTCACAATCCTCTACGTATTTCACTCATGTAAATTGATATAATTTTGTTTCTAAAATCATATTTGCGTCACCCATACTGCATGCCGCAGAGCGTCTTCATTTGGTATAATTTTTTAATATAAATTTATTTTTGTTCACTCGAAGATTGACTAATAACATCCTTGAATATTAGTATTCTCTTATTTGTCCTTCTATCAAAAAAAAAATCGCGAAGTATCACTCAATTTTGGACGTTTACAGTGGTACCGATACCCTTAAGGTAAAACGAGCACGCGCTTTTGATTTCTATCGATTTCGTTCAAATTTTAACCAGACATTGTTCATATCATTATACATGTTTGAGTGAAGTTTCACAACAGTTGACTATTTAGATTGGGAGGTAATGGGTTTTTAAATAGCAACTTTTAACACTTCAGGGTCTGCATTGACTGGAAGTCAGGTCACATAATTCGTCGTGCCATTCTAAGGTGTTTAATTTTGAAAAAAAATTATGTTTAGATAGAAAACTAGTTAAGGAACGAGTGAAAAAAGTTTCGATTGTCATTACTATTCAGTTTTGCTAAAAACGTTCAGTAACGACAGAATAACTCTCGGTAAAAAATGTTTGTCCCCTATAAAAAGAAGACATTATGCAACACCGCGGAACAGTATTGTTCAATATTTCGAGAAAAAAAAATTATTGTGTTCCTAAAGTTACAAACTTTTATCGTAAACAAAATATTTGCGTTATAAATATTAATGATTTGACATTGTTTATGTTATTGCCATGTATCTTCTTATAGGGGACAAATATTTTGTACGGACAATTACTCTGTCGAAATTTCTATGCAGACCCTACAGTGTTAAAAGTTGCAATTTAAAAACCTATTATCTCCGAATCTAAATAGTCGATTGTTCTGAAATTTCACTGAAACATGCATAATGATACAAATAATATCTGGTTGAAATTTAAACAAAATCTATGGAAATCAAGAGCACGCGCTCGTTCTACCTTAACGCGTTTCAACTGTTGACCATTCAATTCTGTTGGGCTGGAGGTTTGGACCAGTCGACGCTGAGTATGAGATGATGGTAGTCGTAACTATTGAGATGCAAGAAGGTCCTAGCATCCTCGGCCTTCGTTTTGAAATGTACATGCGTAAACGAAAGATCTTGCACAAATTGGTGGTGCGATCCTTAGCGAAATATTGTTTCTGAACGAAGCCGAAGGGTTCAACGAGTTCCTTGAGGTCAGCCTCGCTGGTGCTCTCGGAGAGATTGGAGACAGCAGTGATATCCTCGCGACACTGGGAACTGTATACGGTAGCCTCGACGTTGACGCCGTCTCTCATACTCGGCAGTACGTACTTGCTGACCTGGATAAATCTGATGGTCCATCTGGATGGTAAATCTGACGCTACATTGGTTTTGGTTCCAACATGATAACTCAGGTACCGTACCTACCACATATGTGCGTATGGTATCGGTACCAGTATTAGTATGGTGAGGATCCAGTACCGGTATGTTTTACTATTGTACAATGTACCGGTACCATACTAGTAATACGTACATTTGCGTGTAGCGATATACTGCCGTACAAGTACACCGTAGGGTACAATCTCTGTACCCTATACCAATAGTACGCTCGGTCATCAGGGTGAAGCTATCGAGGAATCGCCACGGGTCCACAAATCATCCGCGTTTGAGACGTGACGGTTTAGCGTTCGTAGACAAAGGGTGTTGAACTATCGTGCCTCATTTTGGTCGCATACTGCTCAGAGAATCGAGGATTTTGAGGGGTAATGACAATAGCTACGGATCGTCGGAAAATATGCTACCTGCGATTTTTTCACGAATACATACCGAGGTATTCCTGCACAGAGCAAATAAACTTGAGTTTCTTGCATCGGAACCATTGGCTCTTTGACACATCGGCGAGCGGGAAAGCAATACGCGGGAAGATCGTGGCAAATGACACAGTACGTAAATTGAGGTTATGAGACAGGCCATATTTTTTATTCTCACGTCAATATAAATTCCAGCGATACGATCGTGCTATCAAAATTCGAGGGTACACGATAATATCCATATGATCGCGGGTACGGGAAAATTTCATCAATGTTGAAGAATTCGTGAACATCGCGTGCCGCCGTCGTCGCGTCGAAGCGACACTTAGCATCGTCGTCGGTAAGAACAAAACAGAAACACTTTTCGAGTCTCACTTTCACCGTGAGCAAACTTACCCGTTAATTTTCGTCGATGTTCCTTTTCGGAGACGCCGAGAAACTTCAAGTGTAGAAGAACGATGTAAATTAATCTATCGCGACAAACCGCCGACGTTCCGATCAGCGAAACTGCCGGGCGGTCCGAGAAAGGGGCTGGGGGGCGCTGCGTATGTCAGAGCCTTTACGTACGGTCTATTTTCTACGCGCGTAGGAATATACCGTGTGCACAGGCTCTCAGGGCTACGACTCGAGGCTGCGCAAGCGTCTATATCTATATAGATGAGAAAAAGTGTTGAGTGATACATAAAAGGACGTATGTAGTGTATGTTACGTTGCGACCAAGGAACTTTATTCGATTCAACAAATCGACGACGGTGGAATAATTTTTGTAGGAGAAAAATCGTTCGGAAATTCAGTCGAATATTATGAGATCTCAAGATTGAGTATACGGATCGAAAAATGACCCAAACAAAATCGATAGAAGAAAAATCATATTTCATTGGTCAAATGTCATTAAATTTTCGATTCGTCTCCGCGTTTTCGCGTAATATCGAATCAAAGTTAAAATGTTGTCTGCTAAAGCCCATCTTACTGTATAAAGCGTCGCGGCGTGTTCGTCAGACGGTCAGTGGCGTTGAGATCGGTGGCATCGATCAGTGGAGTCGAATTTTTTTTTTATTACTTAGCGTCAAGACACTACCTCGTCTCTTAATCTCTGTACGCCATACCAATAGTACGCTCGGTCATCAGGGTGAAGCTATAAAGGAATCGCCACAGGTCCAAAAATCATCCGCGTTTGAGACGTGACAGTTATAGCGTTAGTAGGCAAAGGGTGTTGAACTTTTGAGCCTCATTTTAGTCGCACACTGCTCAGGGAAACGAGGATTTTTAGGGGTAATGACGAGGATTTTCAGGGGCTACGGATAATCGGAAAATATGCAATCTGCGATTTTTTCACCAATAAATACCGAGATATTCCTGCAAAGAGCAAAGAAACTTGAGTTTCTTGCGTTGCCGTTGGCTCTTTGACACATCGGCGAGCGAGAAATCGATACGAGGGAGGATCGTGGCAAGTGACAGAGTACGTAATTTGAGGTTATAAGACAGACCATATTTTTTGTTCTTACGTCAATATAAATTCCAGCGACACGATCATGCTATCAAAATTCGAGGATACACGATAATATGAATATGATCACGGGTATGGGAAAATTGTGTCAATGTTGGAGAATTCGTGAATATCGCATTCCGCCGTCCTCGCGCTGAAGCGACACTTACAAGGAAACGTTGCGAGGTCGATCTCTCTGATTTCGGTAAAATTTAACATGCTTGTAGAATGGGTGAAAATAGGCGACACGTGTTTGTTTATGTTTGCGGAACCCGATTTTTGAGGGTTGAAACGCACCCTCGAAAAGTGGGATGTTTTTGTTTTTGGTCGATAACGTTTTAACGGTACGTCCCGTGTAGAAATGTGACCGGGCATTCCCTACTTTTTGTTCGGCCCTGACCAGACTTGCCTTGTCGGATTTACCTGACCGGGCCCTCCCATGGAACAAACCGGGAAGACTGCAACATAGTTTTTTACGGCTTACCCTCCAGGTTTCGAAATTACAATTTTCTGGTCGGAATACATTACAAACAAGTACATCTTCACGTAATGTCTACCCGGCTAGAACACTTACATGTTCTGGAAAGTGGAACCTATCTTTGAGAACTGAAGAAAAGCTACTTTGCTTTTCACCTCATCAAATATATTTATAATTGATTGGGATGAAACTAATACATCTGTTGTAAATCTATTTATCATTAGAAGCATTCATTTCATCAATGATAATCGACAAGGATAACAATGCTTATCATAAATACCGGGATTACGATAACTAATGATTCGAGCATAAAGAACAGCCAAATGATTTTATGAGGCAAAAAAGTGCAGCAGGTCGTTCGTGGTTTTTGAACGCCTTGTCGCCATGTTGGAAAATATTAATGTTCGGCCCGGGAAGACATTACCTGAATGTATTTCGCCAATAATCTGCCAGGTGGCTACAAGCGAAGCGCTTCGCATAAGCAAGGTACCATCCTACGAGGATAAAAGTTCGTCCTGTGAGTTGTACCAGTGAGTGCTATGCTTACAGCGTGCACTTATGCTTACGATTTTGCCATACTTGCGAAATAACCCTTTGACCGCTAGGCCTTTTTTGCTCAGACAGTGATCTCTATACGTTTTTCTGTCTCTTTGCCTATCAGGAAATGCGAGCAAGCGTATGTATACACTCATATACTACCTTAGCAAGTAGATAACTATCAAACAATATGTTGTCGAAATACTAAATTAAATACACTCCCGATTTCACCTCCTCAAGAATTCCAAAAACGCTGAAACGTCATTTTTAATTTCCTCGTTTGTTCCTGGTTATTTCCCGATCTATTCCCTACAACTTTCCTGGTCATTTAACGCTTGTACTCCGGCCCATTCCTGATCAGTTCCCCAGAAAGGAAACGGCGGGTCGGGACCTAGCCTTAGCCGCGTCCATTGCGAACCTAGTGCAGGGTGGAAGGCCCGACTAGAGCCTGATATTATCTAAGGAAAGCAGATCAGGGGCAGTACTTTTTCCCGACTCAAATTTCTACATGGGAAAATATAAAAAATTTCGATTTGCAATAATGTTTATTTTTTTGTGTACTATACATTGGAGATGAGAACGATGCAGGTAGCAACAAATTTCACATTGTTTATTGCAAAAATGCTGTTTTTAAACCGTATCTCCGAGAATTTTCAATCGATTGGGATGTAAATTTGCATACATGTAGAGAATGGGAAAGTAGCGGATACGTGTTTTTCTTTTTCCGATATCTCAGAATGAAGGGGTTGAAAGTGCCCTTTGATTTTTTAGCCAAGAGCATCGTATAATCAGCTAGCCTTTTGGCATTCCGGTCGAAATCCACGTCAACATAAGTTCGTAACATGACGCAATTGTATATTCATAACATTACACCCCCCCCCCCCCCAACGGCCCCCTCTCGAACGGCAAACGTTCAAAGTTCTTACCATGCAGCATGGACGAAAATTCGTAGAAATAAAAATGGGTTTTGGCGGAACGATATTCTTAAGGGGTCAATGCACCCTTAAAAACTTTGTTTTTTCTATAACTTCTGAATGGGCTGAAATAAAAATAATGTTTAAAGGGAAAAAATGTTGTATTCTTCGACTACTAGACGTTCATGATGATAATGATGAGTACTGCAACAAATGGCGTGTTTATTGCAATAATTCGTGAATAACTGGTGAAAAATCACTCTTCAGTTTTCCGCTAATATGGGCCCAGACAATGGAGATTGCTTGTTCGAAGGTCAAGAGAATCATTCATCCGACGTCATAATAAATGTGTCGAGGTTAATGGCCATCACTTCGAACATTTATTGCAATACATTTTCAGGACAAAAAATTCAATTACATTATTTGGATATTCTTATTGTCAATACCATCACGATTTCCTGTTTTTACACGTGTATTTTGGTGAAAAATCATTTCAAGGTCATGATATCATAGGTTGTTGGATTCGTCTGAAGATTAGCGACGTCTTAATTTAAAAAAACGTATTTCTATTAGAAAAGCCATCGATGACCTTGAGAACGCAAAAACTATGGCCTTCACAAAAATGAATTCTTCACCACTGTATCAGCCTTTCGAAATCAATCAAATTACCTCCTGACATTTTTTTCGCCACTCTAAAGGCAAAAGAGATATTAGGGATAGTCACGTTAAATGGTCCACCTTGTGTATACAGGGTGTATCTAAAATACTAGTTTTCGGTTGGTGAGCATATAAGGTGACTCTTCCCACGCAAAACGCTTTTTTTTAAATGTCGTGTGACTGTCACATCCGGAAGGGATGAGGGCATAATATTTTCGTTTCCCTCTTTGTTGCCTACGCTTAACGCAATAGCACGGGATGAGTAAAAAGGGGTAGTGCGTGGGAAATAATAGAATTAAGGAATTAACGCGAAGTTTGGGTACTGAGGAATAATTCGACAGAATTGATGTACGATTGACACTATGTTATTTATTATAAGATAAGGCGGGTTGAAGCAATCAGGGCTACGATGAAAAATACACAAAGAAAAAGGCATGGTCAGCTTATACATTGGTTGTGTTTGACACTCGGTCGCTCGGTCGCTCGATCGCTTGCGCGGATGTTTGTTGTCGCTGGCGTTACAAGGGCCTTCGCTCTTGGCCTGGTGCGCTGGTAAGGCGCTCGCAGGATTTTACGCTGGTCGTGCCTATAATCGACGTGTTTACTACGACGGGCACTACGTGTGGATAGAAATATAAACGGCGCGCGAGGTCGATGAATTGAGACTGATATTCACGGGCCGATGATAGAAATTATACAAGTGTGACATAAAACTTTATTTTATCGAAAACGTCCGGGACGGCCCGGATGTTTTCATACTCCGCTCTGGTTACCGGGTCGTTTCATGCAGACTTCTCTTTTTCTCTATGCGGATGGCTAGCGTAAAGTTTTTGGAGTGAGTTCCTGTTTGATTTTTTGAGCTGCGGCTTTTCGTGAAATATTTGTCTGAGATGGTCTTCTTGTTGAAAGCCAATGTAATAGGAAAAGTCAATGACTGTGGCAGTGCTGCTATCGTGTATATATCGCTGTGATTTGAATATGCTCGCGGAACGTACGCAAGTTCCGTTTAATGCTGTTACGCGTCTTATTCTTAGATTTGTACATTTAATACGCTTATGACGGCAAATGAGGATATTGGGAATAACCGAGATAAGAAACCTAGATGAGAGAAGGGACATTCGCTAGGATGTGACACGACAACAATTGGCTGAGATATTCACGAGTAAAGTCTAACGGTGAGTAAACAATAGCATAGTATTTTCGGTGTCCAAGCGAGAGACGCAAGTTGAATCCACATTGGACGCAAGTATGAATCCACATTCGCGCAAGTGGATTCAAATCCATTGATTTTTGTTAAGTTCAAATTAAAATTGAAAGTTCAAACTTTCAATTTCGAATGTTGAAATTTGAATTTTTAACCTTATTCGGTCGCCCAAACAGAGTATTACATAATAAATAAAAAGTGTTAGACCATATTGTCCATTGTTTACTCGAAAGATCTAAAGATCTTTCGAATAAACAATGCATATCATTGTTTAACATTTTTTGTTTATTGTTCAATACCTCATTTGGGCGACCGGATAACGTTAAAAACTCGAATTTCTAAATTCAAAATTAAAAGTTCAAATCCACTTGCTCGAATGTGGATTCAAACCTGCGCCCGCGCTCGCTTGGACGCCGAAACTACTGTGTCATTGTTTACTCACTGTTGGACTTTACTTGTGAATATCTCGGCCAATTTTCGTCGAACATTTAAAAAAAAAGCGTTTTGCTTGGAAAGAGACACCCTATATGCTCACGAACGGAAAACTAGTACTTAAGATCCACCCTGAAAAAAAAAAATATATATATAATCCCTCTCTATCTCCACTCTCGCTACCCCCACTCCCCTTTAATATATATGTTGTAATAAGGACAGATGATTAGTTCAATCAAATAGAAGAATGGTTGACTCTACGAAAATTGTATTCAATAAATTATTTTTTTAATCAAATAGATACACTTAGTGGATTTAACTAAATTGTTTTCTGAACAGACGAAATCGAATTACAGATTCATTAGGATTGAATAAAATATTTAGTTATTGGACGATATTAAATAGATTTTGATTTGAATACATAAATATATTTTAAATGAATAATTACAATAATGCAATGCAATAGGAAAAATTTGATTTCACGAAAAATCTCGTCATTTCAAGTTTAAAAAATTCATATAGACGCGGTTAGGTATTGGGAGTACAAATAAGTCTCCGCCGTTTGGCAACAGGTGGCCCCGAGGTTATGGTTGAAATTGTCAGATGTAAAACGTCATATCGTAAGGTTGGACATCTGGCAAGACCATAACCTTGAAATATTAGCGATTTTGTATCAGCGTCACATAATTGTTTTCATGCGAAAACGTCGAGTTTCGAGCCCAATAAGCCTCATTTGCGGGAACTTTAAACTCTTCTGTACTTCTTTAATTTGACGAAATCTGCAGCTGAGGCGCATCGATTGCTTGGAGAAGCATATGATGAGGCTGCTTTAAGTAAGAGAACTTGTCGTGAGTGGTTTAAAAAGTTTAAGAACGGTGAGTTTGAGGTCGAAGACAAAGAACGTAGCGGACGGCCGAAACAAAGTCGCGGAATTGGAAGCATTATTCGACGGAGATTCGTGCCAAAAGCAAGAATTCCCGCAAATAACGCTTATTCGGCTCAAAACTCGATATTTTCGCGAGAACAAAATTGTGTGATGCTGATACAAAATCGGTAATACTTCAAGGTTATGGTCTTGCCAGATGTCCAACCTTACGATATAATGTTTTCCATCTGAGAATTTCAACCATAACCTCCTGGTGGGGCCATCGGCGAACAGCGGAGACTTATTTGTACTTCCAATAATATCAATAGAATTTGTCTGTCATTGCAGTGTGTGTTATCACGTAATTTTCTACTGTAAGCGTGTTCAATTATCTCAATTATTAAATCAATCAATCAATTATTAAACTCAGTTTTCGTTCTCATTGTACTTTTTATGTCGACCGCAGATTTTATTATCACTTTCGTGCCCATATGGGCCTATGCACACGGCGTATTCTCTACGCGCAGACGACGCGATACAAACACGATACACACTTGATCCACACGCTTTTTGGACTGAAAAACGCGCCGGAAACACGTGTTCGTGAAAAGCGCATTGTCTGCACGTACAAAATACGCCGTGTGCACAGGCCCTATCTTCTACTGCTCACTAAACGCCGATGTAACTAATGTCTGTCTGAAAAGAACCCGACCTTGTGTTATAACATATTAATTAGGTGCACTATTGTCTACACGTCTTCTGTCACGTCGGGAAGGGACGTGGGCATATATTTTTTGATTCCCTCCTTTTTTGCCTACGACAAGCGCAATAGCACGGGATGAGGGTAAAAAGGGGTAGTGCTTGGAATGAGTTGAAATTAGGAAATCATGCAGTGATTTGGTATTGAGAAATAATCCGACAAATTTGTACAAACTTAACTATAGGTTTATTACAAATAAGTGATCGGATAATTAAAATTGCTTATACAGAAAAATGACAATGAAAATAACTATGAAGTCGGGGGAACAATCGGATTAACATAAAATAAAATTTGTTGCTTACATTGGTCGCTGTGTTCGTGAGTGTATCGGTGTGTAGGTACGCTCGCTCGCAAAGATATCGGTTGTCGCTCGCAGATAAGGGCTTCGTTGACGGACGCCACGCTTAGCGTTGGGAAAGCGATCACCAGCACCAGACTCTTGGGGCGCTGAGAGTGTTTATGTATATACGCGTAGTAAATAGCACTTGAACTATTTTATGGACTCGAGGCCGCGAGAGTCGACTAAACTTTTATACAACGCTTCGGTCAAAACCCGAAGATGTGTAATATTCGAAACTCTACGATACCGGTTCTACACTTCGAATTCTGTCAGAACAAGATCAAGAAGTGAAGTTAATTTTGATTGAAGATTTCGCGAGACTGAGATGTGGATTTGATGAAGACTGTCGGGAGACTTAGATTTAGACTTGATAAAAGAACTTGAGTCGATGGTACTTGTTGGAAGACTATGATCTGAACGCGATGGCAATTGTTGGAAGACTGACTTCGATAGTGGGAGAAGGAACTTTAAGGTTTAGCGTGATTGGTCGCGAATTCATGATTCGCAGAATTGATCTCGATCATTCCTTATACAGAGTTTGCACACGTGGAAGGTACGAGACCTTTGTCCCGTGTTTCGGCGAAAAACGCATGGGATATGACCTAAGCATGCGCATGATCTGTGTTATGGTAAAGATTATATCGGGTGCGCGAGGAGATCGAGCGTCGGCGAGTTCTCGCTTCCTGTCGGCACCATGCTAAATAATTATCGGCCGGGACTTATTTAGGCTAGAGGCAAAGTCTTCTCGTATCATTCGAGTGGTGCCTCATATTTCTTTCTGGGACTTCGATATTTACGCCTTGAAGAAATGCGAGGTTATAACACGAGGCGGACTGACTGAATAAAATAAACGAAAAATATGCTCGCGGAACGTACGCAAGTTCCGTTTAATGTTGTTACACGTCTTATTCTTAGATTTATAAATTTAATACGCTTATGGCGGCAAATGAGGATATTGGGGATAACCGAGAGAAGGCACATTCGCTAGGATGTAACACCTCCCCGGTTGAAGATTGAGCGTCCCGCTCAATTATTATGAATGTTCTGAAGGTTATCTCAATATCGTCATCAGCCTATTCTTAAACGGTTTTGGTGTCGGTAGGTACAATCTTTGGATTCGAATCTTATGTAGACTATAGAAGAAGGAAAGAATGTGTGTCTTATTATTGTATATATAGATCTTTGTATGAGAATATTTTCGGTTATCGTATTTATATCTAGATCGTTATGCAGGGAAGTTTTTCCTTCTTCTCCGTTTTTTTTTTTAAATAATTATGAATATAAATTTTTATTTTACGCTAAAAAGTATGGGTACGAGTTTTCTCCTTTTTGGTTTTCCTCGTGCATAGATGCTTGTTTACTTATTTTACCCTATCTCTTACTTCACAAGGCTAAAAGAACAATGACAACAAAACAAATTATTAGCATGCTCAGAATTATCGTAAGTCTCCTCGTGCGAATTTAAGAGAAGGAACGAGGTTTGGACGATTGGTTGTTTTCTGGATGATCGGAGAGGACAAAGTACAGGTCATGTGTTGCAGTGTTGATATTGGCCCTCTGGTTCAGCTGGAGAGGCCAACACGAGCTGATGAGGTTCTTGACCAGTCACTGCATCCGTTGACGTTTTCTTCTTGGGTTGTTTAGCCAAGTGCGTCAGGAGGTACGTAGCCGAGTCCTATACTGCACCGACGAGATAACTTGACCAGCCCTCCACATGGTGTAGGCTGTATGCATGGATCGCCGTATCTACGAGGATCTTGATCGCTCGCACGACGAGTGAGATTCGGGTGAAACCAGCACTTGCTGTACCGAATTGAATGAATTTTCCAAGTGCGATTCCAGATGGAGTCCGCTTGGTGTTATAGATGGTAGTTATCCAGGAGATTTAACAACTTGTCCTCCGGATTGGTAGTGTTCTCACCACTGATGCCCCGTGTCATGTTGTTTACGACAGCGGGTTTCTCCACGGGAAACATTACGCGATATCGTACGTTGTCGATATCTTCTTTGGAGTACATCGCACAGGATGCTGATGCTGTTGGGTTGATGTATCGCCGAGTAGACTTCGTCGTCGATTTCGTGATTGCAGGTGGTGTGGCTTTGACCAGAACAGGGATGAACTTGTACCAAGTCTCTCCGAAAAGGTAATATGGGGGAAGTAAGGAATTGCAGGTTGTTTGAGTTTTTCTTTTGGTAATTGGTTATATGTGAGTTCGAGGAGTAAGGAGATATTTTTCGTTCCCACGAGTAACAGGAAATTAATCGTAAAATTCTTTTAACCTGATCAGATTTTTTGCCTTGTTATACGATGAATAATGTGTACTCTTTCGCCAGCAAGTGCGGCTATATATAGCCGACTTGTAACTCGTCTCTTTCCTTATATTGTATACAATATGTCCGATGCTTAGATCGCTAATAACAAATTGTTTTGGAGCATTTGGTGCTCTTTGCTACACTGTTGCGTATGCATATCGTAATAAAATGATTTTCTAATGTAATATAATAACTACGTGTATGAATTTCGAATTCATGTGGGTGATTATATCTAGGTTCGCGACTGGAAATCTTTGTTGAATTGCGAAACAGTTTGACGTGTTTTGAATATGAATAATTTTCAGTGTTCTGTACTGGATACTGTAAGTAAAATTTGATTTGTTTCTCTGGTTGCAAGTGCAAAGGTAATTTCGTTAGACGTTACAGAGTAGGTTGATAACGGCCATCTGAAAAACAGGTTAATTATTATTATTTATTAATCAGGATTGAAATCGGTTTTTGGGACACCCTTGTGTCCTCCAGGGTCATACGGCTTACCCGTTGAGTCGGTGAAATAAATCGGATTAACGTTGCGAAAGTGGAACAATTCTTTGATATTGATGCAATTTGCAATTTTAAATTCTGATATTTTCCTTTCCTCCGTTGGAGGGATCTCGTCTTCAGAAAGTTCTGAATTGAGAGAGCTGAAGTTTGAATTTGTTGAATTATCGGAATTAGGATCGATGGAGTTTTTGGAGCGAGGGATCGGAAATGCTTTGCGCTTGTTAGAGCCCTCAGCTGATTTCGGGGCAATGCCCTCCGCGGGTCGACTAGTGCGTATGGGTCTTACTATTTCGGCCTTCGTCTCGCCGTCGCTACTCTCTGCGTAATTTATGAGTTTACGAATTCGACGCGTAAGGTGTCGAGTTTTGGAGTGCGCGTCTACGCGTTCGGCTGCAGGCGCGTCGGCCTTGACGCTACCGTAGTCGCCACATGATTCGTGCACTTGTTCTATAGGGCTCTTCACTTGAGAGCGAGTGACGATGTTTATTTTTTTCTCACGCGGGATGGCGTGGACATCTGCTCGAATAGTAAAGGTCGTTGGATTTTTCTTTTCGTCATTGCTATCGCTAGTCTCGTCTAATCTGCGCGCCAAATCTTGTAACGCGATTTTCGAATTTTCGATTATATGCGATGTTGACTTAGAGGTGACGATGGAATTTACGTTCGTTAGCGAATTTGCTTTTATGATTAGAATTTGATTCGAGTTTTGTTTCATTTGTAAGCCTACTCCTTCGTTTCGGTTTTGAAGTGTTTTGGATTTTTCTTTTTCGTTTTGATTTTGTTTTATTTTTTCTTTGTTGTTTGTTTTTGTTTTTGATTCCTCCTCGCGACTGGATTTTTTGTTTGATTTTCCTTGCTCGACGCTCTCGTCGGAGTGATGGCAAGGTTTTGTTTCGACGTTTTTTGTCGAAGTTTTTTGATTGGCCACTTTCGGGCTCTGGATTAGCGTAGTTGTCATGCAATCTACGATTGGAATAGAAGGATCACGAGGAATTGACCTAGAATTTGAGATTGACATGCAATCTGACTTTGGATTAGAGTGATCGCAAGAAATTGGGTTAGCATCGCGAGAAACTGGATTGGAAACGCAGATTGTCGTGCAATCTGAGTTTGTTTTGGTTTTTTTCGCGTTTTTATTTCTGTCTGCCTTCGATTTTTGGCCTGGAATTTGACTGAAATTTTTATTTTGCTTGATGTTGATTCTCGTTCTTTCCTCGCTACAAGACTTGTTAATTGATTCGACATTTATCATCGAAATTTTAGAATTGGCCACTTTCGGGCTCTGGATCGGCGCAATTATCGTGCAATTTACGCTTGAATTAGGAGGGTCACGAGGGATTGAACGAGAATTTGAAACTGTCGTACAGTCTGAAGTGGGAGTATTTTCTGACAGGTCTTCGATAGCGTCGAATTCCTGCAGCTCCACAACTGGAACGATCAGTTTGACAGCGTCATTTGTGGTATTATAAACCTTCAAATGAGCCTTTCCGTCGATGTTTGTCACCAGGCAATCGCCGGCGTATACACCTTGACGGATTTTCAAAGGCGAGAGGTATCCCTCTTTTATTATGCTGTCTTTTACCTTCACGAAGAAGGGAGTTTCCGAACGCGCGGGGATTTCTATCACCTCGTCGGGTTCGGTTTTTTTTTCGAAAGGCCATGATTTATCCCCACACTCGAGACATTCCGTGCGGTAATTGATATTGGACTTGGTTTCATAAAAATATGTAGACCCCAGCAAACCGGGGTAGGGAAGCGGCACATTATCGGGTATAATGTGAAATAGCGATTCGGAGTCGAATACGCGAAGTAGCACGCTCCCTAGTCCAAATACCGGTAATTCGGATATGCCTGTTAATTTAATGACATCTTCTTCGTTGATGTCTACCATATTTTTTGTATATGCCTTCTTTATCAAATTGGGGATGGCACCGCTATCTAACAGCATCGAAATTGCCCCTTTTTCCGGTAATACTCCGATACATACCGAGGGCAATGTGTTGAAATTTTCCGACTTTATTGCGTAGGTCGGATAGTTTCGTTCGGCTCCCCGAGAGAGACGGCGTTCGCTTGACGCGTTTGAGTGGGCGGCCCGCTCGGTGCGTCTGTCCGAGGGGCACTCGGCCCGTTTCCCGACTGATTACGTGAATTATTATAATCTCGAGCACGACAGTTTTCGATAGTGTGCCCGACCTTTTTGCAATAACGACAAGATGGCGGATTAGAATTCGGGGGATTGTTTCTAAATTTAAAACATCGATCCGCGGTATGACCCTGCTTATGACAGAGTGGGCATTGAGGACCGGGCGAGCGGTGTGATTGATTGCCAGAAGATTTGAAAGATTTTTGGTTAACGTAGCAATTTTTCGCGGTGTGACCGGGTTTATCGCAAATTTGACACGCGACCGATTTTTGAGCGATTTGATTATTTCCACATTGATCGGCTTTGTGACCTTTACTGTTGCATTTTTGGCATGTGATTGCCGCAAATCGGCAAGATTCGCTCGAATGATCGTCCTTTTTACAGATGTTACAGGTTTTTACCGATTTGTTCGGAACAGATCTAATAGAGGACGAGAGGAGTTCCTTACGGGCTTCGAGGTCGCGTTCGATTTCGATCGCATGATCTATAGCGGTCGAGATATCGTCGCACCGAGGGAGACGCTGTTCTATCTCCAGTCTTAGCCCGCGTTTGAAACACGAGAGGAAATAGCCGTCTAATGTCTTTCTGTGAGCGGCACTTTCCGTGCCGTTTTGGGATGTTGGTTGAGCGTCGAGTATTTCCCTAGCTTTATCCCTAATTGCAGTGGAAAAATCTATCACGGTTTCACCGCTTCCTTGAAAAATGTGACTGAGTTCTCCCAACAGTTGAACCTCAGTTTTGTTTGGAGCATATAGTTTCTTTAAAAATTGCAGAAGAGATTCTACTGTTTCGAACGTGGACGACCGGATGACCTTCTTAGCCTGACCCTTTAGTTTGTTTCGAATTACTCTCACAAACCGTGCTTCGGATCCGGGCGGAAGCGACGCCAATGCGTCTTCGCATCCGGCTACGAAATCTGAGAAGGAGCTACCTTTCCCGTCAAAATCCGGGACCATTTCGATAGCTTCCCTTAAAGATACGTAAGCGAGTGACTGATTTGTACCTAGCGCCATGTCTGTTGTGTTTTCGTTATCGATTTTTCGGGGTAATTCTAATTTTTTTACTGGTCGTTTCTTAGGTTCGAGACCGGGTAGCAATTGAGCGTCAGAACTCCTCAAAGAATAACCCGATGGTTCACCTAAGTCGTCAGTGATATTTAAATTCAATGAACTAGCTGTTGATTCGTCCCCGGACATTAAATCAATCGGCACATTCCCTTTTTAATATCCCGGACGAGCCCCCAAAAATTAATATGTCACGTCGGGAAGGGACGTGGGCATATATTTTTTGATTCCCTCCTTTTTTGCCTACGACAAGCGCAATAGCACGGGATGAGGGTAAAAAGGGGTAGTGCTTGGAATGAGTTGAAATTAGGAAATCATGCAGTGATTTGGTATTGAGAAATAATCCGACAAATTTGTACAAACTTAACTATAGGTTTATTACAAATAAGTGATCGGATAATTAAAATTGCTTATACAGAAAAATGACAATGAAAATAACTATGAAGTCGGGGGAACAATCGGATTAACATAAAATAAAATTTGTTGCTTACATTGGTCGCTGTGTTCGTGAGTGTATCGGTGTGTAGGTACGCTCGCTCGCAAAGATATCGGTTGTCGCTCGCAGATAAGGGCTTCGTTGACGGACGCCACGCTTAGCGTTGGGAAAGCGATCACCAGCACCAGACTCTTGGGGCGCTGAGAGTGTTTATGTATATACGCGTAGTAAATAGCACTTGAACTATTTTATGGACTCGAGGCCGCGAGAGTCGACTAAACTTTTATACAACGCTTCGGTCAAAACCCGAAGATGTGTAATATTCGAAACTCTACGATACCGGTTCTACACTTCGAATTCTGTCAGAACAAGATCAAGAAGTGAAGTTAATTTTGATTGAAGATTTCGCGAGACTGAGATGTGGATTTGATGAAGACTGTCGGGAGACTTAGATTTAGACTTGATAAAAGAACTTGAGTCGATGGTACTTGTTGGAAGACTATGATCTGAACGCGATGGCAATTGTTGGAAGACTGACTTCAGGAAGGAAGTCTTTCTTGATATGAAAATTAGGAGGGGTTCGATAGTGGGAGAAGGAACTTTAAGGTTTAGCGTGATTGGTCGCGAATTCATGATTCGCAGAATTGATCTCGATCATTCCTTATACAGAGTTTGCACACGTGGAAGGTACGAGACCTTTGTCCCGTGTTTCGGCGAAAAACGCATGGGATATGACCTAAGCATGCGCATGATCTGTGTTATGGTAAAGATTATATCGGGTGCGCGAGGAGATCGAGCGTCGGCGAGTTCTCGCTTCCTGTCGGCACCATGCTAAATAATTATCGGCCGGGACTTATTTAGGCTAGAGGCAAAGTCTTCTCGTATCATTCGAGTGGTGCCTCATATTTCTTTCTGGGACTTCGATATTTACGCCTTGAAGAAATGCGAGGTTATAACACGAGGCGGACTGACTGAATAAAATAAACGAAAAATATGCTCGCGGAACGTACGCAAGTTCCGTTTAATGTTGTTACACGTCTTATTCTTAGATTTATAAATTTAATACGCTTATGGCGGCAAATGAGGATATTGGGGATAACCGAGAGAAGGCACATTCGCTAGGATGTAACACTTCACAATTTAGGGAACATCTTGATGAGTGCACTTCCCAGGTAAGCGCGGTCCTGAAAATCTTTTGCCGACAAAAATACGCCGTTGAGTAATCGTAAAATGCTCACGGTTTTTTTTCGACAAAAAAAGAGCTTTACGCTACAAACACGTTTGAAAAGGTCAGATGGTGCACAAAGAGTACTACCAATTGTAAGTACCGTTTAGAATGTTGGAATCTTAAATGAGATATCACTACGATCTCTTTCTGATAACATTTTGTTTACTGTGTGACAGTAAACAAAACAGACAGAAATGACATACATCACACAGAAGCCCGGTGGCCTAGTCGATAAGGTTTATTATGTTATTCCATTTGTTTGTTTTATTATTCGAGATTGTAGGATTCAATAGAGATTTTTCACACATATGTGCACAACAGTTCTGCCAAATTCCTGTTTTTCTTCCATTAGAATATGGCTTTCCTTCTTGCGTTGTATTATGACAATATCTAACCACGCGCATACATGCGCATGCTCGCGAAAACATGCACGGGCTGTAAACCTGACCTCGCAACGTCCACACGATACATCTTTATGGGGCACGCCAAAGTTACTAAATTCATTTACTCCTATGTTTGTCTATATTGAAGCGGTGATTTTTTTTCGTTGCAGTTGTATGAAAATTGAACTAGATGGTTTAATTGAAAGTAATTCAAGTAACTGTTTTATGGATCGCCATTCGTCTACGAATATTTCCGAATTGCTCAACTCGTGATATTGCCCCTCTCGGCCTGCGCATGGCCAAACGCTCGCATATTCTTTTTTCTTCTTCAAGAAACGGTCTTTGACTATTGTGAAATAATACCAGCTACAAGGTTGTAGCAATTAAGGCCACTTGCGAAATCCTTCCTATAAAAATTGCTGAATGACCCCATGACAACCTATCTGCGCTGCCACTGGTTGACCTCCTTAAGGGGGTATTACCGTCTAGAAACTCAAAAATTCGATTTTTGTTTTCGTATTTTCTTATAGTTTGGGTTTTTGAGAATGTTTCGAAAATATTAATTTCACACTGGTAGAACTCCCATAGTGAGAGAGGCTGCGGTGCGGTGGGGCGCGGCATGTAGTTATCCTCTCGACCATTGTACCTCGACCGTTGTGTCCATTGTATACCGGCTTGGGGAATTTCGCTATCCCTTGTCCCCCTCGCAGTCCAATACCCAAGGTATTCTTTAGTCAGTATACTTTTGAGCTCTGAACGAAGTCGATGTGCGTATTTCAAAAATGGATCGAAGAGGTAAGCGAGGTGGTCGTGCACGTAAGCCGATACCAAAAAAAAAAGAAAATTTCAAGGAAATTGTTACAGTTTCGAAGCTGATACTGAGCATACCAGTACGTCTGTGAAAAAATTGAAAGATACTGGACACGACGACTGTTGTATAAACAAAGAACACGGTTATAGTATTGTCAACTTTTTTTCTGTCTTCTCAGCTATCACTGCACTTGTCATGTGTCAGTCGTGTAAAGAAGATATTAATTTTAGTGAAGCAAGTCCTCGTGGATTGGGCTTCAAAATAGCAGTGAAGTGCAATTGCGGAGTAAATTATATAAACTCATGTCCTCTGATTGATGAGGCTTTTAAAATAATACGTCGAATAGTTTTTGCCATGCTACTCCTAGGCATTGGTATGAAGGGAATCGCTCTATTTGGTGGCATAATGGATATTTGTCAATCATTTAGTCGAAATACATATTGCGCAAGTCTGGAAAATATCGGTAACGCAAGACAAGGAGTCTATGACTTCGTAACGACAAAAGCAGACGAGGAAGAGAAGGAAGAAAACGCTAAGCGAGGTAATCCTCCGTCGGAATTGACTGTGCCAGAGACGGAACGTGGAAAAAGAGGCTTCTCTTCGCCGTTTGGCATCACTACACTCATTGGAATATACTCCAATAAAGTCATTGATACAGTAGAGAAATCAAGTTTTTGCCAATCGTGCAATGTATGGAAAAGTAAGTCTGACACAGTGGAATATGAAAGGGGGTAGCCGGTTAAGGGGGGTCTGACGGCCCCCACCGAGTTTGATCGAATCGACCCAAAAACCTGAAAGAGGGCTGAAAAACAAAATTTTAGAGATATTTTTTAACCCCCTAAACCCTTATGAAAACACCATAATCGCAAAAAATGCGTTTTTTTTATGTTTAATTTTTTTTCGAGCTTTCAAATGCATTTTAAAACGGTTTTAACACAACCAAAATTTTGTTTCAGATGTGTAGACATGCCCTGAATTTTTCCAGATTTTTTCGTAAAGTTAAATCATGTGCAACATAATTTTAATGGCATAAAAACCGTAAAAAATCGTCATTTTTTGTATTTAATGCTATGGTTTTTATTGACGTATTAATGGTAAAAAATCGTGCACCATAGCATAGAAAGCTACTATCTTCCTCTACAAAATGACGCTAATTGGGCTCAATTCGGTCGTCTCTAGCGTCCGAAAATCAAACTTGAATAAATTCCGTTTTTATAATTTGAGCATTTTCAGTTACGAAAATGACACAAAATCATATTTTTCAATTATTTTACTTAATAAAAGTACATTTTGGGGTTTCTGAGGTCGCCGATTACAAATTTGATGTCAAACAGCTAACAAAAAAAAAAATTACACATGTCATCAAATGAAAATGGTATTTGCTATTTCGGTTTTTTCAATAATTAAAAGTCATTGTATTTTAAAAAATCTATTTATTTATAATAATATTACATACATTCATCTAATATATACATTAAACAGACACAAGTAATACATACATTGCAACATGATTGTTATGTTGTTAATCTTCGTCACTGTGTTCTTCAATAACAGGTTCGACATTATCAACGTGAAATAGATTCGTTAGAATTTGAGCTGGGCGGATGATTTTGGACAAATACCGTGCATGACTTAAAAAGTAAATGATTGTTGCAACGTGGGCACAGCAACCAACAGTTCTTAGCCCATTTGCACAATCACATACGTAGTTTTTTATACCGTTATATCCAATACTGTTAGGGTCGTACTGAACGTAACATCTGTATACTTTCTTGTTTATATGTCTTGATTTAACTTCACATTTCAAAATGGTATCGTCCTCCAACAAGTATTGCATATTCAAAAGTCCTTCTTCGGTATACATTTCAGCTAAGTATGAAACAGTTTGCGATAACTGGTACGAGCCAGTGAAAAGGATCTTCAAATCTTGCTCTGTCATTTCCGGAAAGTCTAATACGTCATTTGATGTTAACGGTTTGAAGATCCTTTTCTTCCTATTCCAGTTTTGTTCTTCCACAACTTTCGCTAAAGAATTGTCAACGTCTTTTCTTTTCAACATTTGCTCGGCAATTTGATCTTGTAAATCGGTATCGCAATTCAGTCTTTTTCCAAACTCATTAACCAAAAAATTCGCTACTTTGCAATAAAGCATCGCTGAATCCAACATGTTGTTGTTAAACTGATTATGCAAGAGTTTGAATTTACTACCGATTATACCGTGGACAGCCTCTACCACCCACCTCAATTTCGTAACAAATCGACTTGCGTTTGCTTCATTTGTTGGAAGTTGCTTTCTTTTGCCTTTCAACGCTGGCATCAACACAACGAACCCTTGAGATTCTAACCAATCTTTGACGTCTCTGAACCCCCTGTCAAGTATAAAAACATCCCCTTTTTTGAGGATTGATCTCAAGCCGTTCGGATCACTTAGTACATGTTGTAAGATTTTCGCATCATTCACAATTGCTTCGTACGGTCCGTAAACATCTATTACATATCCATCTGTGGCACAAACTGTGAAGGGTTTACAGAGTGGACACTTTTTCTGACCAGAGAAAGATTTTTTTTGGTAACAATTATTACTACTTTTTTGGTGTCGAAGGTATGAACCATCAGCAATCAAGAGCAGGCGATCTTCAAATCCGTGTAATTTTTTTACGTAAGGCGACGTGTGATTAGCAATTAAATCTTCGCGAGAACATGCCCGAGCTCCGAAACGAAGTGGAAAGACGTCTTTCGCGAATGAATCCAAAACCGATTTGCAATAAGCAGATACTAGTTGTTCAGATTTGATATCGAAAATTGACGCAGTGATTGTGTTGGAATTTCCAGTTCTTAATTTAAAAAGGAATATTAAAAGAGCTTGATTAATACTGCGATTTTGAGAATTTCGCAAAGTGACCAACATGTTTTTTAGAGTCTTGATTTCTGCAACTGTGTATCCAGTTAGCGATTTTATGCGCTCTGCCGATAAATTGTAATCATCTACTCTGTCTAAAATACTGTTGTCGCATTTTTTGGACAGTGCATCCAAAAATAATGCCAACTCTTGAGAACTGATAGTACAAGTATTCGAAAATATTTTCAAGTTTGAAATTTCGTCAACGTACATACGTTCACTGATAAGATGTACAGGACAACAGCGATTGCCTTTTGGAATGAAAATTCGTGAACTTATAAATACCTGTAACCTCGCTTTAAACGGAACAACCGGAGATGTCGTAATTGGAGTAAGACATACGCAACAACATTTGTGAGTCGCGGTAACTCTGTTGAAAGGCATCTCGATCATTTCATAGTCCGGTTCTCTTGGACGAAGAACGTAAGGAGGGTCCTTAGAAGATTGTGATGACTGTCCTGTGGAAGATCCAGACTCCGACCGTGACAATTGTTGCGAAGACTGTTCCGAATATTGTTCTGTGTCATCTGATACTGTCAAATTGGAGAGTGTTCATGAATGTCTCTCTACAGGATCGACAGAATTTTGTTCGCGATCAACATCTGGCAGAGGATTTTCCTCGGGATTGACGTTTGGCAGAGGATTTTCTTCGGGATTAAAATCCAACTGAAGATTTTCTTCAGGATCAGAATCACTGCTCGTCGATGGTGAAACCGTTCGGGATTTAGCGATTGCGGAACGACACAGATGACATAAAACGTCACCTTTCTCTACTCGTTTACCTAGTAGTTTAGTATATAAGTGTACGTCATCATCTGAAGAAATGGACTTCTGTTTTCCGGTATCATAACGCAACAATCTGTTGCATCTTATGCACCTTTCACCAGCCGTACATTTTCGTTTTTTCGGTGGCATCGCACAGTTTTTCCTAAAGAAAAAAAAAGAACATTGTTATTTTTTTTATTATGATTAACAAATTATTTTTTTTTTTTGAAAAAAATGAAAAAAGTAACTGAAACCCGGAATAAAAAAAACCATAATTAAAAAAACAAATAGAACAAAAGTAACGAAAATCGAAAGTACATTAAAAATTGTAAATCAAAACAAAAAAAATGTTGAAAACATCGGTAAACAAAACAGAAATAAATTATTGTATTCCAAATCATTTTTTTATTGAAATATCGTTTCGTCTTAGTTTTGTTTTTTTTTTTGCTTTTTTTTAATTCTTTTCATGTGAGTGAACTAAACAACAACTTGAAGTTGACGGCCACCTTCTGTACGATTTCAAGTCGACTATGAGGCAAACGATTGTAGATTGAGGTTATGATTATAAATCAATTTTTATGTTGATTGATATTTAAATTGATATTCAAACTCACCTTAGAATACTGCTTCAATCACTTCGTGTTGAGATAGGCAGGTTAAACGATAAATTAAAAAAACGCTGTTAACAAAACAAATAGATTTGTTTAACGGAGCAGAGCGCGTCGCATGACGTGTGTACTGGACGGCGGCTGAACACAGAGAGAAAGAGAGACCGCGTGGAGCGGGGTTCTCGATGCGTCAGTGCGTAGTGGGCATGCGCAGTACCGTGCGGAGGGGCATACGAGCCTAAGGCCCACGTGGGTACGGTGGCCTTAGGCACTCGGGTACGTGGCTTAATAAGGTACAAGTTGGGATTTTCTCCGCCAGGTGACAGTTTAGTCGGGGAATTCCAAATTTTTTTTCTGAATAATACGTAATTTTTTGTTTGTTAATATAACTATTGACAGCTGTTACGATTAAAAATTCGTGTATAAGAATGAATTTATAATCAGCGACCTAAAAAATCCTTATTAATATCGTTCCCATAGCTTTTTTAAAAAATTTCAAAAATTAAAATATTTTTTCTTCGTTTTGACAGCTGTCATGTGACAAAACTAATTTTTGACATCAAATTTGTAATCGGCGACCTCAGAAACCCCAAAATGTACTTTTATTAAGTAAAATAATTGAAAAATATGATTTTGTGTCATTTTCGTAACTGAAAATGCTCAAATTATAAAAACGGAATTTATTCAAGTTTGATTTTCGGACGCTAGAGACGACCGAATTGAGCCCAATTAGCGTCATTTTGTAGAGGAAGATAGTAGCTTTCTATGCTATGGTGCACGATTTTTTACCATTAATACGTCAATAAAAACCATAGCATTAAATACAAAAAATGACGATTTTTTACGGTTTTTATGCCATTAAAATTATGTTGCACATGATTTAACTTTACGAAAAAATCTGGAAAAATTCAGGGCATGTCTACACATCTGAAACAAAATTTTGGTTGTGTTAAAACCGCTTTAAAATGCATTTGAAAGCTCGAAAAAAAATTAAACATAAAAAAAACGCATTTTTTGCGATTATGGTGTTTTCATAAGGGTTTAGGGGGTTAAAAAATATCTCTAAAATTTTGTTTTTCAGCCCTCTTTCAGGTTTTTGGGTCGATTCGATCAAACTCGGTGGGGGCCGTCAGACCCCCCTTAACCGGCTACCCCCTTTGGAAGAGTAATCACGATGATGTATGCACAATAAATCATAGCGGTTCTGCTGGTAAAATGGAAGTGGATGCGGCGAAGGAAATGTTCGTGCGATCAATCGAAAAATTCCAAGTCAAATATAGAAGATATGTAGGCGATGGGGATAGTAAAACCTACAAAGCTCTTGTAGATGCTATGGGATATGGTAAAGACTTTATCGTTGAAAAAAAAAGAATGCGTAGGCCATGTACAAAAACGTATGGGGCCGAGATTACGTAATGCGAAAAAAAAAGAACAAGGGCATCGGTGGGAAAGGATCTGGAAAATTAACAGATAAAGTCATAAATGAACTTACTACGTATTGCGGCTTGTCAATACGCAGAAATGCAGGTTCAGTACCAGAGATGAAGAATGCTATATGGGTCACATTTGACCATAAACAATCGACTGGTAGTGATCCACATAAAGAAGGCTGCCCTGACGGCCCCGAGAGCTGGTGCACATGGCGTAGAGCAGAAGCTGCAGAAACATTGGATAGTTTCACACATGATAAACCTCTGCTGAGCGATGCAGTTTTGGGGGTCATCAGGCCCATTTATGAGGGCATGACATCAAACGATTTATTGGAGCGATGTCTCGGAGCTTTCACACAAAACAACAACGAAAACTTCAGCTCAACTATCTCGATGTTTGCCCCAAAACATTTGCACTGTGGCAAAAAGACCATAGATATTGCTAAATATTTAGCTGTCGTCATTTTTAATGAAGGATTCAAGCAAATCCTAAAAATTATGGACGTATTAGGAATTAAAATCGGCCCTAATGCAAAACAATACGCAGAGTGTAGAGACAACGAGCGGACACAACGGTCCAACAGACGCGAGACGGGCGTCTACCGCATTCAAGGAGGTACGGTGATTGGGGCGAGTTCAAGATAAAAGCCCGATTTTTTTCATAGCATTGTCGAGACCTTCGTCCATGCGTATGCGGAGTTTCCACGAGATTTACCGTACACTTTTCGAGTTATTAATTGTTAAAGTTGGTGAATTAGTCACACGTAGACGACAAAATGTGCCTGTCCTCTCATATATCGATTTTTTTGTGCTACTTGGAGCCAAGAAACGCGTAAAAAAACTGATGGTTGTGTTCGTTGAATCTTTGTGATCTATAAGGCACCTTGAGTTGGAAAGCTCACCGCAGAAATGAGCAATAAATTTATAAATAAAGTCGCAAAAACCGAAGTTTTCGGAGAGCGAGACTTCTCGTGACGTAACAGCAGCCATCTTGCTCGACGTGTGGCAACGCCGGATACCCGCTTAAATTTGATTCGTTTATCGGATATTTTCAACGCGACAATTTTCCACGATAATTACACCTCAATTTTCAAACAGCTGCAATTCCGATTAAAAAAATCGTTTTTACTTAGTTCTAGTTCAGACCATAACTACATTTATATAGATTTAAAAAAAAATTGTTCTTCTGTTTTAGACGACTAGGATCGCCGCAACCCATGCGCTCGATTGGACAAGCGTCTTCCGCCACGATTTGAATAAGAGCGCATAACTTGTGTAGATTTCGACGAAGTATTTCATAAAATTTTGTGTTGCTAGTTGAAACATTTCTCAAGGCCTTATATACGCGAAAAATTTCAAATTTTGTATTTTTTAAAATTTATTTTGATTCCATTAGCCTGAACGGTTAGGAATATTTTAAGCTTTACAGAATTGAAAAATTCCAAAGATGCTATTAAATAAGGTAAGATTGCATTTGTAATAGATACCGCGCGGCGCGCCCGACCTCCAACTTGAAAGCCGTTTTTCCACGATTCACTTTTTTGAACCCTGTGAAAGTTCTATCCCTTGAACGAAGGTTCAGATCACTTTGAAATTTTTACAACATATTCTTAGTGTTATCACCTATCGTATGAACCACAGAAACAAAAATTTCGATGACATAAAAAATATAAAAAATGAAATACCGACAGAAAATTGAGTAAAAAATTGTTAAGTTTCGATTTTTTATTATAAT
The DNA here is from genome assembly GCA_963210295.1 of Ophion ellenae. Lineage (NCBI taxonomy): Eukaryota > Metazoa > Arthropoda > Insecta > Hymenoptera > Ichneumonidae > Ophion > Ophion ellenae. Next base: position 14,394,272 of record OY723391.1, on the reverse strand, counting down.
AATTTTTTAAAATTCTATTGTTGGTTCACACTGAAGATACATTCATTATGCAATTATAAATATGTGCATTTTTTCAGTCACCCACATCGATGCCGCGGACATTTACCATCAAAATGCCACCAAAAATACCACCAAAAAAATGTTGTCAATATATGCGTTTTTTTTTTAACCGCGTCTAGAAAAGTAACTTAGAAAATTAGGGAAATCGCGTATATAAGGCCTTAATGTGCGTAAAAAAAACCCGGCACTGTAGGTTTGATAGAGTTCGCAAAATTAATTCCTAAAAATTACTTACAAACAATCTTCTAGACGGTAATACCCCTTAAGACAGTCATCGACTTGGTGACCCCTGTAGTGGCAAGTCTGCTCGCGTGCTTAGGATCTCGCGGGTGCTATTTGTGTTGTCGCTTCCAACCATTGTGATCACGTTCGTGTAGAAACTCATCGAATGAAGGGAATACCTAGCGGCCCTTCGTAATATTTCCTATGCGTCAATTACCTTAGCGGAATTGCTGGTCATTTTATACCGAAGCGAAAACACTGACCATACTTTAACTATTCCAATATTACCTTCTTTATCATCTTGGAACTCAAGACACAAACACGATTATACCCATACTTTCCAATGCAAGACTGCTCGAATTCTGTTATGAAATAAAATGAAATATTCACAACTCTGCAGTTTATTCACCTACATTCGAAGTATCGAACATTTCCAGCAGCGCCTGTAACAAAATATGAGGTGCGTTACGCCGCTTTAAATCAGAAAAGGATCCATGCGCCGGGGTTTCCCACCTCTCGCACAAAATAACAATAATAATAATACGGCAACCGGTCGATAGTCCAGCTTGTAACAACGGCATGATTTTTTCAACACGTTAGTAATAAAATGTTAATATCGTCATCGATTATTCCCGTCGAACCTGTAAATATTTCTCAGGAAAGGTTATTCGATTGGACGTAATTTCCATGATTTATAGGGTGTGTGTATGTGGGTCTGTTTGTGCGCGTGCGACCGTGCGTGTGTGTCTGAGTGTGCATCTCTTGCACAAATAACCGCAGTGCAAGAGATATGACAAAGGATACTCCGAATAACGTGAATTAGCTACAGTACTGGACAAAATAAAGTACGCAAAATAAAGCATGCACAGGGCAACGCAAAGGGGACGGAATGGTGCGTACTTTATTTTATCCAGGGTAGTTTATATACAAAGCTACATTCACGCTATTTAAAAGTATTCCCCTTCGTTTTTTCTTATACTAATAATAGATCGATTGGTCGTTACTGCCGGAAGTTAACGCTACCATTAGTGTCAAAATTCAGCATATTCTTCTGAACTATTTTTTTCATTCATTAAATGATTTATTATTGGAGAAGATCATGTTTCTGCTCTATCGTTTTCTCAACAGCATCGTTTTCATGGTCGTAAACCTGATAATGGCGATGTATACATGTCGCCGCGTAAGAGAAAAAATTCCCATCTCTCATATCCGTTTTTCTGGGCGGTAACATTAATTTACAATGTTTGCATATTCCTTGTAGTTTTTTCGTGTTATGAAATCTCATTACAAGCTCGCAGCGGAAATTGCACATTTCAACGCGATCGTAAGTTCTATATTGACATTATATTAGCCATATTATATTTAACTAATCAGTCTAACTTTTCTATATTAAATAGCTTTCATCTGTAGCTCTCTTTTTAAAATGATTTTACAATATTTCTTTGTATGTTTTCGGGCTTGTACAGTACCATTCTTTGGCCTGTATCGGACACTTGCTACTTAACATTTTCCAGTTCCTGAGAGATGTATTTTCACGCATAGGGATACTGTGGAAAACTTAGCCAATATGGGCAATTATATTTTATTGAGTTGCACTTATATTACTATCAGAAATTCAGGATATCAGCCTCTCGCCCCGTAGTCAACGCGCTAATCAGTGTGTGGGTAAACAGCAAGTCATCCAAGTATTGGCCCAGGTCCACATTGCTTAACATGGGAGATCGTCGAAGCGACGCCCTGACTGCGCGTCTATTACCGTCGATCCTTTTTTATTAATTTAATTTGGTTATCATTGATATAATTTACTTATTTATAATACAAAATCATTTTTGCAGGTTAGCCAATCCCGGGTGAGCCTGGATTATATAAATAGCAAGTTATCCGAGGCCATGAAACAGGTATAGAAAATCCTTTTAAGTTTCAGCGAAGGCAAAATACACGCTTAGGGGAGTAAAAGCTTTCGTAATTGTTTGCACGTCTAAGATTTTGCTGGACACGCATTTCAGCATAAAGTGAATAATTTTATAGACTGATCGTAATATACTATTTTTTTGCGTTATATTCGGTTTTCTATATTACGCCAATTCTGAATCCACGAATGCACTGTTCCGTTTATTCCTTGCCGTGACACGACCCTACGTTGCGGTCGCAGCTGAATTCCCCGTCTATTTCGCATTCACTATGACGTTTCTCGTGTGGGCATCGGTGATGTGCGTAAAGCCCATACCAATTCACCTGGTCCTAAGTTTGCTACGCGACCAGGATTTACTTTACGTTTTATTAACAATGTATATACGGGCTATATTTATCATATGGCGCATGCATATGTCGGTGCATGCGTGCGATCCATGTCCGTTCCTGGAATTATGTTACGCACGAATATTATACATCGCCAAAACAATACGAAGGTGGGAATAGAATCCGATCTCCCGATTCACTTTCACTAGTCAATATATGTAATAGTCTTTTTTCAATTATTTGATATTAGTTACGTACTACCGTTCAATATTTGTTATTACATTGTTATCTACAAGCTTAATCGCCTTTTTTTAAGTTCGTGCAAATGCAATTCTCGTAAAAGCTTTTATATATATATATATATATAGATCGAAAGCGATATTGGCCAGGAGCTGTACATTACTCACAATTTGACGAAAATAAGTTCAAAAATGGGTATGATTTTGCGACGCTTTAATGCAATGGAGGAACGTGTAATAGAGGTAGGCGGACGATTTATACTATATGATTATTTATAACAATACAGAAGCCAACAATACTAATAAGATTTACTCTTATTAGGTTCTCTGCTCAGTACATCGATTCTATATTATTATGATCAATATTATACGTATCACTATCGAATAATAATATAATTGGGCATTCTATTAGATGATCATTTCAACAATACTTAAAAAATTACATTTTATTCATATAAGATATGCTCGATGGACGAAAATCTTAGGCAGACGAATGTTTGATTGTAACAAAAGAAAATTTATTTCCAAACAGATAGTCCGGATGGAGTACAATACTGAGAGCATAAAGATCGAGACTCCGAGTGATATAAACATCGAAGTAAAGAAAATTCTTGTAGCGGCAAAAAAGAAAGATCGAAACAATAGCAACGAACGCCCCAAATCACAGAAAAAAGGGAAAATATCTACATCGACGTATCGTGGTGTCAATGAACGGCATCCGCAGAATCTTCTAACGAAATTTTCCGCTGTGCCATCTCCAGTCCGTGGAAATTTTGATTATTTGGAGATTTCCAATTCCGAGATGTTGCAGTGTGAAAATCGTAACTGATGGACAAATCGACGGTATAATTGCTCAATGGAAAGCCAAACGAACGAAACTTTTACTGAACCCATTAGCTTTGGTTATCGCAGAACTCGGGATCATAAACTCATACTTTTTATAATACACATTGTTTTCTTTACCTCCGTGTGTGTACCTTCTTTATCTACGTGATAAAAATTCAATTTACTGCACGAAATAATATATTTTTAGTTAGCATGCATCATTGATAATATTGTTGATTTCATAATAATTTAAAATGGTAGCGTGAATTAGTGGACACCATGAAGGCAGGGATAGGAAAACGCCGTCTGTTTTCTCATTGGAAAAAAACTTCAAAATGCCCACCAATGAATAATCAAAGGTAATTCATAGCTACCCCAGAATAATATAAATTGCAAATAATCGTAATCATTATTGGTGCTTAATTATTTATTGATTTTCTCGAATGACCTACAATATTTGTTATGCATAACTGTCTTGAGAAAATAGGACAGAGTTTTCTATCGAATCAATTTACGTATTTGTACATTGATTCTTACATGTATATATTGTTTCATTAGATCTGGTACTCTTACATCAAGATAAAAACTTTTAATCAATAATTTACTATTTATATCAAGGAACACTGAACAAATATCGGAACGATATATAAGAAAGTAATCATTTTTTGCTTATTCACACCTATGGGTTTATGTATTTTTCGTATAATCACATTTCTCGGCCGACGTACGAGTGTAATCTTCGAGTTTTGGTTGTACAATTATCGTTGCCGAGGTATAAAGTAAAGTCTCGCGTTGTTGCAAGCTGAATCAATAGAAATTAATCACTCCACTAAATCCCTCATCGATCTCGTTCGAATTGCCCGAGTCGTGAGGTTGCATCATTTGTTTTTGCACCTGGATGTGATTCTTCTTCACAAAACTGTCGAAGTTTGTTCTGTCGATCTCATCGAAATTCCGCTTCGGCAAAAACACGTGAATACTCTTAACGGGCTTCGCGCGCATTGTTCTGCTTTTCGGCAACCTGCGAACAAATATTAATTAGTCGATTACAATAATTTATTACTCATATAACCGAGAATTTTTGACAATGGCCAGATCAAAAGTATCACCGATGACTGACTCGCAAAGTGAGCTAAATGTCCAGCCAAATTTCTGAACTCGAGATGTTTTTACTCCATATTCTTAAATAAGAAATCACTTCTTGTAATTGTAGTCTCTTATATCTTACAATGAGAGCTTTTGGTAACATGACGAAGTATAATTTTTCCAGCACGTACATTTTGGGCTATTGGACTTGAAAGTTACATACCGTCGACATAAAATTATACATGGTGAACACCTATAGTGCAATGCGAGCAGTGATATACATTTCAAGTCTTATAGCTGTATAAGTAATTAAGAATATTGTGGAGCCTTACATAAATGCTACCATAGCGAGAAAAATGTAATGCATTAGTATGTTGTTTTTTCCAAGCCGGTATGCAAAACTTGGGCCTGACCAGCTGACGCGTTCAAGAGTTATAAAACATTTGATTTGCAGTAGTTTTTCATGCGTTCTTTTAAAACCCTGTTTTATTCATAAATGTAAAAGAAGGCATAATGGAGAAATTGTAGAGAATGTTTGAAATTGTATGGATAATTTATTTATATAAACTTTCTAAACCTTTTGGAAAATTTGATAATCACTCACTGCATATTTGTACTTCCACTTATTTGAACCGTGCTAAAATGTTGCTTATTTGCTCATTCGACTCTCACATGCATCCTTACTAATTGCATGACAACGCTGTAAACGATTGACGACGACTTTGACAAAAATTAATTTTTTACCGCTGTATCAGCCCTTTGAAATCAATCAAATTACAAAACCGATCAAATTACAAAAAATGTCAGGAGGTAACTCCTAGCATTTTTTTCGTCACTCTAAAGGCAACGGAGTTATTTGGGGTGGTCACGTTAAATGGTCCACCATACATGACATCATGTGTTACGGACACGGTCTCACATACAGGCATTGAAACGACGGTAGAAGGGGAAGATTCACTTGGCGCCCAATTTTTGTTCAACTTCCGGCCGCATGGTGGGTATAGGAAAAGGGGTGTCGTGTGCGAAGAAGACTGCATTATCATATGTCTCTGCCGTGCGTACAACGCATGCGCTTTAGAATGCAATGTCTCGGTATACCGGTTCTTATTTCGTTTCCGCAAGAAATATCCATTGCACGGAAAGTAAATTAAAAAAGTATATATTTGCATGATAAAATGAATAAATTAATATATCCATTCTTAAAAATATAATCAAACCTACATAAACCGCGTGCAAAACTCAAGTGGCTATGATAAACGTGATTCATATTTTGTTCTTTTCATTACGACGGTAGTTGAACCGAATGGTGCCGCTGCGCACGCGTACCCCGAAAGTTCTGGATCGAATCTCAGGATACTTTTTTTTCCTTTCTCGTTATCAATACAGTATTTTAAATAAAAACTTCAGTATCACCAATTTACAATTAAACGCTTCTCAATTTTTTTATTTCATTATTTCCATTGATTTTTTTAAGTGAATTTATATAATCGATTTATAAATAATTTTTTTATTCATGTTATTGATTATTTTTATTCATGGATTTGATTTTTATTGATTGAGGCTTTTATAATTACAACAACGGCACTTGGTTCAGTAGAGCTGTAGGAGGTAATGTACGTCATGTTATGAATTAAGTTCATATTTATCGTTTCCGCTACTACTAGACAAAATTTAAATCTTATAAAATCAGTCCAAATTTATTCATATTGATATTAATATTTATAAATAGAAATATATTCAGCGGGAACATTTTGGATGATAATAAAAACAAGAAACTCTGCTAGAGTTAGTGAAACTGCTTTTAATGTTTAGTCAGTCTTCACCATTTTTTATTGGCCGCAGACTCTTTCGGCTTCTCGACATTTTGTTGTCGGGTAGTTTGTCGCATTCGGAGACATACATAATAAATAATCACATACGATAATATCGTAGATGCATGCTCTGCACACGGGAAAGTAAATTCGTAGGTTGACAAAACTTCTTCAACTGTGCTGTCAAAAACATCTCGATTAGTCGCATATTTAACGAAGCAAGATTCAATGAAACGAACAGAATTAACATTTTTCAAATTGGCGTAGTTTAATCCACCTCGAGATTTCCATTCGACTAATCAGGATACCGGAGATGGGCATGAGGCATCAAGTTGCACAGCTCGTTCGCAAATCGCTCGTGAGCCATACAATTCGACCACTTGTTTGCATAAGGGGGCGTACGCAAATTACGTAACGCAATTGGGGGGTGGGGGGTCCGGCCAGGCGTTACGGCCTACGTACGTGGGGGGAGAGGTGTCAAGGTTTGCGTTACGTCACGATTTTAGAACTGCCAGAAAAGCAAAATTGTTGCATGTTTCAGTTTTGAATTTAAAACTCGCGCGCAATCCTACCGCGGAAAGTTGAGAGCTTTCCATACGAAATGTCAGTTAAGGGGGAAGTGCCTGTGCAAGAACTTGCACAGTTTCTCTTTCCCTTGCCCACCGTCCCCAAGCAAAATTACGAAAAAAGAATTTTTCGTTTTATTTTGCAAGTTTTGAAAGTACATACCTTCAAAAATATGTTGTCAAAATGTTAAGTCACAAGTCCGAAAATTGACGGAGTTACAGTCACTTTAGTGAGAACAGGTAGCGCGACCGGTTAGTGCCCCCAGTCCCTACAGGTGTGGCATCGTTCACAATAGATAAAGCGCAGGCTCTTATTATTTTGTGAATCACAATGAAGATGAAGAACTGTTATATTGCCCGCGACCAGATACTTTAATGCACGTATCAATATTCTAGAAAAAAAAAACATAACTTTATATCAAGAAAAACGGAACGAAAACTTTGAACGCGGTTTTCTCGAAACTACTCTTTTCGACCTTGTCCCAGCGAATACTCAAAAACTTATCAACAGATTTTCAATTTTTTTGTTTGACATTTTGATAATTACTATTTTTAAAGACTGAATACAATGGGAAATTTTGCGTTTCGTAATTTGTGTACGCCTCTTAAGTAACCTGTGAAGTTACATAAATACATTAGCTAATACTGTGTCGGACAGTACACCGTTTTATACGTGGAAAGATATGATAAGTTTTAGTATATCAAAATGTTTGAGGCAGTATTGTTGGCTAGACCGCTGATGTGGAAGTGATTTTTAGGATGCGATAAGTGTTGAAATGTTCCAGTTTTGTTTTTGAAATTTTTCACATATGTTTTTGGTCATTCAAAAATATGTTCATGTACTTTTGACGTTTATCCACAACGATGCGCGGAAAACGCACCCAATTGGCGACCAGTGTTGTGAACTTGCATGAATCCGGATAAAAACCAACAACATTCTTAATATTATAGAATATGCAATGAAATTAGAACATATATCAAACTAAATTAAATATTTATCAGACGTGAAGGGGGTTTGCCGACGGCATTATAAAAAGAGTGAACTTACATGTTTAGTTCAGTCTCATGACGCCCCCTCCCCCCACCACAACGACACACAATGGTGGTGAGAAGAAAAAAAAGCTTGGACACTAGCCGGCCCACTCGCCGTCTATTAAAAACGACCGCCGTTTCAAGAACTGTATGTAAGACCGGTTACAGAGTAAGGCGTTTTGACAGCTCCAACGTCTAAACATGGTTGGTAAAAATGAATTCGACGAAGGTTCTTCGTGTCCCAAGTTTAGACCTCAAAAAGTTCCTCGAATACGTAAAAAGACCCTTTTCAAAGCTAAAAATAAATTGGACAAAGATTCTTCGCGTCGCAAGTTCAAATTATACTAAGGACAATAAAACGCCAAAAATATGGAATTCTCTTGCATCGAACACAGGTAAGGAAAATATGTATTTTTTTTCTATTGTTTTTTATTGTATCTGCTACGGCGAACGCTTCGCTAATTGTAGCTTCCATGTGCAGGGATTTCCCCTTTTTTTACATTTTCCACTATTTTCTCCAATCCACATCCCTAATCGATCCCCACCTTGCGGCTGCAGCCGACTTCCCTCTCTGTATCGCATTCCCCATGACATTTTCTGTCATGGGTATAGGGAAACTGCGGAAAACCTATACCAATACAGCCGGTCACGAGTTCGCTTCCCAGCCTCGGAGCTAGTCGCGTTTCGTCGAGAAATAGCTCACAGGCCACAGCCATTCACACCCGACACACACACACGTACCGGTCCGTGTGCGGGACATCCGTGTAGAACTGGAGCTACGTCACGCCTGTGTTTTTATTTGTCTCCGAAACTACGAAACGGTGATTCGAACCCACGACCTCCCGATGTGCTGATTTCAGAGGCAAGCGTGCTAACCACTAGACCAGCACATCGGTTTAAATCGTAAGGAAAATGTGTATTTTCAGGTACTGAAAAGACAGAAACATGAACTTTTTATTGCCTAGAGACAACAAAAAATGTATACCTGTTGGTATCGAGGGGCTGAAAATATCATTTAGTTTCAAGGACAACGAGTGATAAATAACGGAAGCATTAAGGGGCTATACCAGTGTGAACGCTGAACATTTAGGTGATTTTCAGGATTTTTTTGGAAGAAAAGTACTCAATTAAATGTTTAGGAAAATTAAGAATATATTTAGCTATATTTGACCTATATTACATCATTTTTTCATAGAAAAATATTGAGATCCAAGCGACTTATGCGCTGCCTTTCGGAGGCGCCAAAAAAAGTTCCTCCACTGCATGCTGACATGATTCTGGCCGATTGAGTAGCTGAAACCGAAAAAGGAAAAAATGTCGTTAAACCGGAAGGTATTTCCTGTATAATGACGTAGGATTTTCGAAAAATATCAAAATCTAACAAAATGGCGTAGTTATGAAAAAAGTCTGTTTTCTTGCCTATAAAATGGTCGTTTTTTTCAATGTCAAATCGTCAATTTTCATCCAATCAAAAATATTCTACGTCATTCACTGTTGTTATGGAATCGGCTTCGATTCGGCCAACGGAAGTTTCCAAGGTCGCGATGGAAATAAACGTTTTTCTGTTTTACGTTTCGATCCTCGATTCGGATCCTCTTCAGAATTTTATTTATTATTTTAGTAAGAAACGAAGTTGTTGTTTTAGGCGAGTCTTCGTTGCGGCGTCGCGTTTCCAATTTTTGAACGCTGCTAAGGTCATGTATCTGAAAAGTTGTAATATCTCCCCCAAGAAGGTCATAGTGTCAAGTTTATAGCCAGTCGTTTTCAGATTCAGTACGAGTTGTGTGCGGCCGTGTTGATGAATAACTGTTGTTATGGAATCGGCTTCGATTCCGCCAACGGAAGTTTCCAAGGTCGCGATGGAAATAAACGTTTTTCTGTTTTCCGTTTCGATCCTTGATTCGGATCCCCTTCAGATTCTTATTATTCTACGTCATTGTAGAGTAAATATATTCAAGAGTACTCAGTTCAAATTTCTAGTCAATCGGATAATTGCTCTTTGAGTTACAATGTCAGCAAATTTGAAAAATCTCATTTCGAGAAAAACGCGTTTAAAGATTTAACTATCAATTTTTGCAAGATAAAATGATAGAGATACGGCCTTGAAATTTTTACTGGATATTCTTGAAAGTCTAGACTGTCGAAAAAGGCAAAAAAATCGATTTTTTGGAAAGTGTCACACTGGTATAGCCCCTTAATAAGATAAGTGTCTAAGCATCGCCAAGCCAAATCTATAGATTTCCTTGCTGGATCGCAGACAACGAAAAGTTTCCACCTTCAGGTATCGAGAATAGTTGTTTTTCTCTCACATGTGCAATGGAAAATTCTTAGATAAATAGTGAACATGCAAAAAATGAATTTATTTTGAATCAAGTAAATGAAAAATATGCATCTTGAGTTAACGGAAACCAAAAAAATTGTTCAACGGCAATTATTTAACATAATATTTTACCTTAAACAGAATGGAAAACCAAAATATGAAACTTTCTTGCATCGAGCACAGGTAAAGGGAAGTTCATAAGCTCAAGTTAAAGTGTGCATAAGCTCATGTTGCAGTTTGCATCGTTCGAATGCAACATAAATCAATTATTTTTAATTATTTGAATCATTTTTGTCTGCGAAAATTACCCAAACGTTTTTACGTATTCTTATTAAAGATTTGCGACCTCAATTCGCAAAAACAAAGGCTTTGAATAAGTATAAAAATGAACAAACAATCGTTGCATTCCAACGATGCAAACTTGAACGTCATTGAATAGTCAAAAATATGATTTTTTCATACATTGCTCGAAGGCAATAAAAAATGCAAGTATCAAGGAGCGAAAGATATGGATTTGTCTCGCATCACCCATAATGACTAAAAAAATATCTGTAAGTGCTGGGAAGTCGAGTATATGGATTTGTCTGCTCGATTGCCGACAACAAAACATGAATACCTTTAGGTATCGTGAAGCCACAAATATGAATTTGTCTGGCATCGAATCTCCGCGATAAAAAATTCTCAGGCCTCAACTGTTGAAAGGACAAAATGTGTATACCTCGTAATTCACTCAGATAACAAATATTCATCTTTGGTTACTAAAATTCATTTGAAGACAAATAATACTTTACACTACAGAGAACAGAAAGTAAAAAATATGCAATTCTCTTGTATTGAACACAGGTAATGAAAAATGTATATTTTAAGGTACGGAAAAGTCAGAAATATGAACTTTCCATTGCTCGGAGACAACGAAAAATGTATGCTTGTACCTACAGAATTTTCCAATGCCTAAGTCCGGTGCAAGACAAATTCATACTTGTAGCCTTTCGTTCTTTGCGATTGAGCTAACAAATCCATAGATTTAGCTTTGCGATGCTGAAAGACATTTTTTATTAATAACGCTTGTCAAATCCATATATTAAGCGAAACAAATCCACATTTTCAGGCCTTCGATACCCATCGGAGAGCTGAAATATTTTATTTGTGAAAAAAGACGCCGGAAGTTTAGCTTCTAGACTACAGTACTGCCGTTAAAAAAGAAATGAAATCTCTTTGAAAAAGTTGCAAAAGTACGACAAGTCATAGAAAATCCCCTTGAAAACATTGTTGTTTGTTTACCTTTATAAAAAGTTATGAATTACCTTAAAAATAGTTTATATTAATTGTCATTCAAAAAATGGTTTTTAATTTTTTTTCTATTAATCATTCATGAAAAAAAAATTATGTTTTATAAAATAGCCAACTACCCAATACGTGTTATGCAAGTATACAAGAAATGTTGTACACACAATTGTTAAACCCTAGAAATAATCTTTTTTTGAAGGTTTTATTTTTATTGATAAAAATCACATCATGATAATCAATAAATGATATCACCGTAATAGGAAAATGCAATGTATGAACCACACCAGTACATGGGAAATGCCTTGCAAGTTCTTGGCGTGCATGGTTACGAAAAAATAGGTCACCGAAGGATTTCGACTTCGCGACTGCTCAACTCTCAGGTTCAGAACCGTGAAATTGCTTAGTCAAATGGTAACGATTGGAGATAGTATTTTCTAGATCATGGCAATTTGCTCGTTCTAGAAAGGCAATTTTCCATGATCGTATTTAAAAAAAGTAAAATTATCGTCCAACCTCTCCACATAACCATATTAAAGTTCGGTGTCAATGGGGAGGCTCCGCTCGCTTCCATGTTGGATACAGCTTCCATATACAATGCACCTTCTGCACGTGCTTGCAGCAATATATATTTAACAACACAAACGCTGGGAAAACATGGTTTTGTTATATAAATATTCGTGTGCAACGTGGAGACAGGGGCTATTACGCCTCGCGCGATATTTTCAGTACTCGTCTGAAATGAGCATCGCGCTCGTAAATATCTCACTTTGTCTCCTTAGTACACAATGTACTATTACGTAGAAAGTATTTGAACGCAACGGAATATTTCAATACCGATTTTCTCGACAACGGCGAAAAAGCGCATGTTACTGGTTTGCCACATAACACCTCTGTCCATGAGCTTTTATTACACGCAGTATGAATCGAATCTGAATTTGACAATTGACAGCCTCCCCTTGCATTGCCTGCAGTGTTTTGAGAAACCATGGCTGAGTATTTTAATATAACAATATTTCGACTGGTCTAAAAAAGACAAAAAATTGAACACCTTTTCGATTCAGTTCACGTTGAAATGTCATCAATATTCGCACCAAGTAGGGATTAGCAGTAATGAAAAATATGGTTCGGTTTTAAAATAGGATTTCTACTCGATGAGAATAAACGAGAAAAATGTTGGGTATATGTTTAAAACTGTTGTTGATCGATTTATACAGATAATTCGAAGGCCCAGATACCCGCATGTCGTTTTTTAACATCAAAATAAAAATGAGAATATCTGATTTATAAATTTATATGAATTTCGTGAACACGTTTATTCGACCCTAAAGTTTATTCAATGCCGAAATCAAGCTTTGCTGACAAATTTAGATAATTAAGGATTACATTTCAATCCATATTTGCTTGATAAGCATACATTTTATCTTCCCTTTTATGTGGAATATCAAACATTAGGAGAAACACTCAGATGTTTGTCAATTGTCAACGAAGTGGCAACTAGCGCCGGATGGTTGTTCAATCCAGTCATCAATGAATAATGGTGGGAGCGTTATATCATAGCGTTGTCATAGCATTAGCGAAAATATTGATACGTTTAACCTGCATAATATGCATATCGTAGCGTTCACCGACAGTGAAATATATTTTCCATATTTACGAGATGTTTTTTACTCAGCAGTTATTTTTTCCGGGATGATTAAGAAATACATTTTTATCTTAGTTCCAACGTATACCTCTGCGGGTTCTTCCGCACTACACCTTCCCAATTGAACTCTTTCCCTATCACTCTCTACTCGCACTTTGCTAATTTAATCTAATGTGCGTTACGTCTACAGCCGTCGCAAGCTATACTATACCGCATTTCTCGAGGGTACGGGGAAACTGGAAAACCCGTATCGGTATAGACGGCCGCATAATTTCCTGATACTTTAATGGACGGAATTTTACTCAAGTATCCATACCAAGTTCACAAAAGTATTGGCTTTCCACTCACTAGTGGATGCGCCAACCAGTGCACGGCTAAGCGGTCTCCGCCCCCAGTATCGTCTATGCACAACGCTGCTTAAGGATGTAGTCTGGTGTTCAGGCCCGTTTGGGAAGCGTATTTCAGCATTTTTTTATACTCATTTTTACACATTTTTACAATTGTTTTTTTAGTAAAAATAGACACCTTTAAATGGAGGTAGGTGGGTGGTGCGGATGATTACGGCATTTAGAATAATCTTAAACCAAAAAAAAAAATTGATTATTGTCCTGTATACTTGTGGCTCCGTCCCGTACTAGATATACACATTTAGGTTGATAAATAACAAAATGGCGGATTTGTCAAAAAATCGTGATTGTTTTCGTTGGAAATCGGTGAAAAGAAGAAATTATTATTATAATAAAGTAATTTTAGTACCCGACGGAGCCATTGTTGTGTAGAATAACGTGTGCAAAAATGAAAGCAATCAGTTGGATAGAATTTTTGTAATCACCCGCGCCGCTTACAAAAATATTGTTTTGAGAAAAAGGCGTTTAAAGTTTTGATTCGAGATTTAATATAAAAAATGTACACTTACACTAATCAGCTATGCCTGGTGCATAGAGTAAACCTTCCGTTTCTTCAAAGGCATCGTTTTCAGCTAATTTTTCTGCCCTGCGAGATGCCCTGGCCATTTTTGAAGCGTCAAATGTTTCTTTCTCCGCCCTCATAATTCGATGGTTGTCGTACGTCGGAGCGTAAGCCATAAGTTTCGGGCCGATTTGTACACCCATGACCTCCACAATTTTCAAGACATGCATAAATCTTTTATTGAATATGCATGCAGCTGTTAGTGTAGTAACTTCTGATGCCTTTTTTCCGACGAAAATACGCTTCGGAGCCAAACTCCATTCGCAGTGGTTGAAGCTCTCGTTGTTATTTTGCGTATTCTTTCCTAAGCATCTTTTCAACAGATTATTCGACGATAATTCTTCGTATATTGGCTTTAATATCTTTACAGTAACGCCATCGAATGCGGGTGGGTGTGTAAAAGTACTTTCTTGATCTTGGGCTTTGAGTTTTTGATATTCGCGCCCGGAAGTCGGGCCCTCTGGGAAGTAAAAGTATGGTGGATTTTTGTCTGTGGAGGTGGTAGAACGTTGCTCATACAGCTTTCTTTATTTCTTCAACGGAATCTAAGTATCTCTAAATTGCTAATCCATAGTACGTGCTCAGATTTATCATTAATTTGTTAGTTGACGAGAGTGTCTTCATTTTTACAACATCACTATTGGCAGATGAATCGCTTTTTCTTTTACATTTTTTCGCTACAACTCCATCTCTTTTTCTTCAGCTTTTCTTATTTTTTCAGCTTCTCCGAGTTGTTTCTTGGCTTTCAAAAACTGCGTAAGTGATTTTTTGGCTTCTTTTACACGTCTATACATTCCTTTTATGACGTGCAATGTACATTCTTTGTTTTCAACTTCAGGATTGCTGTCGAAAGGATCAGCTTCCAATCAATTTGTAATTGTTTTTGAATTACCATCGCCGATGTATCGTTTATATTTAACACCAAACCATTTTTTCAGTTTCTCGGGAAAACTTCAGTTTCTTCTTTTCCTGACCATTCTTCACAAGCTTTACATCGTTTGGATTCCACTATCACGTTCATAATTTTATTCGAGTATTTTCCGATTAACCAAATAATACCTAAAAGTGATGCGAATCCAGGCTTCGCCCATGAACTATCCCGGCCAGAAACCGGGATCTCGTTTTCAGCATAGCCATTTTCAACGTTTTTCTGTTTTTCTTCTTTCACTGCTTTTTTAAAACCCATCGCAGTTACGACTTCTACGGCACTATGTAAATGTTGACGTAATGCGTAATAACCACTTTTATTAATTCCAGTACTTAATTCTATTATTGAACAAAAAACGTACATGCCAACCAAACCGACGCCAAGTAGCCGCATAGCAAAACAAAATGAAAACACGCCTGTTGATTTCGTATGTATTTTTTATCATTGGACAATGGTTAATTGTAAATTCTTGGCAAGGACACTTCACAACTACTTTAAAACGCAAACCTTGCGGAAGTTTGTAAAAAAAATGTAGATCGCTATCATACAATTTACACTTCACTAATGATTACGATGCTGTAAAAACTAAACTGGAACTCAGCAAACTATAATGAAAACTATCGGCGTAGGCTACCTCGAAATCACTTCAAACTTCAACTGCCGATTTGCTTCGAAATAAATATCTCCAAAAATCAGTTTTCTCCCTTTCTCTTTGAAACAGGTTAGACATTGTAGAAATATACACGACAGCTATACACAGGTATAAGAGTAACGTAACAACGTACGGTCCCGGCGTGTTCTCGACTATGGGCTATAGCTTCGCGAATATTTCGTCTTTTGGTCTAAAATTTTTGCAGGATACTCTCAATATATTATACTTTCAAAACATGTAAAAAAATCGTATTTTCGAAGCCCGAATACCAGCCTACATCCTTAACTCGAAGTACCGACGAAACGAACCCCGACCGCTTATCCACTAGTGTCGGGTGATTAAGAAGCGTACATATTAAATCAAGATAAGCACGTTAAATTTAACTTAAATTGTGATTTTCCATATACGGCTTTTTCAGCGAATCGTGACTGAATTATTCTGTCGGTATCACTTTTAGTAATGACTTCGTTGTGACAAGACAATTATTATCGCCTCATTCTATTAATCATTAGAAATGCTTAACACGTTGCTTCATTTATCTAAAGTATTTTTTTTCTATTAGTTAATCTAATTAGTTCTCTCAGTAATTTATTTGTTTGGAATTGTAGAAAATCTTTTTGTTGGCATATATTTAAGGTTGAAGTATTCGTCAGAGGGCTTGAACTTACGTGCGTGAATCAGATTTTTTACTCTGGCCAAAGGTCGCGCCGGACAGGGAATCAAGACTCGTGCGCTCCAATCGCATGAGGTCGCCATCCATTCGGGGATGATAATTTTGAAATCGTGGTTCACCTACGTAGTATAGGATAAAAAACATCAAATATAATCGAAATATTGTTGTCAGATACACTACAGCAATGTATGTTTTCTCATGTAACTATTATTTAAATTATTTTTTTGTTTTGTTACTTCTTTGCACATTAATGTTAATTTCATCATTTTTCTTTAGAAATAAGCTATTTGAAAATTTGCATGATGTTTATTTTATTCCGATATATCCACTGGTGGGGTATCAACGATCTATGTAACATGGGCATGAAGAAATATTTGCGATAAAAGAAAATGATCTTCATTGCTCAGTGCAGTTTTTATTGATATGTTCGTTTTTTTATTTAAATATACAATTTTCATCATTATTACAAATAGACTGATCGCATATTTGACAAGTAGAACAGGCGTGGTTTTCGTAGCTTTTGGATGCTGGAGCATCGTGTATATATAATTTTTCTATTCGTTACACGATTTTTGCTCTTTCATTAAGCGCAGACTTCATTTTTATTTGATTCTGAATCCGCTTAAATCGCTTATTATTTTTTTTCTCCGCAGTTGTTTATTAGTGAAGAAAATTCTCCTAATCGTCCAAACGAAGAATTCTGTATTCTCCAAGATCGCCCGTATTTCCAACGGAAATTCCACCGCCGCTGGCATCGATGTTTCTCATTTGCTTGCTCAATTGATTGTCACTCCGGGCCAATTTTTCGTCGCCGAATGAATCGAGTTGTTGCGCGTTTACGCGATTCACAAAATTCAAATGGGAAGTGAATCCCGAATCATCGCGATCATTAACAACTCTGGCCCACGGTCTCTTATTCCAGGGAGATCTATCGTTCTTCTCAAACTGCGATTCCGCTATCAAATCACCACCAGCATTGTCCTCGAACCAGGAGCCAAGATCTCTGTCGTCGACGATGGCGTCTCTAGTGCTAGTAGCGGAGTCCACGTTTTCGTTGATCATCTTCAATTTTACGGATTTATTCGGAATTTGATTCTTTCTGGATTTTTCGGGATACTTAACATCGCGCAACAAATTTCCACCCCCGATATGATCTAAATTTCGCAGGAGATATCCACCGCCGATGTGATCCAGGTTTCTTCCTACTTTTCTCATTATTTCCTCCCGAGGAAGTTTCGATGATGGGTCTGAAAAATACAATCACTCATTTTTGTACACTCTTTGATTGCCCTCGAAACTAGGGGCCTGCATTCGAACTTAAGTGATTACTTTTTAATCAATATCATTTAAAAATGCGCTTTGTTAAAGTTTATATGTATTTTTCAGATTTTAAAACGCAACGTCATGAATTCGAATTTGAAAATAATCTGGAATATCGAATTTATTTCTGGATTGATTCTTGAATTGATTCTATTTACATACAATCAAATTTACATTGATTTGTATGTAAACAAAAAATATTTGAGGGCGAATTTAACATGAAAAAGATTTTTTATGTTAATTTTCTCATGCAAAAACATATTGTAACGAACAATTATTCAAAGCGTGCATTTGTCGCTTACCTCATATCGTTTTTAAGACCTGCGTTGATGCAATCAACGTTTTTTATTTCTAATGCGGAATCAACATCAACAAATGATGGAGCAACGAAACACTAAGAGCAAGAATTTTTTTGAGCAAAGCCAAAATGATTAGTAGAAAGATCACAAACACATGGGCAGACATAAATACAAACACATCTTTCTGGCTGTAGTTTCCAACGGTAGTTAAGAGCGCAGGTCACCAGGAGTTTGATTTGACGTATCCTGCACAAAAGTAGCCACATCGAGTTGTTGGCATATGGCTAAACACAATTTTTTAATGAGTTTACTACAATAATTTATGATATTCGTAATAATAGTTCCAGTATGGTGATTAGGAATACCGAAATTCACATGTCAAGTATTGAAATTCAAATTAAATGAGTGTCGCCGGAATGAAACTGAAATAACTCGAAAAAGAGAAGAAAAACCAAAATCGCTAGAAGACGTTCCGACCGAATCCAAAAGGCAAGTCCAATTGTCGGAACTTCTATTTTTTTGTGATAGACTCATATTCTACCTAAAAAATAATAAATTGCAGTTCGCCTTATTTTTTAAATTTAATCGATAGGAATTATTTGCAACGAATGAACTAAACAAATCATAACAAATGCTCGAAGCGATGGGCTTTCATTTACAAACACTTCTTAAGGTATTCCTTTCACGGACCCGAATATTTAAAATTTAACTGATTGTCGTCTATAACGAAGTAAAAATATATCCCAGTATACTGGTAAAACTTCAATCCAAGTTACCGAACTGTTAACAAAATATTACGACTGCAAACATCGTCTCATTTACACGACGCTTTATGGAGATAACACGGTAGCCACGTATCTATCTAATAATTCATGCACTAAATAACTGTAGATGCCTCATATCAACTGCTCACGCGTGAAAAAATCGAAAGATTTCACAACGACAATAAAAATGGGGGTTCGCCGAATGTTTAAAGAAAATGTTAATTATAAAACTTTGAAAAATGTGTCTGCAGAGGAACTTTTGGAGCCGCAACTTTTCAGAGAAAATGTAAAAATGTCTAAATCCACCTAAATTTATTCCAGTTTATGTAGTTGGGTATAATAATTGATTGTGACTCATTTTTATTAAGCGTCACTGTAATACTCTAATGATTCAGAAAGGCCCTCCTTATGTCCCACAAAATACGGCGGTCCGCGAAAGGAATACCTTGAGGGCATGTCACACGCCAGAAAATTTCGACGCTGCGTCTCCTCGCGACGGAAGTGCGACTCGTCGGGCGACGATTGCTGCGCGCGCGTGTGTGTATTCGCTACGCCGTCCGCGTGCATAAAGAAATAGCCTTCTCGCACGCAGTTCGGTCGTCGCGAAACACACGCTATAGATATACTCGTATATATACGTGTGTGTATCGAACGATAGACACAACTAAATTTAGCGACCATAGCACGCTTCGTAGCATGCGCTCGCTTTTTAGAAGAGCAGTGAAAATGTCTTGCATCGAACATTGTATTGACAAATGGGCTCGAATCGATTTCTTGTTTGGACGATCGGCATCGGTCGAATTTTGAACACGGTTAAAGTGGGCGGTGACATTGTACCATATTTGTCTATTAATTTCAAGAACAAGCTCGACCACGATTTGCATTCTCGAGGCCGCTTATCGTCGACGAATTTTATTTCTGCTAAAATCTCGAGCAAGCGAAGTCGCTCGAGACTCACTCAGCAAAAGAGTGGTAAAATTTTACAAAATGCTCATTGCTTAAACAAATACGTTCGGAATTTTTTGTCTCTACCGTGGTTCATCTTCGGCAGGTTCTCCGGGGATCGAATTCTTGAGCAGTGGAGATGCTACTCTTGCTATGCGGAAGGGAGGTGAAATTTTTCCATCGCGAATTGTTTAAACGAATGGACTCGACTCGATTTTTTTTATCGACGACGGTCATCGGTGGAAATTTGATTGCGGTTGAACTGTTTGGAAAATGAAGTTTGCTAGAGACTCGTCCAGTGGAAAGGTGGTGACGTTTCCCCATCCTTTTTTTAATTAACTTTAACAAATAAGCTCGAGCACGTTTCATATTCTCGATGAAATTTATCGTCGATGAATTCGATATCGGCCAAATTTTCGAGCGAGCGAGATCGCCCGAGACTCAATCTGCGATAGAGTGGTAAAACTTAGATATCTAAGATAAGATAACTACCTTTGATAACTAAGATAGACTTCTAGATAACCTGATACTTAAAAGGCAGACGGTATTTCAGATAACCCGATGAAGAAAAGGCAGACGTTAGGTAAGGAAACCTGATCGATGGCTGGGGAAACAAAAATGACGCGAATTAGCTAACCCGATACTCGTAAGGCAGACGACCGGTCAGATAACCCGATCGATGGCTAGGGACCAAAAGATAACGGCGATAGATAAACCAACAACTGAACGGCAGACGGTAGGTCCCGTAACCCGATCGATGGCTAGGGAACAAAAAATAACGCAGATAGATAACCCGATATTTAAAAGGCAGACAGTGGGGTAAGAGAACCGGATCGGCTGCTGTGAAACTGAAAAGCACACCAACAAGATAACCCGATCCTTGATAGGCAGAAGGTAGTATAAACAACGCTGCTAGTATAAAAAAATTGAATATTGAACATTCAAAAAAAAATTTCGTAGGTTATTCATTCTATTACCTCAGTAATAGGAGTCAACAGTGCAAATACGTTCGCGAATTCCTTATCCGAAATGTAACATTAACACAGCTACTGCGATGAAAAACTTTCGTACAGGAAAGACTCATACCTGAAATGTGCATCAAGCCTTGATACAAAAATAGTAAAGCCCATAATACAAAAATCTAAACTTTCTATCATTGCTATTCCAGCATAGAAAACATGTAAAAACCCATTCGCCCGTTACTGATTTGATTCCCTTAGCGATCAGAGTCAACGCTGCAAATACCTTCTCGAATACTTTCACCGAAAAGTAATATTCATACCTTTGCCGTGTTGAACATAAAAAAACACATTTTCTGGTTGGCGATCACGAGACGCGGTAGCGTCTTGACGCGAAGTAATAAAACAAAAATTCGACACCACTGATCAACGCCACCACCTCGCCGCGCCACTTTGTGCAGTAAGATGGGCTTTTAGCAGACGATTTTTAACCTTGCCTCGACATTACGGGAAAACGCGGCGACAAATCGAAAATCTAATGACATTTTACCAATGTAATGTGATATTTTCCTATCGATTTTGTTTGGGTTCTTTTCGATTCGTCCACTCGATTTTTTACCCTAAAACTTGTTCTACAATCGTTCATTGAATGGAATAAAGTCATGGGTTCATGTCATAAATATGGTACATACGCCCTTTTGAGAGTTGATTAACACTTTAGCGCAACAGCGCAGTAGACGCCTTTGAGAGGCTTTGCGCAGCCTCGAGACCGGCTCGAGACCGTAGTATTGCCTGCTACTAGTGTCTTTGTTTTAACGTGTACCATTATTTTGACAGCTTAACCCCTAAGTAGGGTCAGGCTGTGCTGAAAATATAAAATTTGTATTATTCAATGTGAAAAAGTTTTAAGTATAAAGGATAAGTGCAAAGAAAAAAACAGTTGGCCCTTTTTAGAGCCATATTAGTTTTACGCAGGTTGTAACCTCAAGAAAAAAAAACAAACGGCTCTTTTCGGAGCCAAAAATAAATTTGTCGAAGGTCCTTTACATGGCAGATTCAGACCTCAGGAAATTCTCTGAAATTATGGATCGGACGGCAATAATCGATTTACGTAATAACGGACAAAATAAAGGCCAGAAATATGTAATTCTCTGGCATCGAATAAAGGTAAGAAAAAATCATGTACTGGAAAGTGAAGATGAAAAAAAAGAACAGTGTCCTTCAATATCGTCGGATAAAATGATCCTTATACCCGTGCAGAATTGTAGCCGGGCATTCCCTACTTTGTATCCGGCCCTGGCCAGACTTGCCTTGTCGGATTTACCTGACCAGGCCCTCCCATGGAACAAACCGGGAAGATCACAAAATAATTATTTTTTTTCGGCTTACCCTCTGTGTTTGGAAATTAAAATCTTCTGCCCGGGATACATTGGGAACAAGTGCATTTTCGCGTAATATCGACGTGGCCAGAACATTTACCTGTTCTGAAAAGTGGAGCCTGTCTTTAAAAACTAAAGAAAAGCTACTTTGCTTGTCACCTCATCAAAGATATTTATAATTGATTGGGATGAAACTAATACATCTGTTGGAATTCTATTCACCATTAAAAGTATTTATTTCATTAATAATAATCAACAAGGATAACAATGCTTATCATAAATACCGGGATTACGATAACTAATGATTCGAGCGTAAAGAATAGCCATATTATTTTTTGAGGTAAAAAAGTAAAGCAGGTCATTCGTGGTTTTTTGAACTCCTTGTCGCCATGTTGGGAAATATCAATGTTCTGGCCGGGAAGACATTACCTGAATGTATTTCGCCAACAATCGGCCAGGTGACTACAAGCGAAGCTCTTCGTGTAAGCAAGGTACCATCGTGCGAGGATCAAAGTTTGTCCTGTGAGTTGTACCACGTACAGCAGTGCTATGCTTACAGCGTGCACTTACGCTTATGATTTTGCGATACTTGCGAAATAACCCTTAGCACTCTGGATCTTTTTCGCTCGGATAGTGATCTGTGTACGTTTTTCTGTCTCTTTGCCTATCAGGAAATGCGAGCAAGCGTATGTATACACTCATATACTACCTTAGCAAGTAGATAACCAGCAAACAATAGGTTGTCGAAATACTAAGTTGAATATACTTTCGATTTTACCTCCTCAAGGATTCCAAAAACGCTGAAACGTAATTTTTTATTTCCTCGTTTGTTCGTAGTTATTTCCCAATCTATTCCCTACAACTTTCCTGCTCACTTACCGCTTGTTCGCCGGCCCGTTCCTGATCAGTTCGCCAGAGAGGGAACAGCGGATCGGGACCTAGCCTTACATCTGTTACATTGCGAACCTATTCCAGGGTGGAAGGCCCAACCAGAGCCTGATATTATCTAGGGAAGCCAGATCAGGGGCAATACTTTTTCCCGACTCAAATTTCTACACGCGTAGTCTCATTAATTGAAGAATCATTCGCGACCATTGCGGGAGTATTGCGTTATGCAAAAATTCAAGAGTCCAAAGTACCAACATTCGCCAAGAAAGGGGCCGCCCCACGTGCTGCAGTTCACGGTGACCTGCAGCATTGGCTAGCTCGAAGTGGAGGAATTTGCGAACTCAAAGAAAAGCACGAAGCACGTTATGGCCCAAGCGATGCTTGAAAAACTTCTGAGAAGTACGAGTTTCGAAAAGTCACACTACCTGATGACCGACGATGCCCCGCAACCTGCAATCGACATCACCGAGTACATAGTAAAGCTCAACGTGCTGTACCTGAAGTTAGAAAATCCGTCGATAGCGGTTCACGATTCGGCGGGCAGAGCGAAGAGTCTATCCCGATCTGAAGAATTACAGCGGTATAAAGAGAACCCCGATGATGACGCACCTTAATGCGACTCTCGGTAATTCTCATCTGATTAAAAAAAATAGCTACGAGCCACTCGTCAGGCTAGCCGCAGTTAAGCTCATCAACGAGAATCGATGCCCCGGCTCGATGAGACTAGCAAACAAACGGAGACCCTCGACGACGTGACGAGCTTCCTCGGCTTCAACGTTGAGGACGATATCCTCTCGAATACCCCCGAGCCCATCATCGTAGTATGCATAAGGTTTACTCTGGATGCCTGGATGCTTAATTTATTCGATTAAAATGCCTTTGACAATTTCGATTATATTGATGTTCTTTTAGATCTTCAACATAATTTAAGAAAACAAATTTTCAATTTTATAAGATTAATAGAAATTTAGAAAACCGTTTATGCTACAACTAATGCTGCGGATTCTATTTCCCAGGTTTTGATCAATTCAAATATCTGAAAATAATTTTCCCTGCTCAATACGAATTTGAAACTATAAACGTATAGTTTTTTTCAGACATATTTGAAATTCACTTCTCTTTAAACTGAACCTCAAAGAAAAAACTGATTTTTTTCCTTCCAAAAAGATATGAAATCCCTTTTAAAAACATCGACGAAGTAAAAAAAAAAGAACGCCAAGTAAAAAAAATTGCCCCGATGATATTGTCGCTGGTTTTACCATATTAAAAAATCTGATACATCTTAGAATATTTTTTATTTAAATTGTAACAATGGTTTCATTATATCTTTTCAATTCAAATGTACACAAAATGTGTAATAACCTTTTATAGAATAGTGAAGGAACTTTACTGAACATTTTGTGAACAAAATCATTTAACCTTAGGAATAAAATTTTTGTGAATGTTTTTTTATCCCATACCATCTTACTATTGTAACAAAATTTGATATCACCATTATTTAAAAGTCCAACGTAAGTACCTCACAAATATACTGGAAATGCTGTGCAACGAGTTGGCGTGCATGGTAAAGACAAAAAGCTCGCGAAGATACAATATTTTTCGTTCCATCTGCCTCCATAAATAAGATTTGCGACAATGTATATATATTTTAATTTGTAATGGCACATCAACCGCCAGGGTATTAATGATGGGATTACTGCCTCTTGCGTTAGTGTGATTCGGAAAAAATGATATTGATATATAGTGTTATCGGTGTGTACTTCGCTCCATTCAATAATAACTCAATAATAAGTAACTCATGTTACCGTGTCGGAGCTACGTTATATCCACTACTAATAAATATGCGACTGTCCTGGGACAAAACATCGAGTCTAGCGTCATAAGTATCACGAATTACGAATTGTATTTCGACTTTTATAATTGATTTGTTTCAGCCGTACAGGGCCTTCCCCTTTTTACGTGCCCCAATCCGCGTCAACTTCGTTCGACCTCCCACCCCGCCGCCCTGTATATCCCATTTCACAACTATCCCGTCTATCTCCCATTCCACCCCCACCAAGGCTTCCGCCTTGCGGCCGCAGTCGACTTCCCCCTCTCTATCGTATTCACTATGACATATCTGCCATGGGCATAAGGAAACTGCGGAAAACCTGTACCTATATAGCCGGTCCCAAGTTCGCCACCCAGTCACGGAACTAGTTGTCTTTCGCCGAGAAGTGTCGAAGAAAAACACTTTACGACGAATGTAACGAGACTGGAATTCGAACCTGCGACATGCCCAATCCGCTGGCCAGCACGCTAACCACTGGACCAATGCACCGTATTATTTTCACTGTAATAATAAATTGTATTAATTTATTTATGCAATTCCCGTTTTTTATGGGCATTTATGCTTTTTTAACCTGCGCGTTAAGTAGTTGAGAAGACGAAATCCTTTGCCAAACTTTTTGATGTTCACCATGCACGCCAAGTCGTTGCTCAGCATTTCCGGTGTACTTTTGTGGTACTTCCAATGTACTTCCATATAATGGTGATAGTAACTTTTGTTACAGCAGCAAGATAACTTTTTTTAATGAAAATAAACTATTCATTGGGTGTACAACTTAATTCGGTCCGTTTTTTTGCTTAAAATACGCACTTATTTTAATGAGAAAATGAATTAATACATTAATCAAAATATTGTCCATCGCTAGCTACTACTTTTCCCCATCTTTCTGGTAATTCATGAATTCCGTCGCAGAAGAAGCGTTCATCTTTTGAAGCCAAGAATGAATCGAGCCAATTTTCGATACCCTGTTGTGACGTGAAGCGTATTCCAGTCAAAGCGTTCTGCATCGATCGAAACAAATGGTAGTCGGAAGGGGCAAGGTTTGGGCTATATGGCGGGTGAGCCAGAATTTCCCACCCGCTATTTTCCAAATAGTTTTAACCACAATAGCAACGTGAGGCCGAGCGTTGTCATGTTAAAAGATTATAGACTCGTGTCTGGTTGCATATTCTGGACGGTTTTCGGCTATTGCTCGCTTTAAACGGATCAATTGTTGCCTGTAGAAGTCTCCCGTGATGGTTTGACCAGCATTCGGAGGGCTTCAGCTGTACTTTTCTACCAATTGAAACAAAAAATCAACACTTCCCGCAAATGGTGCTTATTTGGGACGAAATTTAACATTTTCACCGCAGTAAAAATTAGACTTGATGCGCAAAACTCAAAGGTCTGTAAACGATATTTAGTTAAGAGATGTTGATACTTCACGATACAGCAAAAATCAGCTGTTGCCGTCAACCATTTATAGCACCTAGAGCCATCTTTTGAAAACAGACCGAACTAAGTTGTACACCTACTACAAAAATATGATTCCTAAGGTTTAATAATTTTGTTTACAACATTTTTAGTAAACTTGCTTGGCTATTTTATAAAAAGTCATTTTACTTTTTTTGTACATTTGAATTGAAAAGAAATAATAAACCGTTCATTTAAATTTAAATAAAAAATATTCTAAGATAAATCAGAATTTTTAATATGGTAAAACAAGCGATAGTCTTTTCGGGGGATTTTTTATTACTTATTTGATTTACGCAGCCATAACGGTGAATACTGGATATATTTCCCCAAATTCCGTCTCCAACATGTTACATTCACACCACTATCGTATTTAACAACTTTAGTATATTGTATTTACTTTAGTAAATTGTATCATATACGTAGTGGAATACAAAATTATTCATTTGAATTCCTTGTATTATTACTATTTCAGCATGGAAAACATTTGATACGCCATTCGTAGTTTACTGATCTGTTTAAGCCAGTAGTCAGAGTCAGCACTGCAATTACTTCCTTCAATTCCTTCACCGATTAGAAAATTTCAGAATACTCTTGTGCTGAGCACTTAAAAACCCCATTCGCAGGTTATACGGTTCCTCAGCGACTGACTCAGCGATGACTGTCAATAATAGACATAATTCTCTGAATTCATTCTCCGATAGGTGACATCCAACAAAGCTGCTATATTGAAGAACTGTTCTACAGAAAAGACTCATCATACTCGGTAGTATGCATGGATTCTTAGCACAGAAGAAGTAGAGCACACGATCACGAATCTAAATATTTTGCATTATTACTGCTCCATCAAGGAACATATTTCAAACCTATTCGCAGGTTACTGAGCTGTTTTTTTTCAACAATCAGAGTCAGTGCTGCAGATACTTCCACGAATTCTTTCACCAACAAATAGTCGCATTATCGATGTGTTGAACATTTAAAAAGCCCATACGCAGGTTATGGCTTACTTTCGTTAGCATTTAGAGTCAACGGTGGATTCTATTCCCTGAATTCCTTCTCCGACGTGTAACATTTACACCGGTACTATGTTGAAGAGCTGTTGTACAGGAAATACTCATACGCGACACTATCCATGAAATCTTGGAACAGAAAGAGTAAATCCCACAATCACGAATCCAATTTTTTTGGATTATTACTAGGGGAAAGATTTACGAGATGATAACCGTAAGGGGGAATGCTCGTAATTTTAAAGATATTCAACATAATTAAGATCCGAAAGCGTTTACTACCGGCATATTTATCTATCTTACGATTGGCATATTCGAAATATTCAATTTATTAGGGTTTCAATAAAGAGATTTCCTTTTTTTAAACCTTACATAAGGATCGTCTTGGACACCCCGGTGTTGAATATGATCCCCCGAATCATCTTGCTGCCATTTTGGGATTTTTGTTTGTTTTGGAGAACTTAGGTCAATACAAATAAAAATTTGCTCGAGTTTACAACACTTTTCTATATATTAATCATAGGTATATAACATAAACAGAGCGTACAAGTTAAATTACCTTCATATTATAAGTTTTATCTCACCCAAACAGAATTAATCTAAACCAGTCATACAACCAACCTTAAATCACTTAGCTTTATCAATTATTATTTGTGAGATCAATTATACATTAGTAATGTAATTTGAACATAAGTAGACCATATATTCAACCAAAATAAAGTAGGTACGTTATTTGTGTACAAGATGATCCCTAGGGGTCATTTTGTACACCTAGTACATATTGTAAACCTTGTACACCATCTTGCCCCCAACTCAACTTTTTTATTCATTGCCTGGTAATATAACATGTAAGTATTCCCTGTTACCATGTCAACCAAAACCCAAATTGAGCATATTACAAAGCCACCAACACAACAATGATTGCAACTGGCAGTATACAATAAAAGTTACCTAAGCTTAAGGCAGAACGCGCACCCGCTCTTGATTTCTATAGATTTTGTTCAACTTTTAACCAAATATTGTTCATATCATTATGCATATTTGAGTGAAATTTCAAAACAGTTGACTATTTAGATTGGGAGATGATGGGTATCAAAATTGAAACTTTTAACACTGCAGGCTCTGCATTGAAATTTAGACAGAATAATTTTCCATGAAAAATATTTGTCCCCTATAATAAGAAGACATACGGCAACACCGCATCGTTCCACGTATCCAATAACGTAAGTTTGCGCGGCATTTAAAAAATAATACTGCATCGAAATTTTTTATCTGGAAGTAATTTTTAATCGAACAAAGTTTTTAATGAGTTATGAATTAACCAACATTTGAATTTGTTAATGAAGATAGCATAAACAATATAAAATATTAATATTTATAACGTAAATGTTTTTTTTTGTGATAAAAGTTTTTAACTTTAGGAACAGGATAATTATTTTTTGGTATATAGTAAAGGCAATCCAAACTTTTTTCTCTCTTTCCCTAACTAGTTTGCTATCTAGACATTTTTTTTTATTTCCTCCCATCGGTCTTGTAGGCCAATTAAAATTATGTTTTTGAAGGAAACTGCAGAAGCAACGCGAAATAAAGTAAATGGCATCAAAGAACAGGAAAATTGGTTTCATCCTTCATTGGTAAAAAGGCCATACAAAACGGTTTAAGTAAGAAATTGGGACTTTTGATTAATCAGCCGAAACAAGGATATGGTAGCATCAATTACAGTAATACTGCTCGTTGTTTTTTTTTTCTCTAAAAATTCTAGTATTTTCGCATCCACAACAGGACTGGATGAAGATCTAATCAAAAGATTCTACATAATATTGAAAGTAATATTGTCCGGTTTTGAAGTAAATGTGAATACATTTTAAGAATACGCTTTAGCTACAGCCCGCAAAGTCGTGTTATTATATCCTTGGTATTACATGCCCACTACCGTACACAAACTTTTAATTCACGGGCCAGAAATAATAGAATTTTTTATGCTGCCAATAGAACAAGCGTCAGAAGTAGCCCTGGAATCTTGTAATAAATATATAAAATTATTTAGACAAGACTTCTCACGAAAATGCGGTAGAAGACAAAATATAAATATAATATGGGTGCTAGTAAAGTCAGGTAAATCAGTATCGCGTGAAGTAGTCGCGTTGTTGAACTCGCCAACTGTTGACGAAACAAACGTGGTTATAATAACTAACTCTAGTGATAATTGTGACAATAGCGATTCCACAGATAGCGAGTACACTTTCTATGCTGATATAATGTAATATTTGTTCTAATTTTTCATTGAATAAGCATTTATATTTGAATTTGTATTATTTATTTCTATACCTTACCCATCTCCTATATCCCACATGTATGTAATAATACATTGTGTTGTTTTTTTTCATAATTGATCCGTAATCAGTGACCTCGAAAAAACGCGAAATTCCATGAAGATTTATTCAATTTTGAAGAAAGTGATCAGCCATTTTTGGCCGTCATCTTGTTTTTTTGAAACTTTGACCTCAGATTCGTAATCAGCGGCCTCGAGCACCCCAAGTTACCGAATTTTGTAAAGATAGACTCAATTTTGAACTGAGTAGTCCGCCATTTTGTTTTTTGAAAAATAGACTTCAGATCTATGTTTTTTAGAGATCCACACAGAAATCGTACGGCGATTCTGATTGTGGTTACAAGGGAACAGATTTCAAAACGAAACAGCGATGAAAACAGATGTTTTCAGCGATGTTTTCGTCGCAATGAAGCTTACAAGGTCGTTCATATTAACATGATAAATACACAGTAATACGTTTTTTCGTGATTTACGTGTTACAAATTTGAAATTGCCAGAAAATAGGAACATCAAAGTTATAGAGATTTCTCCTGCCACGTGGACTTTCAATGATCCAGGCAGGTTTTTTAAGAGAACCCGAACGATGAAAACCGAGTTTCCGGTGAAAACAAATTGTTGTATACCTGTTGAATTTGTCAACCCGCAGTGTTTCTATAGCCATCAGGTAACCGGGGCGCGTGTTTTAACATTCTCATAATCCTTATAATGAAAAATCTAGACATCTCCGTCTCGCCACAATTTCAATCATCTTTATTCATTATTCAAATGAAATAAAGCTCTCGAAGCGGTACATTTGTCGGGAATGCCATCTGTAAGCGATATAATACAAACCTCTAAAAGCCCCTATCTGTTATGTATTTAAAACCCCAAACCTGGTCGTAATATTGAAGGGAACTCGTTATGATTGGATCGTTCATTTATTCTATTATTTTTTTTGACGTCGCGTTTTGCGCCGTATATTATGTTTATCGAGTTTCACTACTACCATTATTTCTCTAGAAATAGAAAAACAAACACCGGTAGTGCAATTCATTCATCAATTCATAATATTTGTTTCACGCAGTAACTTATATAGTTTTTTAATGGACACTGGCGGGTGGGCGGTCGGAGTTGCATCACTTGCATGGCTAGTACATCAAACAGTGAGCGGAAAGCCAATACATCTGAGACCTTGGTGTAAATACTTGAGTAAATATCGGGGCATCAGAGATCAGAAGATTGTGGAGCTGTCTATACCGGTACCGGCTTTCCAAGTTTTCCCGCACGCTCCGAAAATACGGCAAAGTGTATCTTAAGGGGCTATACCAGTGTGACACTGTCGATTTTTTGCCTTTTTCGACAGTTTATACTTTCACGAATATCCTATAAAAATTTCAAGGCCGTATCTCTAATCGTTTTATCTGGCAAAAATCGATAGTTCAATCTTTAAACGCGTTTTTCCCGAAATGAGATTTTTCAAATTTGCTGACATTGTAACTCAAAGAGCAATTATCCGATTGACTTGAAATTTGAACTGAGTACTGTTGAATATATTTACTCTACGATGACGTGCATATTTTTTAATGGATGAAAATTGACGATTTGGCATTGAAAAAAAATACCATTTTATAGGCAAAAAACAGACTTTTTTCATAGCTACGCCATTTCGTTAGATTTTGATATTTTTCGAAAATCCTACGTCATTGTACAGGAAACACCTTTCACTTTAACGACATTTTTTCCTTTTTCGGTTTCAGCTA
Source organism: Ophion ellenae (assembly GCA_963210295.1). Classification (NCBI taxonomy): domain Eukaryota; kingdom Metazoa; phylum Arthropoda; class Insecta; order Hymenoptera; family Ichneumonidae; genus Ophion; species Ophion ellenae. The sequence goes on along the minus strand of OY723391.1, from coordinate 14,362,810 downwards.
CTTTGTTGGGTATCGGGTGTATTGCTCAAAAGGAACATCACTTAAGAGTCCGCTTTCATTTTGTTGGAACTCATAGATGTGATAAAGCTTTGAAAACTGCTAGACGCCTATGGTTTTTATCCGCGGAAAAGCGGTTTTAAAGTGGGAAACCACCTTTCAAAGAAAGGCGTGTCGAGGCTCGATTTTGCAGATTCACCCACAAGCAGTCCACCGATTTGAATGAAACAAATACCTAAATTCTTCTAATGTAAAGCGAAGAAAAACCACCTTTCCTTGAGGAGTGGTTTCTCTCCTTAAAACCGTTTTTCCGGCTATAAAAAAATAATACCTGTCTAATAAGTTTTCAATCCTTAATTACATATATGAGTTTCAACAAAATGGAAAGCGGGCACGTAAGTGCTGTTTCATGCCAGTGGCATTGTTCCGAGATGTCCTTCTATGTAGACGTGCGAAATAAAGTGGGAGGCGTTGCGACATAAAAATACAAGTACTAATGAGTAAAGGGTACCTAACCCCTTCGCTTCACTCCTCCTGAAGATTAATGCAAATATGCAAGTGTACACAAACATAAAATTCACATTGCCACTGGAATGGCGGCAATTTCAACAGAATAAATGGGCAAATGTTTAAATCCGCGAATGAAAAGGACACTGGAGGGGATTATTTACCCTCAAAGACAACGTAATAGTTTCGAAAAACGGAAAAACATCAATTTGGAGTTTCTAAGAGTATTTTAAATCAGCGGATACATTTTTAATACAGAAAAAAAAAACAACTGCGGTAAAGATCTTCTAGTGAGGAGTGGTGTACTACAATGTGAAGTGAGAGACAAAAAGATCAAGAAGTGAATCGGCCTTTGATTATAGTTTTTTCAATAGACCCCGAGTGGCTTTCCAATCATTTTACATTAGAAGAATTTTCGATTTGTTTCACTGAAACCGGTGTATTGCTTGTCGGTGCAAAATCGCCCCAATGGCCGGTGGTACTCCTTGAAGATATTTTCCGCTGATAAAAAAATATGTGTAATATTCATCTGGCCCAAAGTGGGACGATTTTGTTTACGGAGATACAGTTATTCAAGGTTTGCAAATAAATAGGATTCGAACAAAATATGTGAAAAAATATTTTGTATATATTTCAGTTCTTTTGGAACCTCTATTTTTTGTAGTATTTTTTTAATACGAGATCGATAAAGTATTTGTAGACCTTGATAAAATGAATCTGTAAATCGCCTTTAATTTTTTTTCTTATTCATTTACCATTAAATGAATCAGATGCCCGTAAATATTTATTGGTTATCATTTCTTCATTCATTTTCAGAAACCAAAAAGAAATCAATTGTTGTTAATTTTGTTATCCATCTTATGATTGCTGTCTATTTATAAAAATATCAAGACTTTGAACTATTTGATTGTCTTTTCATTCTAAAATTTCAACAGAAAATCGATATATGCAGAGTAGTTTGTTGAAATTTTGATTGCCTTCAAATTATTGATAACGTTGTATAGCTGTATCTACTTGGAAAAATCAGTTTACCTTGAGCTTGTTTTAAAAATGGTCGTCAATTGATGTAGAATTTGGGACAATGGACCGCAAATAATAAATGTCGCGTTTTGAGAAATAAGAGTGCGAGGAAAATTTAAAAAATAAAAAAATCAGGACAGCCGGTAAGTTTAATTAAGCTTAACGAGAAAAAAAACGTTTAGGCGTAGGACTTTATTAATATAAAACGTATAGACGTATTCTTTTTAAATGTATGAAAGCATTTTAATGTATGGCTTCTCGCAAAACATTTTTTTTTTTTGAGAAGCTCATACTTCAGGCTGCTTTTGGATTAAATTGCTCTCGCGCTAGAAAAGAGGAAGTGCAAATGATGAGCTGCATCGCAGACGCTAAAACGACCGATTAGTATTAGAAAGTAGTAAAAGTTGTATAGGTCAAAGATGTAAGGAGTAAAGTGCTTCTGCAGGAATATCTGAATCTCCTGTGATTCCATATAAGTGTGTTTACTATGACCATTAAGAGAATGTCGTGAGGGCAACCAGGTGAAGAAATTTCGCTCGCCCGTCGAGAGGTTCGGACAAAAGTGGCAGCAGATCGATGTTTTTTTTTCTTACATTGCGGCGCAGCGCTCTAGTGCCTTAAAAGCAACGCTATTTCCGGCACCTGATGAACATACGTACATCGGAGTGCTTGAACGCTTTATCGCTGGCCAAGGGGAAATGCTGGTGGGCAAAGGGGCGGTCCTTTCATTTGGAGGGAAGGAAAGAATAGAAAGAACTGACTTGAAACAGCAGTAGAGGTAAGAAAATCACAGGAAATAATTGTGTCCTCCAACATTTATAAACGATGTATCAATCCCCAAAAATATCAGAATTTAAAACTTTTCGATTAACTACCTTTGAAACGAATAATTGCCTTGTCATCTGGTGAGAAACAAATCATCAGTTGGCTTCCAGTGTACGATGACTCATCGTACTGAGATGTTCAAAAATTTCACTCATTTCTTATTGCATTTGTTTTAAGCCAGTTACAATCAATTATATAATGTTAGTCAATATAGGCTATGATTGCCAAACTCGTTAACAATGATGATGCGAAATATTTTATTTATTCGCGAAAAATATGAAATTGCGTTACAAGTGCAGTTTTAATTTCCGTATAATGAATTTCGGATTTTTTAATTGTGTTTAGGGAGGTCAAATGACTTATATTCTATGTAATATTAGTCAGGAACGGCCAGGGCTCACTCAAATACATTTACGGTTCCTCACACTGATGACTGATATAAGATTTTTTTGGTTGATATCATCCCTTTGTCGGAGAAAGTTCACTAGAAATTCGTATACAGCACATTTAATCTAGTACGACTTTCTTTTACCGCAGATACATCGAAAAGCCTACGACTGTTTACCAGTTGAAAAATTATCACCCCTGAAATGTACAATGAATTTTTAACATAAATTCTAAAGTGCTACACATATGAAGCTGTACGAAAAGCACGCGCTGCATTTACTTTTGACATTTGAAGATACATTTACTCAGAAGGAATATCACTTAAGTGTCGGCCGTCGATTTAGTTGAAACTCATATATGTGATAAAGCATTGAAAACTATTAAACACGTTTTTTTTATCTGCGGAAAAACGGGTTTAAGGACGAAACCACCCATCAAAGAAAGGCGTGTCGAGGGGTAGTTTTGCAGTTTCACCCACAAGCAGTCCACCGATCTGAATTAACCAACAGCCAAAAAATTTCGAATGTAAAGCGATGAAAAATCCACTATAGAATAATTGAAAAAATGAAATTGAAGGGTGACATGCCTTTCTTTGAGGGGTCGTTTCCCCCCTTAAACCTGTTTTTCCACAAAAAAAAAAAGGTGTCTAATAGTTTACAATGCTTTATCATATATATGAGTTTCAACAAAATCGGTGGCGGACACTTAAGTGATGTTCTTTGTCGGACGCAGATTAATGTCAAGCATTATTTACAGCTCCCGTTACAGACAAATAATTAGTCACTTCATTCATTATTGTTGTTGTCGTCACATATTAAAATTAATCTTCAAAATTAACAAGGAAGGCTTACGGGTTGGCAAAGGAAGTTTGGGATGCGGCTTCGTGTGGTAGTAGAAGTTCCTCGAGGCATTCCTATGCTTAACTTTCAAGGCCTACTAGGTGAGCAGTCCCGCGAATAAGTCCCTTGTATAGAGAGTACAAGAATGTATGTGCGGAAAAGTATTCAGCATTTGCAAGCGACCCAGTGACTGAGCCGATGGTGGCCCAGCCTGGTTAACTTATGGTGCTGGATGCGAGTCTTGTTTCAAACACTTTATTTTTTCATAGCGTTTTTTGTCATGCATTCTCAATTGATATTAGTTTGATATAATAACAATAATTATCATAATAATAATAACAATCATAATAATTATTACTTTTATAATAATTGTTATGATAATTGTAATTACCATATAATAAAAATTATAATAATTATTTTATCATCTTTATTAGGAATTGCATGATCATATTAATTTTATCAAACATAATTGTTAAAAATGATCAACATTAATTTATTTATAAACGTTTAATTGCTTGATTCAAAATTAAAAAATTTGTACGAAAAGTAAAATTATATAACAAGTTATAACTTATTATAATAATTGTTATTATTATATAATAAAATATAAAATAAAAATTATTATTATTATTTTATCATCTGTATTAGGAATTGCATGATCATGTTAATTTTATAAAAAATAATTGTCAAAAGTAATCAACATTCATTTATTCATGAACGTTCAATTGCTTGTTTGAAAATTCTCAAATTTGTACGAAACGTTTGAAAATGTTGAAGTTAGAAAATTAGGCTACAAAAAATATATTATAAATTTGCTTGTTATTTTTAACTCGATTTTAAAATGGTTAAAGAACCACCGGTAGGTTTGACAATGCTGCATACCTGCCCGTACATAAATTGTTATGCGTTATTTACAGGCCTTTTTCTCAAGACTCAAGCCTGCCTAGTGCGCTTTAAAACTTGAGCATATTAATACCTTAGGGCACTATTACCACCATATGAAGCCTCATCACCAATGCCATTTATCAACCCGTAAGGTCCCGTTGTAAGGCTGATATAGATGTCAAGTGGAACAAATATATATCTGCACGACGAAAACTACAGATTTAGCCTCGTTAGATATAACAAAACTCGTACAACAATAACGAAATGTTTATTCTTAATAAAAAGTAACAAAGTTGTTACGCTTAATAATTTATTTGCCAATTCTTTCTGAATATTTCAGTGGGTTTTTTTTTATAGAAAATGGTTAATACGTGTGCCATAAAGGCATCAAATAACTTACCGAAAGGATCTAGAACTGTCTCCGAGTATCCCATATCGTTGGTGTCTTGAAAAGGATTGGAAAAGCCCTGAAAAAAACACACGAGTTCGTCAGTTAATGAGTCTTTTAGATAAGTCATCATTTTACTGTTATAGTGATGTTTCGTTCAAATTGTTTTCTTCCGAATATATAGTAGAACGTTTCTTAGACTGTTACACAATGCCTTATCTCCTCAAAAAAATGTACCCATCGTGATATCAAATATGTACAAGATAATTGGTAGTCGTATCAGGACTCAGGTCTTGCGTATATTTTCAACAATGGAGGCTGATCACATTACATGCAGGTTATGTTTTGAGGAAATTAAGTTTCGAGGTCTTCCAAAGTCCTTCCAAAAAATATGCCGTTTTAGGCAAATTTATCGGTATTCCCGAAATTGTTTGAATGAAAAAAAGTTGGCTGCGCTAACGAGTATTTTTCGTCCGTGGACATGTGAGGTTTATTGATTAGGGTTTGATTTACTCTGAATATTTCATAGCGAAGGGCGCGATCCAGTTTTTTCCAATAACCCTGCCCAATTTGGTACTTCATGTTCCGTATCGTAGTTGTATTATCTAATTAGGTTATTGTCATCGACAAATAATGTGTGGTCAAGCCTCTGTTTTTAATTTTCATTATTATATGATTAAAAGCCGTAATCGTGTATAAACAAAACCTACATACACGCTATCTAAAAGCTCTTAAGCGCAAACCGTCAATTACTACGATTACTATTCTAATGGTTTATACAAAATTTCTATCGGTCTTGTTGGTTCTATAATTATCAAATGGGAACGTGATACTCCCATCAAAGTCTTGCGCCTCTGACAGAATGCGGAATTGGGTGTTATTTTTCAGATTTACGAATGAGTTAAATTGTTCACATCGTGCACAGTTTTTAACGTTAAGAACACACTATGTCTAAGCAGATTTTGGAGCCATCGACAATTGCGTGCTTGTAGAATTTACCTCTGAGAACAAATGTCACAGCCAGATATAACAAAACAATAAAAATATTTGATACCCTCAAAAATGTTTTTTACTAAAAAAACCAGTATTAAGCCTTTTGTTGAACTGCTTTGAGGTCAGTTGTTTCTCGAGCCCGCACGTAAAATTCAATCCCCGTATTCATCGATTCGTTTTATTTCGCTTTTATGAGGTGTCTCAAATTGACCTGACATTTTAATCTAATAATAAAATGTATTATTTATTTGAAAAGTACGGATATTTTTATTTCAATGTAAGGTACAAACATGGAGGTTATGTGTGGAACACAATATCCGATAAATGGCCGCCTCGTCCCTGTTTGCAAACGTTCACTCTTTTGACAAAATTTTCAATAACATTTTAGTCTTCTTGCGGACTAATTTCATTATTGGCGCGTCCAATTGCTTCCTTGAGCTCCGCAATGGTCTGTGGATCATTGACATACACTTTTCTTTCAGAAAACCCCAAAGAAAGAAATCCAATAGCGTCAAATCGCACGATCTTAGTGGCCAATTCACATCTCCGCGGCGCGAGATAACACGACGTGCGGACTTTTCAAACCGTCTCAGCAAAATTTTCACCATTTTTGTAGTGAATTTTCATAATTTATATACGTTGCCCGAACGTATAATTTTCATGAGTAAGCCTCAATACTTTCTGATGCCAGGTGTTAAAGATTAGTCCTCAATGTTCGGCACAAAAAATTGCACGCAATTAAAATGTCCGGTCATTTTGAGACACCTTTTACTTTCATAATGATAAGATGTTATGTGCCATAACATCAAACACTTTCGCTGTTTTAGACAAATGTCAAGTTTTCGTCTTCAAAAGGCCACCCATTGATGTGCACCATTCTATTTATCATATTCATCGAATTGATTGAATCATGTTAAGCTCCTTACGCATATTCATTTTTAAAGTAACAATAATCGAAGTAATAATATAACTTTGGCAAGTATGACTGTCCATTACATGAATTTCAAGGATCTTTGATGGAAGAAGTAGGCCATTAATGCCGAAGTCATAATTAATTCCGATACAATAATTAATCGTATCTCAAGCTGTGTATTCACACGCGAGGTTAAGCTCAAGCGATAAATTCGTTAGCTTATTGACTGTGCATGAACAGTGATGGCCTTTTTTCCGTCAAAAGCATGTGAAGAATTCAAGGACTCGATTAAATCGACGCATATGTGCAAACTGGTGAATTAGAGTGCACTCGCAAGCAAGGTGAATATTTCACGACTAATTGAACTGTCGCTTTTCAAGCTACATTTTGGAGCTTTTCGATTGATTTTCATGCTTGTGTTGTTTGTGACTGCACAACATGGAATCAGTGTTTTAATTATATGTATATACATATATGTGCAGAGTGTGCGATTTTAATTATCAAAACAAAATACATCGACAAAATAGAATTGTGCTAACATAGTTTGCTACTGAAGTTTGAAGATTTTAAAGAGGACATTCGATGGTGATATCGATTTTGTGCTCTAGGATATACCGCCGTAACTGTCAGTAAATAAATTGAATTTACATTTTTTCATTCGATTAGTATCGAAAGGAGCTGTTCTTTTAGAAAAGGTATCCGTTCAGATTACAGTATTGAATGAAACGATCAAATAAAATAAATTCTATCGCTGTCAAATGTTTCCGGCACAACCTTAAAACCATTTGAGAGATATGTTTTTTTTTGTCCAAGTAATTTGAGGGAAATATATTGCCTTATGTATTTAAATTTCTCTCCGTATATATATATATATATATATATATATATATATATATATATATATATATATATATATATATATATACACGTGTGTGTGTGTGTATGTGTGCTCGAGACGTATTACTTATGCAACTATCAATAATATGTAACTCGCGGCAATTTCAAGGAACGTAAAATTCGAGCTTTTTAACTTAAACCTCATGAAAAGATCGGGGCCGCGTTGAAATTCCGTTCTTTGAATGCTCGGAACGCTCAAAACTCCGAAAGAATACTACCCCGAAAGATCAAAACTCCGAATGAACTTTACACGAAAGACCAAAACTCCGAAAATCTGAACACCGTTAAAATAATTCGGCTATGGAGGTTTTAAAAGTTTCAACATTTTCAATGAATCGACGAATTATTTCAAGAACTTTTTTAATTTAGAAGTGATTTTGCGTTAATTTTGAAATTTGTCTAGACCATGTTATACGTTCTACATAATTTACAGTCAACTGTGTAGACTTTCGCTGGCATGATCTTGACATGGGGGCCGGGTTGAAATTCCGAACTTTGAATGCGCCGACGGTTTAAAATTCCTAATTTTATTGTTCCGAAATTACAAGGTTCGTCAAGATTGGGCCAGCGAAAGTCTACACAGTTGACTGTAAATGATGCAGAATGTATAACATTGTGTAGACAAATTTCAAAATAGAAGGAAAATCACTTCTCAATTTTTTAAAATTCTTGAAATGATTCGTCAATATATTGAAAATTAAATTTTCTTCAAACTTCCTTAGCCGAAGTATTTTGACGGTGTTCAGATTTTCGGAGTTTTGGTCTTTTGTGTAAAATTCTTTCGTAGTTTTGATCTTTCGGGGTAGTATTCCTTCGGAGTTTTAAGCGTTCTGATCATTCCAAGTTCGGAATTTCAACCCGGCCCCGAAAGATCAAAACGAATAAATGTTTCATCTTCTTCGATTCACTGTCTCTCACGGTAATGACTTAATTGCGAAGAGGTTTTCTTTTATGTTCATCTGCAAAGGTCACAAGGTATCTTGAAAAATAAACCGAGTCTTTGTTCATCCGGAACTGGCCCATGCGCTTTTTTCCTTACCTCTACTGTTTTCTGACCCTACTTTGCCGAACTCATTATCAATAATAAAAAAACTCAATACTCAGCCGAATCATTTCAAAACGTAAAAATGACTATGTCTCCCCTTGTAATGAAGATATCGAGTTTCTTTTTCTTGAAATTGCGCGTCTCACAGAGACCTACAAGAATCTGAAAGAATCTTTCAAGTAGCCTCAAAATTAAAGTACATAATTGAATTTGTTTATAAGCAAACATTTTAAATCTCCAAAACAAAATATTTTTTATAAATAAAATCACATTTTCGCATTGAATCTTGAATGTCCACGCTAATGACCATTGCGTAATTTTTTCCCCATGTGGCACTTCCGGATCACTTGCTATAAGGAAGTGCCGGATTTACGTAAATCGGTAATTACTCGTTAACTGTATGACCTAGCTCAATAAAATTTAAAGACATCTTTTGGGGATAGTTTCTTCTAGATACTAATTGAGTTTCAGAACACTAAGCTCATTCATAAGCGAAGGACATGCCATTCTTTCGCTCACCGGTGATTTGCCGTTAAAATAACAATCCCACGTGATTTTTGTACAAGACTTATTTTATAGGTGGCATCCTTCCGCACAACTTGTATAGGGAGCATTTTTCGATAAAACGAATTCCGAAAAAGATAAATCAAAAACCCGAGTTTTTTTAAACAGTCTCTTGTGGTCGAAAAACACCATTTTTTGGGGGAAACTTTAGGGTACATTCCTGGTAACCCAAAGAACCTACAAAAAAATTGGCGACATGCTGGCCTCCGTGAATAGGTCTTGTGTACATTTCGACTGGACTATATGCCAATGCAACCGGTCCTAGGCTCGTTTTACAGTCTCAGAGCTACGTCGGGTTTTGTCTTGGATGGGAGATGGGCTACAGCGTTTACACAAATATCGGTCCATGTGCCTGGTAGCTGTGTGCATCTAAAGGTACTTTACAACCGTATTTATTTCCACCGAAACTACGAAACGAGGATTCGTTTCTGCGACCGCCGGATGTTCTGGCTCAGGCCCATGGTCGCTAACCACTAAACCAAAACACCGATTTATTATATGTTTTATATGTCACTTCTTGCATTTCAAAGGTTTCTAAATGAATAGATTTCGTTCAATATCCTAAAAACCGTTCGTTAACGATTAATAACGTAATTGGTTCAAATTCAAGTTATTAGATGTCGGGAAAGCCCTATTGTATATTTATATCGACTTATGTGAAATCTAGGAATGTCTTACATTACGAGTACTAATATATGAATTATAGGGAGAAAACACGAAGATTCCATCCTACTTATAAACTTTAAATCGAATAGTATTAACATATAACAAACCTCATATACAAGTATCATGAGGTTTGGCGGCATCTTGACGATAAGTAATTACAAAGATCGCCGTACGCTTTTATATGTAGACAATATCTGTACGTGAAGTCTGGATTTGAAAATATACGGATATGCCTTCTGTGTACGTATACTTTAGCTGCATAATATCAGTATGCATGGTAAAAGTTTCAGCTATAAAGCAATTCCCACCACAGGCAGGGGCTCCATTATAGGGCTGACTTCTTTCATCACCCGCACATGCATTTTCGTTACTTCCACGCGCAATATCTTATTTATCCAGTTTATTCGTAATTAATTTTCAATCAAAATACATAAGGCATACTTGTATGGATATTACAAATTAGCATTCAAAATTATTCTGTGGCCAAGAACTTCGTAAGTGTAGCCCAGTCGTGTGAAAATGTGGATCCTGTGTCTGTTCGTCCTGACATCAAAGAATGTTTGTTTTGCTTCAGCATCAGTAATTCACTACTTTAATGACGACTTCTGATTATATCGTGATTATTATTACATTTTTTAGATTCTTCATGGTAAAAAAATATAGAGTGTTTTATTATTCTCTATTTAGTTTAATACGATTTTTTATTTCAATAATAGCCACTTGTAATTTTGGGGCATGTCATCGATTGAGGGCCCTCTGTTTATGACAGTACTTGTATTATACTGACTTCGTAATTAGAGTGTATAGTGCTGTGTATTTGTTTTATGCTGCAGCTCGGTTTTCTCTCTTCCTTTTTTGTACAAAACCGAGGCAGTTGATGTATAGAATTCTTTGACGTCATGTTATAGCTAAATGAAATCGATATTGGTGTGCGCCATGTTTGAAGTTAGCGGAAGTTTCTTGATAAAATAATTGAGTTGGAAACGTAATTGTACATTCCCTGGTAGAACACACCAAGCTTTTTTGGCACAGGGGAATTTGAATTTGTGTAGGGATGCAACAAGTCGCCACCAGTGGCTTGGAGTTAATTCTCTCTCGCACTGTTTTTTTTAACAACTTGAACCTAAGTAGTATTTATCCCAAACTAGAGAATTTCATGTCTGTTTCCATTGTTCCCAGCTAATAGTAATTAGTCTCTAAAAAAACAAACTAGACATTATTATTTAAAATGGGTAATGTTAACGGATTCCGGTTGGCGAAATAATTGCATCGCTCATTTTACTTTCTTCTCGGTTAGAATATTACTTAAGGCACGCACGCTAATGATTGTACAGCCATTAGTTATAATAAATTAGAGAAGTCTGTCCCTGTCTGGACGATATTGTCGTTAAAAGTTCTTAATTTATGAACAGATTAAAATATTTAGCCGTTCAAGCCATTGCCGTTAAAATGCGTGCTATGGGCTTTGCTGATAATCGATAAAAGATTTTCAGTTGTTTATAGAAACAAAAAAGCTTAGCATTTTATCATCAAGCAAATCTCACTATTTACGAAAAAAATATCGATTTTCGCTGGTAAATGAACCCGGAAAAGAAATATGGTGCGATAGTTCGCTGAAGACGAAAAATTAGGGAACTAATGTTTCACATATTACTTCGTTGAAGTATTCGTTGTTTATTGAGACGAAATTAATGAAAAAAGGTATACATATTCAATATCTAATTACAATAATTTTTTCTCATAAATAATTCCAAAAGACCGAAGATTTGTGATAATGATTCTAACGATTGTTAACGAGATGGCAATAATTTTTTTTTAGTTCCCAATCCGATCTTCAAATTTTAGTTCTTTATGTTTATACACAACCATGGACAAAATCCTGGCCAATCGTTCTAATTTCAAAGGATTTAATTAAAAATCTATTTCATATTCGACTAAACAGGTATTGTTTCATTATTTATATTTAACCTGTGATCATTTCTTTTGCGTATATGTCACAAGCTCGTTTTTACAACCTTTTAGAATTTGAAATTGGTTTGAGGAATTCCGAATTTTTATCTAAAATATGCGTGGTACACAAAAGGTGAGTATTTAGTGAATTATTTCAACTATTTGTTCAATGATTTTACTGATAATGAGTTTTGCAAAATACGGGTAAAATATTTTAATACTTTTCAAAATTCAAATAATAACATACAGATATCACTATCATGAGATTAATAAATCAGTTATTTGAACAACATATATAGATGTCTGAAACAAAATAGAAGTAAATTCGACACCTGACACAAATCAATACTGTGAGGAAAGCCGGACAATTATTTCCAAATAACATTTAACGTCTTAATAGCCTTGTTTGATGGAAGGTAGCGACAAATCCAACTAATTTTTTGTTATCGAACGAGAGTGCAATCAAGCAAAACAAGTTTGTTACTCTCATCACTTTACGTAAATAGCAAGTCAATGAAGATTGAGAATAACTATATTTTTAGCTTAAGCATTTTTTATTCGTTTTTATTCTGAATTAACATTCTTCAGATACTTGAGAAAATGACTAAAATAAAATTGCGCTATTGTCAAGCTCAATTATGAGCTTCGGAGGAGCTCGATTAGAACATGAAATGCGGATATCTTATAGAAAGGGAAAAAATTGTACGTACCCGTGATGGTGCACCAGTAACGCAAGCTATGATCGTCAGGGCGACGATTACCGGTGAATAAAAGATCAGCATCGTTCACGTACAGTTGATGATTTTTTTTAAGACTGCCAAAAATGTGACGTTAAATCTTCAGTGCGTAAGTGTGCGTTGTAATGGATCTAGAAGTTGCTGCCTTTAAATTCCTGGTTCGAAGTTCGAATAGATTGGTTAAACGCGTCGTGAACAGTGGCAGTCTCGCGCCCTGTGGCGTAATATGTAGACTCGTGCCAGGCGCGCCACTGGGCCGATAGAGTGGGAACGACGATATTGCGCGCGCATTCCTCTTGAGAATCACTATGCTGGAACCAAAAACGTATATGGCAAAATTCCAGGAGAGACGGAACGCCCGCAGAGACCAAAAACCTTAACGTCTCGAACGAAATTCCTTGTTGACAAAAACTGCGAGCAGCACTTTATAACGTCTATTAATTAAGCAAATGTTAGCTTTTTATCAGCGTATGACGCAATTGATTTAAAGAGTTAACGCGTACATGTCAACATTTATTTTTTGAAGCTGCAGTATTATACATTTCGATACGTCGTATAAAAATAGAAAATCTTTTACCCTCCTCATAGTTTGTCCCGCAAGTAGCTGTTAATGCCGAGGATTCAACGCCTTGCATGAAGACAAATACAGATTTTTGCTTCGAAAGATATTACTTTTTAGCTAGGGTTTTTTGATGATCGTTTTTTGTCAACTTCGATAATTTCGTAAGATTCAACTTCGATTCATCCTTTCTTGCATCTTCGTAAAAACCACATTAGCCTGAAGGCTAGGACAGTCGTTCTACGCGCGTGCATAATTCTTGGTTTTGCGAGATTTTATAAATGTATTGTACCAAGCACATGCCCAGTTCGGAAGTATCAATAAATAAACCAATACATACATGCATATTGAAATATGCCTCGAATAGACCGTGCGTTATTAGAACGATCGTGCAATTTTTATTCGCTAGGCAAATATTTCGGAAATATATTTTTTTATCGGTTCTTGACTTAAGTACCCCTATATTATCAAATCGGTGCGGGATTCTTTCATGACATACCATCTGTGTGCAGACACATTCTGTACACGTTGACTTATTCTCATTTTATTTATACATATGGCTATAGAGTCTCTATAGAGAAATTTCTCGATGAAAACGATTGTGAGTAGAGAGTCGTTCGGGAATGTTAATTACAGTAGTAGCGTTTCAATTCGAGGGTGAAATTTTACTGCAAACATTTTACCGATGTGAAATATTCCTGCTCACCTCCATGTAAACCCAATCTTTTACCGCATTTTATTGTTCTAATGATGTTTCACTTCTTTTTACTTTCTTGCCCGCCCATTTTATACTAGGTGTGTCCGCGACTTCGCTTTCATTTTGTTGGTTGTGGCTCGGTATTATCGTTTATCTAAATATTCTGCTGCACAACAATCTGTTCAGTATATCCAGTATACAGGGTGTCTCTTATCTCTGCAACCCGAAATAACTCGGTAATTATCGACGTCACAAAAAAATCTTCCAGACAAAAGTTGCATGACAAAGAAGCGCTGACGCACAGTGAAGACCACCTCCACTTTTTTAAATGGAATGGTACTTTTTTAAACCAGCTTGTGGAGCACCTCAAGCCGCATAAAAAACATTAGGGGGTCAAAGTCGTTCAAGGTTATTCAAGGTCACCTATTAAAAAAGATTACATGCCAGAAAAGTAATTAATTTTATGTAAATATAAAAATTGTATAATTACCTAACAAGTAACGAAAACTAACTTCACTGCAGTATGCGTAGCCCGAACCGCTCTGGACCGCTTTCTAAATATATTAATCGAATTGGCTTTCAAGAGTACCCTCCTCGCAATCTTTTTACCATTTTTCTAGACTACCCTCTACCGTTTTGTTCATTGCTATTTTTATTTTTGCATACGTACTCTAAACTTTATTTTTATCATTTGAACATCAGGAATTTACTACTGCCGTAGCTCGTGCTCCCCTTGCTTTACATAAATATCATTGATATTTGCAGCTGCAAGTTTCAAATAAAAACCAATTTTGTTTAAAATCATTCTTATTCCGGAATTATACATCCACTAATCTGCATAATTTATGCATGTTTAGGTAAGCAGTTTAAGCAATGTCCATGTGGAGATGAGCAGAAGTTTATTAATTATCTTCCAAAGGATTGGCTGTCACATGGTAAAAAAACGGGAGAGCATAAAAGGTGCATGTCTGCCGGTGTATGACTTCATATCTTTTATCTTCTATCTGTTGACAATTCTTTATAACGTTTCGATCTTTATACTAGAATGTTCAAAAGGCTTTGGCAAGCTTATTGTGGGATTAACGGACGATTTGTATCGTTAGTCGGGTGATGTCGTAATACAGCCAACCCTTTGTAACTAGTCAAAGGATTTAATCGATGAACACTTATTAATGCTAGTAGGACTTATTTCAAAGGTTTAAAAAGTGGACCTAAAAAATCATTTTATTGCCGTCATAAGATTTTATGTTTTGAACATTTTATCCAAATATATACCATTTGATTGATTTCGAAGTGAAGTCATTTTTTTCCTCAGCAAAACCATAGTTTTTATGGATTTTCGCAAATATTCAAGTTTCTAATTTGCATGATTTTTCAAACTCATTTGAAAGGTACTTCAAAACTTTACTATGAAAATAAAATAGCGCCATATCAAAACGGTGCAACATAATACATTGAGCCTTTAAAAAAAAGAACAATTTTTTGTTTGTTGTCCGAAAAGATCTTGACTACTACGAATTACTTTTGAAAGTATAACGTGTTATTTTTATATTCAAAAAATAGAAAACTAAAGGGTGTCTCAAAAGGACCTGACATTTAATTTTTTAAATAAAACGTATTACTTATTCGAAAAGTACGAATATTTTTATTTTACTAACAAGTACAAACATGGAGTGTTATGTGTGGAACACAATATCCGATAAATGGCCGCAAATCCTCGTCTCTGTTTGCAAATATTGACTCTTTTTACGAAATTTTCAATAACATTTTGGCATAATTGTGGACGAATTTCATTAATGGTGCGTCCAATTGCTTCCTTGAGCTCCGCAACGGTTTGTGGATTCACATCGCCGCGACGCAATGACCATGAAACATGACCATGAAACTTGGTATGCAATAACCGCAATGTGGCATGTTGCGCCATCTCGTTGAAAGAATATGTCTGCCAAGTCCATGTCGTTTATGGCATTTATCGGATATTGTGTTCCACACATAACCTCCATATTTGTACCTTATATTAAAATAAAAACATTCGTACATAGTAAATAAATAAAACGTTTTTTAAATAAATTTAAATATCAGGTCATTTTGAGACATCCTCTATTATAAAGAAGAACTTTATAAAAAATATTTATGAACCATTATGAAGAAGAAGCATTATAATTACAGTTACTATTACTATTATTTATATTGTATTAGTCCGATCAGTAAGATCTGAATTAAATTTGTGACAAGAAAAATCTCACGGCGACGAGAGACAAGATAATTTTATTATACCATAGGGTGCGCGAGTTTTAGTCTTAAAAAACAGCTCCTTCGGGCTATATGATAATATACCTTCGAAACTTTATATATACATATACTAATAAGATAATATTCTCTCGTGCGGTATACCTCATCAAGCGTCTCCCCTGTACAATCATTTTCCTCCTAGTGGGGGTGTTTCTTTATCGGCCGAAAAATTGTACGGGTACACTTCTTTCCTGCATTGAAATATTTATTTTTAATTTTTCGCTCCGTGTATGATTATCGTTAATAATGATATTAGGTGAGTATGACTTCGATAATAGAAGTTTGATCTTTATTTTTGTCAGCCGAAAAAATGAGTTGACAACGAACTGAAGGAACAGAAAGACAGAATGGGAGAGAGAGAGAGAGAGAGAGAGAGAGAGAGAGAGAGAGAGAGAACAAAGTAAAAATAGAGAAAAGAACATTGTGTCGCCATTACGACGATCGATATCCATCGTATCTGGTGCAGAAAATAATTGCCATAGCCATGAAACTTGCATATGTGGGCATCTGAAATTGCGGTAGCATGAACTCGTATACTGAGCGAAAAGTTATGGTACTTATAAACAACGCCCATGAAAGAGGGGATAGTCAAATTCCGTATAGTTTATTGACACTGCAATCATAATATGGTTAATACAACTATAAGCGTATAGTAAATCTAAACATACGAGTTGGGTAGTGTGTTTGACTATTGAATATCCCCGAAATAATTCTTAACCATTGTAAAAGACACAAAATCAGCACAAAAATACTAATGTTTTATATTGAACGTTAGGTTTGGTTCAGTCAAACTTCACTATTCTGTGAAAGTTTATGTGAAGACCTTATAAAAAGTGACTATTAG
This sequence comes from Ophion ellenae, assembly GCA_963210295.1. NCBI lineage: Eukaryota > Metazoa > Arthropoda > Insecta > Hymenoptera > Ichneumonidae > Ophion > Ophion ellenae. The sequence continues at coordinate 14,345,805 of OY723391.1, read as the reverse complement.
AAAAAAATAATTTGCGGTTGGAGCAACCACGGCTTCGGATAGATTCTACAACTCTCGGTTACGCGAGTTAACCCGAGTTGAGCCCGGTAAGCATGGTTCTAATTGGTCCTGTTGCCCGTAAATTTTGGTTAACTCGGTCAACCGAGAGTTGTGGAACCGGACCTTAGTAGTTTTAAGAACTTCGCGTGAACTACGTTTTAAGAACTACTCACAAACTGTTACATAGTAATTGTGCTACATTGCAAAAACAGGATATCTCAACACTTCTTCTTGTGGTAAACTTGCTGTTCTTGTAGGGCAGACATTACTCTTCATATAGCACATCGTATCATATAATATGGTACAAAAGTATTGCGCCGAGAACCCATTTAAGCAGTGACTTATAGCATAAAAAAACATGCAAACATTCACCTAAATTGGAGATAACAACTATTCAGAAGTACAGCCGGAATAATTTTTGTCTGTTACGCTATATCTGCGATCACGACGCCACAGACTGGATAGCGTAGAGGCACCGTGTGGAGTATGGACAAAAGACAGGCAGGTAGGTCGTAGGTTCGACGTCATAGGCAGGCAAAATATTTTCTTCGGTATAAATCATTAGGGGTAGTCAGGGAATGACAAATTATAATAAAAAATAATCAAGATAGAACTCTCCGTTCCGTATTTTATTTTATTTTGGGTTCATGAAATATTCTATGCATTTAGTACACAGGCATTAATGCCTTGAACCAACACACCAGATACGCATATAGCAGATCGTACAAATCACTATAAACATCGTTGCAAATGACAGATAACCTTTTTAATCAATGTATATATACTTTAGTCCTCTTCATTATTAGGATCTTGCAGGAGTACATTTTTTATAGTGTCAAGTAAATATACTTTTGGCAGTAAATATGCTTATTAAATATTATCATCCCCTCAGGGAAATATAAAATATAGTTCAAATATCGTTGAAAATGCCATACATTTCTCGCGGTATACGTACATATACGTATACGAGTATGGGTTGTATACATACGTGCATGTGCATGATGAATTCAAACCCCAAGATCAACTGCGAACTGCTGTCTCCTGCCAATTTTAGTTTCCCATGCTAATTGTTTAGCATGGTCAAAAAATGCTTCAGAGTTTTTTAGGTTTCATACGGTTCAACTGCGTCAACAAAACGAAAAAATTGATCCTTTGAATTTATAATAAGTAGGGGGCGTCCATTAATTACGTGAGGCGTTTAGGGGGGGGAGGGGGTCGAGCGAAATCTCACCCAATCTCACGTGGGGGAGAGGGGGGCTTCGGCAAATCTCACGTAATTTTAGTAATTTTAGTAATTTTAGTAATTTTAGTAATCACATAATTTTTATCACGTAGGGAGAGTCTCCCTACTACTTTACATGGTGGAGTAAATGGTACTACAACCGCAGTTACTTCTACTACAATTTATTTTCCGTGAACGTATGCATTTTGAAAAATCTCACGTGAGATTAGGGGAGGGGGGAGGGGGTCGAGCAAAATCTCACGACATCTCACCAGGGGGAGAGGGGGGGTCGAAAAATCGCCAAAATCACCTCACGTAATTAATGGATGCCCCCTTATGACAGTTTGAGGATTTTTTTCCAATACAGATATTATTTTTACCGGGAACTATATTTTAAAACAGACATTGGGAGGTTTCTAGATATGTCGGCGTTGAGTCTATGCGAATTAAGATGGAATGTTCCATATAACAGAGTTCAACGATTAAGTGAATTTACCTATGGCATACGATAAACAGATGGACCAGAACGATTCGATCTATCGCACTTGAAGCTCTTCAGAGCCTGCGTACATATCTGGAATGACAATTTTTAACGAATATTGGCAAACGGATATTTTTAAATGAATTATCGTAATGATAATATTACAATTAACCCTTTGCACTCGAGAACCTTTTCGTTCGGATCGAATGTGATGAGCGAGAGTCACCTTTCGAGTGCTCGAGGTTAATAACCGCCATAATGGGAAAATCTGACGGTACTTATTTTTGAAATATCATTTACACTTTATGAAGTACCGTATCCGAATAAATACCATTCAAAAAATGAATATGCTTAGTCTTCAACATGTATAGAGTAAGTATAATGTGTAGATATTACCAGTGTAATAAAATGCCAATCGAACCTAGCTATGTACAATTAGGTACAATCAGGAATGATTATCGCGAATATAATTTATAAATTCAATACAATTCATAATAAACTAACTGCGCATGTAGCTGCACTCTCGTTAATGTTCAGTACTCATGATACGCTATAACTTCACATTTTGTATAGTTTGTAACTATTCATTATAAATGCAAGAGGGTGTGGATGCGCTCGCGGACATCCATTTCTGTCTATGTTTGTGTATTACGACGATTTTTGAAAACCGAGTTTTATGATCAGCAGAATTTGTACGAGGTTAATCAATCCTAATAAAAAACGACCCGATATCTTAGTTTTAATTATCATACACATGCACGTAAAGTTGCATAAAAGATCAATCAAGAGACATGGCAGAGTCTTGACGCCAAATAATAAAAAAGAAAACGTTTACCCCACTGATGAATACTCTACTGACGAACACGCCGCGTACTCTTCATACACTAACATAAAATGGGATTTTATCTGTATTTTTTTAACTTTGAATCGACACCACGCGAAAACGCGTCGCCGAATGGAAAATCTGATGACATTTGACAGGTGTAATGTGATTTTTCCCTGCCGTTTGGTTCAGGTTATTTTTCGATCCGTTCACTCAATCCCGAGATCTCATAATTTTCGGCCGAATTTCCGAGTGATGTTTTCCCCCCAAAAAAGTGGGTCCACAACTGCGGATTAGTTGAATCGAACGAAGTAAATCCGTTATGTCGTAAACATAGTGCATACCCCCTTTCGAGGGTTGATTAACAAATCGTTCATCAAGCGCAAAGGGCGACACGTTTAAGACTCGTCTCGCGCAGCTCGACAGCTCATTGCTATCTTGCCTGCTATTATACATGTAATGTGCATATGTTACAGAGTGGAGCGTTTTGACAGCTCTAATCTATAATCATGGTAAGAGCGTTCCTGAGCGCGAAACAAACGGCCCTACTCAGGGCGAATAGAAAATTTAACAAAGGTTCTTCGTCCCTCATATACAAATCTCAAAAAATACTTCGCAATTGGGAATTGGATGGCACGCAGTACATTGAACTCATACTTTGCACCAAAAAAAAATAAAACGGCAAACACATGGAATCGTCTGCATTGAACAAAGGTAAAGTAAAATGTATATTTTTAAGTATGAAAAGTCTCTTTCAGGTACTGTTTCAAAAACTGAAACTAATTTTTAGGTATAGAAAAGTGTGAGCAATAAAAAATAAACTTTTCATTATTTAAACACAACGAACTTTTTTCGCATTTGAGAATAGGACCGCAAGCAATCCATTGGGCTCATACTTCACATAGGAAAGAATAAAACGGCAAACACATGGAATCGTCTTGCATTGGACATAGGTAAGATAAAATGTATATTTTCACGTATGAAAAGTCTTTTTCCGGTACTGTTTTAGAAACTGAAAATAATTTTCAAGTAATAAAAAGTGTGAGCAATAAAAATAAACTTTCCAGTGATTAAACACGACGAAAAACGTGTATACCCATAGGTATCGAGGCGCTAAAAATAGCGATTATCCTCTCATCAAGCGCAACGACTGAAAAGATTCTGCAAATGATGCGACGTCAAATACGGATTTTTTTGCTCGCTCACAGAGAAAACACATAACTTTAGATATCGCGAGGCCCAAATATCAATTTGTATCGATCGAACATACACAATGAAAAATTCCGAGCGCTTCAGGCAACGAAAGAAAATCCCACATGAGGGTTCCTTAAGGTGCAAAAAGAAAGCTGATTCGGAGATTTTTAGTTTTTTTTAGATGGCTGATATTTTGGAAAAGAGAATAGAAATACCTCGAAAAGCTTATATTTCTCGATATAAAGGAGCCAATTCATGAATTTTTCTCATATCAACGGAAGGCAATAAAAAAGTATACCTCTACGGATATACATTTTTCATTGCATTCAGTTGATGTGAGAAAAATTCATAGATTGGCTCCTGTATACCGAGAAATATTAATTTTCCAATGTCTTTGATCGCTGCGCAGAAATCCATGTTTTGGGCTTCGCAGACTCCAAAAATATACAGGTTGAATGTTTTCAGTTAATGTAAGACAAAAAATGAAATGGTAATATTATTAGGCACTGGGAAGTCAAAAATATGTATTTGTCTTGCATCGATTAAAAACAGTCAACATCCTATATCTTTAGGAACTGCGATGCTACAAAACATAGATTCTCAGCAGCAATCGAAGGTATCGAAAACCTCGAATTTCGAGATACAGAGCCACCTTATGAATTGTTCTCACATCAACTGAAGGCATTGAAAAATGTATACCCGTAAAGATAAACATTTTTGATTGCCTTCCATTGATGTGAGAAAAATTCATGAATTGGTTTCTGTATACCGAAAAATATAAATTGTTCAATGTCACCGATCGCTGCAAACAATCCATGTTTGGATTTGTTGTCTTACAGTTACTAAAAACAATCAACATTCTATATCTTTGGAGACCGCAACAGCAAAATTATGGATTTTACCGCAGCGGTCGGAGACACTTAAAACCTTAAATTTCTAGATATCGCGGAGTTAGTAGCTGATTTTTTCTCCCACCAATCAAAAGCAATTAAAAATGTATATCTCTACGGGTATCCATTCTTCATTGCCTTCAATTGATATGAGAATAGTTCATGAATTGGCTCCTGTATACCGATAAATATAGATTTTTCTATGTCTCCGATTGCTGCGAAGAAAACCTTGTTTTCCGGATCGCAGTTTCTAAAGATATAAAATGTTGATCGCTTTAGTTAATGTAATGTAAAACAACTTCTAGGCAGCGATCGGAGGGATCGAAAACCTCAAACTTCCAGATATAGAGAAGCCAGTCTATGAAATTTTCTCACATCAAACGAAGGCAATACAAAAATATATTTCCATGGATATATATTTTTTACTGCCTTCAGTTCATGTGAGCAAAAATGAAGAATTTGCTTCTGTATACCGACGAATATAAATGCGTCAATGTCTCCGATCGCTGCGACGAAATTCATGTTTTTGGCTTGACACTCTCGAAAAATGTACTACAATGTTGATTGTTTTTAGTCCATAAGCGAAATCATGTATTTTTCTTACAGTAACTAAGAACAATCAACATTCAATTGAACAGTGATTGTTTAATTCAATTGTCATCCAATTCAATTTTTCACTTACAGTAATTGAAAATAAAGAACATTAAATTTGAAATTGAGTTCTCTTAGGACTGAAGCTGAAGCAGTGCAACCAGATCGCGCGTAAAAGTTACCCCCACTCTAGTCTCTTACACGCCCATCACACAATCATAGTGCGCGCGTCCGTGAGCGAGCGACGCTCGGACATCTTCGGAAAGAGCCGAGCGCGGTCGAAGTTCCCCGACCGCGCCTTCGGCAGCTACACCAACACATGGACGCTGAGCACGTTTATGTGCGGCTAAGCCGAAACGAAGGCTTCGAGGGAAAAAGCAATCTGAGCACGATTCGCGCGTGACATCACCCGACGGCACGCGCGAGGCTTTTAGATGATTTCAATGCTTCAATTGATTCTCTGCGTTATTAATGTATAAAAAAACATGTATCGCGCACTCTGATCTAAAAAATTGTTTACGCTTTACTCACACCCGTCCTTATGCCAAATAAATTATAATTCATAAAAGTAAGCGGAAATATATTTATATTCGTATTATTATATTAATTCTCATGCTTTCATCACGCGATAAAGCATTATCCCCAAAAACAAGCCAATCATCCATCCGGCCGCGAATTTTAAGTACTAGAAAGTGCACATATACCAGTACCAGAAAGTGCATATATTCTACAAGCGATGAGATGGTCCCGTTGGTAGCTTTCCTGACTTCGGTCCGCAGCGGCGCGGGATCGTTCCCCGCGGTCAGTATTTTTTTTTTTAATTTATTATTACTATTAATTCTTATTTGATTAGTTATTTTTATTAGTTATCATTATTATTTTAATTAATTATCTTTAAGTGTCGAATAATTTATCGCGCACTGTGACCGCTTATTTTATTAGTTTGTACGTTAATTTAAATATAATAATAAATCTAAATTAGAACTTATTTATCTTCTAAAAAATTGTTTACGCTTTACTTACGCCCGTCCCTATGCCAAATAAATTGTAATTAATAAAAGTAACCGGAAATATATTTATATTCGTATTATTATATTCATTCTCATACTTTCATCAAGCGATAAAGCATTATCCCAAAAAACAAGTCAATCATCTATCCGGCCGCGAATCGTAAGTGGCAGAAAGTGCATTGGTAGCATTCCTGGCTTCGGTTCGCAAGGGCGCGGTATCGTTCCCGCTCTCACTACATTTCTGTTTTTTTTTTAATTTTTGTATGGGCGAATTGTTTATTCGTGAAATCATACAATGTATCCAAATGTAAAAAAATCTGAACCTGCCAGTTTTTTTCCAAGAATTTTTCCAAGTTTTTTTTCCAAGAAACGTCGCTCGCTCGTTTTTGTTTTTATATATCAATTTCAACGCCTCATAAGGAATTCAGAGTAATAATAATTTTAAAAAAAGCACTAAGCGCGGGAAACGATCCCGCGCCCCTGCGGACCGAAGCCAAGAACGCTGCCAACGGGACCATCTCATCGCTTGTAGAATATATGCACTTTCTGGTACTTACGATTCGTGGCCGGATGGATGATTGGCTTGTTTTTGGGGATAATGCTTTATCGCTCGATGAAAGTATGAGAAGTAATGTAATAATACGAATATAAATATACTTCCGCTTACTTTTATGAATTATAATTTATTTGGCATAAGGACGGGTATGAGTAAAGCGTAAACAATTTTTTAGAAGATAAATGAGTTGTAGTTTAGATTTATTATGATATTTAAATTAACGTATAAACTAAAAAAATAAGCGACCAGAGTGCGCGATACATTTTTTTGTATACATTAATAACGCAGAGAATCAAGAGCTAAATAAGCATTGAAATCATCGAAAAGCCTCGCTCGTGCCGTCGGGTGACGTCACGCGCGAATCGTGCCCAAATGGCTTTTTCCCTCGAAGCTTTTGTTTCGGCTTGGCCGTACGTGAACGTGCTGAGCGTCCATGTATTGGTGTAGCTGCCGAAGGCGCAGTCGGAAAACTTCGACCGCGCCCAGCTCTTTCCGAAGATGCCCGAGCGTCGCTCGCTCACGGACACGCGCTACTATGATTGTGTGATGGCCGCGTAAGAGACTAGAGAGGGGGTAAGTTTTACGAGCGATCTGGCTGCACTGGTCTTTTGGCGATCGGCTTCCTCTGATCGGCTCTGGTGGTCAGGCGCGCGAGAAACGAGGGGTGAGCAATGTTCCTCTCGAGATACTTGCCCTTTGATTGGCCATAATTTCCGTCACCTCCCCGACCGAATCTGACGGAATCGTCACCTCCTCGATCAAATCTGACGGAATCGTCACCTCCTCGACCGAATCTGACGAATCTTCGATGTCCGCTTCCAGAGACTCGCGAAAATTTAGCAGTCTTCGGAAGGCCTCCTTTGGCTCCTCTTTGAGCGGGATCGATCGTTCGACATCTCCAGCTCCGAGAACAGACTCTGAAACGCCTGCAAATCGGCTATCGACTCGTGGTAGAAGGCAACGGCGTCTTGCTCGGACGCGGCGGAATCGCCTGGTGGCGTTTTCCTGCTGCACACTATCTGCATTTCCTCGTTCTCCTGCGGCTCAACCTTGCAAGAACGTTGCGCCGGGTATGTAATGATCTGAACTTCGTCATCGAACGAACATGCTTTCTGTGAGTCCAGACACTTTCCGTACAATAGGTGGTGCACATCACGTCGGAACGATGTCGCTATTTCGTATCAACGGTAAGCCCCTTCTGTTCGATCTGATAAACCTTGATGGGGCCGAACGGGCGGCTTTGACCAACATGATCGAGAGCGAAGGTGGCCGAGTTATGAGTCCGAACGCGAAACCGTAAAATTTACGTCTAAAGAGGCGTTCGAGAATAACTATTTGCCGGTCCGAACACAAGTACATGACGTTGAGTTCATAAAAGAATACATTCGACAAAGGAAGATGGAGAGACCAGAGCGTTACGGATTGAACGGAAGAATAGGAGAGGACGACTGTGATAGTCATCCTTTCAGTTGAATTCATAAAAGAATGCATTCGACAAAGGAAGATCGTGAGACCAGAGCGTTACAGATTGAACAGAAGAATTGGAGAGGACGACTGTGATAGTCGTCCTTTGAGTTGAGTTCATAAAAGAATGCATTCGACAAAGGAAGATCGTGAGTTTGTTTGGGTAGACCAGTTTTGAGTGAGACTAGAGCTTTACAGATTGAACGGAAGAATCGGAGAGGACGACTGTGACAGTCGTCCTCTCCGATTCTTCTGTTCAATCTGTAACGCTCTGGTCTCACGATCTTCCTTTGTCGAATGCATTCTTTTATGAATTCAACTCAAAGGATGACTATCGCAGTCGTCCTCTCCTATTCTTCCGTTCAATCCGTAACGCTCTGGTCTCACCATCTTCCTTTGTCGAATGTATTCTTTTATGAACTCAACGTCATGTACTTGTGTTCGGACCGGCAAATAGTTATTCTCGAACGCCTCTTTAGACGTAAATTTTACGGTTTCGCGTTCGGACTCATAACTCGGCCACCTTCGCTCTCGATCATGTTGGTCAAAGCCGCCCGTTCGGCCCCATCAAGGTTTATCAGATCGAACAGAAGGGGCTTACCGTTGATACGAAATAGCGACATCGTTCCGACGTGATGTACACCACCTATTGTACGGAAAGTGTCTGGACTCACAGAAAGCATGTTCGTTCGATGACGAAGTTCAGATCATTACATACCCGGCGCAACGTTCTTGCAAGGTTGAGCCGCAGGAGAACGAGGAAATGCAGATAGTGTGCAGCAGGAAAACGCCACCAGGCGATTCCGCCGCGTCCGAGCAAGACGCCGTTGCCTTCTACCACGAGTCGATAGCCGATTTGCAGGCGTTTCAGAGTCTGTTCTCGGAGCTGGAGATGTCGAACGATCGATCCCGCTCAAAGAGGAACCAAAGGAGGCCTTACGAAGACTGCTAAATTTTCGCGAGTCTCTGGAAGCGGACATCGAAGATTCGTCAGATTCGGTCAAGGAGGTGACGATTCCATCAGATTTGATGGAGGAGGTGACGATTCCGTCAGATTCGGTCGAGGAGGTGACGGAAATTATGGCCAATCAAAGGGCAAGGATCTCGTGAGGAACATTGCTCACCCCTCGTTTCTCGCGCGCCTGACCATCAGAGCCGATCAGAGGAAGCCGATCGCCAAAAGACCAGTGCAGCCAGATCGCTCGTAAAACTTACCCCCTCTCTAGTCTCTTACGCGGCCATCACACAATCATAGTAGCGCGTGTCCGTGAGCGAGCGACGCTCGGGCATCTTCGGAAAGAGCTGGGCGCGGTCGAAGTTTTCCGACTGCGCCTTCGGCAGCTACACCAATACATGGACGCTCAGCACGTTCACGTACGGCCAAGCCGAAACAAAAGCTTCGAGGGAAAAAGCCATTTGGGCACGATTCGCGCGTGACGTCACCCGACGGCACGAGCGAGGCTTTTAGACGATTTCAATGCTTATTTAGCTCTTGATTCTCTGCGTTATTAATGTATACAAAAAAATGTATCGCGCACTCTGGTCGCTTATTTTTTTAGTTTATACGTTAATTTAAATATCATAATAAATCTAAACTACAACTCATTTATCTTCTAAAAAATTGTTTACGCTTTACTCATACCCGTCCTTATGCCAAATAAAATATAATTCATAGAAGTAAGCGGAAATATATTTATATTCGTATTATTACATTACTTCTCATACTTTCATCGAGCGATAAAGCATTATCCCCAAAAACAAGCCAATCATCCATCCGGCCGCGAATCGTAAGTACCAGAAAGTGCATATATTCTACAAGCGATGAGATGGTCCCGTTGGCAGCGTTCTTGGCTTCGGTCCGCAGGGGCGCGGGATCGTTTCCCGCGCTCAGTGCTTTTTTTTAAAATTATTCGTGCTCAATAAGTCGTGCTCAGTTTCCTTTTCCCTCGAAGCCTTCGTTTCGGCTTGGCTGCATATAAACGTGCTCAGCGTCCATGTATTGGAGTAGCTGCCGAAGGCGCGGGCGGGAAACGTCGACCGCGCTCGGCTGTTTCCGAAGATGTCCGAGCGTCGCTCGCTCGCGGACACGCGTTACTATGATTATGTGATGGGCGCGTCAGAGACTAGAGAGGGGGTAACTTTTACGCGCGATCTGGCTGCACTGAGCTGAAGGAAATAAAGATTTTTCCCTTCCAAAAAGATATGGAACCCCGTTTCAAAACTTTTTGAATGTAAAAAATCAACGCCCAGGCATAAAAAAACCCCCCCAAAAACATTATCGCTTGTTTCACCTTATAAAAACATTCTGATTTACCTTATGATTATTTTTTATTTTAATACAAGCGATGGTTTCAGTCTATGTTTTAAATTAATCAAATGCACAAAAAATGTGAGATCACATTTTTCAAACTTGCCAAGCCAGTTGATTAGAAATATTTTACACAAAATTGTTTAACCGAAAGAATGAGGTTTTTCCAAATATTTTATTTTCATTGAAAAAATCATATTACTATTATAACATAAAATAGATAGAACCATTATATAAACAGCGCAACGTGTGTACCACACAAGTACACTGAGAAGGTTGTGCAACGACTCGGCGTGCATGGTTAAGAAAAAAAGCTCCGCAAAGCATCTTGTCCTGTCCACTACTCGAGTTTCTAGTTGAAAAAATATTGAATTGCCCCATGTATCGATCTTAGGAAATGCTACATTAGAACAGTCGTGCTGTATATTGGAATCGGAAAAAATAGAAGGCTAGTTATTTGACGAGTGATTTTGTAAGTGCCGCGGATGCTAAATCTGCTACGGCGAACGCTTCGCTAATTGTAGCTTCCATGTACAGGGATTTCCCCTTTTTACATTTCCCACCATTTTCTCCAATCCACATCCCTAATCGACCCCCACCTTGCGGCCGCAGCCGACTTCCCCCTCTGTATCACATTCACCATGACATTTTCTGTCATGGGTATAGGGAAACTGCGGAAAACCTATACCAATACAGCCGGTCACGAGTTCGCTTCCCAGCCTCGGAGCTAGTCGCGTTTCGTCGAGAAATAGCTTACAGGCTACAGCAATACACACCCGACACACACACGTACCGGTCCGTGTGTGCGACCCCTGTGTAGGATTGGAGCTACGTCACGCCTGTGTTTTTATTTCTCTCCGCAACTATGAGACGGTGATTCGAACCCGCGACCTGCCGATGTGTTGATTTCAGAGGCAAGCACGCTAACCACTAGACCAACACATCGGTTTTACCGCAGATGCTAAATTCAAGTTTGCTTAAAAATCGACGTGTAGGGTTTTTTAGGGGATGAAGGGGGATGGGGGTGGGTTAATGCTAAACTACAACCCCGCCGAGGTCGGCGCCGGGAGACAAAATGTTCAGAAAAATCCGAGCTATATTTTTGTCCACAGCGCCGAAGTCGGGGAAGTTCATTTCGGGGTTGAAAAAGAGGGCTGCAATTATTAAAAATCAGTTTTAATTCGATAACTCTTTGGGAAAAATTCATACAATTTTTGTTCAAATGGGAATGTTGTAGCCCTTAAAAATACGCGTCAATCGGATATTTGATCATCCCTCTCCAATAATATTTTCACCCCCCAGAAAATTGTTAAAGTATCAAAAAAAAGCTTATTAAATAACTCAAAAACAATCCATTTTCCGGGGATGGTTTAAATGTACGAAATGTAGAGAATAATTTTCTCCATATTTTTGTTTCTATGGACCACCCTTGAATTCTACTTTTTCCAACGCCTCTCGCAGTTGAAAATTCAAAATGAAATTCAAGGAAACCTATTGACCAAAAATAAACAGATATGAGTTTGGCGCTGTGGACAAAAATGTAGCTGAGGGTTCAAGCTGCAAATTGCTTCAGGGCGGCGAATTCGTACGGTCAATAGTTTTTCCAGAATTTCATTTTGAATTTTCCACCGCCGAGAGGGAAAATCAAAATTCAAGGGAGGTCCATAGGAAACAAAAATGTAGATAAAATGGTTCTCTACATTTCGTATATTTAAAGTATACCCGAAGAATCGATTGTTTTTTAGTTATTCAATAAACATTTTTTGTTGGTATTTCAACAAATTTTTTGGGGATAAATATATTATCGGAGGGTGATGATCAAATACTCGATCGACGCGTCTTTTGAAGGGCTACAATGTTCCCATTTGAACAAGAAGTGAACAAGAAGAATTTCGTACGGATAGTAGTTTGGCCTCAATCATGATTTTTAGGCAAACTTGGATTTAGCACCCAAGGCACCTACAGAATCACCTGTCAAAAAACTGGCCTTCTTCTAATTTTTTGCGATTACGGGATTGTTCAGCGACGGCACGACTCTACTATATAGTATATAGATGTTCGCAATTTGATCGTGCTAGAAAAATAATTTCACATAAGTATATTTTGCATGATGGGGTTCTAAAGTAATATTACCTACAATTTCCTCAGATTACCCCTTTGTTACCCTCAATTTGTTATACAAGTGGATATGAAATCTATGAGTTTTCAAAGTAGTGATCAAATCAGTAATGTACCCCTGGACCATACGATACTTGAAGTCTTATTTTATTTACATAATAAAAAAAGTTCTATGAAAATATAAACTTGATCGCATAACTATTACACAATGCATGAAATATATTTAGTTACATAGACGTTGGCCGTCGTCTTGCCAGCGAAAAAACATGTATCTTCTTTTTACCACGTTTTTATTAACTCGCTTTCTTGGTTTTTTAAACTAACTTCCGGATGAGTCAGAGACTTGATACTTTGAACATAGCTCAGATCTGGCTCACAGACAAACAAACATACAGGCAGGCCTGTCACAGAGAGAGAAAAAAAGACAAAAATGGCGATAAAAATAATAATACTAATGGAGAATAATACATTAGTGATAATTTCTACGATAGTCAAGGAGACAGCCCCCCAACGCAAGGGACACCTGGAGAAGGAGAAGCAAACTTTCACACAGACAAAACTAAAAAGCAGAAAATAAAATTATTCAAATTTGAAAAAGAATGACGTTTTTAAAACGGACTAAAAAGTATAAAATCATTTCTCCTAGCCCAATACAGATTTAAGGCGATGTGTCACACGCTGGAAACTTTCAACGCGGCCTCCCGTCACAGCGGTAGTGTAGAGCTCGCAGTTTTCAGCTACGAGCTGTGCCGCTTACTACCGCCCGATGGCGCAGCGCACGTTTTCTATAGGGACTCGATGCCAGGCGCTACGCCGCAGAGTCAAGGCCCGATAGGCGACGGTTGCTGCGCGTGTGTGTATTCGTTACGCCGGCCACGTGCAGAAAAAAAGAAGTGACCTTTTCGCACGCGGTTCGGTCGTAACGAAAACATTGGCGGTATGTGTGTGTGTATCGATCGATCGATGCACACGCCTAGCTTAAACGACCGTGGTACGCTTCTATGCTTGAGACCAAGCATGAGGCGTGAATCTGCTCTGCGTGCAGAGTCCGGCGAGAATGGTTGCTCGATCATTGCTCTCACGAAAGAGCAATGCCATTAATTATTTAATAATTATGTGAATGAAAAATTCACGCACACACATGCATATATATATATATATATTTATATATACATATATATATATATATATATATTTATATATACATATATATATATATATATATATATATATATATATATATATATATATATATATATATATATATATATACATAAATGCGTCTGACAATTCCGCCCCGATTCAACAATTGTAAACATTTTCAACAAACGACGTTGCTAGAGAGGCCCGCTCTACGAAGCATGAGGCGTGAATCTGCTCTGCGTGCAGAGTCCGGCGAGAATGGTTGCTCGATCATTGCTCTCACGAAAGAGCGATGCCATTAATTATTTAATAATTATGTGAATGAAAAATTCACGCACACACATGCATATATATATATATATATATATATATATATATATATATATATATATATATATATATATATATATATGCGTCTGACAATTCCGCCCCAATTCAAGAATTGTAAACATTTTCAACAAACGACGTTGCTAGAGAGGCCCGCTCTACGAAAAAGAGGTGATATTTCATAATATATTGTTTAATCAATATAGCTCCACCGTTTTTCTCATTACGGTCAGAAATACGATTTCGATCGGAATTTCTAGATAACATTATCGTTAAGAACGCGCTCTGTCAAAATGTAGTGTCATTAAAATGTTTTATTGAATTGTTTAAACAATCGAGTTTATGATACACTCATCTTCTGAACGACGCGTATCGTTGCTGAATTTGATTTCATCTGAATTCTCCAGCGATCGAGCTCGCTAGAGACTCGCTCCATAGAAGACGGGTAAAATAACGCGATTTTAAATTGTTTAAACAAATAGACTTAAGCAGTATGTATATTTTCGATGTTGTTTGCCTTCAATAAATTTGATTTTGGCCAAATTCTCGAGCGATCGGAATCGCTCTAGACGCACTCGCTAAAAGAGTGGTGAAACTTATTGGTTAAACAATCAACAGTTTAGCATTTCTTTTCTCTGTTGACTTTTGTTTACGGGAGGTTCCACAAGGGTCGAATTCTCTAGCAATAGAAATTGCGAGACTTGCTCTATACACGAGCGATAAAATACCGCGATTTTAAATTGTTTCTACAAATAGGTTTGAGCAGTATGTTTATTTTTGATGGCGTTTGTTTTCGATGAATTCAATATCGGCCAAATTCTCGAGCGAACGAATTCGCTGGAGACTCCCTCGCTAAAATGTATTGTAACATGTGAAATGTATTGTTTAAACAATTAATAATTCAGCATTTCTCTCTCCGTCGACTTGTGTTTTCGGGAGGTTCTGCGAGGATCGAATCCTCTAGCAATGGAAATCGCTAGACACTCGCTCTATAGAAGAGCGGTAAAGTATGGGATTCAATTTACTTTTAACAAATCGATTTGAGCAGTGTGTATATTTTCGATGTCATTTATTTTCAATAAATTCGATTTCGGCCGAATTCTCGAGCGAGAGGAGTCGCTCGAGACACACTCGCTAAAAGAGTGGTGAAACTTATTGGTTAAATAATTAACAGTTTAGCATTTCTTCTCTCCGTCGACTTTTATGTTCGGGAGGTTCTACAAGGGTCGAATTCTCTAGCAATAAGGATCGCTAGAGACTCGTTCTACATATGGGCGGTGGAATTTTACGACTTTAAACTGTTTGAACAAATAGGCTCGAATACTTTTTTCGACGACGGGGCCCTCCAGCCTGGTGAGCCGGCGACCCCCTTCAGAAAAAAATAGATCCGAAATAGTTGCATTCAAATGATGGCATAAATTTTATTTATGTTTCACCCAAGCAAGCATAAAGAAATAATTTGATACAACGAACTGTTTCCTTTGTCGAAATTTGTATAAAAAGTAGCTACTTCACTACGAACATTAAAAAGATTTTCAAATTTGGCAATTGAGTGAAAATCAACATTTCCTATTTATAAATACTTAGTAGAGATAATATCATTGTAAATCTAAAACGCCGACTGTAAAATCTATAGATATCTCATGCATTTGACGGGTTTTTGTAATTGAATATAAAGAACGACGAGGATTTCTTCGAAAATTATACACAAATCTAAATAATTCATAAATCAGCCTTAGAAGCTGGAGTGATGGTCATGAAAAAATATTGACAAAATACTACAATTTAGGCGGGAAAGACCAAGCAATTTCGAGGGATTTTTTAAACTAAGAAATAATTATTCTAGATTTATCAAATTGTAGCTATGCTTTGATTGTATATTTAAGTATAGATACAAAACGATTTTCTAAAATTCATTTATCATCGAAATAGCGGAGCTGTGGGCAGAGTGTTCCAGCAAGGTTACCGCGGGAGTTGCGATTCGGCGTGCAGTGTAGCTTCCCGTAGACTTTGAGTTGCAAAGAATTCAAACATTTTTTCAATTAGAACATGTACAGTTTCTATTTGGCAGTAACTAAAATGAAAAAAATGTAAATTTAAGAGAATGGCATTCACAGAGAAAAACAACATTTTGCGCGAAATATCTGCAACATTTGGATTAAAAAAGTATTTTTTTTTCTAAGTTCTCTAAACCAATTCTCGTCAAGTAGGAGGTGGTAATATTATCAATATTACTACCAAGTTTAAACTCGATCAGCTTAATAGTTTTTGAATAATCCTGCACACCAATTTCGAAAATGCAGTTTTGAGAAAAACGCGTTTGAAGTTTACATAGAAATTGAGTTCAATTGCACTAGGTACTTATGGTAATTAATTACATAACTGTCACAAAGTAATTAAGTTATTAATTACAGTTGTTATTGTAATTGTGAGTTGTTAATTTAATTACTATTTGCCCATATCTGCCCGTCCCTCAGCGCTCTCCCTACTACCTGCTGTGCGCGCTCCAAATCCGTGCGGTGAGGCACAGCGTTGACGAGATGCAACGTTCGAATTTTTTTCCAATTTCGCTTTGTAACTTTGGAAAAATATTCTACATATATAGTTCGATCGTTTGAAGAAAAAAAAAAGAAACCGATTTTTTATCGTTGTAAGTGTACATCCCGCCTTAAAAAAATATTAAATAAATGCTGGAAATTTGAAAAATCATATAAAAAAGGAGTACCACGCTAACTTATTTACATTTTTCCAACCAGCAACAGTACTCTCTGTGAGCTCCGCCGGCTACGAGAGAAGTTTTTCCGTCATGGGGTTGGTAAAAATGTGGCTTACAATTAGAAGCGCAATGCTTCAAGAATGATTCTCCCCTATAGTCACTAGTGAACATAGACATGACATTGTTAGAAAAAAAATTCAGCTGAAAAAGTGTTGCGCCGGTTTGCAGAAAAAAATAAGATTTATTTAATTGAGTATCTACTGAAAATAATGATTAACGACTGGTAACATGAATGATGAAAAATTAGTTTATTATTCTTAAAGGTATTGCAAGAGTTTGATATCGATTTTAATAACAACTCTAACAGTAGTTAGATTGACCTTGTCTCTCTATATAAAACTAGTTCATGGAATATAAGTGAGATATTTTTTACTCTACTCTGACCAGATCATTGTATAAATTGCCCCTTGCGAAGGCTGGCTACACAAATGCCCAGTTTTATTCCTGTGTGAGAAGTCTTTGGAAGAACCAATACTTCCAAAAACTCGCCGGAAACTTGTTTTCCTTGACAATCATTGGCTGCGCAGGGCATTTCTCTAGCCAGTCTTCACAAGGGACAATTTATGCAAAGATCAGACCCGCAAGGTAAGAAGTAGCTGACTAATGTTCAAAGTTACTAGTTCAACGCAAAGGTTTGAAGTCAATCATACTACTGTTGAGTCCACCGCGATGACTCTTCGCAACACTTGTTCCTTGCAAAGAATAAGTGCATCGGGTCGAACAGAAAATAAGTCAAATTTTTTACTTTTGACGATTTCGAAGATAAAAAAGTGTCTGGTGTACCTCCGGAAGTATTATTTCTTCTTAAGATTCCTTGCCAAGAAAAATAGGAAAAAAAAGTTTTCGTTCAATCACAAAGACTTGAACTTGTTGTTCGTTATAACCACTGGTTGAGCCAGGTAATTATGAAAACAGCCTTTTCAAAAGACAATTTATGCAAAGCAAACCTAACTTACTGTTCGGTCCAGTGTAAACCTTCTCCGAAACGATAATTTTTATAAAGAGTGATGGCAGCAGACTGAACAGTAATAAGGATGACAATGAAAGTGAAAAGCATTAATAATGTATTTGAAAGGATAACAATATATTGAAATAAAGATACCTAGCCTTAAAATGCTATAGCGAATATGTGGACCTGGCCAATAAAAACACCTAATCCTTCGCACGACGCCGAACTTTATGCACTCACTCATTTATTAACTTCATATCGGCACTAAATTGTTTAAACTAAAAACTTCAAAAATATTATTCCGACAGCATAATATCGGTTGTCAGAATCGAGCGCGGAGCCGAGATCACACGTCAATCGCCGAATACATTTCAGAAGGTGTGTGCGAACCCTACTTTATCGAGCTCGAACAACAGACATCGATATTTGATCGACGCGACAGAATGATTTCTCTGTGCCCTCGCTGGATTTCGCGAGAACTAAAATCGATGGTTGTCAAGCGAATTTTTCGGAAAATTCTTGACGATTACCTGCGAAGAAGAGTCACCCACGGATCTCCGTAATTACTCGCTGGAATAAAACGGTTGAGGTCTCAAAATGTTCGTTTTGAGTCAGGGAACATCCGCCTCCCCTTCGTTAGACGATTACATGTACCAATTTTGTTTTCCCCCTCACTTTCGTTTGGGGTCTAGCGTGGTAAGAGAAACTGTTTTTTTTCTTTCAAAGTCGGGAAAATCGCGAAGAAAGACGCTGCTCCTCTATTCATTTGACATCGACTGTGCAAATCTCGTGATATTCTGTAGAGCCATTTTTGAGAACACTTGGCACTCGTAATCGTATTCTGTTTTACCGGCCGAATGGTGTGACACATGTCCCAGTACAGATTCCTAACCCCATACCGATTGTCCTGAAAATTTGATATTGTGAATTTTGAATAGCTATGAAAATACTTGTAAAATTAAAAACGAAAAACGTGGGGCGCATGCAATAGATAGAGTGTAGGGATAGGTCATACCTGTCGTTAAGAAAACTCATACAACAGTTCATATCATTTGCAGGGCAATCAAATTGTTAGTGACTTAGGTAAACTATTTATACATCAATTATTTATTGCATGCGCCCCACGTTCTTCGTTTTAAATCTTACAAGCATTTTCATAGCTATTAAAATCTCACCATCACAAATTTTGAGGACAATCGGTATGGGGGTAGAAATCTGTATTGGGTTATACTCCGTATGGGGCTAGGAGAAATTATTTTATACTTTTTAGTCCGTTTTAAAAACATAGATAATTTTTTTTTATAACTTTTACTGCTGACATCTATCGCGGTATATTTGATAGTTTGAAATGAATACAGTCGAATATTTATTGGCATATAACGT
This sequence comes from Ophion ellenae, assembly GCA_963210295.1. NCBI lineage: Eukaryota > Metazoa > Arthropoda > Insecta > Hymenoptera > Ichneumonidae > Ophion > Ophion ellenae. The sequence continues at coordinate 14,326,531 of OY723391.1, read as the reverse complement.
GGCACCAGCACCGTGACGCGAATTGAGTGATTCGACGCACACACCTACCCCTATGATAAAGTTACCCTATCTGAATCACACTAGCGTAAGAGTCAGTAGATCCCATTGCTAATAACCCCAACGGTTGATGCGACGCTTAATATTACAAAATAATATCTATACTGTCTCAAAAGTAATTTATGCAAGCAGTAGGACCGGAAAATTTCATGTATGTCTGAGCTTTTTTGTCTCAAGGGCTTACACCACTGAAAACGTCTAAAATTGAGTCATTTTTCGGGTTTTTTTGTTGGAAGGACAAGTAAGAGGGCAATAATATTCACGGAAGTTATTAGTTATGTCTTCAAGGGAACAAAAAAAAACTTATATTAAAAAATTATACAAAATGGTGACAGTGGAGCCATTCTCGCGAGGCATGTTGAATGTGAGACGTCTGCGCCACGCCATATAACTGATGCGAATATGAATTTGGAAAAGAAAAATTTAATCTATTAATTTACACGAGTATAGCTAGGAAAATACGTAGGGGATTTTCAAAATATGAATTTTTGTCTAAATGGCAAGCATTTAAAGTAAAAACGCAATTTTCGACGAAAAAAAGGTATATCATTTGTTAATAACTAATGTTGTAATAAATTAATAGAAAATCCTGTACGTATTTCTCTTCGGAATGTTATTTTAAATATATGCTCAAAATTTGGAGTGAAAAGAATGAAAATTGTTGGAGTTATGCTGCGTGACGTTTTGAAAAATTGTATTTCCAGCAAAACGTCCGACGTCTCGCACACGGGCTACTGCCACTGAGACCCGTACGGGCCTGCAGACCTTTGTCTTACAGGTTCTAAACTTTTTCCCCCTTATTCTAAAATATTCTAGATGGATTTGCAATTTTTTTGCACATTCCACATTGGTGTTACCCATTAACCATGCACGCCAAGTCGATGCACAGCATTTCCGGTGTACTTGTGTGGTACATACGTCGTACTGTCATATGATGGTGATATCAATTTTATGTTATAATAGTAATAAGATTTTTTTCAATGAGAATACAAAATTTGAAAAAATGATCTTCTTAAGATTTAACAATTTTGTGTACGACACTTCTAGTGAGCTGGCTTGGCTAGTTTAAAAAATGTTATTTCACTTTTTATTGTACATTTGATGAATTAAAGAAGTAGATTAACCGTAGAACGGTGTCGTTTTTTTTCAGAACTCGTAAACCCTGAACATGGGTAGTTCGGTCGCGTATCTGACTATGTTATTGTGTAAGAAAAAATCTTTAAAAAATCAATGGGTCTTTTTTTGACTCTTGATACGATAAAATTGTTGCCATCTGTGAGAAATGCCAAAATATGACAAATTTCGGCTATGAAAACAAGACATGTTTTTCAAATTGAAAAAGGGTAAATTCCAAGACCGGCGTATATACTCCACATACACTAAGCGCAACAATGAAAGAATCACTAATGTTTCGCCAAAATATTGACCATATTTGAACCGGTATATCTCAGTAGAAAATAACGGTAGAACAAATTTTAAAATGATTTTTAAAGCGTAAATTAAGCTTTTTTAGAAATCTTGATTTCAAACATTTATGCATCTTTTTGTTGGTTTTTTATCCGTTGAACTACAGAAAAGCAGAAATTAAAAAAATTGCACACCTTTGAGGATATGTATGGATTTTTTTTGACTGAGTTATTGAAGGTCAAGCAAAAATTGCTTATTTCGACTTTGTAAAGTCATGGTTCCGGTAAAAAAGGTCGCACAACGTTCACGAGGAGAGCGTTGGAAAGGTGGAGTTTTTGGGTACGAACGGTTACGATTTTTCATTTTTCCCCCCTTTTTTATCGCGAAACGCGATGAATTATAATGTGCAAATCTCGGCATTTTACCGGGTTCCGTTAAAAGTGGCGTAACTCTAAAAAGAAGCAAAAAATCGCAAAAGTCTTTTGGTCATTTTTTAGGCAAAGGTACGCTAAAATGATGCGCAAAAGATCAGACGCCTGGAATTTGCGTTTCCTCGTGGGCCAACGTCGTGAAAATTTAAAAATCTTTATATCTTCCCGTTTTCATACGGAATGCCGCCCTGACTTGCACCACATCAAAATTCGAAAAGTGCCATTGTGGTCCGTGTTACCTAAAAATTTGAATAGGTACTGCGCTTACCACTTCCATCTGTTGTTTTGGGGGTATACCAGGAAAATTCAACACGTTTTTCGAGCATAAAACACAAAAAATGCATTAGCTACGAGGTAGGCAGTCTTGACTTTCAAGTTGTCGACGAAGCAGACGTTGAAGAACGCACTTTATTTACATTGTGAGCTAGTGGTAAACATAAACGAACAACTCGACAACTCCCGGAAGTTGTAATAAGTAGAATTTTGACTCTTTTTAGGGAAGGCCATTCTCATTGTAACGTCGCGAGTATCATGGAAGTTAGTTAGTCCGTCATGAGTCGAATCAGTGTCCGATTCCTGGAAACTGGTCAGTTAAAGTCCTCCGATCTTCATAAAATTTTAATATGATTCTTTTGGATACTTTCAAAAAATGTAATGAAAAAAACCTTTTTTTTTAATTGTAAAGTGAGAAGACGCCGTAAGGTTACGTAATTCCACGCAATTATCGCTCTCAAGGCGAACAAAATTTAGGGATCATCGCGGTGGAAAATTTTCAAAAAATCGATTTTTTTGCGTTATCCGATAGTATAGACGGTTATAAACATACTGTTCAAGTTTTGGGGCGAAATTCGAATTATCCCGGTTGCTACAGCCTTTCTCAGAAAAAGGGATTCCACCACAGGAACAGTTTTCAAGTTATCCGTCTCAAATGTCGATACAAGATTCTTCACCCCAGTCTTTATCTTGCTACGGAAGCTTTTTTAATCTTCATATTTTTTTTAACGAAAAACTGTTGAAAAAAAGGCTAAATTGCATAATTTTTTTATCGAACCACCGCCATCTATCAATTTTGATTTTAAAAAACCTCTATAGCAAAATAGCGGCTCGCAAACTGATTAAGAATCTTTTTACAAATTTTGTTTCAGATAATATTTACGGCCACAACCGTGTACACTGCGAGGCCTCCTTTTTTCGAAGACGTTTTCAACCGTTAGAAAAACGTAAAAAAAATAGAAATAAACGTTTAAAAAATTATCCTCTGTTCTTCATGAGTGCTTTGATTTGACAACAATAAATGATACCGATTAGCGTATTTTAACCACCGAAAAAAATCGCGCAAATCAGCTATTTTTCGACCCGTTACACTGTGATGATTAAAGTCTTTGATACGATAATGTTATTTACGTTTGTTAATCCACCCATTTATCAATAATGCAACTTTGTGTTTTGTAATATATGCAGAGAATACGAAAATTCAGAAATTAAATGTGAAATTTGAGCACGCCGTTCAGTCGTAACGAAAACATTAGATGTGTGTGGGTATCGATCGATAGATATACAAGCCTAGGCTTAGGCGACCGTGGTACGCTTCTATGCATGAGACCAAGCATGAGGCGTGAATCTGCTTTGCAAGCAGAATTCGGCAGTAATGGTTGCCCGACCATCGCTCTCGCGAAAAAGCGATGCAATTAATTAATAATTATGTGAATGAACAATTGTGTGTGTGTAAGGGTGCGTGTGTGTGTGTGTGTGTGTTTGCGCGTGCGTGCGTGCGTGCGTGCGCGCGCGCGCGCGCGCGCGTGTGTGTGTGTGTGTGTGCGTGCGTGCGCGCGCGCGCGCGTGTGTGTGTGTGTGTGTGTGTGTGTGTGTGTGTGTGTGTGTGTGTGCGCGCGCGCGTGTGCGTGTGTGTGTGTGTGAGCGCGTGTGTGTATGTAAATACATCAGCCATTATGTCCAGATTCAAGAATTATAAACATTATGAACAAGGATTATAGACGGGAAAAAATCAAACAATTTTTTAAACTAAGACATTATACTGCATTTATCAAACTGTGGGTATACTTTAATAGTATATTTAAGTATACAAAACAGTTTTCTAAAATTCAATTATCAGAAAAAGCGGAGTTGTGGCAGAGTGTTACAGCAAGGTTGCCGCGGAAGTCGCGAATCGGCGTGAAGTCTAGCGTCCTGTAGATGTTGATTTGCAGAAAATTCAAAATATTTGTTCAGTTAGAACATGTATAGTTTCTGTTCGACAGTAATTGATGCAAACGCAAATTTAAGAGAATGACACGCATTTACAGAGAAAGATAAACATTTCTGTAAAATATGGATTTAAAAAGTAATTTTTTTCTTTCTAATTTCTCAAAAACAGTTCTCGTCAAGTAGGGGGTAGCAGTATTATCAATATTTCTATTTACTAAGTTTCAACTCAATCGGCTTAATCGTTTTCAAATCATCCTGCACACCAATTTCGAAAATGCAGTTCTGAGAACAACGCGTTTGAAGATTACATATAATTTGAATTGAATTGCACTAGGCACTTGTGGTAACTAATTGCTTAAGTTTTCTGTTACAAATTAATTAAATTATTAATTACAGTTGTAATGGGAATTGTTAATTTAACGATTTTTTGCTCGTCTCTGCCTGCCCCTCTGCCCTCTCGCTTCTACGTGCGACGCGCGCTCCGAATCCGAGCGGTGAGGCATAGCGTTGACGGGCTGTAATGTTTGAAGGTTTTCGAATTTCGCTTTGCAACTTTGAGAAAATATTCTACATATATAGTTCTATCGTTTCAAGAAAGAAAAAAAGCAATCGATTTTTATCGGTGTAAATGTACATCCCGCCTTAAGAACTGATTGAATAACTGTTAAAAATTTGAAAAAGCACATTAAAAAGGAGTAGCATCCTAACTTATATAAATTGTTCCAACCAGCAATAGTACTCCCAGTGAGCTCCAACGGCTATGAGAGAAGTTTTTCTGCCACGGGGCGGATAAAAATGTGGCTTGGATTGCTTCAGCAATGATTTTCCCATATGTCGCTGCTGAACATAGACATGACATAATTAGAAAAAAATTCGGCTGAAAAAATGTTGGGCCTTTTGAATTAAAATGCACGAGTTACCTGAGCTAACTAATTACTTAAGTAATCTGTTACAAAGTAATTAAATTATTAATTACAGTTGTAATAGTAATTGTTAATTGTTAATTTAACTACATTTTGCCCGTCTCTGGCCGTCCCTCTGCGCTCTCGCTTCTTCCCGCGTAGAAATTCTGATGGGGCCCACATCAGGGCCCGATCAGGTTGCCTGACTGCCCTGGTAGGGCACTAATAAGGCAGCCTGAAAGGGCCCTACTAGGAAATGTAATGTTCTGTCACATATGGGCCTGACCTGGTTGCCTGATCAGGCCCCTATCAGGTTGTCTGATCAGAAAGAAATGCGTATAATATTTCAAAAATCCAAAATGGAATGAACCACTTAATTTAGAGTTCCACTACAATGAATTTGTATCATAATTCATCATTCCCTGGCCTGCTGAAATGTTTTTGTTCGAAGAAAATATTTCGCTTATATGGGAATCGAACCTCGTACCTACCAACCCAAAGCTAGGCACGCTGCCCCTATGCTACCGAGTGCTTGTAACATCTTGGTCCCCGATATGGCATAAGAGACCAAAGGAATTTCTATAATTATTTGTTGTGTCACATAAAGTATATCAATTAGTTAATATCATTGTGACAATTAAAGAGGTTTATCGAATAACCCGCGTAGAAATTTCGATGGGGCCCAGATCAGGGCCCGATCAGGTTGCCTGACTGCCCTGGTAGGGCACTAATAAGGCAGCCTGAAAGGGCCCTACTAGGAAATGTAACGTTCTGTCACATATGGGCCCGATCTGGTTGCCTAATCAGGCCCCTATCAGGTTGCCTGATCAGAAAGAAATGCATATAATATTTCAAAAAACCAAAATGGAATGAACCACTTAATTTAGAGTTCCACTACAATGATTTTGTATCATAATTCGTCATTCCCTGGCCTGCTGAAACGTTTTTGTTCGAAGAAAATATTTCGCCTATATGGGAATCGAACCTCGTACCTTCCTACCCAAAGCTAGGCACGCTGCCCCTATGCTACCGAGTGCTTGTAACATCTTGGTCCCAGATATGGCATAACAGACCAAATGAATTCCTATAATTATTTGTTGTATCACATAAAGTATATCAATTAGTTAATATCATTGTGACAATTAAAAAGGTTTATCGAATAACATGCTACAGATTTTTGAAACTTAACCTTATATATATATAATAAAAATAATTAAAAGATATATATATATATATATATAGTTCCTCTCTCTCTCTCTCTCTTCGCCTTACAAAGCTGCCGAAATCTTCTAACGCGCATCCGAGTTGCATAACGTTTTTTATCGTGACAGTCTATAGCAGCACCTTTTTTTTAAATCGAATTCAGGAATGCATCGAAACTCCGAAGCTACGATGCTGTAAAATTGAAGTTTTTTATGTGAAAAATGAGAGGTTATGTGCATCTAGCGACTCCTGAGGCAGGGATAGGGCAAGCCTATTTATGGCCTCATCAGGGAAAGCCATAGTAGGGCCTATCAGGGCAAGCCTTGGTAGGGCCCTATCGGGGAAAGCCTTAGTAGGGCCACATTAGGGACAGCCTTAGTAAGGCCCTATCATGGAAAGCCTTAGTAGGGCCTATCAGGGCAAGCCTTGGTAGGGCCCTATCGGGGAAAGCCTTAGTAGGATCTTATCAGGGACGGCCTTAGAAGGGCCATTTTAGTATAGCCTGATGTAGGGCCTAAATACTTCCAGCCCGGTCGGGGCCGGATCAGGATGTCCGTAATAGATGTTACCCCTATCACACCCCGATCGGGGCCTGATCCTGGTCAGGCTAACCCTAAGAAATTTCTACTCGGGAACATGCTATAGATTTTTGAAACTTAACGCGGTCTTCTAGTTTCTCGGCTGTTTTTTTACGGCTTTTTCAATAATTTTTTACGGGTAAAGCATCGAAATAATCAATCTCATTGTTTTTGCATATTCTTTATTAACATTTAAATAAGCTTTACAAATTTTTTGAAGTCAAAATATATAATAGAATAAAGGTTATAGTGGCCGACAGGAAGACATCAAGTAAAAGAGGTGCTTGACAGTGACCAAGATTGCGGCTGTTCTGCTTATCTGAAATCAAAAAACCAAACGGCATTTTAATCTTCATATTTAAGACTAGCGATTGAACTAGAGTGAATTCTAAATTACAAAAATTGACTTTTTTATACACTTTTGAAAATTACATTCTATTTTTTACTCATTTTTTCTTAAGTTTTTCGCTCGTACAAAAAAAAACTATCGAAGCAATCATGATAATCCTAGTTCAATCGCTGGCTTATAATATATTAAAGATGCTGTATAAATTTGAACAAGATCGGTGCAGTAGTTTCTGAAATATCGTGGTCACCGTTTCGAAAAATGGTGTTTCTAGAAAAACGCGTTTGAAAGTTCGCGCACCCATGTAGGGTGATCGGTAGTGGCCAACGATTGGCCGATGCTCGACGCCGAGCTTGCCAACATTGGCACTCGAGCTTGGCCCGATCATCGACCGAGCCTCGGATGATAAGAGCGGCCCGATATTCGCAATCAATGTTGGCCCTAGAATGGCTTATGAGAATCGGCCGAGCATCACGTAGGAGTTCATTCAAGAATCGGCCAACAATAAGTCCCCGTCAAGATTGCCATCATTGGCATTCGAGCTTGGCCCGATTATCGACCGAGTCTTGGCGGATAATTGTGACCCGATATAGATCACTAAAAATGGTCTCGCACTGCCAAAAAAAAATTAATTATTTTTGTATTGTAATTCGTCATTACCTGGTCTTTCGAAACGATTAGTTCGAAGAAATATTTCACGAAAAATCTAGTTAATTCAAATAAAAAATAAATAAATAGATGCGGTTAGTTAATATTAATAGAATTTTTCTGTCAGTGTAGGATGGTTCATAAAAATCAGCAGAGTATCACGTATGAGCTCGTTCGAGAATCGGCTAACAATGATTGCATTGATTTGGTAGCATATTTGTTAAGAATAATGTCCAATGGACTCGTAAAAAGTATTTATCTTGTCTCTCAATGACTTCGACGCGAAACAATGAATCGTCAATATACGAATTGCGGTTCGATCATGCGTTACTCGGCCGAACATTGGCCTCGTATCGGCAAAAACATGATTGGCGAGTCTATACTTCGCCAAACATCGAACTCGTATCGATAAGCCAATTATTAGAGAGCCTATATTTGGCCGAACATTGGCCTCGTAACGGCAAACCAATGTTGGTTAGTCAATACTCAGCCGAGCATTGGCGTACAATTGGGTAATCGATCATCTCCCCGCCAACATTGGTCCAAGTATTGGCCGTTACGGCTCGATTGGCGAAACCTACATGGGCATGTGATTTATACTAAAAATTTCATCTCACCGTCAATCTGCTACGCCTGGACCATACAATAGGCCTTCCTCTTCTTCTTGGAAGTCACAGAGAGCTGCTCCGTCTTCCCTTTTCGCGATTCGGGCCTGTTTTACAACATCACTTGTGCGCCTTTCTGAACCCGTCGATCCGAGAGCTATCACGCTGTTCAACATATCCTTTAGCTTGTGGGCCGATTTTCACTCCCATGGTTTCCAAGGTCTTCAGGATAGATTTGAATCCTTCGTTGAAGATTATGACAGCGAGAAACGTGGCGATTTCAACCACTTTTGGCCCAGAATGGAGGTGCTTCGGAGCCAAAGTCCAGATTAACGAATTGAGCGATTCGTTATTATTTTGAGTTTCCGCTCCCAGGCATCTGCTTAACAATTCTTCTTTGGATAAATCCTCATGAATTGGCTTTATAACTTTTTGAACTGCTTCAGAAAGAGGCGGTTTATTGTGTTTGAATTGCTCAGCCTCTCCGAGAAGCTCATACCTGCTCCGTTCCAGGGCCGTAACTTGTGAACCACTTCGAATATCGAAAAATCCTTTGGCATACATTTTCTACACATGTTGTAGATGTGATTTATGAAAGAAAAAAAATCGATTTTTTCGACCCGAGAAACTAGAGGATTGCCTTAACCTTACACACACACACACACACACACACACACACACACACACACACACACACACACACACACACACACACACACACACACACACACACACACACACACGCACACGCACACGCACACGCACACACACACACGCACACACACACACACACGCACATATATATATGTATAAATATAATTCCTTTCTCTTTCTCTCTCTCTTCGCCTCACAAAGCTGCCGAAATCTTCTAACCGCATCCGAGTTGCATAACGTTTTTTGTCGTGACAGCCCATAGCACCTTTGTTTAAATAGAATTCAGGAATGCATCGAAACTCCGAAGCTACGATGCTGTAAAATCGAAGTTTCCATGTGGAAAATAAGGTTATGTGCATCTATCGACTGCTGAGGCAGTTATAGGGCAAGCCTATTTATGGCCTCATCAGGGAAAGCCATAGTAGGGCCTATCAGGGCAAGCCTTGGTAGGGCCCTATCGGGGAAAGCCTTAGTAGGATCTTATTAGGGACGGCCTTAGTAGGGCCATTTTAGTATAGCCTGATTTAGGGCCTAAATACTTTCGGCCCGATCGGGGCCGGAAGGTTTCCGAATTTCAATTCGCAAGTTTGAGAAAATATTCTACACATATAGTTCTATCGTTTAAAGGAATAAAAAAAGAAATCAATTTTCATCGTTGTAAATGTACATCCCGCCTTAACCCTAGGACCCTCCACTACCCAAATAGGCTTTTACAATCGGCACAGTAATGGCCCACGACTGGTTGTCAGAGAAAAAACGATGGCGCGGTATTGGCTATATAAACGGGCCAGATCCGGACCATGCATGGTTGTTAATCGTAAACCATGAATGGCTGCTAAGACATGGCCGAATATCATACGCTCATATTAGCCCAGCAACGGCTGCCGGAAATGATAAACAAAAAATTTACAAATTATGAATATAAAAATTCTAGTAGTATCTTTTTTGTTTTCTCATGCTTTACTTATGTCCATGTACATAGAATAATTGCATTAAAAACGCTTTCTGCATTGTTCAAGTTTTTACCTATCATCGGGATCGAACCTACGTCTGTCGTTCTAGTGTCGAGCGCCCTACCCACTTAGCCATCCTAACACTTACAGATTCCATCGTTTGTTCGTTCGTTACGTTTATGCCGATAATTTTATTCGTGACATTAAAGTATACCGACAATTGTTTTGGTCCATTTAGGCTGTGAAAATAACTCGCTCATTTTGGGTAACGTTCCGAAAAGCATACTCCTCTGATCGAGCTGAAATTTTGCACCGAACTTCCTCTCATTATCCTAAGAAAAACCCTTAACGGATTTTTGACGACTAGCAATAGTTTTCGATAAATCGCATTGTAAAGTTTATTATTTCACGCCATACGAGTATATCTATATATCCTATAGATATCCCCCCCCCTCCTCCGGCCGCGCTGCTTCCTGGCAAACAGTGCTCGCCCGTACGTGCATATCACTTGCTATGTGGGATGGGTTTGTTTGGGTTTATTTAATATAGTACAAGCGCAGTACAATAAATAACTTTCAATATACGATATATTGAAAACTATTGCTAGTCGCCAATATCCTTTGAAAGGTTCTCTTAAAATATTGAAAAGAAGGTCTGTGCAAAATTTCAGCTTCATCAGTGGGATATGCTTTTCGAAACCTTATCCCTTGTTTTTACGTATTACAGTTTAACGACCTGCATTTGCAAAACGCCCAAAAACAAATCATCAATGGCTGAAATAGATCTGGCAAGCCGTTCATCCGCCTACGATACCCCAATGCTGATCGCCATATTATCGGTGCGATGGTATTAGCCCACCAATGGCTGGCATAGATCTGGCAAGCCGTTCATCCGCCTACAGTAACCCAATGCTGGTCGACGAATTATCGGCCGATTATCAGCAAACCGTTTAATGGCTGAATGCTGGCATTTTTGTTACGACAAGCGACCCTATAAGGGTATCTGTACGAAACAAATAACCTACACTAGGGTTACGCACACCCCAGCACTTCAAATCATCGCTGCTAACGAACGGTTTGTCATAGAGAGAGTCGTTTCTTTTTAAATCGAACGCTCGAAGACTGACGAATGTAGTAGGCTTTGCGAGAAAAACATAATATGAATTTTTCGCCATAAAAAAAATGGGATTGAACAAAGCAAGACAAATATTTTAGCATATCTCACAAAAATAATTTTAAAATTCATCGAACTTTTTGTACGCGTATGTTGAACAATTTTTTTCGTTGATTCGTGAAAAAGAACGTATGGACCAAGCTTAAAAAAAATTTAACAAAAAATTCGAAGTTCTTGAAGAATTTCACAAGGGGTAAAGGTGGCACTTTTTTTTAATCCGAATATTTTTCCGCGTGGTTTCTTGAGAGAAAAGTGTAGATAGATGTTTAAAAAAAATGATTTTATGTAAAAAAATAGTGTTTTCTAGTTCAAAAAAATATATTAAGCTGATTATACATGAAATTATTTTTTAAATAATACATCTAGCTCAAGCTACAGGATATGAAACTGGGTTTACATAATTATACTGAAAAAATCGCCACAGGTAGTTCGACATGGGATATTAGAAATGAAAACAAAAGAAATGGATACTGTAGTAATAAATGCACAAATGTAGATTGCCTCATTGTAAATTCAGTTCGGTGCACATCGAGAGCACTGTATCGAACGATGATCTTGGCAAGGCGAGAATCGGCATTCAAGATTTCGTCAGGTGACAAAAGATACCACGCTATAACTTCGCTCCTTACACTGGCTCCGGCCCGGACGCCACACGGCCCATTCATCTTATGAGCAGATGTAATGCGAGAGCGAGGAGCAGGAGGGTCGAGGTACTATTTGTATCGATTTTTCCCGTAAAGAAATTTACTCCGAGTACCGCCCAGAAAAGATTGGGATGTACGATGCATTTTTATTGTCTCCGCTTCTCGTGTGATAATGTCATCATCGCTGTCTGCACCGTCACGGGCAGAATCCCGTCCTCCTTCTAAAGAATCTTCATCAGAATCCTCCAATTCTTCTTCGTGGTCTAATTCACCATCAGTCGTCTCGTTGGCCTGAGGTTCCTCTTCATTGTTGTGCACCTGCAACATCCTCTGGACCTCCTCCCCCTGTCGTACTTGCGAACTCGTACCCATGGCTTGATTCTAATTTTTAAAAAATCAGAATAGTATAAAAACGTTCATAATGTAATTTCTGTTGATAACACACTGGTTTGATAAGGATAAATAATTTTAAAAACCATCTAAATAATTATATACGTACACAGAGCAAAACATCGCAAAAAGAGATACGCTAACTCCAGGCTCTCGAAGAATGTTCACTACGTCACGTCCAAACTATAACTGACGGTTATTCCTGCACGAACTTGCTCTAGACCTCCTCCTAATGCGATCGGTAAATTAACATGACCACCCATTGAAAATTTGAAAAAGGATATTAAAAAGGAGTAGCACCCTAACTTATATAAATTATTCCAACCAGAAATAGTACTCCCAGTGAGCTATGAGGGAAGTTTTTCTGCCACGGGGCGGATAAAAATGTTGTTTAGAAGCACAATGCTTCAGGAATGATTCTCCCATATGTCACTGCTGAGAATAAACATGGCATTGGTAGAAAATAATTAGCTGAAAAAGTGTTGGGCCGGTTTGCAGAAAAAAATAAGATTTATTTAATTCAGTATTTACTGAAATAGATTTCAAGACTGGTAACATGAATGATAAAAAATTATTCGGAGTACAAATAAGTCTCCGCCGTTTAACAAAAGATAGTCCCTCGGGAGGTTGTGGTTGAAATTGTCAGATGTAAAGTGTCATGTCGTAAGGTTGGACATCTGGAGAGACCATAACCTTGAAATATCAGCGATTTTGTATCAGCATCACATAATTTTTTCGTGCGAAAATGTCGAGTATTGAGCCGAATAAGCGTCAGTTGCGGAAACTCTTGTCCTTGGCACAAATCTCCGTCCAACAATATGGTACTTCCAATTCCGTGTCTTCGTACACTTCGTTTCCGCAAATCATGCTTATTCGGCTCGAAACTCGACATTTTCGCACGAAAAAAGTTATGTGATGCTGATACAAAATCGCTAATATTTAAAGGTTATCGTCTTGCCAGATGTCCAACCTTACGATATGGCGTTTTACATCTGACAATTTTAACCATATCCTCCTGGTGGGGCCATCTTTTTGTCAAACGGCGGAGACTTATTTGTACTCCTAATAGATTATTCTTTAAGTTATTCGATTATTCTTCAAGGTATTGCAAGAGTTTAATATCAATTTTAACAGCAATTCTAACACTGGCTACAGTGACTTTGAATCTTTATCTAAAACTAGTTATATGGAATGTAAGTGAGCTATTTTTTACCCTACCAGACCGATCTTTGTATAAATTGCCCCTTGCAAAGGGGCAATTGTAAAGAAAAACAAGTTTGAGTTTTTTTTGTAATCGGATGAAAATATTTTGCAATCTATCTATTTTACAATCATTGGCTACACAGGGCATTTCTCTAGCCAGTTTTCACAAGGGACAATCTGAGCAAAGATCAGATCCGCAAGGTGAGAAGTAGCTCACTAATGTTCAAAGTTACTAGTTCGACGTAAAGGTTTAAAGATTACTATTGGTCAGTCACCGCAACCACTCTTTGCAACACATGTTCCTTGCGACGAGTAAGTGCGTCGGACCGAACAGTGAATTAGTCTAACTTTTGACTTTTGCATAAATCTAATAACGTCAAATATCATTGAGCTACTTCGCACTATCAGAGACTGACCTATACATAGATTGTTGCTTGTGGAAACTGGCTCTAAACGATTTTAAAGGAAAACAAGTTTCTGGTGTGTCTCCGGAACTATGATTTCTTCTAAAGATTCCGTGCGAAGACAGAAATGTTTTCATTCAATTACAAAGACTTGAGCTTGTTTTTCGTTATAACAACTGGTTGAGCCAGGCAATTTTGAAAACAGCCTTTTCACGGGACAATTTATGCAAAGCGAACCGTACTTACTGTGCGGTCCAGTGTAAGCGCTCTCCAAAACAATATTTTTTGTGAAGAGTGATTGCAGCCGACTGAACGGTAATTGGATTGACTTTCAAAAGTCATAAGTATAAATATTAATTATATTTGCAACAAGAAAAATATATTCAAATAAAGACGCCTCACCTCAAAATGCTTCAGGGAATATGCGGTCCTGGCCGATAAAACACCTAATTCTTCGCACGATGCCGAACTTTATGCACACACATTCATTTAAAATTATACACCGGCACTGAAAACTTGATTGTTCAAACTCAAAACTTTACAAATATTATTCCGACAGCATAATATCAGCTGTCATAATCGAGTGCAGAGCCGGCATCACACGTCAATCGCCGATTACATTCAGAAGGTATGTGCGATCGCTGCTCTATTAGGGTTGAGCAATAGACGTCGATATTTGATCGACGCGACAGAATGATTTCTCTGCGTCCTCGCTGGAACTCGCGAGAACTAAAATCGATGTTTGTCACGCGAATTTTTCGCAAAATTTTTTACGAGTACCTGCAAAGTAGAGCCACCCAATGACCTCCGTAATTATTCGCTTGAATAAAACGGTTGAGGTCTCAAAATGTTCGAATATTCATTTGACATCGACTGTGTAAATTTCGTAATATTCTGTAAAGCCGTTTTCGAGAATACTAGATACCCACCTGTAATTGTGTTCTGTTTTACCGGCCGAATAGTGTGACACATGGCCTTAATGAATAACGGAGAATACCGTTGAAGAGTGCAATGATGTAAATAATGTGCAAAAAAATTAACGAAAAATATATATGTAGCCGCAAGATTTTTTTATCTCGTCGTTACCTAATTGTTTGTTCCCAGTCACTGGCTGACGAAAAACTAGGCCAGAAATATTATACAGCCGTGAGATATTTCGTGCTATCTAGTCACCATGTAATTTTTTGTATTCGCTCTCTAGACGACCAACGCGTTACGAGGATGGGTAGTCAATAGCTAAAAAACGGCTAGCTAATGGCGATTCGAAACATAACTTAACTTGCTGTTGGCTAGGTAGTGATGAGATACGTTTTCCAATCAGATTCACGAGCATCATTGGCAGTAAATCGAATTATTGCCCTCAACCATCCACCGAATAGTCTTGATCTTAACCCAATCGAACATGTTTACTGGTTACGCATTTTATCGCATATATTCACTGTCGTAAACCAATTTTCGAAAGTTACAGATCGGTTACTATTATGTATCGGCTCCGTCAAAACGCGAATGTAGTACTCGGGGATTTTTGCTTCTCTAGCTGGTTAGAGCTTTCCAGCGTACGGAATCATCAAATCTTAGAGCAGACGCAAGAAATTCGAAACGCTGTTTACGCATTACAGACGCGAAAAACAAAATACCGAAGTCCGAAGACCATATCTTGAAGATAGTCAATTTTAGTTGGTGCTGTAAGCCCACGAAATCTAACACACCAATAGAAGTTCACACCAATTTCATTTCTATTATATCAGCGTCTCGCGATGAAGCACGGCCGACAGATTCTTCATTAATTCGGCTCACTAAATAACGTATCTGTTTATTCGTGTGAGTCACTATGATATTGATGATTTGATCTGTAAATAGCAGACCCCGCGCCTCGATTGAACTTCGGATCTTCATCGTTTCTTGTGTTGAGGTTGGAAGATGTATCGGTATTGACTGAGATTGGCGTCCTCGGGTTCCAGGATGTTTTGCTTATAATCTTTGCCCCAAAAATACGGGCTTCGTTCTAGTACAGTGGTAGCTTCTTCGTCATGCTCCGGTTCAGGGCGCAAATTACTTTCATCGTCGTCGAAACTATCACATTTCTCTTCAGACTCCAAATGGTTCTCTTCTTCGATATTATCTTCCTTTTCCGAAGCTTCGCAACCAAAATATTCGACCTGTTCTCGAGGCCGGAGTTAATACGTCAATGAATCGTTTGTAAGAACCACCATCTTGCCTTACAAAAAATGGAAACCTTTACAGATATGTTTTTTGTCCATCGCGTGTATTTTTCAGGAAAAAAACGTGTAATAAAATAATGTTTTTGTGAGGATTTCTTCATTTCTTGACGTTTATTTTTTACGTTTAAAACGTTTTCAAAATTAGTATTACTCAAGTAATGAGGTATAAACGGACGGACTGATGACACATTTCTAAATGCTGTTTTGGAATGTAGTATACTTTTAATCACTCGTGTTTGCAAAACTTTTTTTTGTAAACGAAAATTAACGGAATATTCTTACTTACAGTTCTGTCATGTGCATGGACGAGGTATTATTATTTTAGCTGCATCAAGAAATTGGGCCTGAGATATGTCTTGTTGGGAAGAGCAATGTACATGTGCATATTCAATATGGTGTTGATTTGTTAAATATTTAAACCAACATCGTCTAAAAGCTCTTGAACCAACGTAATCCATCAAGCACTCATAAGAAGCGAAATATTTTCCCTGTTTTTCTGAACGCAGGTTCACTTCAGGCATGGCGGTCTCGCGGGTTGGGGAAAAATATGTCACATCAGCGCGAATACACCGCGTTGAGATGTCCTTTATTCGTGAAAACAGTACCATTCAGTATCCTACAGGATAGAGCCCCTAACATCTCATCCAAAATCCAAAAGGAATGAGACTATTTCTCAGCTATCGAATTACGGCTAATGGTTTCTTTGTGCGAGCGGTGGCCACGCGTATTACACATGTTTTACCTGACCCCACTCTGAGAGGCTAGTTTCAGCCACCAAGTTGCAAAAATGGTATAAAAGGTGAGTTACGATGGTTAATCCACCACAAATCTTCACGAATATCCTTGCAAGAGTTATCTCTCGTGAACGATAGCGATGGCGTTTCCAACTGTGACCGTAAGCTGAATAATTCTTTCCCATTTTCTTTTCTACTAATCTATAATTACTTTTGACAATAACGAGTTTGCTTGAAAAAAGCAGATAAGTTCATCTGCAAGCAAAACCACGAACCGTAGTTTTTTTCGGAACTTCTCTTTTTTAAACGAGGTGTAAACGGGGCGTTTCTGCTAAGTGAAACTGGTGCATTGTGAACATTTTTGATGATATGAAAATAAAAAGAAAAGACGATGCTGGAACATGGTAATTGTGAGAGCTTTGAAACGACGTTATCAGTGATTTGGTGATGGGGTTGAAAACTAGATTAATTGCAAGTATATCGTATCGATCCTTTGAAATAGGACTGTATTCCGATAATGGACCTTATTTTGATCGAGATGCGTATAAGTTGCCATTAGTGTGCAGATATCAAGCTAACGCATTCGATAAAGATTACAATCCCCTTTTCGGCAATAAAACGAGGCCAACGTCAGTAAAATCCCACATATAACGGATGGTTTTGGCGTAATAAAACTAGTCTATCGTTCGCAGATGATGCTGCTAGTATTGACAATCGTACAGAGTGCAAAGGTAAATGGTTTTCATCGCTGGAACGATGTCCCGCTAGAGCCCGACTTCATGGACGTTCGCGACGATTGTTCGGGCGAGACTTGCCTCTCAATGTTCCCGAAGAAACGAGACGGAGAACTCGAAGACATTTACGAAAAGCCGAGTCAAGTGTCCAGGGTAATTGACCCTGACTCGCAACATCCTTTAGAACAAAAATCTGTATGAATTTTCCCAAAAACTGTTATACAAGACATTTCATCACGATAGCACGTATATATTCAGTAAAATGTACACGCCATAACATTTTTTCAACATGAATTCGATGGAGTAAAACCCAAAGTTTCTACGATACGAATTCTCATTTAAATACAATATGTTTAATCTATTTGTTGACCTTTTGTCGTATTGCATTTTTTCCGAACAAATTTGATTGCTTATGCATGAGCAGGCTACCGATTAATTATCTTAACCTACGTAGACCGGTCATAGAGAATATTTGACAGGTATGTGGTGTCTACAGGTTCTCAAGTCTTATCACGTAATGGGGAGACCATGGCAGTTGTCCTGTCCTTGTGAGACGCAGTATGACATACTCGACCTGGGCTTGGAAAATTATCCAAGATATTTGGCCACTGCCCGCTGTGCTCCGAAAGCTTGCTTTAACAAATTCAATCCGTGCAAACTTATACACTACAAGGTGACACTTTTACGACTTCTGTTATCATATTATCATTATTATGATGATAACGACTATTATCTACTCGTTATGATTATTGTCAATATTGGTAATTCTGTTATATCGATGCATTTGCAGATTCATATTCTTCAACAACGTGATACGACTATTGGAGGCGAGGGTTCGGAAGAACAACAGTACGTCGAGCAGATCGCGCTTCCTGAATCCCTTCGAATGGATTGGCAAATGAAGCCGATGAAGATAGCTGTCGCTTGCGTTGCGAATGACGGGAAAAAAAATTGATTATCCTGAGCAGTATAATTGATAAAATATTCAAGTAATTCTGCTGAAAAAATTAAACCCACAAGAAGTACCAAACGGCGAGATTCTCTACTCATCGTGTATGCTACAATTTGTTGGCTTTGTCAGAAATATAAGAGAAAATAAATACAGATTCGCATTTTTGAATAAATAATAACATGTTTGTATATCATCTTTATTCAACGGGAGATCGAACGATTAATTTAAAGAAAAAAATAGAGTGATTTTAAAGTTTCAGCGTATGCAAAAAAGATACTAACTGATAAAGTACATGGACAAATTCAGTCCCAAACAAAATCTACGATGCACGATATTAAGAATGGTATGTAAAAAAAGTTTCAACTCAAAGGCCGATTTTAGTACTAGCTGTAGAGGTGGCTTTCATGTGCCAACGTAGCAAGTTCTAAAGGGTAAACTCTCTAGCCAGTCTCGTGTGTATTAAAGGTTTTAAAGACTCTCTACTGGTCTATTTCTGCAGCAGGGCGATGCTCTGACGGCGAGAACAACCGGTAGAGAGTTCTCTGTGAGCACGGCTACGTTAGAGTTTTCCTTCAGAAAGTTGATGACCAGCCGATCGGAGACTCAAAAAAAAATGTTGTAAGGATGTTTAAAACATTAGTTTTTAATTATCAACCCGCGTCACCACAGTATCTCTTTTGTAGTTTCAAGGAGTCTACCGGAAACGTTGTTCAGACGTTGGTACTCTCCTTTCCCCCCGACGCAAGGATGTGTATTCTTAGTGGATTTTCATGTTCCTCGTAATAGGTAAAATCCCCCTCTTCCTTCGTCATCATTTTCTCTTTCCCTCACTATTACGCACCGAACAACAGTTGGGGTTGAAGCGGAAGGGTTTCGTTGGCTTGTCGTCTTTATCGATATAGCTGGTATAATAGTTTTTCGCGCGCCCCTAGCACTCTAAAGCTCCTTGTATTGTAGAAGCGCGGGCAATATCCGATTTGCATTTCCTTTATTTCGAGGGTTTTGTCAGGTGGACATTTACATAATAGAATTAGAGGGTACGTTGAACCGAGGCCGAATGCGCGGTGTAGGATGAAAGTTTTAAATAAGATGGCATCGCTCGTCTAACTTATATAAAGGGGTAAGCCGTACCGTGGAAAATCCCCCTTTGTGTATTTCAGCCTCATCCTAACTGAGAAGCCTACATTAGCTTTCTTAAATTAAAACTTCCAATGTTTACAAAGCTTCGGAAACCATGTTTGATAATAGTATGAGAGTATTATTTTATGAATTAAAACAACGTCGACCAAGATGCAGTCAATTTTTTTCGCATAGTTATTTATTGATGAAGGTAAATGTATATGTATTCAACCATTAAAACAAAAGTGATATGACGACCTGATGATCGACGATAATATTTTTAGATGTTCAGTACATTTGAACCATTTTTTTAATGGCTTCTAAAGTGATAAATGTGGTCGGCACAACTATTAGCTAGTCTTTTGAACGATACCTTTGAAAAATTTAACCCAACACACTTCGTGTCATTAATTTTTGTATCATGATTTTCGCAGGTTCATGAATCGCATTCACTGGAAATTCATGATTTTCCGCACTTTCACTTAAATAATACTAGTATAATATAGTTTTCAATATTTTTTTATCATCATTCTTTGAAAAATTTTCATGAAAAACGTATTAGAATTATCTATTTTCTTTTTGAAATCTTTTAAAAGACCTTGTCAAGTTGTCAAGTTAACACATGATGCCATATAGATAAATATGTTTGCAGACCAGATCGTAATGGCAATAACTAATTTTTCAATTGCAGTCAGTTTTCATGCGAGAAAAGAACTTTCCCAAAATAATTTCAGTTCGGCTTAGTTGGTTCGGTAATCAGGTCTCGATCCAGGCATGGTATATACACTGCGTTTAGGTTCATAATAAAATTGTTACTTTCAGCATATTCATTTACAAAACAATTCTACTCGTGGTAATTACGGTTTTTGGCAGCCACCGTTCGGTTATCCGATGGGAGAGGGAAGGAAAAAACGCGAGACAATCAGTTAATAAGCCTGCCAAAGGGCAGTAATATTAATGTATACTCAATTTGTCTCTCCTTATAATTCGTTACTATTCAATATTGATTTTTTCGTTCAGAAGTCCATCCAGAAATATGCCGTTGAAATAACATATCATTGTCTCACCGTTTGCGAGAACAAATGGAATACAAAATCTTCGTATTAATCTACCTTGGAACGATGGCTGGCGATATATTCAATTATGGGGAGAATTGGAAAACATGACACGTACATGATAAGAGTTCGGCAATAACCGCCTTTCATCTCGCGAATATTGATATGGTCACGCTTTCTTTTCATTAGAAGTCCTATTTATCTTTGCCTTAATTGATTTGTCACAGTGTTTGTTCCTTCCACTTTGGCCCATTTTTCTTCTTTTTCGGTTCTTCATTAAATTCTGCCTTGAGAGCCACGTCCGCGAACGCTCGCTTCGACGTTGCTATTGTTTTTTCTCTCGACCATATTCTACCTAATCGTTTTTCTTGGAACACTTCGACCCGTATTCCGTATTAAGGAAATAAGAGTCGTATAACACGATCTTGTCGACTGTTAACGATTGCCATTTGTGCACTAAAAAAG
The DNA here is from genome assembly GCA_963210295.1 of Ophion ellenae. Taxonomy (NCBI): domain Eukaryota; kingdom Metazoa; phylum Arthropoda; class Insecta; order Hymenoptera; family Ichneumonidae; genus Ophion; species Ophion ellenae. The sequence continues at coordinate 14,305,447 of OY723391.1, read as the reverse complement.
CAAATGGAGAACGCATTATCTGGTGGTTATTATGAAACCTATACAGAATGGCGATACTAAGTCATTTATACGAAAATATCAGTTCATGTATGCCAGCATCTAATAGATTTCTCATGTATGCCAGCATACTAATAGGTTTTTCCTTACTTCAATATTTTACTTCAATCTCTCATAATATTCAAATATTCAAGTAATACTTTGATATTGCTTCACCATTTTCAATAATCTTAATTTTTATGCTAGCTACACAAAAAACGTTGCATTACGTTCTGTTTCGTATATTCGCATGAAAAACATTTAGTTTACTTCTGGCAGATTTCGTTAGGAAATTTGTGAACCAACATAGCAACTAATTTAGTTAGACATGGATATAATGGTATTTTCATGCAGTTTTTATTTTGAAGTGTACTGCCTCGGTAGACACTCGAAGTTAGGTTACTTATATTATGCATATTGATACATTGGAACGGGGGCAATTTGATTTCTTGAACCTTCAAGATACGAATTGCAAACTACGCATAACTGTCAGCGAATTGCGCAATCATATAAAGAGAGCATTGTTTCATAAATGCACATAAAGCGGGTCCCGATCGATACGCAGGCAGTTGAGTGGTTATACTCGCTCAGCCAGTTGTCAGTGAAGAGCCTATTGTCTTGATCACAGTTGCTCGATAAGTTAGGTGTCTCTCATTGTCAGTCGTCAACCAGGCATCTTTTTAAGAATCCAATAGTGCAATATCTTCGACAACACGTCTTCAAACCTCACCATCGTATTATTGTAAAGAGGTTCTAAATAAATAATACCTCTTCTACATAGAACAGCAACAGTTCTTCCAAAGCATTGAATATTTGCTGCGAGCGGTGTAACAATATGAATATCAAGAGACGCATCAGCGTCTCCATACCAAGTAATGAAAGAAAAACTTTCGTCGCTACTGACAAATACGCCGTGCACTCTTTATGCACCAAGATGGCTTTCTATGGTCACTTTTGAACTGTAAATCGAAATATATAATCTAATGACATTTTACCAATGTAATATGACTTGTCCCTATCGTTTTGGTAAAGTCATTTTTTGATTCATCCACTTAATCGTGAGGTCTCATAATTTTCGGACGCATTTCCGTATGAGTTTATATCTACAGAAATATTTCCACACTCGCGGGTTTATTGAATCGAATAAAGTCATTCGGTCATGTCGTAAACATATTACATACGCCCTTTTCAGTATTATCTTACACGTTGCGCAATAGTTGCAGTGAGCGACGTTTTTTACCTCTAAACGTGTTTAGAGTTGATACGTGCCAACGTAAAACAAACGACCCTTTTGAGAGTAACAATAAATTAAACGTAGGTTCTCCGCGTCGCGAATTCATATATCAAAAAGTTCTTCGAGTACGAAAAACATACGGGTCTTTTTAGAGCCAAAAATAAATTTGTCGAAGGGTCTCTGTGTCGCAAATTGAACCTGAAAAAATTCTTCGGAGTTGTAAATAGAACGGCAAGCCGTACATTCACCTCATCCCTCTACATGAAGAGACGCGGCAGCGTAATGACGCCAAGGAATATAAAAGAAAATGTTTATCCCACTCATTTCGATCCCACTGATCAACTCCACTGATCAACTCCACTGATGAACGCACCGCGTACGCTTTAAAACTGTTACAAAGTAAAAAATAAACGCGAAGTAATAAAAGAATCCCCTCAAAACATTATCGATTGTTTTGCCTTATGGAAACAATCTGATTTACCTTATAATTATTTTCTATTTCAATTCAAGCAATGGCTATAATCTATTTTTTAAATCAATCAAATATACAAAATACGTGAGTAATATTTCTAAAACTAGCCAAGCCAGTTCACTAGAAATGTAGTACACAAAATTGTTATACTTTAAGAATAATATTTTTCCAAATATTTTATTATCGTTGAAAAAAATTGTGACGGTCGAGCGGATAATTCAAGGGATGCGCGAGAAGACGCTGGACGGTTCAAATGAGTAGAAAGGAAGATTCTGATTGAAACTTATATGTTTTATTAACGAGGACCGATTGTCGAGAGAGTGCACGCTTTGACGGGCGCACAGTGGGGCCAAATCCGTAAAAGCTGGCAAAAAGACGATAAATAGAGTTTACGTTCCGGTAATTTGTAGTCGTGTGTTAGGTTAGGTAAGGGTCCGAAGGTCGAATTGGAGGCTTCAGCGCGCCCTCTCCCTTATACCTGCTACTGTGGGATAGTTGAAAGGGTCAATGAAAGGGTCACTCAATCGAACTAGACGCGTCGTGCAGTAAGCAAATTTTCCAACGCCATATTCAAGAGGACGCCAAATCTCTAAAAATCAATCGATTTCAATTTTTTAAATGCAATCAGCAGCTGCATGTAAGTAGAAAATCATTATGTAACACGAAATTAATAATAATGGTTTATGCGATAGGAATAGACGAATAATTTGTGCGAAAATGAACGGAAGATTACAACGGAAAATTTTAAACACATAGATAAAAGTTTATAAGTTCTACAGAGTTCTGCGACTTGACTGATCGCATGTTGTAGATGGAACTATTATTGAATTAAAATAATGAAAACTTGCTGTCTCTAGCTGCCATTGTGTCATTGGTGCGAGTTCTTGCAATGTAAAATATAGTTTTCTGAATTTCGTACATTAAGGGGGGAACCTCCTCCAGATTTCAATTCTTTTTTATTGCTTCAAAAATTCATTTAGTATATGAAGAATATATTTTCAAAGTTTGAAGCACAAAAGTAAGTGCTATAGGTCCCTAGCAAGTCACCGAAGTGATGCCCTCCAAAAGTACCGAGAGTAGGTAAAGCGAGCGCGCATCCTTTGCGGCCTCTACCTTTTATAATTTCTTAGCCACACAAGTTTGCTAGTTTACTTTTTGAATAATAGGCACTTACGACGATTGTAAAGAAAAATTCGGCCTGCGTAACCGTCGTTTTTCGTTTTCACGCAAACAGTCCACACAAAAAAAGAAAAATACAGTCCAGATTAGTGATTTCCTAGAAGAAGGCTTGCTTTATGGCCCTGGCATCGCGGATTAACCTTGGGTAATTATAAATCGCTCTAAACTCTACTTTTCAATAACGAAAACTTTAATCCAGTTTTTCTCGAAACGTGTTTTTTTCCGTGCCGTGGAATGTAACTCAAAAACTAATGAACCAATCTAATTGAAATTTTGTACAGATATTTTTTAACTTATCAGCCTTTGCACAAACCAAACATTTTGTATAAATTGTTTTGATAGATATTGTTTTTAACGATTTGTTTATGAAAAAGTGTTTTTTTTATTGTTGTCCTCAAATTGTCAATTTTTTTTGTGCTAAATTTAGATTCATGCAAAACAGAATGACTTATTTCAATGAAAAAAATTGTTTCGTTGATTCAGTTAAATATAAGGACCTGGGCGTTCCATGGCGTAATCTTTAGGAGTCAAGTTCGAGCACCTCTAGCGCCGCCATTTTGTTTTTTCACTCATGATTTTTTTTGTTTCAATTTGAACGTCAATATTATTATGTAATTTGATGCATTGCAATAAATGCTCTCAATTTTTTGGAAAAATGATTGAAAAACCTGTTGTCCGGAGAAGGTTCCCCCCTTAACGACGCGGAATGTTTTGCTCTTTTTCTTGAATTTGTCTGTGGTCTTCATTGAATCGAGTTCGATGATACGTAATTGACTTTCATAAATATCCTCCTTTTCTTTTCAAATAATATTTTCGGTAAATATTCGGAAGTGGGGCTCCTGCTAGAATCAGGCTAATTTTTGTATAAATGGTTTAATATGGTTAACAAACATCATCCTTATCATTATTGTAACGGCGCATGATGGTTCCAGAAAAAAATAACCATATGCTTTTCGGTGGGTACTTTACCATATGCCTTCCGGTGGGTACTTTACCATATGCTTTTCGGAGGGTACTTCACCATATGCAGTAAAGTACCCACCCCAGTGTTCTACGCACCCCGCGATTCCACGCACCCATGGCGTATGGTGGCGTAGAATACTGGGGCGGGCGGGGGGCATCTCGGATGGGTGCGTAAAACTTGTGGGGTTCGCAGAACAATGCGGTGGGCGGCCCACAGGGCTGCCCACCCTAGTGGGGGGCCACCCCAGTGTTCTACGCACTCCACGATTTCACGCACCCATCCAAGCTGCCCCCCGCCCACACCAATGTTCTACGCACCCCACGATTCCACGCACCCATGGAATAGTACGCCATTCATTTTCAATCAGGATCCCTGCTTGCGTCTGTGCTGCAAGCAGGGATCCACGTCCAAATTTTTAAATAATTTTTTTGAAGAAAAAATGTCGTGCGCCACCATAATATTACTTCGTATCATCTGCTATGATCATTAAAAGAAATAAGAAAAAAAATTAGCCTGATTCTAGCAGGAGCCGCACTTTCGAATATTTACCATATTTTGGAATAAGTAATAGTAACGAGGTTGAATATGGAATTATCCATCTATATGGATATTGTATTTTCAAATTTTAGAATCTGTCGCTGATGAACGTGAAGCATGTGGCCTGACAAGAGAGGACATTTTTTTCGATATTGAAAGATTATTTGAATGACAAAGCGACTGAAACATATGCAGTGATAGAAAATTTCATGTCTGCTAAATTACAACGCCCCTTTGCTCTATCAGACAATGCAAAACCTGCCCTCCGCAAGTTGTTGCATGACTTGCATAAAAAGTGGCAACAAGCATCAAGAACTAAAGGCAAATTTCTGCAAAAATATTCTGAATGGTTGAGCGTGTTTGTTTCTTTCGAAGAAACTAAACAATCTTCAGAAAAATCTTATAATTTGGGTCGGCCTTCTTCAGAATTTGCAACGTCTAGTGAACGGACAAAACGAAGGAGGACTGAAGAATTACGCGCAAGACATAGTATGGAAGAATTGATGTATGCGACTCAAATGAGCCTTCGTTCATCTGGGAAATCAGATGCTGCAAAAATTGTCCGTGATGTGGGATTGGGGAGCTCATCTAAAGCCAAGAAGTATAAGTATAAGTATAGATGCGATTCAAGAAACGACTTTATCTGCCAATGCTGCTCTGTTGCTCACAGTGGAACTGAAATTATCGAAATTAGAATATCAGGGGTTTCGTAATAGAAGCAAAGAGAACAGCTGTAATTTGTTTCCACCGTATAAATTGCCATAAGTCAGATCTTTCTGTCAATGAATGTAGTGCTGAGGTAAAATTGCAGGCTTTGCCGAATCACACAGCTGATAGAATATTATTAACACAACAGGATGTTGTGAAAAGTTTGTCTCTTGAAAATGTTAGCAACTTGAATTTAATTTGTAAGTGGTGCTACGATGGCACTTCTGGCCAAAGTACGTACCAGCAAAAGTTCACTAATGATGATGGAAGCAAATCCGATGCTAATATTTGTTTTACCTCCATCGTTCCACTGCAGCTTGTATCAGACGACCAAGAAACGAACGCTAGACTTGTATGGAAAAATCCGAGGCCGTCATCTCCTCGCTTTTGTAGACCAATTAGGATCCAATTTTTTTCACGAGAGTCCCGAAGCCACTCCTGAGGCAATGGATTATATTAAACAGCAAGAGAACAATCTTGTCCCTTTCGAAAAGATCATAGATGGAAAAGAAATAAGAGTTTTTTTCCGACTTGCTTTCATCATGGTAGACGGTAAAGTTTGTAATGCTATCAGATGTATAATCCGTCTACTCAACGATGCTATTTATGCAAAGCAACTTCAAAAGAATTTAACAATATCGGTGCAATTCTAGAAAAGGAAGTATCTGAACATCATTTACAGTTTGGATTATCAACTTTGGATGCATGGATACGGTTTTTCGAATGTTGTTTGCATGTAGCATATAAGCTTGGAATTAAAAAGTGGCAAGCGCGCAGTGATAAAGAAAAGGAACAAATAAGAATCCGAAAAACAAATATACAGAAGGGTTTCCTTATCGAATTGGGTCTAATAGTCTATCAACTAAAGCCTCGTTTCGGTAGCTCGAACGATGGGAATACCGCTCGACGAATTTTCGAAAACTCAAGCATTTCTGCTGCTATTACCGGGGTTGATGAGGACTTGATTAAGCGTTTCCATGTCATATTGCAGACAATTTCGAGCGGCCATGAAATCGAGTTCATAAAATTTCAAGATTATGCCTTACAGACAGCTCGCTACTTTGTGCAGTTATATGCGTGGTTCTACATGCCAACTTCGGTACATAAGGTATTGATTCATGGCGCAGAAGTAATAAGCTCATCGGTATTGCCGATAGGACAAATGTCTGAAGACGCTCAAGAGTCTACTAATAAACACATTAAAAAGTGTCGTGAAAAGTGTCGCAAGAAAGTGTTCCCGAGCTAAAACAATGGAAGACATTATTTCACGCTTATTATTAATATCCAATCCATTTATTTCAAGTTTGGGCGAATTGCCTCGATCAAACTTAAAGACGTTGCTCCCAGAAGCAGTTCTATTGTTAATTGCGTCACGTATACCAGCAAGTACGGGAAGCTCCAGCGATTCAAAAGTTGAATCAACTGATTGCGAATCAAATTATTCTTCGGATGACGATGCGTGAACTTTAAATCAACCGATTGTATATTTTATCGTATTATACAACATATGTATCTATTCTGTAATTTCTCTATAAAAGTGGTTCATGTCAAATTCGCCATTTTGTTTTTATTTCTTATTTTGACTTCGGAGTCATAATCAACGACCCCGAAAATCCCCGAGTATTGACTTTCAGCCAAATTTATAACGTTTTCGAGTTTTGGCCAGCTTTTTTGGATTTGGCCCCACTGTGCGCCGGTCGCACTGGGTCACTCACGACCGCTCTCGATGTTTACAGTGCCGTAGCTCGTACACGAACTAGCAGAGAGCGACCAAATTACGGGTTTAGGGCCTTACCTGTCCTAAGTTTTCTAGGGGGAGGGGCCAGCCCCCCCCCCCCCGTTTTCCGTTTGCGGGCAATTCCCAAGGGAAATCCCGCTCCGGTCACGAGTGACCCAGTACGACCGCCGAAGGTAAAAACCACATTACTTTTATAAAAAAGGTTGCAACAATTTATTTACTTCGATTTTTTCAAATTGTAACGTCGCATTAGTAACCGCATCAGGTAAACCGGGTTATAAGAAATAAGATGTTCGACTGTACTTGGACAGACTATCGGAAATGGAGCGATAGGTGTCGAGAGTAATATCAATATTCCTTTTCCACTAGTAAGTTGGGCGCACCATAATTAAAACCTTTAGCCTTCCAAAACTATGCCCATTACACCAAAATGTATGCTACGCAATAGATTTCATGAGATGTATAGTGGTTCTGCAAAGAGTAGAAAGTGAATAATTCCACGTAACCTTTCAAATTATGCAAAAAAAGGCGACTTCAATAGCCGTGTGGTCTAGGGGTACATCACTGATTTGATTTATACTTTGCGGAATCAAAAATTTAGTTTGGAGTTACATAATAAATTGCGTCAATTTATTTCTTTCTTAACCTGATCGTCAGATTGTTGAGAAAACGTCATTCTTCGCCGACGTTTCTAATTAACAATGCACGCCAAGTCGTTGCACAGCATTTCCAGTGATACATACATACAGTACTTGTGTGATGCATACGTTGTACTTTTATGTAATCGCGATTCGAACTTTTTTTATAATAGTTCCGTTGTTTTTAAAATAAAATGAATAATGAGACAGAATAGTATTTCTAGGGTTTGACAATGTTGTATACATTTCTAGTAAATTTGCTTGGCTTTTTCATAAAAAGTTATTTTACTTCTTTTGTACGTTTAAATAAAAAAAGCAATTATGTAAACATAGTAAAAACATCGTAAACAACGATGTTTCCCGCACTTGTAGCATAAATTACTATGTTTACATAATTGCTTTTTTTATTTCAACGCGCATGAAGTTGCCGCATGAGCCGAAGGCTTATGGTGCATTTTACACGAGTGCGAGTGATAAATGCACCACAAGTCGAAGCGAATTCGGAAACTTACGCGCGATGAAATTCGTTTTTTTTTCGCACATGTCCCTTACATTATTTTGTGCAATGACCAATAACAATTATATTCAAATAAGAACTCGCATATAACCAGCGTTGAGTTTATTTTTGTTTATATGAAATGTAAGATTTGAACATTCATTTATATTAAATGTCATGGTTCTTGTATTTGGAGATTGTTACGAAGCTTGATCCAAATTTCCAATGAAGCACTCCAGAATCTGCATTATTTAATTGCGGTACATTAGCATGTACTTCACAAAGGTTTTGGGAACTGATCACTTTTTACGTTGCTGGGATTGATGTTGCAGTCGCAGAAACATTATTTTTTGATACTCATATTCTTGTTGCCCACTGAATCCGCTATGTAACCTTCAGCCACCTAATTTGATTTCCAGCCCCCGTGACGTTTCAACGTTGCAATATCCGCTCCAGCATTGGCAAGTAAAGTTGATGAAGTTCGTCGAAAAGCATGGCCGGTATAATTTTCAGGGTCTGGTAAATTCAAGTACTGCGCAATTTCTTTAGGCATACTCCCAAATTTGTTTATGCCAATCGGTTGTTCGGTATATTTTCCGTTTTGATAATTTTAAAAGAAACGGTTAGATTTTGAGTCTGTTGGACGTAACGCTGCGTATTTTTTGAAAATGACGTGAAATGCGCCGGTGAATGTGAACGATCGCTTGATGTTCATTTTAGTATTTGGGAGGGTAACAAGGATTTTCGTTGAGTCGATATTCGCGACATCACTGACAGTGATGTTAGAGTTTTCTTCTCTTCTACACGCTTCCGTTATGCCGGCAATCAGAACAGCCTGTAATTATCATTGCCGTTGAACGATTTATAAATGTAAGAGTGTAAATGTCAAATTTTACCTTCGTGGCCAAATATGTAATGTCCGAGGCTTCATTTGTGAATTTTTCAATTTTGTAGGATGCCAGATCTTTTGATTTTTGCTTGCAAATCCCGTTGATTGTCATTTTAAAAAGGCCGTAAGTTTCGCATAATTTTTTCTATTAACGTTTTGATGCAGATTCGAAGTGCTTTTTAGCATTGAATATTGAGATCAAAGAGTCGATGGTTTAACACTTTGTGATAGCTCATCGAAATACACCATTAAAACTATTTCCGAAAATGTGGTTGTTTTTCAGACACTCTCCATTCCATGAATTTTGCATAAGTGTTTAAATATTTGTCCTTTGATTTCTTCGGTTGTAATTTCTCTTCGGCAGATATAGCCGCTTCAATGAGTTCCACCGGTGTAGACGCTCTCGGGCAGTCATTTTCTTTATGGTGAACTGATGGGATCAGAATCAGATCACATCAGTTTAGATCATTCCCTTGTCAGAAAATAGGACTGTGATCAGCTGGCGTTTCATATCACATGAATTTCGCTACATTCAAGGTTGTTTATTCGGTCCAAAATCGCAGAACAAAAAAATTAAAAACCGCGAAAAAAAAACCATTTTTACGTGAATCAATGCGGTAAAGTGCAGTAAAGTGCAGTAAAGAGCATCGTTGAGAAATAAGCCACTTTTTACATGCTAAACATCAATCAAAAATCGCACTTCCGGGGCAGGCATTGCAAAAAAGGTATTGTTTGAAAAAAATCACAAATATTTCGAGGTTAATTCGAATTTTGTAAATAGTGAAACAATCGATAATTTTTACGAGGGTATTTTTTATTACCTGGCGTTTTTTTACTTGTTTCAAGTTTTTTAGGGGATTTCATATCTTTTTGAAATAAATATATATACAGGGCTACTGGTTATTGATCACGATCACTTGAAAGGGTTGTAGGACATTTTCCGCTATCAAATAACCTAGCAAGGTTTTATGCAAACCTGAACCAATTTCGAGATATTATTTTTATGGTTTTTTTAAAGTTAGGGGTAGACAACTTTATAAATTAATTTAAAAAAATAGCTGTTGTATGGATTCAACCTTTTTTTTATTATTTGTAGTTTTTTTCACGTTACCGCAAATACTGAATAGGAGAATCATTCTAATATACAGGGTGTTCCGCACATGAACCGACACATTTTTTTGTGGGCTTGAGGGGGGAGGGGGGCATCTGCTATTTTTTTCACCCTAGACCCTATGTCCTAAGTGTCACGGGAATTGAGATATGATTTTTTTTCGTTTTTTTTATACCCAAAATTCGCCTTTAAATCGTCATAACTTTTTGTTTATGGTTGTAATAGCACAATATAACATCTGTTGTATTCTGCAAGTAAACTACTAGTTACAACTAACTAGTAAAATCAATTAAAGACTAAAAGGTAGAAAATATATGTAAAAAAATATTTTAAAAACGATCTTATATTTAATGTATTAAATTAGAACATAATTTTTTTTACCAAGTCACCTATATGTGACTATAAATAAAAGCTTGGGGCGCCCAAAATTTAGACACAAAATCTTTAATTTACATAATTCCGTTAACATATCAACTGTATTTAATATACTGTAAAATAACCTAGGATTGAGTAAATAAAAATCTTGAAACGGAGTATAAACGTGTGGTGATAATTTCTCCAATTACTATTGTACCAAATTACATACGGTTAATGAAATTGAATTGATTAGAATTATTAAACATTAAAAAAATTGAGCACAACAAGCTGTCATTTATAATTACATATAGGTGGCATGGTAAACAAATATTTTTTACTTCCTAGTACATTAAATAAAAACTTGTTTTGTTTAAAATTTTTTACGTATAATTAGTGAATTTCAGACGAAGGCTTTTTGGTTTCCTTACTCATGGTGGAACTGAGCACGACTATGAGATGCGGTCCATCGTGCTCGTTCGTCAGTTCCGCCTCTTTCAAGTACGTGAGAAAGGCTATGAAAAAGAGCCTGGAAAGATTTCCCCAGAGCCATTTCATTGTCCAAGATACCGTTGACCTTCTGCGAGTGCCTTGAGGCGAACTAGTGCAGGCCGACCATCCGAGCTGGCCGAAATGCCCGCGAGCTGATGGCTGATTTCATGTTTGCTGGAAGATTCATGCACTTGTTTATCAGCGCCTCGACCACGTGCCACATCGAAAGCAAAAGCGGAGCCGAGTTATTTCAGTTTTTTTGCTCTTTCTTTGGTCTCGTCAGATTCCGAGTCGGCACCTTTCGGTATCTGGGAGTCGCTCTCGACGTCGCTGTCACAATCTTTGAGACGATTTACGATCTTACATCGCGTTCGATCCTCTGAAAACGGTCAACTTAATATCATCGTTCGCTAAAAGAAGACAACGCGAGATGTTCGTACTTCTTTTTCCTCAATTCTGTACATAAAAATTGCTATTGAATAACGAGTATAAAATGAATAATCCGAGCGGTAGGAATTGCGGTAGATGAAAAATATACTCACACATGGTTGATTTGTTATCGGCTTTTTTTGGAAACGAACTTTGCGAAGATTGTTGAGGAGTCTTGAGCTACACTGAAAAAAATGCGTTCATCCATCCAAAATTCAGTTGGTTTAACAAAATGTATCTTTAAATACGTTCAACTTGATTTTTGATTGTCATAACAAAACAGTATAGTTGGTGGTAAAATAGTTAGTGGTGTGAACTGTAGCTTATTAAGCATGTCTGAGCAAACTGTTAAAACGACAAAATTTCGAGACAACAAAATGCATTTTGCACATTCAACGATCATTTTTTTCTCAGTGCACCTGTGTCCGTTTTAATTGTACGCTCATCGGGCATAGCTGAGCATCGAGCGACCATACGAAGACCTCCGGCCCGAAGCATCGCGTACCAATATTGCTTCGGACGTTTTATCGCCTTCATTTTCCATATACTCGACGGTCCCCGACAAGTTTAAATGAAAAATAATGTTCTTTCGCGTATACGCCGGGATCAATGACGAGAATCTGCGAGTCTACCAAAAACACCAAAAACGATTTAATTATGAATTAATTTTGTCAGCGTAAGCGTAAGCCACAAATGTTTAATCGGATTTAAATCCGGTGACTGCGAGGACCAGTCGAGAAAGCGCACTTTTCGGCTTTCAAGGAAATTCTTCACAAGACGCGGAGCATGTTTGGGATCATTGTCGTGTTGAAATATCCACGCATTCAGCATATTTATCTTTGCAAATGGGAGCATATGGTCTTGCAATATATTTCGATACATTATAGCGTCCATATTGCCTTGGATTTCTATTAGCGGACCAATACCGTTATCAGAAAATGATCCCCAAACTTTAACATTTCCGCCACCGTGTTTTACAGTTGGAATGTGATATCGTACATCATATCTAGTACCTGCTCGACGTCTTACGTACTTGCGACCAGCACTTCCGAACAATTGAAATTTGGATTTGTCGGAAAAAAGATCTTTCCGCCAATTCGATACTGTCCAATGTTGATATTTTTTGGCAAAATTCAATCTAGCCTTCTTATTCTTTGTGCTAATGAGTGGTTTCTTTATACCGACGCGCTCAATCAATCCCACAGCCTTCAGATGTCGGGATACCGTACTCCGACGGATATCAGCAAGATTTTCACTGCGTAATTCTTGCGAAATTATTGCTGCAGTTTTTCGCAGATCAATGACGCACTTTCTTTTAATGATTTTGTCTACGCGTTTTGAAATTTTTCTTGGTCTACCGCTTCGTCTTTTATCACACAACGAATTTTATGATTTATATTTCGCAATAATATGGTTTACTGTGCTTTCCCCAATAGATAGAGTATTTGCAATATCACGAGAACTCTTTCCTTTTTCAAATAATTTTAACACAACTTCGCGGACCTCAATTTTTGTGTTTCGCCATTGCGGCAGAAATAGAACTGCGTTTTTCATGGTTCTTTATGTTTCGAACTAACGCGAAAGAAAGCGCGGAAGAAAACGTAAACAAATCGTGCGGCTGGAGAAGGTGAGATGGCGCCTGATATTTTTGCACACTGACCGAACGCGTTCCACGCTGTACACAAACCATACACTATACAAACAAAATAATATACCACGCTGTTATGCATATCATAGCTTCCTCAAATATTTGAAATGATGGCGAGGTTCAGGCATTAAATATTTTATTGAATAACTGAGAAAAGAGGTTGGCCCGAAACTTTTTTACGCCACTGTATGTATTTCCAAACGCTAGTACACATATTCTTCCGAAACTACTACAATTTCGACGATGATCGTAATTAAGAAAAGCGGTCTTATTCTGCTGTATAACACTCGCGCCCTAGACATCGCCGAACACACGTCCAGTCATCATAGCCGCAAAATTCCGAGAGTACACGCGACCCATTGTTTGATCTCGCTCTCTCTTTCGTGACCATCGAACTTCTCTCACAGTCGAAAGCCCAGGCCTGGCGAATTTCATCGGGTTCGATGGTCATCACGGCAACGAGGAAACGACAAAAGATAAGGAACCATCAGTAATTTAAATAATGCGGATCATTTAAAGTGTGTCACACCATGAATATCTCTCGGAAGGGATGGCGTTTGTAATTGACGTGGCAATATCTTAAATACGGCCTGTCCAAATCATGGTGTTGTGAAACAAAACGGGCGAACAATTTGTCTTCCGAAGGGAATTTAATTTTCTTCATAATGACAAATTTGTAATATTTCTTGACATCTAATTGTGTTTGTGCGTTGCGGCCGCGAACTTGTAAATGACGAGGGACCCTCCGCATCCCGTGGCGACACGGCGTCTTTTCTCTTTAAGACCTCGGAGATGCCGACCTACGTTGATATCAGAATTCCCGCAATCGTTGTGCTTGTTTTCTGCGTCTTATTGATAATTTATATTCGTCAATCAGTTTTACTTTTCTTCTGCTTCCTTTTTTAAATCAGTCCGCCATCATCATTTATTCTACGCGTATTATTCGTTCGAGTGATACGCCTCGAGCCAAAATGTATATATTGTTTTTATAGAAAATCATTACACCATTCAGTGAGTAAACATCGTGTCAAAATGGACAAGAAATGGTCGAAATATAGCAATAAACTCCCAAGTGATGCTTCCCAAGAAAGACATTTCCACGAGAAACGATATACGCCTAAACAAGATACTGAATTTGTCAGTACATCCGCTAGTAAACTTCAAGATGGAAGTGATTTTGAGCTAGCCTACGACGAGAGTTTTGATTATAATTTGCTGCGTTCCAGTTTATTTTTTACAGCGTTGCACTCATTAGTGAAGTGTAAATTGTGTGATGGCGATCTGCAATTTTTTTGAAAAACTCCGCAAGGATTGTCTTTTAAAGTAGTTGTGAAGTGTCCTTGCCAAGAATTCACGATTAACTCTTGTCCAATTATAGAAAATGCATATGAAGTCAACAGGCGTTTTTGTTTTGCTATGCGGCTACGTGGCGTCGCTTTGGCTGGCATGAACGTTTTTTGTTCAATAACAGAATTGAGTACTGGAAATAGTAGAAGTGGTTATTAAGCATTACTTGAACATTTACATACTGCCGTCAAAGCCGTAGCTGCGATGGTTTTTTAAAAGCAGTGAAAGAAGAAAAACGTTGAAAATGGCTTCGGGCGACGGTTTATGGGCGAAGCGTGGATTCACATCACTTTTAGGTATTGTTTCGGTAATCGGAACATACTCGAATAAAATTATGGATGTAATAGTGAAATCGAAAATCTGAAAAGCTTGTGAAGAATGGTCAGGAAAAAAAGAAACTGATCAATATTTGGACCGGTATGGCGGCTATAAGGATAATTGTAGAGCAAACCACGAAGGAAGTTCTGGAAAAATGGAAGTAGATGGAATAATCGAAATGTTCAAACGATCTGTGGAATGGTTAGTTGTGAAATATAAACGATACATCGGCAATGATGATTCAAAAACATTTACAAATTTATTGGAATCTGATCCTTACGATGGCAATCCTGTAGTTGAAAAGAAATAATGTGTATTGCATGTCAAAAAACGAATGTATAAACATGTAAAAGAAACCAAAAATCACTTGCGCAGTTTTTGAAAGCCAAGCAACAACTCAGAGAGGCTGAACAAGAGGCTGAAAAAAAACAAGAAAAGCCAAAGAAAAAAAGATGGAGTCGTAGCGAAAAAACGTAAACGAAAAATGGATTCATCGGCCAATAGTAATGTTGTAAAAGTTAAGACACTCTCTTTAACTAACAAATTAATGACAAACGAACTATGGATTAGCAATTTTGAGAAACACAGATTGTGTTGAAGAAATGAAGAACGCTGTGTGGGCAACATTCTACCACCTGACCACCTCCACAGACGAAAATCCAAAAAGAGGGCCCGACGTCGCAGTACGAATATCAAAAACTCAAAGCCCAAAATCAGGAAAGTACTTTTACACATCCACCCCCATTTGATGACGATATTGCAAAGATTTTAAAGCCAATATACGAAGAATTATCGTCGGATAATCTGTTGGAAAGGTGCGTAGGAAAGAATACGCAAAATCACAACAAAAGCTTCAACCACTGCGTATGGAATGTGGCTCCGAAGCATATTTTCGTCGGAAAAAAAGACATAAGAAATTGCTACTTTAACACCGATATGCATATTCAATGAAGGATTTATGCGTGTCGTGAAAATTATGGAGGTCATGGGTGTGCAAATCGGCCCGAAACTTATGGCTTACGCTCAGACGTACGATAACCATCGAATTATGAGGGCGGAGAAAGAAATGTTTGACGCTTCAAAAATGGCCAGGGCATTTCGCAGAGCAGAACAATTAGCTGAAAACGATGCCTTTGAAGAAACGGCAGGCTTACTCTATGCACCAGGCATAGCTGATTAGTATAACTATAATTTTTTTATAAGAAATCTGGAATCAAAACTTTAAACGGGTTTTTCTCGAAACAACATTTTTGTAAGCGGCGCGGGTGATTAAAAAAAATGCTATCCAACCGACTGCTTTCATTTTTGCACATGTTATTCTACACAACGATTGCTACGTCGGGTACTAAAATTCCTCAATTATAATAATAATCTATTTTCACCGATTTTCAACGAAAAAAATCACGATTTTTCCATTTTTTTTTACAACGCCGCCATTTTGTCGTTAATTAATAAAAATGGGTATATCGAGTACGAGACAGAGCCACAAGCATACAGAACAATAATCAATTTAAATTTTTGGTTTCAGATTACTCTAAGTGCCGTAATCACCCGCGCCACCCATCTACCTCCATTAAGGGGTGAGATGCACTCAGAGGCGTGAAAAAACGAGCATTTTCAATCATTATTTTTTTATAGTAATTAAGTTTGTTTCACAAAAGCGGTTACACAGACTTTTGATGTTATATTACAACTTGACTTGTACAAATTTTCAAAGAAAAATATTGATTATTTATAAGAACATCGCCATCTTTGGACCCCCTTCGGTATGCAGTGCTTTGCGGTGACCATCGTAAAATTTGACTGGATCATCTGAAATTAAAAAAAAAAAACAAAAAAAAATAATTTGTTGAATAATAAATCTAGTCGTTAATCGAAGCTTTTTTTCGAAAATTAACAAAATGGCGGCTTCCGACAGATAACTTTCGATTTTCGACCAAAAAATCGCACGTTTATTGTTAAAAAAAAAATTCAACAAAAATGAAAATCTTTCGATTAAGGACTAGTTTTTAATGCTATCAATAAGCACACCAAATTTCATCAAAACCCATTGAGTGTTTTTTGTATTATAGTGGTTTGAGCTCGATGGATGAAGCTAAACTTTTTTTATACATTTTGATCCGCTGAATCCGAATATCAAAATGTTGGCCGAAAAGTCGAGCATTCAATTGTTTATAACCAATTGCTAAAACCATTTTCCAAAAACCGTAAGATTTTCGGGATGAATTATTTTTGCTTCAACATTTTGGACAATTTAAAAACGAAAGTATTCTTTATAAAATTTTGCTAAAGTTGATAGTTTTTGAGCAATAAATTTTTGAAGATTTCTGAAAGAGTTTTCCAATTTTACACTTGATTTATGTATGGAAAAACTAATTAAAAAATTGCTCACATCGAATCATCAATTCCTGACCCATACAATAGGGCTTCTGCCGATGTGGAAGCTTCCAAAATATCAATTTGTTGTGGTCTTCGAAGCATTCTGCCTTCCCGGGTTTTATCGTTTGCGCGTTTGTCAGCCGCTACCTGCCATGGGGACTCGACGCCCCTTCACAAATTGTGGGATATCCCGGAAACTATTCATCGGATTGACTTAAAATTTTCAGGGAATATTTTCGTAACATCATACTTCAAGAAAATGTTTTAAAAATCGCTTTTTGAACATTCTGACTGCATCTCACCCTAAAAGGTGTCTACTTTAACTTAAAAAAAACAATAAAATTGTGTAAAATTAAGTAAACATTTTTTTCGAATTGGTTACAATATTAATAAAAAATGTAAACAATTTAAATGATTGTATTTTATTTTGTTATAAAAAAATCTGAAATACGCTTCCGCCTCGGGCCCCAACATGAGATTTCATCCTTAAAAAATCGATGCAAACACTTACTCTTATAAAAGGTGCTGAAAGTGATTGCCAATACTTTCAACGGACGCTTGCGATCTGATTCGCATTGAATGTAGTGTCTTATTAAGTACGTGCGGCTGTATTAACTAACAGGCTCCAATTGAGGTTTCAATACTTTAAGAGGCTACATCGACCTAGAGGCCCGAATAAATAGCTAGATTCCAATTTTTTTCTGGGAAACGGTTGGTGAAAAAGAAACTCATTTTTTTAAACATAAACGTACATATATTGACGGCCTTTGAAAGAAGTCACCAGGCATTACAAAAAGAAACAACAAAAATATGGCCGCCGGCAGATGATGACATTTTTCTCGCGACGTTTACCGATGGACATCTTCAGCTTAAACTAAAGTCCATCTGAAATCTAAAAACTAAACGGGTTATTCAACTCAATAATAAATACGAGTCGTTGACGACCGTCGATTTTTTAAATAATTTTTTTAACAACGTCCCCATGAATTGAAACGGGAGCATAAAAATCTATGAAAAATTACGTCATTTTTACCTAAGTATTATAATAATAAGTGAAAGGAAGATCGATTTTTTAAAAGTAAGATCGTGAACGACTTTCAAATGTTTATTATCGTATCTCCCGTAAATATGGAACCAATCCACCAAGTGATTCTCGAGATATCATGTTCACCGACTTTAAAAACAGTGTTCGACAAAAATGCGTTTGAATTTTGAAATATGGCACTGCTACCACTCGCTCGGCCGACTGTTAGAAGCTATAGCTCATTTAATTTTAGGAATATTACAATTAAATTTCGAGGACATATAGCTAAAAGGTGATACCGTTGAATCAAAATATTTTTGGAAAATGCCATTTCTTACCCAGCTAGGTAGATGTAGCCCGTTAATATTTACCAAAATTCGTGTATATTGTTCGCAACTCAGAATCTTATCAACTTGTATTGGAAAGCAGTGGGAAGTTTGTGATTTTCATAATCGTGTGCGTTCTCTTTAATGAAAAGCATGAACTACTTCAGAATTTCCGTCTGTCAGTACAGAACTAAATTTCCTGCAAAATGTTTGCTTATCAAGAGCCAGTTGATATGATCTTAATTTATGGAGAATGTCACACAAATGCAACGCAGACAACAATTGTGTATACTAAGCGCTATCCGTGCGGTTGTCCGCCTTCGCGTTACACATTTACCAGTGTGTGAAATAAACTTAGAGAAACTGGTAGTTTCAAGTGTCGTAATCGAGTGCATTTAAAACTAGTTACCAATAAAGTGCATGGACTGAGGACCTGGCAATAGTTGTTCAAAAACCTCACTTTGCTACGGGAGAAATTGAACGAGACGCTGGTGTGAGTCAAGGAAGTACACTCCGCATCTTCCATCGACATAAGTTCCATCGATATAATGAGAGCCTGCATCAGGGATTACATGAGATGTATTTGATTAATCGCGTGCACTTTTGTGAATGGGCTTTACGACAAATCTGGAAAGATGGCTTTTTTGAATATGCTATTTACAGACATGGCGACATTCACACAGCACAGGCATGTAAACTTGCATTTATGGGCGACAAAAAATCCATATTAGCTGCAGCAGGTCAAATGACAGTGATCGTTGAAAGTATGGTGCGCCATGATTGGTAATAAACTTATTGGTCCTCGTTTCATCGATGGACATTAAAATGGGAACTCTTTCCCCTATTGCCTAGAACATCAATTCGGATCTTTGTTGGAAAATATGTCATTTAACATACCACGTACGAAGTGGTTTCAGCACGATGGATGCCCTGCTGTCTTTTCTTTGCTTGCAAGAAATAAACTGAGTAAAAAGTTTGCCAATCATTGGATTACGCGTGGAGGTCATATGGTTTGGCCAGACCGTTTACCAGGCTTAACAATGCTGGATTTTTTTTTCAGGGACTTTGAAAGACATGGTGTACAAAAAAGTGCCGACTACTGCGCTAGATATGCAAGAAAGAATAGCTAGAGCCTGTTCGTTAATACAAAATGAAATAATTAATAAGACAATGAAGTCAATGTAAATCAAATTGCAAGCGTGTATTGTAAGTCGTGGATATCACTTTGAGCATCTTTCATAGGAGCAAGAGTTTGCACCATTTTTTAAAAATTGTTTTAAGGCTAGAAACATTGAAATTTTTTTGTATCGATTGTTTACGCTAAATCTTGGTTGATCATGTTGAAATTTGCCGTGTGGACTTATTTGTAGTTCCTCGATCGAATTTTAAAACAAAATGGTTGTCCAATTTTAAACAATGGAGGTGACCTTGAAATTTCCGAAGCACCTCCACCTGGATAAACCTCGGAGCCGCCCCTCGATGACCCCCTTTGAAGTATGCAACTTTTGCAGAAAAAGTTTTCTCCTAACAAGTAACATCACTTAAGGCGTCTGGCCACCTTGGCCGATCGAAAAATGGGTATATTAAAAAAAAAATGAACTCGAAAGTATGGGCCAGAATATTTTTTTACACAACGTCAGAAAGGGCTTTAAGAATAACGTTAATAAATGTCCGATTAAAATATTTAAAAAAGGCGCCGTTATGCACATTGCCGCGAAGGCCGTCCGCACGATACGCGCGGTCGTTGCCCCAGCTGTTACCCGGTCATGTCACATCTGAAAGAAAAAAATCAGCTCATTCGTGAGTAGTGTCGCTACAATGTAGCGTAGCTGTTTTTTTTCCGACCATTAAAAAAATTATGGTGAACCATAATTTCGGTGAAAAATACACATTTTTTTTCGGCTCACCATAATTTTTCTAATGGTCGAAAAAAAACCACTACGCTACATAGTAGCGATACTACTCACGAATGTGCTGATTTTTTTTAGATGTGACATGACCGGGTAACAGCCGGGAAACGACCGCGCGTATCGTGCGGAGGGCCTCCGCGGCAATGTGCATAACGGCGCCATTTTTAAATATTTTGAACGGAAATTTATTAATGTTATTCTTAAAGCCCTTTCTGACGTCGTGTAAAAAAATTGAAATATTTCGGCCCATACTTTCGAGTTTATTATTATTTTTTTTAATATACCCATTTTTCGATCGGCCAAAGTGGCCAGACGCCTTAAGCGTCCGCCATCGATTTTGTTGATACTCATATATGTGATAAAGCATTAAAAACTATTAGACACGTATTTTTTTATCTGTGGACAACGTGTTTAAGGGGGGAAACGACCCCTCAAAGAAAGGCGTGTCACCCCTCAATTAATTAGTTTTTTCAATTATTCTGTAGTGAATTTTTCATTCCTTTACATTAGAAGTATTTGGTTGTTGCTTCATTCAAATCGGTGAACTGCTTGTGGATGAAAATCCAGAGCCACTCTCCGACACGCCTTTATTTGAGGAGTGGTATGCCCCAAGTATTTCTACGGCTAACAGTTGTTGCCTCACCCTGTACATCTTGACGTATAGGTACATAGGTGCAGTGGCGAGCGTGATCTTTAACAGAAGTAACTGTTCTTCTCAAGAAGTGGTGTGAACTGATTTTAGTATATAAATCGATAGTGCACAAACGGACTTTGGCTCGAGTGGATACATTTACCTACAAAAAACTTGTATACAGATACTTAAAAAAAAACTTCAGTAGAGTACGGAATAAAAAAGTAAAAGCTTGCTCGTGATAAGCTGGTTGGATGGTTCGCCATATCAGGAGAAAACCTTTTTAAAAGAGCGAGAATTGCGAAGCGGCTCCACTGAAACATGTGGTTTGTTCAATCTATACGTTATCACTCAACCTTTTAAGATTACGGTTTGAATGTTAGCCAAGCGACGCGCCGTTTATGTACATAAAACTGTTTGGCATTTTTCAAAATGAGACCACGTTCGAAACGTACAACGTTAATGGGTAGAATTATCTTGCCAGTGTATCAAATAAAATCTTATGTGCACAAATTTCGTTACGTTTTACGTCATCTCTATTCTTCAGTCATTAAATATATTTTACAGCTTTAAAAAATGTAATACTTTGCGCTGAACTATATTTTCCTTATACTCATAGTTCAATGTTATACAATACTGCATTATAAAAACATAGCTGCAGGCAAACCTCGCAGGATGGGGTCTCAATACCTGAAAAAGGGAAAAGTTAAGAATACGTCAAAAGGGAAACATGTGGGTTCGTACAAGACCTCTAGGGCTCGCCCTCCAAGGAACATTGGATTTTTTTTATATGATAATAAACATGATTTCATACATATGAAAGAAATATAACTAATACAAAGTGCAGTGTAATTTAAAATGAATGCGTCCTCAATGTGGGCGATCATTATATTTGCGAATGAAATATTTTATCGTTGTTTTCGTTCATATGTAGTATTATAACGTGGGCATGAGAAGAACATTTTACATATATTTTGACGATTATTTGTATATGAAAGTCATTGTTGAAATATATACCCTCTTTTATACATTTTCACGCACAATTGTATAAATTTGTAGCAGGGGATTTTCTTTTAAACCACCATCGTTTCTATTGGAAACCTAAAGTGCTTACATCTAAAACTATTATATTCTCACACATTAAATTAAAATACCATGAATTTTATGGGTACATAAACCACTCTAGCGCTCATAACATATTTCAGCTTGTCTAATCACGGATATCTTGTTTGACCGTCATTCGATTTTTTATTTTATAGCTGATGAAAGCACTCGACGATACGAGCACTACAGCGAATTGCACGCCTGTGGTTCTCTAATGTTTTAAAACTCAAACCTGCTTGAGTATGCTGTTAATGGAGTCGATATGTCAACTAAATTGGTGCTAACATTTCTGGATGAGCACAAATGAAATAGACGGGGAATTGGCTCTTCACGACTCGTTGAAAGCACGTGATAAAGTTTGAATCGAAGATAGCACGATAAAAATCGTTTAAAGCGATAATACTGGCCCTCCCTCTTGCGACAAATGTCGCTGATATATGCATTTAATGCATTAAATGTATGATTGTCGAATTAACAGGAGAAACCAGATCAGTGATGTTGCTTGTTGCATGAGAGGCGCCGTTATCTCAATGGGGAAGTCAGACCAATCATACCTTACCATCTTGCGCGACTACTAGCGAACGTAAAGTTAAAGACTGGTACTACGAATGACTTTGGAGAGACTGCAATATAGCTGCGGACAAGCGATAGACATTTTTGGTTTTTCTTGACGAATTAAGGATAGGTAGCGGTGGAGAACCTAAAATAAGACGATTTCATTAAATTTTTCGCTTCTTAGCTGTTTGACGAATGTGTAACTGAAGAAACAATTTTGCTCTGAAATTATCAATCACAGTATTTTAAAGGTAAGCGCCGCCGTACAGATTTTATACCAGACTCTGCCGCACTGCGCAAAATTCGGAGTTTAGACTTCATGTGTCTAAACTCATGACCGATGATAATTCCCCACTCAAAACGAGTGGAACTCATTTCCTTCACCGTATATTTTTAGTCAAGTATGTAATGGTCTACACACTGGTGTTGGTCAAGGGCGTTGCAAACTGATAAGTAAATAAGCAGCTAAATTAACTGGTCGAGTTGTTGCCAAATTACTAGGGGATATGAAGAATGCAGCATTAGTAACATATCAGATTTCATCTGCTAATGATGAAATACTCCATTACAATGGTTGAGACATACGGATGGGGTGGGCGGACGCAAAATTGTTCAAACATCCTCTTGCACAGAATAACAAAGTAGACAAAGCAATTCAACCAGCATATGGAAGTTCAACCACCAGTAATCTACTAAAAAGATGTGCTGGAGGAAACACCCAGAACAATAATAAATGTGTCAACTCTTGTTGATAGAGTATAGTGCCAAACACCCCTGCTGTGAAGCAAAGATTATGGAGATTGCTGCATTCGTGGATGGACAGCAAAATAATGTATGCTGAGAGAATGAACAGATAGCGCATTGCTGTTGCTGAAGAATATACTTCAATACCATTTCCAAAGGAAAAGGACCAAAACAAATGATAATGTACTGCGAAGTACAGACGTCGCAAGCAGAGGCAACGTAAAAATGCCTAACATGGCAGCGAGCGATAGCCTTGGCAATTTGAGAAGAATAAAAAGAATTATGGGCAAGGTGATAGAAAAGGGGAAAACGCAGAAAAATCCGGGCATAAAAAGGGCAAGGTTTTCAGTAAAAGGGCTAGTCTTTTCTGGTCTAGTGAACCAGCCAAGCCTCAGCTCCTTCTTGTGAATCAACTAGTACATTGCGACCAAGTACTTCCTAATCGGTATGGAATGGTTGCAGGTGGAAAGACGAAAAACAAGAAATCGGTCGTAAATTCAAAGGAAAATAAAAGGAATAATAAAAAGGAATAAAAGCGAAGAGGAAAAGAAAAAGGAAATATACAGCCTTGGCCGAAAGTAAATTTTCCTGTAAATTTTCTCTCCGGGCAAAAAATCGAATATCTCGGCGAAAAACAATTGTAGACCAATTTACCAAAACGAGGTTTTGGAGCGGACAAAACCTGCTTATTTTGCTCTTTTATTTTAATTTTTGCGATTTTTTTGTATCCGATATGTAATTTTGAAAATGCCGATTTTCGCACGTTGCAAAATCACGTGCAAAATTTCGAAAAATAGTAATCTCACCATTTACTGATAAGATCTTCAAAAGCTATGGTTTCGTTGTTTGTTTTTAATTGCGATTTTTTCGCAGACTTATTCAGTTTTTCCTAGAAAAAAAAACGGTAGGTTTCCGAAAAGCCGGCATCGTGCGGCGTAGCTTGAAAACTATGAGGTTTGGAATATTTTGTCTAAGGCGTAAAAAGTTGTCTTTTGTTAATTTGGAGTCACTGTATTTTTTAAGACTTTTATCTTATTTTCTTTGTATCGCTATTTTTTGTTGATAGTCGACGATTTGTCTTATTTAATTATTGCCGTTACTTTGAATCATGTGTTTCAATGAAAATATCAAGAGGAGAAAAGGTACATACAGTCTTTGCCAAAAGGATTAGGCACGCCGATAAAATATAGATGTTTTAATAAGTACATAAAACTATTACAATTGCTTTGAAGTAATGCTAAGACCAAATCAAATATATAATCAAACAATAGAAAACCTCTTTTGGTGGATTGCAAAACATTTAGATCATAAAACGCTAAAAATGTGCGTTTTTTTTTTATTTCGGCAGAAACTTTTCCCAGTCTTCATTTGGTATTGTTAGAGGGGGCAAGCCCTTTTCTGCGATTTCATTAGTTCAGCGCAATTCCTTGTTTTCCAAAATCCCGAAAAGTAGTGAGCTTTCATACGAAAAACGGGTAAAAATTCAACTTTGCCACAAGCAAGGGAAGTCTCTAGTAAAACTACCGAAGTCAGTGAAATGTTTGAGATGTGCAGTACAATCTGCAATTAAACAAATCGTTGAGATCGGCACCAACGTACACAAACCTAGAACGGGAAGAAACCGGGTGACTAACAAATGCCAGGACAGAAAACTTATCCGCAAATCTGTTACGAATCGCAAAAAACTATCGTGAGGGCTTCTTTACTCTAAGAATAGCAAATGAAGACTGGTAAAAGTTTCTGTCGAAATTTAAAAAACGCTCATGATTAGCTTTTTACGATCTAGATGTTTTGCAATTCACCAAAAGAGGTTTTCTATTGTTTAATTTTATATTTTACGATGCCGTCTTAGCTTTAGTTCAAAGTAATTGTAATTGTTTTATGTACTTTTTAAAATATCGATATCTTATAGGGGTGCCTAATACTTTTGGCTAAGGCTGTACCTACCTTTTCACCTCTTGATATTTTCAATAAAACATCTTTGTTTCAAACCATTGACAATAAATTAATGAGACAGATCGTTCACTATCAACTGCAAATAGCGATACAAAGAAATTTTGGAAAAACATTTAAACAAAATTTTGACTCCAAATTAACAAAAGACAACTTTTTACGCCTTAGACAAAATATTCCAAACCTCATAGTTTTCAAGTTATGCCGCACGATGCCGATTTTTCGGAAACTTGCCGTTTTTTTCGAGAAAAAACTATGTAACTGGGAAAAAAGCGCATGTTAAAAAAAAGAAAACTAAAGATATTGTTGTTCGTTTCGAAAATCTTATCAGTAAATGGTGAGATGACTATTTTTGAAAGTTTAGCACGCGATTTTGCGACGTGCGAGAATGGTGAAAAACCGTCCTTTTCAAAATGATGTACCGGGTACAAAAAAAATCGAAAAAATTAAAATTAAAAATAAAATTAAAACTGGCTTTGTCAGCTTCAAAAGCCTGTTTGGTAAATTGGTTTACGATTTTTTTTCCACCGAGATATTTGATTTTTTGTGCGGATAGAAAATTTACAGGGTGCCTAATACTTTTGGTCAAGGCTGTAGTTCGAGACAGGAAAAAAGGGTTAGATTCTAATAACTCAGCGAAAATCGGTCAGTGCGAGGATTATATGCACAAGCCAGCTTAATAGTATACGTAGGAAATCAAAACAAAGCACACACACGCACTACCACTAGATCCAACACTTAAGTATCCAGACACATGGATCAATGATTGCCCGAGCGCACCGAGATCTCCCGTGAGCGATCGATAACAAGAATTTGTTCAAATTTCAACCAGACATTGTTTATAATATTATGCATGTTTGAGTGAAATTTCAGAACAGTCGACTATTTAGATTGGGAGATAATGGGTTTTAAAATAGCAACTCTTCATACTGCAGGGTCTGCATTGAAATTTAGACAGAATAATTTTCCGTAAAAAAGATTTGTCCCCTATAATAAGAAGACATATGGCAACACCGCAGAACAATATTATTCAATATTTCGAGAAAAAAATAATTATCGTGTTCCTAAAGTTAAAAATGTTGTCATAAAAAAAGTTTGGATTATAAATATTAATATTTTATATTGTTTATATTATCTTTATTAAAAAACAAAAGTATTGGTTCATTCATAACTGATTTAAAACTTTGTTCGATTAAAAATTACTTCCAAAAAAAAATTTGTGTTGCAGTATTATTTCAAATATGCGGCGCAAAGTCACGTCATTGGATACGTGGAATGATGCGTGTTGCCATATGTCTTATTATAGGGGACAAATATTTTTAACGGAAAATTATTCTGTCTAAATTTCAATGCAGACCCTGCAGTGTTCAAAGTTGCAATTTTAAAACCCATTATCTCCCAATCTAAATAGTCGACTGTTCTGAAATTTCACTCAAACATGCATAATAATATGAACAATGTCTGGTTAAAATTTGAACAAAATCTATAGAAATCATGATTGCGCGCTCGTACTACCTTAAGGGCGTGAAACACTTTAAAAACACAACGTACAACACAAACAACAAACTAAGCACACTTACTCAGCGAATACAAAATATAACGTACACCACAAACAACTAATTACATGCATTCACACAGAATTCAATAGCCACCGTACAACACAAACAACAGACTTCACAAAATTTTACTTGTACCCATTTATACCGCGAATTCGAGATATTATTATTATATCGAGCCAGAATAAGAAGTCACTAAACTCAAACTCAAAATATCGATACCTTGAAAGAGTCGATATCAATTTATTCTCTGATCGAGTCCCGAACCTTATAAAATTTAAGTGTAACGAAATTCGAACCGTTACAGTACACATGATCAGGATTTTCGTGAAAAAAAGGAACCGATGTTCGAACCGAAATCACAAATTAGGAGTACAATTAAACGGTAAGCTGTTCATCGTGTAAAACTGTAAACGCGTCTATCTTAAAATATAGTTTTTCTTACAGGTAGGACAGATATATTAAAAACTGATTCACCAATTGGAATGGTCTTTTTGTAATTGCAGAATTTGCCAGGCCGTAAACATTTAAGATATTAAGTTTATTAAATCTTATAAATTTTGAAGTAGTATTTGAGTTGTAAAAAATGTATGAAAAAATAATTTTGAACTTTCAAACGTCACATATAATTTGTATAAACTTTTGTAGCTGGACGGTCTTCTAATTGATATGTAGTTAATTTTTTATTTTACTTCATATTGATAGTTGTGAAGTTCAACATTGCCAAGTCTTCCAATACATGCATATGTATTGAATAATTGTATTACTTTTGCGTTCAAAGTATCAGCAACGGAAAACAAAAGTCACATATACTCTTGTATCTGTGACTTTTGTATACCTTGATACGTGTTTCATTTTGAAAATATCCTTTCTTTACCGTTACCCAAGTCAAAATTTTTAGCCTCCTCTGAACCCTCGCAAGACCCATTTCTTTCTTCGATGACGAACATAATACGTTTTCCCTGATTATCACCCGAAGAACGGTACAGGTAAATATGCATTATTAGATGACGAATAAAAACTACACAATTAATAAAAATACATCGTCCCCTTATAAAATTATTAGTGCAATATTAATATGCGAAAACAATCAAATTTGCTCAATATCGATTTATTATTATTTTATAGGCGATTCATAAAAGAATGCTCGTATATACAGTCTTACTCCAATTTTATCGGATTAATGGGGGTTACAAATTTTCCTGTGAGAAGAAATCTCAAAAAAAAAAATCTTAAAAAATGCAAGGCTATCCAGTATAAGCTTACGCGACGTTCTTCATCCTTGACATTTCTTCTTAAACCCTCTAGTTCTTAAGTTACATTGCATCATCTAGAATTAGTCTTTTTTAGCAAGAAATGAAATAACATTACGAAAAAAAAATCGTACACAACTTTATAAAAAACGCCAATGGAGTTCATGCTACTCCGTTCAAGTTTATCATGGATAAATGTAACAAATTTTCTTTGCATAAGTCATGCGCTCAATTCTCGATAGTCGAAAAAAGCCGAAAAACAGTCACGTATAAAAGTGCGTACCGGGTCGAAAAAAAAATCATAAAAAAATATTTCAGGAAAGCAAAATAAAGCTGAATAATTTATTCCCGTCAAAACGCTGTTCGGTAAATTTGGTTATCTTTTTTTTACGAACCTATGTAACTTTTAGTGCGGCAAGAAATATCGACTGGTGTGTCCGAACTTTTAAGCGACGGTATATATTATAGAATACTATATATATATATATATATATATATATATATATATTCACATTTTCATGTGTTTAAAAAAACAATTTAGTTAAGTTCGAATGGTTAACTCTACGAAAATTATATTTATTTAAGGTAAATTAAAAAAAATTAACTAGATCCATTCAGCGAACTTAACTAAATTGTTTTTTTAAACACATGAAAATGTTGAACTGATGAAACCAAATCACAGATTTATTAGGATCAAATAAAATGTATAGCTATTGGACGATATTAAATAGATTGATTTGAATAAATAAACATTTTTGAAATCAATAATTTTAATAATGGAATGCAATAGGAAAAATTTAGTTCTATGAAAAATCTCGTTAATTCAAAGAAAAAAATCAAATAGTCGCGGTTAGTTAATATCATAAAATTTAGCAGAAAAAAATAAAAATATGCTTCATACATACACGTGCAAATATTTTTTAAATTTTCGACGTGCTAAAAATGAAAACAAAGAAAAATCAAACATTTTATTTGAAATCGACGGTAATCGGCCATCGCCATTTATCGACTCATTATTGAATGAACGAAAAAAACAAAAGGAGAAATTGATGGAAAAATCGAATGAGGTTGAATTCCAAACCGATAATATCAATCTTTTAGAACATGAAATAGACTATAATTAACACCCTAACGTTTCAAATAGATATCAACATTATATGTTATTTAGATCTACGCTGCCAGCCAAAAGTTGCCGGATACTCCACATAATCGCAAAACTTTTGAGGGCTGGATAATTGCCAAATAATGTTAGAGTAATATAATTCATTTCATTTATTATTTCACGGAGATACTATAAAGGTCTATATAATTAATTAATTATACAGAGCTTTATAGTACCTTTATAAAATAATTATTATTCTACCATGAGTTTGCAATTATCCAAAGTGATAATAAGTTGTGCAGTTATCTGAAGTGTCCGATTACTCTTGACTGGTAGTGTATATTCGAAATATTAACGCAACCACATATTTCGAGTATAATATATATATATATATATATATATATATATATATATATATATATATATATATATATATATATATATATATATATATATATATATATATATATATATGCAAAGAAAATTTGTTACGTTTATCGATGATAAACTTGAACGGGGTAGCATGAACTCCATTTGCGTTTTTTATAAAGTTTTGTACGATTTTTTTTCGCAATGTTATTTCATTTCTTGCTAAAAAAGACTAATTCTAGATAATACAATGTAACTCAAGAACTAGAGGGTTTAAGAAGAAATGTCAAGGATGAAAAACGTCGCGTAAGCTTATACTGGATAGCCTTGCCTTTTTTAAGATTTTTTTTCTGTGAGATTTCTTCTCACAGGAAAATTCATAACCCCCATTAATCCGATAAAATTGGAGTAAGACTGTATATACAAGCATTCTTTTATGAATCGCCTATAAAATAATAATAAATCGATATTGACCAAATTTGATTGTTTTCGCATATTAATATTGCACTAATAATTTTATAAGGGGACGATGTATTTTTATTAATTGTGTAGTTTTTATTCGTCATCTAATAATGCATATTTACCTGTACCGTTCTTCGGGTGATAATCAGGGAAAACGTATTATGTTCGTCATCGAACGGGTTACCGATCAGGCCACAATGGAGTGATGATGGAGGAGATATCGAATTTGGGCCGAAAGCAGGTTAGGTGGGGTCGAGGCAACGGTTTGAGATTGAAAGCAGGTTTCTGCACGTTTCACTGGAACTGGGGGTCGAAAGAAGGTTTGAGAGGTCTAAAAGAGGCTACACTGGACCAAGAGGAGATTTCTTCATGGCACTGAACTCGACAAATGGGGTTTCGTCGGTTCAACGGAGGCTGGCGGCTTATATATTACAAAAGAAATGGGTCCTGCAAGGGTTCAGAGAAGGCTAAACATTTTGACTCGGGTATAGACCAGAATCTTCCTTTAACGCTTATTTTCCAAACTAGATTCAGTGAAAAATATTTTTATGAATATGGGGCAGCAGTACACCCAGATTTCTACTGCACTCAATTGTGAAAAGGTGCGTATAATGCTTAATAAAATACATTCGTCAGATGATAATAAAGCTGTTCTGGCGAACGAATGCTCGTTCGACTTCTTTTTAAATGTGCCTAATTATTTATTTGTGATTTATTTCCGGAGCAATGCGCCAAGAAAAACATTCAATTTATTTAGTAGGTATTCAGAGCTTTGTATGCACTGCTTTGTATGCATTTCATCAGCTTAAAAAGATCATGCGTTTTTTCGTAATGTTTTTTATTTTATATTGTTTACTGCCAATGTGTAAATAACTCGGACACGATTTTACCGTAAAGATAGGGCCCTTGCGAGGGGGAATTGGGTTAAAAATAATTGTTCTCCGCTCTATAAAAATGATATGCCAAACATTTTTCGAAGAATAGCGCCGTCCATAAATTTCGTCATTGTAAGATAGGGGGGTCTGTTCGTTGGAGGACGGTAACGATAATTGGATCATGACGATAGGAACGATAGGATGATTTCGGGGGGTGGAGGGGGAGGGGGATAAATCAGCGAAAATCAATGACATTGCACTTCAAGAGATTTTATCGATATAACAATTGACAATTAACGTAGAAAAAATAATTGACGATGAATGGCATATTGGATAAAAGAATGCGGCCCTCAATTTGATACGGTTCTCTTCATAATATTTCCACCGCTATTGAAATAAATTGAAACGGTAAGAAAATTTAACAAAAGTGGTGTAGTATCCATATTTTAAACATTCCAGAATTTGCATGAAAATTATTCCTCTTTTATATGATCATTGCCTCGTGCATTTATTTTATTTTCAAAACACCTCTTCTATGCGTTGCTGGACGTCAGAGCACCCGGTTTGACGAGTCACAAAATCCATACCACCTACGTGGTCATGCATTACGAGTGACAATGACTTTTTCCACGATGTGTATTTTCAACTGTTGCACAGTTGATGTGAGATGTTTTCGCTTGACAAAGCAACGACCTTGAATTGATCGACGTCATTCTCGTCTACTCAATCGAGCTAGTATGGAATTCGTGCCTATATTTAACTCCGCGACAATGTATAACAAGTTTGTTCAGCGCAATTTGCCCCGAGAAAATGTAACCTCCAATGACCTATATGAGTGATAAGATTCTTTAAGGCTCATAAATTCTCCAGCACGTAATGTAGCAGCCCCAATTTAATAAATCGTAAAATGCAACAGTGTAAATCTATTGTCCCGTTTAAAGTTAAATAATCACATATTAGAATGACATACTAACTACTTTTACGTGGATCTAGAAAACAACTCGGCTGTTTAGTTAATGGCTAATACAATTCTTCTCCAATGAGCATGATCACACGAACGAAGAGTGGAAACAGTGTATTCGTTCAAATAGTTCATTCCAAAATATACATCATTATGTCCATGGAAGTTTTTACCAACCGATTTACGTTTATCAGCAGCGACAGTAATCTCCTGGCCTTAATGTTTATCAACACTGAACCAACATTTTTACATATACTCTGACGTGGAAGATAGTTAATAAAGCGAGCTTTAGGAAACTCGTTTACGGGAATGGAAAAGAGGCGTTGGAAAAGATATTAAAATACGCGTTAAATTGTCATGCGATCACTTTACAACATTTAAAACGTAGTTAGTAATACTGTTGAAGTTGACAACGAAGAAAGGGTTTGGCACTCGAGGCTAATAGTATTAGTTCTCTTAAAGCTGCACATCGCTCGTCCAGTCTACATGGTTACCCGAAAGGCCAAGTGCACTGATGGTCGAAGGGCATTTAACAACAAGGCTGGACTGTCCTACCATTACCCCCCGTCTATGTGGCTCTTGCTTGAGAGACAAAATTGTGAAAGCTTGCGTAAGTGACGATATACATACGAGAGGCAAGATGAAAACGCCAACAATTGAATTATAACGAGTTTGTAAGTTCGCCGGGCATGGCTAACATTTTTTACTCTACCTCGTGTAATTGACTATAAAGAGACAGAAAATATGGAATTTTCGTGGTCTAAAAACAGAAATACCTGGTGGCTTGAGGATCTCTTTGTAATACTACCGATATTGAGTGAAATAATATTTCCTATATTATAAAATATAACGCTATTGGTAAAGTAATGGATATTGCTGTGTTACGTCCTAGACGATGCTGCACGGCTCATTCCACTCCTTTTTTTCAAGTTGAACAAGTACTAACAATGAGTTCACTCAAGGACAATATATTCATTCGTCGATAAATTTATGTGGAATAATGGTACACGTCATATGAGTAATATTAAGTTGAAAAGGAAGCCTATGTATAATTACTGAGACGACATGCTATGTTCACAAAAAACCATCTTAAAACTTTATGCAGATCCGTTCAAGCAGTACTTGTACAAGATGCTTCGTTTAAAAGTCATATAAACTACTAACGAACCTCTCTAGTAAAAGCATAAATTGCTCAATTGTATTTGCAAAAATGCGCGCTTCTTCTCATCTTGCACTGGAACTGCGCGAAGTGTTACCCTCTGATTTTGATGCACTTTGGCATGCTCAGGGCGTCAGTCACTGTACAGTGGGTAAAAAAATATTTGTACACGTCGTCTTTTTCAAATTATCCTTCGAAAAAAATTAAACGCTTTATGTTCCTGTGTTCGATAGCTTATCCTAAATATACATGGTGTCTGTTTACAAAAATCTTGGGAAAGCACGAACAAAAAATAAAGCCAAACCAACAACAGTTTCGTGTGAGATGTACAAATACTTTTTTCACCCACATATTTTTTTTGTATCGCTGGATCCCCATTTTAAGGTGTGAAACACACCTTTGGAAATCGTGCTTTTTTCGTTTTCTGGCTATAACTTTTTAACGGAATCAGATACGAAGAAATTTCAAAGGCAACAATATTTTATTTGTTGAGTCTATACATTGGCGATGAGAATAGTGTAGATAAAAACAAATTTCATATTGTTTATTGAAAAATTCAATTATCTTTTGCGTATCTAGGAAAATGTTCATCCGATTGCGATGTAAATTTGCATTTGTGTAGAGCATTCGTGTTTTTTAAATTTGTTCACAATTGTTCAATTAAGGGGTTGAAGCTACCCTTCGAGTGTTTGGCTAATATCGTTATATAATCGGCTTGAATTGTGCGATATCCGGTTAAATTTATATCGTCAAAAAACCATGTTAGTGTGTTGATTCAATATTTATGCAACACACACTCCCTCTACCTCTGAGCCCCCTCTGGTGAGGAAACCACCCAAGGTAACCCACCCCCTGATTTTGATATAAGTTTGCAGGTTTGTAAAGTGAGTGAAAATAAAGGATACTACATTTTTGTTCCAGCGGAAGGCTGCTTTTAAGGGGATCAAGGTATCCTCGACAACTTGTAGATTGTTTTCTTGTGTTCTGGCTATAGCTTGTGAACAGGGAGAGATAGAAATAAAGCTTAAATGGCGAAAATATTGCATCCTTTGATTACATTTTTAGGGGTATGTATTTGATGCTAACGATAAATATATTAACAAATTATTTAGTGCAAAAAACGAGGTTTTTGCTTACGTCTTACCAAGATTTTCGTTACATTGGAATATAACTTTGTACACGTGTAGAGGGGTCAAGAGTAGCCGACACTACCGTTTTATTCAATCGACAACTCGCAATCGCATCATGAACATCACCCTTCAATTTTTCGCTAATATGGGCGTAGAAGGTAAAGCTTTTGCGTAATCTGGCTAACGTTGTGTCCTTGCAGAAACTAAGATTCGAATCGTATATTTACAACAAAAAAATCGTCTCCCTTCGTTCTATCGAACATACTACCCAGAGAGACTACCCAGTGATAGTTTGAAAAAATCGCATCTGCGGCGGTAGACATTCTCATCTTCTGTATTTTCGCCATATAATCCAGTTGTCTGACGGAGGCCACAAAAGAATTTGCATCGATTTTAAACTTGTGGAACCCACCCTTATCGGGGAGTGAAAGTTGGAAAAATCGTATCTCAGGCGCTCACAACATTCTCATCTTTATTATTTCCGCCGTATTCTCCTAGTGCCTAAGGAAAGCCGCAAAGAGAGTAGGAATCCTGAAACCAACCATCTTCGGGGGCAAAAGTCAACAGAAAACCGTATCGCTGGCGCGTGTGGGAAAGAAATATGGGAAAGACATTCCCATATTTGAAATTTGCGCTACATATTTTCAGTGTGTAAGAAAAACCACAAAAAAATTTACAACGGTTTTAAACATCTGGACTCATCCTCATCGCGGGGTAACAGTTGGAAAAACCGTATTTTCGGTATTAAAGACATTCTCATTTTTTTTTGCGTTATGGATATTTACCGCTCAAGAGCAGCCACAAAAATTGAGAACGATTTTTAACTCTTGGAACCTACCCTTAAGGAGGCGAAAGTTGGAAAAAGATGAATTGCGGGCGGTAATAATATTCTCATAGTTTTTATCTGCGTTATGGCAACTTAGTACCTAAAAAAAAAGCTACAAAAAAGTTGGCCGTGATTTTTAACTTTCGGAAATCGGCCTCATCGGCGAATGGTGGAAAAACCCACAGTTCCGGCGGTAAAAACACTTGTATCTTTTTTATCTGTGCCGTATATTTCTAGTCCCTACGAAAGGCCAGAAAATAATTGGCAGCGATCTTCAATTTCCGAAACCAACCCTTATGAAGGGTAGGGGTAAAAGTCGAATGAAAATCGTATCTCCTGCGCTAACGGCATTCTTTTTTTTCATTTGCGTCGTATATTTCTAGTGCCTAAGGGAAATAAAGAAATTAGCAACGATTTTCAACTTCCGGAACCCTCTCTTCTTGGGGGCTAAAAATCTAATGAAAATCGCATTTCCGGTGGTGGAGACATGCTAACCTTTTTTTATTTACATTATCGATATTGAGCGCCTAAGAAAATCTACAAAAACATTAGTATCGATTTTCAACTCGGAACCTTAACTTAATGGAAGCGATCCATATCAGCGGGTGAAAGTTGGAAAAATCTTATTTCCGGCGGATGGTCTATCGCCGAAACGGAGCTCGGACTATTGCCACTCAGTTCCTAGCTACGTTTTCGGCATCGTTTACTGAACCAGGGATGAAATTGATACAGCTTACGACGAGTATGACGGGGTTATGGTGAAAACTACCCGAACGTACCAACCAAGCCGATGGTTTCATCTTTAACACGTACTCAAAGGAGCTATCGTATTCGCAGCTTTTACCTCTGCTTGCATGACCCACTCGCCCCGATCGGGAACGAGATGAAATCAACGACAAACACGCCGGGACAGTTTCGGGAATGTGTTCTGGATGCTAGAAAAATGATTGGGAGAATCGATTTCACCTCTGTTCGCTAGGAACTGAGTGTTAATCGTCCGAGCGCCGTTTCGGCTATAGGCCATCCACATCTTCAGCATCGTTTACTGAACCAGAGATGAAATCGATGCAGCTTATGACGAGTAAGTCGGGGTTATGGCGCCAACTACGCGAATGTGTCAATTGAGCAGTTGATTTCATCTTTTACACGTGTACGGAGAAGCTATCGCATTCGCAGCTTATATCTCTGCTTACATGATCCACTCTTCCCCAACGGGATCGAGATGAAATCGACTACAAACTCGACGGGACACTTTTTCTAGAATGTATTATGGATGCTAGAAAAATGATCGAGAGAATCGATTTCACCTCTGTTCGCTAGAAACTGAGTGGCAATCGTACGAAATCCGTTTCGGCGATAGACCATCCACGTCTTCGGCATCGTTTACTGATCCGGAGATGAAATCGATGCAGTTTATGACGAGTATGACGGGGGTATACTCGTCATCACCCGAATGTACCAATCGATCCGTTGATTTCATCGTTTAAATGTACGCAAAGGAGCTATCGTATTCGCAGCTTATACCTCTGCTTTCATCATCCACTCTCCCCGATCGGGAACGAGATGAAATCAACGACAAACTCGACGGGACGGTTTCGAGAATGTGTTATGGATGCTAGGAAAATGGCTGAGAGAATCGATTCCATCTCTGTTCCCTAGGCACTGGGCGCCAATCGTCCGAGCCTACGACGCCTACAACCATCATGCAAGTCGTCGATTTCATCTGTGCGACATGAATCTCAATGTTGCTGTCATTTCTGTTGCTTGCAGCGTAGCCAAAGGTATCCTCTCACTTTGAGGAGAACTGGGCGGAAATTAAATGTAAAAATCGACGAATGATTTCAGAAATGTTCGACAGAGGGTCCATGGATTATACGGAGCACTGCTTGCTTTTTTGCTCACGTAACAGCTCGCAGTCGGATGAACCAGCTGTGGCTACATGCATTCAATCTCTGCTATTTGTATGAATATGTAAATCTATTTTTTCGCAAAATTGGGGTACTCGCCAGCTGGATAATTCGGATATTCAGAATACCGGTAACACGGATAGAAATCATTTATATGTAAGAAAACAATTTGTTAACAAGCTTTTATTTAATATGCTAAAAAGGAGAAGATATTCTTTTTACCAAGTCACCCATATGCGACTATAAATGAAAGCATGTGTCTCTTCTTAGTTGCATGTTTGCAAAATTTCAGAGCTCTAAGCAGTTGAGAAGTGGATCAAATATCGTTTTTCCATTTTGCATTCAACAGAAAGTCGTCATTTGAAAAAGAAATGTATTTTTTTAAATTCGAATCATGCACTGTCACGTCTGAGATACATGTTTGCAGAATTGCAGAGCTCTAAGTAGTCGGGAAGTGGATGAAATGTCGATTTTCCGTTTTGCATCTCACAGAAAGCCGATTTTTACTTCTTTATTTATTCATTTTTTTAACGTTGAATCATGCGTTGTCACCTCTCACATGCATGTTTTCAAAATACCAGAGCTCTAAGTAGTTGGGAAGTGGGTGAAATATCGATTTTCCGTTTCACATCTAAAACCAAGTCAAGTTAAATAAAAGCTTGTAAAAAACGAATTAAAAAAACGTGCTGTACTTCGGTACTTGAAACTCCAGACATATTGGGTTGTTGCCGACTCTGTTAATTTTTATTTCTTGAGGTAACAATGAGAACAGAAACTCTTATTGAATAATACAATCGGGCGTGATAAATTCTATCACGGCCGCAACAACTACGAATAAAAAATTTGTTTAAAGTCGTAATGAGAATAAAATAATTTATTCGTGATTCGGTATGGAAACGTCCAGGTCAAATCTTCACGATAACGGCAATCCGAGAAAAAAAAACAATGGCTCGGTGCCTCTAAATTTGAAAAACAACAAATGATTGACCGTTCTGTGCTT
This sequence comes from Ophion ellenae, assembly GCA_963210295.1. Taxonomy (NCBI): domain Eukaryota; kingdom Metazoa; phylum Arthropoda; class Insecta; order Hymenoptera; family Ichneumonidae; genus Ophion; species Ophion ellenae. Next base: position 14,267,631 of record OY723391.1, on the reverse strand, counting down.
TATTTCTCTGAAAACTAAAGATTACGAATGCATTAAATAATCTGATTTTTTATCATCATCTCTCGCGGGTAGAATTACAAGTCTCATGAATGTCGGCAACGTTCACGCCTCGGCCCGGAATTCGTGGAGCAGCAGAAGACGAAGCGGGAAATGTCACATCAGTCGGCCTTTCACGCATCTCGAACCCGATTGGTTAACAGGCAGCCTAAGCGAATGATACACAAAACGTCAAATCATCCCCGCCATCATCTATGAAACGGTGCGTTCCTCAAGCCTTGCAAGTTCAGAGCGCGCGTTACCTGTCAAACGCACGCTCTGAACTTGCGTACTCAAGATAACAGAAAATAATAGCAGACGATAGACGAAACGTCAAATAGGCCGGGCAAGCGAGACAGATGCACGGTCTTATACAGGGTGTCCCAGAAGTAACGTACGCCCTTCTAGCATCTGGTAGGAATCAAAATTCTGAGACGAAAAGTCCTCAGTAATTTTTTGATCAGACGCATAGATAATTAATTATGAATGAAAATAAATAGCCAATCCGGTGCGCGCGACGGCGAAAAGGCATCGTAGAGGGGAGGCATAGGGGAATGCGTTGTAATTGCGTGCGCCTGAAAATGTGTGCGGAGGGAAAATTCCGAAAGCATGTGTGCAAGTGCACACACACACACACTCTCCCTTAATTACACACACGTATGCACACACTTGCACGCACACAAACACACATACACACACAAACACACACACACCACGCACGCACACACACACATGCACACACTTGCACGCACGCACACACTTGCGTACGCACACACACACTCTCTCAATTACACACACGTATGCACCCACTTGCGCACACACACACACGCGCGCACACACATAATCTCACACACCCACACTTGCACACATGCTTTCGGAATTTTCCCTCCGCACACATTTTCAGGCACACGCAATTACAACGCAATCCCCTATCCCTCCCCTCTACACTATCTTTCCGCTGTCGCCCGCACCTGATTGGTTATTTATTTTAATTCATAATTAATTATCTATGCGTCTGATTAAAAAATGACTGAGGACTTTTCGTCTTAGAATTTTTTCCTACCAGATGGTAGAAGGGCGTACGTTACTTCTGGGACACCCTGTATACAGGTCTTGAAACGACGGTCGTATTTGGTATGCTGCGAGTGGGCTGTTTAGTGTCCAACTTTTCTTTCCTATCGCCGCCATCATGTATCGTTGTGATCGGGGGGACCGGATAGGACTAGCCTAAACCGATCATAAATTGTTTTATCATATAGACGTATGTGTGTATAACAGTTAAAAATCGTTCACGCGTATGAAAATAAGCTGGATGCGTCTGAATAACTGTTATTGACAGTTTGATTCCGTGACAATCCCGAAAAACTGTGCGGTTATATTTTTGAGCACGTATATATTTATTTGTTCATTTTTGCATGCATATAGATACTTTTGTAATTTACTTTTTGTGTACTGGATATTTCTTACGAAAAAGATTCAAGAACATGTAAACTGCGAAATTGCAATTCTGAAGTACATGCGCCGTGTACTAGACAGAAAGAGATTGCTGTCTCTTTCGCACATGATATTGCCGTCTCTTTCGCACACGATATTGCTGTTTCTTTCGCACAGGAGTCCTCCTTTCCTATATGCACCATGCGGCCGAAAATTGAAGCAAAAACTAGACGCTAAGCGACCCTCCCGCTACTACTTCCGATCCAAGACCTGTATATAAGACCGTAGACAGATGCCTAGCTACCTTGCTCGCTGCCTACTACGTGTCTCGCAATCTGACCCGGCGCTCGAGTGGCGTCGTCGCTAAGGGCAGGCTTCAGCCCTACAACAATCAGTCGAATGCCGAAATTCTAATCGCCCCCATTTAAAACTATTTGACGGGAAAAAAAACGCCTTGGCAACTTTACTCGGGGTATCCCCTCCTCCCCCACCCCTCTTGAACCCGCCAGTCCCGGGTAGGTCACTTAATATGAAACACCCTGTAGGGCTTTACAGGCGGAAATGAGATTTTTATTCGACTTTCACCCCCCTGGAGAAGGGTGCGGTCCAAAAGATAAAAATCATTTCCAATTGTTTTGCGGCTTCCCTTAGGCACTACGAATATACTGCGCAATTTAAATTACTTATAATTGCGCAATTTATATTACTTATAATTTTAAATTGCGCAGTATATTCGTAGTGCCTAAGGGAAGCCGCAAAACAATTGGAAATGATTTTTATCTTTTGGACCGCACCCTTCTCGAGGGGGGTGAAAGTCGAATAAAAATCTCATTTCCGTCTGAAAAGCCATTTTCATGTTTTTTGTTTGCGTTATGGATACTCAGCAGCTAGGAAAAGCTACTAGAAAATCGGCGACGAAATCTGACTTCCGGAACCGACTCTCAATGGAAGTCGCAAGTTGGAAAAAATCGTATGGCCGGCGGTAAAAACATTCTCATAATTTTCATTTTCGTTATGGATACATGGCGCCTAAGAAAAACGACATAAAAAGTGGCGGCGAATTTTAATTCCCGGGACCCACCCTTATTCTGAGGCTAAAGTCGAACCAAAATCGTATTTTTGACGGTAAAGAAATTCCCATTGTTTTTATTTGCGCCGTATATTTTTAATGTCTAAAGGAAAGCACAAAACAATTGGCAACATTTTTCAACTTCCGAAATTCATCATTATCTGGCGTGAAAGTCGAAAAGAAATATACCTCTTGCGCGTATCCAAAGATCTCATAGTCGAACTCTCCAGTTTCGATTAAATTTGGCATGTTTGTAGAGTGGATAAAAATCGGTGACACGTATTGTTTTTTATGTGCGGAACGAGATTTTGTAGTCGTGAAACGCATCCTTGAAAATAGGGGTGTTTTCGGTTTTTGGTCGATAACGTTTTATTGGTACGAGTTGTGGAAAAAAATTAAATTGCAATAACGTTTATTTTTCTGTCTAATATACATTGGAGATGAGAACGATGCAGATAACAATGATCTTCATATTGCTTATTGCAAAATGTAATTTTTTCATAAATATCTACGAGAATTTTTAACCGTTTGGGATGTAAATTTGCATACATCTAGAGAATGGAAAAGTAGCGTGTTTTTCATTTTTCTAATATCTCATAATTAAGGGGTTGAAACTGCTGTTCAATTTTTTAGTTAAGTGCATCGTATAATCAGCTTGCATTTTGCCATTTCGGATTAAATTCACGCCAATATAAGTTGGTTTCAATACAGAATTGCATATTTGTAAATTCCACTCGCCCCCCTTCCCCCCAAATATTCTCCTCTCGAACGTTCAAAGTTACCGTGCGGTATGGACGAAAATTTGTAGAAATAAAAATGGGCTACAATGCAGGTACAATCAATCTAAATAATCGATACAAATTTTCTCGTTTTGGCGGAACGTCACTCTTAACGGATCAACGCACACTTAAAAACTTTGGACTGTCGTGAACGAGCCGAGATAAAAAAAAACAGTTTGAAGGGACGAAATGTTGTATTCTTCGACGACTAGACGTTCATGATGATAACGATGCATATAACAACAAAAGGCGTCTTGTTTATTGCAATAATTGGTGTATAACCGGCGAAAATCACTCTTCAATTTTTCGCTAATATGGGCAAAGAATTAGGTAAGGCTTTTGCAATTACGGACTGATTTCGTGCTTCGGAAAGCACAAACCCAAACAGAAAAAAATCCACTCCCCTGCCCGTATCGAAGACACTACCTGTAGAGATTACAGCGTCCTTGGATTTCTGCAGCAAGTCGTCAACGGAATGATGCAAAACATTTTTATCAGCTTATAATGTAGCATAATTGCATCTTATTCACAAACTGCAGAACCAACGAATAAAAGAAATAAATCCGTGCAAAGAGCGACTGCGGTGCAAAGACCGACTACCCCGAGATGACTTATTACCCAGGTAGGAATTGACGATGAAAAGAGGGCTCGCCCAGCTCTGAAACAAGGCTCACATTTTTTTATTCAGGCTGAGCACCAGCCTGATTTCAGGCCTAGCTGAACCCCTGAATGATAACGCGGTTTCAGGCTGTTGCACACAGGCTTGACCAAAGGCTGGTAGAAAAGCCTGTACTAAGCCTGAAACGACGAAACAACAAGGTTCAAAACGAGCCTTAATGAAGCCTTCACGAGCATTTATGACCAGGTTTATCCCAAACTCTTCTCGAGGCTATATGAGGCCTGTTTTTAGTTTTCTATATTCTACATTGGGATAAATTTAATAAATTTGTAAAGAATTCATTTTATTTATTATATATATTTATTATTCATTATATTATTTGTTATAAAATATATATAAAATATTTTAAACACAATACTTTATTTTATTTATTCTTTATGGGACACGTAATACACAGAGTGTACGCAAACCCCAGAGAGTGAGTATATACGAAATGTGTATGTAACGAGAAAAAAACTTTTTTGTGTACCTCATAAATATCGATAAGAGAATATGTTTAAATGTTCTAAGCTGCCTCCTTCGCTTTCGTTTTTCGTGCCTTCGCACCCGACAAATTTATTGCTAATTTTTTTTTTCATAAAAGTACAGAAAAAATATTATTTAAAATTTATTTTATTTTATCACAACCTGAAACAAGCCTGCATCCAGCCTTGATTTTTTAGCCTTAAAATTCACTGGCTGAATAAAGCTTGAAATAACCCTAAGTTTAGGCTAAGCAGCCAGTCTTGGTTCCAGGCTGCTCCAAACGATGCAATGAAACCTGGCCCAGGCCTGTCTCACTCAGGCTCGGTGAAACAAGGCTCGCACAAGTTTGTTTCCATCGTCAGCCTTTTGATTCCCTATCTGGGTAACGATGTGTTTATTGCCTTTTTAACGATTGATAGCAGTTAATGTGCCTTATTGACGATTAATAGCAGGTCTAATAATTGCGTGCGTCGGCGTTATCTTTTTCGCGTGTGCTGATAAATTGGGTATCAAGTCATATAAATTTAGCAACGATCATTACTGCTGCAGTTTACGACGGAGAAGCCAGTCATACATTTTTAGTTCCAAATACAAATACAAATGTACGTTAATCCGGTGCAGTAAATTCGGGCAGTGGGGGTGGTTCCATTATCAAAACAGAAATCGTGGTGTCGCTAATATCGAGGAGTCAGTTTTGACAGCGAACACATAACCTGAATATGATCATCGAGTAACCGCGGACTAATGCCGAAGTCCTGCGTAGTACCGGAGTGCAATAAGGCTTACAGAAGCCTAAAAGTGAAACGATCAATGTTTTGCAGCTATATAAACTGCTGCCAGTATATAGCGTGATTAAGCCTCTAAAATATGGTAATTGTACCATTACAGAACGACCTGAGCCGCAGATTTTGATATCACTAAGCGCTCTGAAAGCTTTGAACTATGTTATTGTGCTATGTTACTATGTTATCGAGTGCCCTGCCGATTACGATTATACCCTTCCTCTGGCTATAGACTGTATAGTTTATTACGCGACAGGTTTTTTTTATTTTAACTAGTTTTTCATGAAGCAGGCTGCTTATTAACTCAACGTAGGTAGCTGTAGAATAAACTAACAACTCTCATAGCACGATGGTAGAATCATCATCCCAGTACACAGAATTGTTTTTGATTCTTTCGCTACTATTAATTACAGGTGATCATTTAAATAATATATATTTATCTAACATTATCAGTTTTATGTCTATCACGTTTGATGCGTTCCTTTTTTACTGGGACGTAAGTTAAATTTAAATAGAATCTTAGACTTGAATGCAATTTTTTGCACTTCGCAGTGTTTATGTTCTGTGTTTTTTAATAAATGAATAAAACCATAACGTGCATACTTTCAGGGTACTTATGCAAGCAAGTTCTGAAGAGATATGATGCGTGAGTCATCTGTCGCGAAGGGGTCTGCTTGAGTTCTAATAGCTCACCTGCTCTTTCTAAATTGGTGGATATGAAATCTCGTGGCGGGTTAACCCATGCCAATTCAAAATTCTTTAATCTAATACACTACGTTGAAACGTGTTTTGCGAAGCATTCCTGAAAGGTTAACGTGTTTGATTTAACACTCGAAGATGTATTAGCGGGATATAAGTTTTCCTTTCCACGTGAAAAACGTGGTTCGGATATCTTATTATGCGCGATAGATTATTACATTAAGTTGCGCATAAGTCAAAACGCCTTTCAAGAAAATATGAAAAAAAAAAAAAATTGTCGTAAAAAAAGAGATGTCAAAATGAACAAACCAATGAACGAATGATCAACAAAAAGTAAATAAAGTTTCGGTTTTTTCGTTATTTTGTACATTCCGCCCCCCCCCTCCCTGCAGAGCGATAATGACTGAAAATCTTTCTTATTGCCATTATAAGACGCCATTATTTGAATTCTAAGGGATAAATAATCGTTATTATATGATTGATAAACGCGAAATTATATTTGCGCTGTAATATAAAATGCTATCTCCATATATAGTGTTAGTAAAAACAACAGATGATAAACACGTATACGTAGAAATATTTGCAAGTAGTAACTCCGATAAGTACTGCTTGCAAGCATTAGTAAGTGAGAGTGAGTATTGTTGTCTTTCTCGCACACTGACTCCTCGATGGCAGCGCCTCTCGCGGCGAACTTCAGCAAAGGAACCATGTGAAATAACGGAGTTTCCAGACCTGTATGTAAAACCGTGGATAAGGGCTATGAATTTACCTCGAACTCCAATCACCGAACGGGAAAAAAACAGTTGAGTGAGGATTTAGAAAACGTGATCATAGAAGCGATGGATCAACCTGTGGAACTGGAATTCGAAACTGATTTGGATTTTATTTCACCAAACGAAATTCAGGAAGCAGCCACAACATAAGATACTAGTGGAGGAGAATGGCACGGACAACGATACCTAGATCCCAACGTTGATGAAAATGTACGTACCCAAGATGTAGATAAATTGAGTTACGAATACTAGACGAGAGCTGTATATTACTGGAGATCTGGGACGAACGGGAATAGAAAATTATCATCTGTTCAAACGAAATTCAGAAAGGTGAAATCAGTGTCGTAGTTAAACCAGTGGGCCCATTGTATAAATAAGGGTGGCTTATGCCCGCTCATGTTACTGAGCGGGCTTAGATTGATTTTAGCATGTAGAACCACGAATATAACTGCACAAAGTAGCGAGCTGTCTGTAAAGCATAATCTTGAAATTTTGTGAAATCGATTTCATGGCCACTCAAAATTGTCTGCAATATGACATGGAAACGCTTAATCAAGTCCTCATCAACCCCTGTATTAGCAGCAGAAATGCTTAAGTTTTCGAAAAATCGGCGAGCGGTATTCCCATCATCCGAGCCACCGAAACCAGGCTTTGGTTGATCGACTATTAGACCCAATTCTATATGGAAACCCTTCTGTATCTTCTTACCTCTTAAAAAACTTGAACAAGTAAACAAAAACGCCAAGTAATTAAAAAATTCCTTGATAAAATTATCGGTCGTTTCACTATCTACAAAATTCTAATTAACCTCGAAATACTTGTAATTTTTTTCAAACAATACTTTTATTTACATTGTTACTTTTTCAATTCAAACGTACAAAAGAAGTAAAATAACTTTTTATGCAAAAGCCAAGCAAATTTACTAGAAACGTACACAAAATTGTCAAACCCTAGAAATACTATTTTTCTCGACATTTTATTTTAAGAAACCATATTACTATTATAATAAAAAGTTCGAATCACGATTATATAAAAGCACAACGTATGCATCACGCAAATACTGTATGTATGTATCACTGGAAATGCCGTGCAACGACTCGGCGTGCACGGTTAATAAAAAAGCTCGGCGAAGGATGACGTTTTCTCAACAACTTCACTATCGGATTAAGAAAGACATAAATTGACGCAATTTATTATGTAACTGCAAACCAAGTTTCCAATTCCGCATAGTACAAATTAAAAAATCAGCGATGCACCTATTGACCACACGGCGCTTGAAATCTCACTTTATTTACATAATTTGGAAAGTTACGTGGATGTATTCACATTCTACTCTATTACAGAACCGCCATACATCTCATAAAATTCATTGCGTCGCATAAATGTTCGTTCAATAGACATAGTTTTGACAGGCTAAAGATCTCATTTCTAATAATTCTGTATATCTGATACAGTAACTGATGCGATGTTACAATTTAAAATAATCTAAGTAAATTCATTGTTGCAAAAGTTACTTATGGAAGCGGTAGGAACGTTTCGCCAAGAAAATCGTGTATCGTCCCGAAAGTTTTTCATTAACCATACACGCCAAGTCGTTGCACAGCATTTCCAGTGATACATACATACAGTATTTGTGTGATGCATACGTTGTACTTTTATATAATCGTAATTCGAACGTTTATTATAATAGTAATATGGTTTCTTAAAATACAATGTTGAGAAATATAGTATTACTAGGGTTTGACAATTTTGTGTACGTTTCTAGTAAATTTGCTTGGCTTTTGCATAAAAAGTTATTTCACTTCATTTGTACGTTTGAATTAAAAAAGTAATAATGTAAATAAAAGTATTGTTTGAAAAAAATCACAAGTATTTCGAGGCTAATTAGAATTTTATAGATAGTAAAACGACCGATAATTTTTTCGAGGGCATTTTTTATTACTTAGCTTTTTTTTACTTGTTCAAGTTTTTTAAGAGGATTTCATATCTTTTTGAAATAAATATATATACAGGGTTATTGCTCACTATCCCTTGAAAGGGTTATAGGACATTTTCCGCTGTCAAATAACCTAACAATGTTTTATGCAAAAGTCAACCAATTTCGAGATATTATTTTTATGATTTAACTATAAACATGAATATAGTATAACCTAACTGTACAAAAACCATGTATATGGTTATGTATATAAATGAATATCGATGTGAATTCCAGAGTATCTCTCAGAAAAATACTACAAAAGTCGCACTCTCAAAGCTCCCAGTCGATCTTAAATTCAGCAAATCGTCAAATTACCGATCACGAGGAGTTTTTTATGAACATTTTTGGATAATCCAACGAGTGATTTATTTCGAAATAAAAGTTCCAATAGACAAATTATTTTCGAAAGCCAGGCAAGAACTCACCCACTAAATAGTACCTACATGCAAACGAGATTAAAATTAAGTCGCCATTGTAATACAAACGAAGTAACCAACCACAATAAATAATAACGTATGACCATAAATGCAAGAAATAATATAATAACATTTAATAAAACTCAAACAATCCCAAAATCCTTGAGAATTCATTTGAGAACTCGAAATATCGCTTTTTGATGGCCGTTGTTCATCTACCGAAGTGTGGTATTGCGACGTAGATTAACCCATTAGGGGGCATCCATTAATTACGTGAGGTGATTTTGGCGATTTTTCGACCCCCCCTCTCCCCCTGGTGAGATGTGAGATTTTGCTCGACCCCCCCCCCTCCCTTATCTCACGTGAGATTTTCCAAAATGCATACGTTCACGGAAAATAAATTGTAATAGAAGTAACTGCGTTTGTAGTACCATTTACTTCACCATGTAAAGTGGTGGGGAGACTCTCCCTACGTGATAAAAATTACGTGATTACTGACATTACTAAAATTACTAAAATTACGTGATATTTGCCGAAGCCCCCCTCTCCCCCACGTGAGATTGGGTGAGATTTTGCTCGACCCCCCTAAACGCCTCACGTAATTAATGGACGCCCCCTTAAGTCCCAAACGGACGCTTTTTTAATTCGATTTTCAACGGCTGTTTCTACCATGAAACCTATTCTGAAAAAAATCAGAAATAGCCATATCCGACGCGAAATTTTATTAGCTTTCAGAATCCATGCTCAGAATTTGTAAAAAATGCCACCCGACGAAGTTATGTTTGTTTATGTAAAAAAAACGCATTTTTTCGCTACAATTTTCTTTTCAATCGACCTTTTCGTGTCGAAAATCGATGAGGACCCCTCCGGGAGGTCAAGGTATGGCGTCCATGGACTCTAATCTATACAATCTATTAGTAAAAATTTTGAAATTCAAGATGGCGGAGTCCAATATGGCGGTTCAAAGCCGAAAATTTATATGTGCTTTTCTCTCACCCTGACAAAACTATCTTTTTCAATGGGATTCGCATGTCCAGCCGCATACAAGGGTTTTTGGGGTCGCTGACTACGAATCCGTTATCAGATTTGCCGAATTCGAGAACGAAGCGGAAAATGGTAGGTAAAATTCGTAAGATTTTTTTTTTTAGTTTTCAGGTTTAGATCGAGAAGATGAAAAACACTATGCGTTCCTCAGCCGTCAAAATACTTTGCCGTTGCCCGACTCTCACCACGAGGAGGTAAACACAAAATCGAAAGCCTTTTTTTTTTATTTTTAAATTTTTTTGTTTTTTTTTTTTAATTTTTTTGTTTTTTTATTTTGTATTTTATAATTATTGGTTTTTTTATTTTTTATTTTATCATCTTTTTTGTTGTTTTTCTTTTCTATTTCATTCCTCTATTCCCCTTCCGATGAACCAAAGACTATTTTTTTTGTATGGACGAGCGTAAACATTTTTGTACAGATCCATATATAGCGCTCTCAAAATCCCACATCGATCCATGTTCAGCAATAGAATATAGAACATTTTGATTTAGTTCAGCAAATCTGATAACGGATTCGCAATCAGCGCCCTCGAAAACCCCTACTTACAAATTTTCACGAAAAAATACGGAATCCGTCGATCTGTATCCGCCATGTTGGATCCGCCACTTTGAAATTGATAAATCTGATAACGGATCTGGAATCAGCGTCCTCGAAAACGCCTACCTATAAATTTTCACGAAAAAAAGTACGGAATACGGAATTCCCAAATTTGTGTCCGCCATTTTGGATTCGCCATTTTGAATTTGGCAAATCTGATAACAGATTCGTAGTCAGTGACCCCAAAAACCCTTGTATACAGCTGGACATGCGCATCCCATTGAAAAAGATAGTTTTGTCAAGGTGAGAGAAAAGCACATATAAATTTTCGGCTTCGAACCGCCATATCGGACTCCGCCATCTTGAATTTCAAAATTTTTACTAATGGATTTTATAGATTAGGATCCATGGACGCCATATCTTGACCTCCGCGAGGGGTCCTCATCGATTTTCGATACGAAAAGGTCGATTGAAAAGAAAATTGCAGCGAAAAAAAGCGTTTTTTTTTTTACATAAACAAACATAACTTCTTCGGGTGGCATTTTTTGCCAATTTTGACCACGGATTCTGAAAGCTTATAAAATTTCGCGTCGGATATGGCTATTCCTGATTTTTTTCAGAATAGGTTTCATGGTAGAAACAGCCGCTGAAAATCGGATTAAAAAAGCGTCCGTTTGGGACTTAATCGGTTAACAGATGCTTTGAACCATCTAGAATAAGGGGAAAAAAGTTTGGGACCTGTAAAACAAGGTCCGCAGGCCCGTGTGGGTCTGCGGTGGCAGTGGCTGGCCCGTGTGCAAGACATCGACCGTTTACCTCGAAACACAATTTTTTTAAACCGCACGCAGCATAACTCCAACAATTTTCATTTTTTTTCACTTCAAATGTTGAGTACATTTTTAAAATAACATTCCAAAGAGAAATCCGTACGGGATTCTCCAAGAGTTAATTTTAACATTAGTTTTTAACAAATGATTGTCCTTTTTTTGTCGAAAATTACGTTTTTGGTGTAACGTTTGCCAATTACACAAAAAATAATATTTTCACAATCCTCTATGTATTTCTCTCGCTATACTCGTGTAAATTAATAGAAATTTTTCAATGTTTTCTAAAATCAAATTTACGTCAGCCATACTGCATGCCGCAGAGCGTCTCAAATTTAACATGCCTCGCCAGAATGGCTCCAGCGTCACCATTAGGTATAATTTTTTAATATAAATTTTTTTTGTTCACCTGAAGACATGACTAATAACATCCGTGAATATTAGTATTCTCTTATTTGTCCTTCTACCAAAAAAAATCGCGGAATATCACTCAATTTTGGATGTTTACAGTGGTTTAAGGTAACAGTGGCCCTTAAGGTAAAACGAGCGCGCGCTCTTGATTTCTATTGATTTTGTTCAAATTTTAACCAGACATTGTTCACATCATTATACATGTTTGAGTGAAGTTTCACAACCGTTGACTATTTAGATTGGGAGATAATGATTTTTTAAATAGCAACTTTTAACACTGTAGGGTCTGCATTGACTGAAAGTCAGGTCACATAATTCGTCGTACCATTCTAAGGTGTTTTCTATTCTATTTTTAAAAAATGTGTTTAGATAGAAAACTAGTTAGAGAACGAGTGAAAAACCTTCGATTGTCTTTACTATTCAGTTTTGCTAAAAACGTGCAGTAACGACAGAATAACTCTCGATGAAAAATGTTTGTCCCCTATAATAAGAAGACATTATGCAACATTGCGGAACAGTATATTCAATATTTCGAGAAAAAGTAATTATCGTGTTCCTAAAGTTAAAAACTTTTATCGTAAAAAAAATATTTGCGTTATAAACATTAATAATTTGACATCGTTTATGTTATTGCCATGTGCCTTCTTATAGGGAACAAATATTTTTTACGGACAATTACTCTGTCTAAATTTCAATGCAGGCCCTACAGTGTTAAAAGTTGCAATTTTAAAACCCATTATCTCCGAATCTAAATAGTCGACTGTTCTGATATTTCACCGAAACATGCATAATGATATAAACAATGGCTGGTTAAAATTTGAACAAAATCTATAGAAATCAAGAGGACGCGCTCGTTCTACCTTAACGCGTTTCAACCGTTGACCATTCAATTCTGTTGGGCTGGAGGTTTGGACCAGTCGATGCTGAGTATGAGATGATGATAGCGGTAACCATTGAGATGCAAGAAGGTGCTAGCGTCCTCGGCCTTCATTTCGAAATGTACATACGTTAACGAAAGGCCTTGCTCAGATTGGTGGTATGATCCTAGGCGAGATATTGTTTTTGAACGAATCCGAAGAGTTCGACGAGTTCCTTGAGGTCAGCCTCGCTGGTGCTCTCGGAGAGATTGAAAATAGCAGTGATATCCTCGCGACACTGGAACTGTATACGGTAGCCTCGACGATTGACGCCGTCTCTCATACTCGGCAGTACGTACTTGCTGACCTGGATAAATCCGATGGTCCATCTAGATGGTAAATCCGACGCTACATAGGTTCTGGTTCCTACATGATAGCCCAGGTACCGAACATACCCATATGTGCGTATGGTCTCGGTACCAGTATTAGTATGGCGAGGATACAGTACCGGCATGTTTTACTATTGTACAGTGTACCGGTACCATAGTAGTAACACGTACATTTGCGTGTAGCGGTATACTACCGTACAGCTACACCGTAGAGTACAATCTCTGTACCCTATACCAATAGTACGCTCGGCCATCAGGGTAAAGCTATCGAGGAATCGCCACAGGTCTACAAATCATCCGCGTTTGAGACGTGACAGTTTAGCGTTCGTAGACAAAGAGTGTTGAACTTTCGTGCCTCATTTTGTTCGCACACCGCTCAGGAAATCGAGGATTTTGAGGGGTAATGACAATGGCTACGGATCATCGGAAAATATGCTATCTGCGATTTGTTCACGAATACATACCAAAGTATACCTGCAAAGAGCAAATAAACTTGAGTTTCTTGCATCGGAGCCGTTCGCTCTTTGACACTTCAGCGAGCGGGAAAGCAATGCGAGGGAAGATCGTGGCAAATGACAGAGTACGTAAATTGAGGTTATGAGACAGGCTATCTTTTTTATCCTTACGTCAATATAAATTCTAGCGATACGATCGTGCTATCAAAATTCGAGGATACACTATAATATCCATATGGTCACGGATACGGGAAAATTCCGTCGATGTTGAAGAATTCGATAAGAACAAAACAGAAACACTTTTCGAGTTTCACTTTCACCGTGAGCAAACTTAAGCTAGGGTCCCACGGCCCGTGTTCTGACAGGCCAGGCCGCGCCAGGACACGCTGACAGGTAGTGGGAACGGTCAGGCCCGTTGCGGCCTGTGGTGGACTGCCCTCGCGTCCGATCCATCGATAGTCGGTAAGTTCAAAGGCACGGCGTGGCGCGGCGCGCGGGGCCTATCGTGGCCTGCACGGGCACATCGATTCTCGTTCATTTCGTCGCGGCCGTATGATAGAGTGGACGAATGAACTAACATTCGAGTTTTTAAATCTTTACGAAAATGAACAAGCACTTTGGAATAGCTCATCGCGCCAAAATAAAAATCAGAACCATGTCCATGATCCGTGGTTGCGGATAAAAAGTAATTTAAAAAATTGAACAATAGCCATCACGGAATTAAAAAACAAAAAAGAGAACTTGGCGTCGACATACAGGAAATTAAAAGAGAGAATCAAGAATTCTATGAAAAGGGGGCGTCCATTAATTACGTGGGGGAGAGGGGGGCTTCGGCAAATATCACGTAATTTTAGTAATTTTAGTAATGTTAGTAATCACGTAATTTTTATCACGTAGGGAGAGTCTCCCCACCACTTTACATGGTGAAGTAAATGGTACTACAAACGCAGTTACTTCTATTACAATTTATTTTCCGTGAACGTATGCATTTTGGAAAATCTCACGTGAGATTAGGGTAGGGGGGGGGGTCGAGCAAAATCTCACGACATCTCACCAGGGGGAGAGGGGGGGTCGAAAAATCGCCAAAATCACCTCACGTAATTAATGGATGCCCCCAAACGAGTAGTGGCACCGATGATATTTATAAACCGCACTGGTCATTCTACAACATGGCAACATTTTAGGATAACGTATATAAACCAAGAACTACTAAAACCACGGGGACTGCACACGCAGACATGCGCTCCGTATCACTTGGCATGTTGGAATGGCGTAAACAACAGGCCGATTCGGGCCGACACACGCCGTGGGAATTACTCGGCACGGGGCGCGATCGTTCGCTCAGGCCTCGACAGGTGTGCCAAGATCTGTGCACAGCCTGTGATATGACGGACCGTGGGACCCCACCTTTACTCGTTAATTTTCGTCAATGTTGTTCTTCGGAGACGCCGGGAAACTTCAAGTGTAGCAGAACGACGTAAATTAATCTACCGCGACAAACCGCCGAGGTCCAGATCAACGCAACTGCCCGGTGGTACAAGAAAGGGGGAGCGTTGCGTATGCCAGAGCCTTTACGCACGGCCGATTTTCTACGCGCGTAGGAATACACCGTGTGCACAGGCTCTCACAAGGAACATCCCTCAGGTGACACCCTTCGATTTTGTTCAAATTTGGATATGTTATGAAGCACCGAAAAGTAAGCGATACGTATTTTGTTTATCGGCGGAAAAACGGTTCAAAGGGGTAAAACGAACCCTTAAAAATAGGGGTGTTTTTCGTTTTTCGTCGATAACGTTATCGTTCTCATCTCCAATGTATAGTGCACAAAAAAATAAACATTGTTGCAATTAGAATTTTTTAAATATCTCGTTCCGTTAAAACGTTATCGACGAAAAACGAAAAACATCCCCATTTTTTAGGGTGCATTTCAGCCCTTAAAACCGTTTTTCCGCCCATAAAAAAAATAAGTATCGCTTACTTTTCAGTGCTTTATAACATATCCAAATTTCAACAAAATCGAAGGGTGTCACCTGAGAGATGTTCCTTGTCAGAGCTGCGACTCGAGGCTGCGCGAGCGTCTATATCTATAGAGATGAGAAAAAATGTTAAGTTATACATGAAAGGACGTATGTAGTGTATGTTACGATACGACCGAGGGACTTTATTCGATTCAACAAATCGACGACTGTGGAATAATTTTCGTAGTCAAAAAATCGTTCGGTCGAATAATATGAGATCTCAAGATTGAGTAGACGGATCAAAAAATGACCCAAAAAAACCAATAGAACAAAATCATATTTCATTGGTCAAATGTCATTAAAATTTCGACTCTTCGCCGCGTTTTCGCATAATATCGAACAGGGCCTTTACGCACGGCCTACTTTCTACGCGCGTAGGAATACACGGTGTGCACAGGCTCTCAGAGCTACGACTCGAGACTGCACGAGCATCTATATCCATATCTATGGGAAAAAGTCTTAAGTGATACATAAAAGGACGTATGTAGTGTATGTTACGATACGACCGAGGGACTTTATTCCATTCAACAAATCAACGACTGTGGAATAATTTTCGTGGTAAAAAAATGGTTCGGAAATGTGGTCGAATATTAGTAGATCTCAAGATTGAGTAGACGTATCGAAAAATGACCCAAACAAAATCGATAGAAACAAATCATATTTCATTGGTCACATTAAACTCTCGATTCTTCGCCGCGTTTTCGCGTAATATCGAATCAAAGTTAAAATGTCGTCTGCTAAAGCCCATCTTACTGTATAAAAAGTCGCGGCGTTTTCGTCAGTCGGTTAGTGGAGTCGAGATCGGTGGCATCGATTAGAGGCGTCGAATTTTTTTTTTAAATTTCTTCGAGTCAAGGCGCTGCCGCGTCTCTTGTTTTTTTCTTTTTTTATCACTACGCGCTTGCCACTTTTTAATTTCAAGCTTATATACTACATGCAAACAACATTCGAACAACCGTATCCATGCATGCAAGGTTGATAATCCAAAGTGTAAATGATCTTCAGATACTTCCTTTTCTAGAATTGCTTTGCATAAACAGCATCGTTGAGTAGACGTATTATATGTGATAGCATTACAAACTTTACCGTCTACCATGGTGAAAGCAAGTCGGAAAGAAACTCTTATTTCTTTTCCATCTATGATCTTTTCGAAAGGGACAAGATTGTTCTCTTGCTGTCTAATATAATCCATTTCATCATGAGTGGCTTCAGGACTCTCGTGAAAAATTGGATCCTAATTGGTCTATAAAAGCGAGGAGATGACGGCCTCGGATTTTTCGATGCAACAAGTCTAGCGTTTGTTTCCTGGTCGTTTGATACAAGCTGCAGTGGAACGATTAAGGTAAAAAAACTATTAGCATCGGGTTTGCTTCTATCATCATTGGTGAACTTTTCCTTGTACGTACTTTGGTCAGAAGTGCCATCATAGCCTCACTTACAAATTAAATTCAAGTTGCTAACATTTTCAGGAGACAAACGTTGTGATAATAATATTCTATCAGCTGTGTGATTCAGCAAAGACTGCAATTTTACCACAGCACTACATTCGTTGACAGAAATATTTGACTTAGGCCGATAAGATTTGAGCTTGGCTTGATATGGCAATTTATACGGTGGAAATAAACTACAGCTGTTCTCTGTGCTTCTATCACGAAACCCCTGATATTGTGATTTCGATATTTTTAGTTCCACTATCAGCGACAGAGCAGCATCGGCAGATAAAGTCGCATCTATGGACTCCTTATACTTCTTAGCTTTAGATGGGCGCCGCAATCCCACATCACGGACAATTTTCGCAGCATCTGATTTCCCAGATGAACGAAGGCTCATTTAAATCGCATACGGCAATTCTTCCATACTATGTCTTGCGCGTAATTCTTCAGTCCTCCTCCGTTTTGTCCGGTCACTAGACTTTGCAAATTCTGAAGAAGGACGACCCAAATTATGGTATTTTTCTGAAGATTGTTTAGTTTCTTCGAAAGAAACAAACACGCTCAACCATTCAGAATATTTTTGCAGTAATTTGCCTTCAGTTCTTGATGCTTGCTGCCACTTTTTATGCAAGTCATGCAACAACTTGCGACAGGAGGACAGCTTTTGCATTGTCTGATAGAGCAAAGGGGCATTGCAATTAGCAGACATGAAGCTTTCAATCACTGCATATGTTTCAGTCGCTTTGTCATTCAAATGATCTTTCAATATCGAAAAAATGTCCTCACTTGTCAGGCCACATGCTTCACGTTCATCAGCGACAGATTCTAAAATTGATAAATATACATATCTATATATATACATATACGTGGGTCATTTGACAAGTACCTAGCCTCACCGCTAGATGGTGCCACTATTGCAAGAGAAATACACTATAGTGTAGTACCGTCTTGTAGACGGCTACTGACAAAATTTCAGCCGGATCGGACTTGTAGTTCTCTTTTGAGAGCGTGTGAAAGCAAGTGTGTCCGTTGATTTTTGAAAGAATGGAGAAAGAACAATATCGGTCGGTGATTCGATTCTTGTTTTTGGAAGGGAAATCGCGCAGTGAAATTAAAGAACGCTTGGATGCAGTGTATGGGGATGCTTCTCCTTCGATGGCGACCGTTAAATTTTGGTATAACGAGTTTCAACGTGGTCGTACGTCGGTTTTTGATGATCGTTTTGTCAGACCGCCGATTAAAGGTGCACGAGATAGCTGTGATAGTAGGCATCTCAGAAGATCGCGTGTGGCATATCCTACATGAGACTTTGGGCATGAGGAAGCTGTCGGCAAGGTGGGTGCCGCGTTTGCTGACTGCAGACAACAAGCGCATTCGTGTGACCACTTCAGAGCAGTGTTTGGAGCTGTTTACGCAATCCAAAAGAGTTTTTGCGTCGTTACGTGACCGTCGACGAAACATGGATTCACTGGTATACTCCAGAGACCAAGGAGCAGTCAAAACAGTGGACCTTACCCGGTGAACCTGCTCCAAAGAAGGCGAAGACGGTCCCGTCGGCTGGAAAGGTGATGGCCACTGTTTTCTGGGATTCTCAAGGTGTGATTTTTATTGACTACCTGGAGAAGGGCAAGACGGCCACGGGACAGTACTACGCCGAACTATTGAGCCGATTTAACGCCGTGTTAAAAGAAAAACGGCCCCATTTGTCGAGAAAGAAAGTGCTTTTCCACCATGATAATGCACCGGCTCATACCTCCGCGCTCGCTACGGCTAAATTGGTCGAATTACGCTATGAACTGCTGCCCCATCCACCGTATTCTCCAGATTTGGCTCCGTGCGACTTTTTTTTGTTTCCGAATCTAAAAAATTCACTCGCCGGGAAGAAATTCCACTCCAATAACGAAATAATCGCCGCCACGGAGGCCTATTTTGCAGACCAAGAGATAACATTTTTTTCAACGGAGTTAAAAAAATTGGAACACCGCTGGGCCAAGTGTATTCAACTAAAAGGAGACTACATTGAAAAATAAATTTTATTTTTAGCAAAATTTTGGTGTTTTCATTTGTAGGCTAGGTACTTATCAAATGACCCACGTATGGCTAATTCCATATGCAACCGCGTTACTATTATTTGTTCCAAAATATTATTTGAAAAGAAAAAGAGGACATTTATAAAAGTGAATTACGTATCATAGAACTCAATACAATGAAGACCGCAGACAAATTCGAGAAAAAGAGCAAAACATTCCACGTCGTTAATATACGAAATACAGAAAACTACGTTTTACATTGCAAGAACTCGCACCAATGACCCAATGGCAGCTGGAGGCAGCAAGTTTTAATTGTTTTCATTCAATAATAGTTTCATCTACAACATGCGATCGGTCAAGTCGCAAAACTCTATAGAACTTACAAACTTTTCTCTATGTGTTTAAAATTTTCCGTTGTAATCTTCCGTTCATTTTCGTACAAATAATTTGTTTATTGGTGTCGTATAAACTATTATTATTAAATTTGCGTTACATAATGATTTTCTACTTACTTGCAGCTGTTGATTCCAATTTAAAAAATTAAAATCGATTGATTTTTAGAGATTTGGCCTCCTCGCTAATATAGCGTTGAAATATTTGCTTACTGCACGACGCGTCTAGCTCGATTGAGAGTCCCCTTTCAACTGTCCCACAGTAGCAGGTATAAGGGGGAGGGCGCGCTGAAGCCAGGAATTCGACCTTCGGACCCTTACCTAACCTAACCCACAACTACAAATTACCGGAACATAAACTCTATTTTTAGATTTTTGGCCAGCTTTTTGGGATTTGGCCCCACTGTGCATGTATGTGAATCTCCCCATGTATGTGAATCTCCCCATGTATGTGAATATCTACTATCGAGTATTCCGGGAACCTATCAGGCTCAAAGGTAAGCAGCATATAGTTATTAATTATTCAATTCAATCCATGGATGGATGTCCTGGTATATATTATCACGTGGCAATTTTCCAGGGTCTCCGGAAAACCCGTGAAAACGTCCCTCCCGCTCGACGCTCATCCCGAACACGAACCCATAAAGGATTGGGGCGAATTTCATTATTGTTATTTATTTTTCTTGGTATTTTTTTGTATTATTCACGAGGCACATACACACTCACGTACATTAGAGATTCAGAGGAAGGGGCGTGACTAGGATCGGTTGGCACAATTTCCGGATCCTGGTGCCGGACAAAGCTGACCGTATGTTGGCCATGGGGTTTTGAGGCACAGATCAGACACACCATCAAGGCGGACACCATGCCACTAATCGGGAAGAAACAAACTCCAATGTTCTCCGCGACGTCCCCTAAAGAAATTCCAAATGTTGACTCGAGGCATTTGACCCAGTGGGTAACGACATTGAACCCCGTGTGGAAGCGCTTACTCTCGTTACGGGGAGGCGGAGAAGGGTGCCGATATGCTGGAGGAGTTGGTCTTCAAATCCCACACGTTAAGCCCGTTAATAACGTCGATCTGCCTGGTGACGGCGGAGAACGTAGGAGGAGGTAAAAATGCTGATTACGCACCGTGAAAGAGCCCTGTGGGATCTCCCGTGTGTCGGACTCTCACACACGACGATGCCGTCGGAATGTTAATGTACCCATTAAAACATCCCCCTCTGCTGTCCGCCCCGCGCGGTGGCAACACGCTAGTATAACCTCACCCCCGCGGGTCCCGTCCGTCTCGTTTCGTTTGCCCGTCACTACGTCTCTTCCGTTTGCCCGTCACTACGTCTCTTCCGTTTGCCTGTCATGTCCCCTCATTTATACTCCAGACATCCATCATCTTTCTTACGCCTCAGCACTGCCTCGACGAAAGGGGCGATGTCCGTCCAGTGGTCTTCGTCCCGTAGTATCAGCCCGATTATGTTATCGGGCATGATGTGTTCCGACCTCCGTTCCAGTTGTTGTCTCCGTGTCATCCATCTGTCGCGCGCAAAGAGCGTGTATTCCGCATCGTCTCGTGTGTGTCCGCAGTACTTACAATCCGGCGTCCAAACTCGGTTCATGTTGTGTAAATAACTTCGGAAATAACCGTTGCCCGTGAGAAACTGGGTCAGGTAAAAATGTACCTGCCCCCAACCCCGTTCGGTCTACGGTCTTATGTCCGTTATCAGTCATCTTGTCCATCTTCCGGTTGTTTCGGTTGTCCACCGTGCGTGCCAGTCCGTCAGGGTCTTCTCTCCTTCACGCTTTGCCGCGTCAGCCCTTTCGGTCCCTTCTTCACGTTCGTATATTCATTTTCGTTCTGCCTTTGCTGAGACGGTCCTGTAAGCACACGCTATCCTTAGTGCCCCCTGTACATGCGTCATCGTCTTCCTGTATTTTTTAATGGACAGCGCGTCCACCCAGACCTCTGCACCCTACAGAAAGAACGTGAAGGCCGTCGTCATCAGTAATATCCGTATAGACGGTCTCGGTCCGTACGTATTTGCCATCAGGCGGCTGAGCGAAGTGACCTTCACCGCCACCTTCTCAGCCATCCTTTTTATGTGGGACCAGAAGGTCAGCTTCGTATCCAGAGTTACCCGTAGATACTTGGCCTCCCCCCTAGTTCCCATACATTCCGTTCCGACTGTCATCGGAATGATTGTCGGTATTCATCGTCTCGTAAGCATGAGGAGCTCCGTCTTGTCTAGTGGCCTGGTATATTTATACTACCTTCATTTAACGTAGTCTCTGAACCCGTTTCATTCCCACTCTTTTTTTCTTCACAATGTATTAAATATGAAAAATAAATATTCGAGGCACTGAGGATGATCCTGTCGATGATTTCCGAAAATGTCCCTTGGCAGTACACTATCGGCTGAGCAAAATGGACGAGGGCATTCGTACAAAATCGCCCTATTTGCCTTACGGGTTCTTTTTCATATTGAATAAATTCTGAGGTCCAGATTAAGACCGAAGAGTATTTGGAAGGTATACATTCATTGTTATCAGGCCCTTCATGGCCATAAGTGAATGTAACATTTTTTCCTCTATCAGTCATAGCTGTTTCTCAAGCCACGGTTATTAATATTTTAACATACAGTTCAATGTGATGTAGTTAAAGTATTTGCTATAAAGACGATGGTGCGAATCACATGTGCAAGAACGCTAACTTTTTTACGGATTTCAAGTGTTTTCCGAAAAGAAGAATATTGTAGAAAAAAGATAAGAAGTACTTTCCACCTATAGCGTCTAAAGATAGAGAAAAGTATTTTTTTTATTACTATAGATTCCATTGTACGAGGTTACATCCCCCACCATATTATACTACTCATCCTCACATTGCAACTGCAGTCAACTTCTTTCTCTGTATCGCATTCACCATGACATTTCTGCCATGGGTACAGGGGAACTGCGGAATACCTATACCAATACAGTTGATCCCATGTTTGCTTCCCAGTTTCGGAGCTGGTCGCGTTTCGTTGATAAATAAATCACAGGCTACAGTCATACACACAGGCACACACATGTACCGATCTCTGTGCGTGACATCCGTGTAGAACTGGAGCTACGTTTTCTTATGTATTGCTTTCTATTAGGCATTTTAAATGTTTTTATTACATATTCACATGATCATATGAATTAAAAATGTCTAAAAGCATATCAACTAACTCTTCGTCTAAAAAACCCTATCAGCAGATTGTCGTCAAAGTGGAGGCAAAATATACGATAAAATGCCATAAAAATTTCAAAAGATAATTTGATGCCTAATTGGCAACAAGAAGCAAAGCGGATTTAGCATATATTTATTGCTCATATTTTGGCAACAATCTACGATTCGGTACGTTTGCTACCATACTGGTGATAACTTGACATCGAATATATCGAAGTGCAGACACTTTGAGGACAACCTGATAGCCGCCCAAATCTTGTAAATAGAATGCAAGAGTAATGTAAAAAAATCACTTAGTAACGCTTAACCTAATAATTGACATTACAATCGCAACAAATCGCTGAAAAAGAGTTATCTTTGTTTTTATGACCGAAAATATCTTTAACAGCACATGAAAACAGAACAGGAAATAGGGTTCATAACCGCACATGTTAACTTTTGTTCCTCCTTTTTTTATAAGTTTCATTTGAAATTCATGTTTGTTTGATAATACGAACTTTTGGATAAACATTTTTAATGATATTCTTATTTCCTTTTTTAACTGTTTACGGCGTCTTCCATACGGATTCGCAGCTACAATGGTTCGACCAATAGCGTTGCGAAGTGTACGTAAACTGAGCCACGGTTAGTTTAAACATTACGGCTATGATTATGGATCGGTTATGAAAAGCGTTTGTGTGCGCGGGTCATTTTATTCATTTTCGGGCGCTTTCAGTTGCATAGGTACTGCGGCAGAAAGCATAATTTGGTCTCTTTTCATCCAGAGTATTAAATGCATGTGACACGTCCGGTTCGGCCCTGAGTGCAGGAGAGACAGCTGCTTTGCAAATTCCTAATGTTTCCTGATAGGGCTGAAATACGAAAAAAAAAAAAAAAGAAAAGAAGCACCTTCCGCTCTGTTGAAAAGCACACAACGGCTCTCTCTACATTTGCCCGAAATGTATGATTCGTCTAAGATAACACTTAGATATAGGGTTTTCACCGACTGGATGTGTGTCACATGTCCTTGGAGATAAAATTTTTTTTCACCACTTACTGGAATAAAGAATATTATGGCCTCTGCACATTTCTGATGATGGGTGATAAGCCATGAAGTTAAGGGGTCTTGACGTATCAACTGAGGCACAATGAGTGCGCAAGGGATAGCAGATAAAGTTTCTCACATTTTTTCTGGAACAACTAATATTTAGAAAGAAAAAGAGAAGAATGAACTTGTATTCTATATAAAGTTGACCAGACCTGTTCTCTTCTTTTTTGCCGCAACAATCGTCACTTCGGACAAACTGATATGCCTTACGATTTTCTCGAAATACGTTTGCTCTCATTGGATGACACTCATGGTCAATCAAATACGGTTAGCAGCGACTACGAGCTGTGATACGTGACAGAGAGGTCGCTCCTTTGTGAATTTAACACTGTTTTCTCCATCTTTAATAAAAGAGTGGACTATCCCGTCGTTTCTCGGAGTGTATACTGTGTCATTACTCCTGTGCGACAAACCAAAGTATGTATAAGATCACACCGTGAAAGGAGAGTATTGATATATTGAAAATTAATGATATATAGAAAAAAAAATAATAAACTTAAAAACTATGATTCTTCAGTGCTGTGTGTTGAAAACCCCATATCCAACATAGCGTAAATATAAAAATACTCATTGTGAAATTCAGCAAAGATTGCCTCCAATCATATAAGTTCAAATTCGAAAGAATAAAATACGTGGATGTAGTGTAACAGTGTGCTATTGATTAGTGCTTATATTAGGTTTGGATATACACGATTATTTCTATATACACTTCTTCATTTATGGATATTTATTTCTCTATGCATTTTTTTCCGCGTACTTTCTATATAATAAGTTTAAATGCTGTACAGTAAGAACCGTGACACAGTCAAATATTTAACAAAGAAAGAATAGATAATGCGACAAGACAAATTGTTAAATACAGCTGTTTTCTGAGTTTTTACGTATTATCTCTAATATTTGTTAACCGGTGCTTATAACTTCGATTCTGCAGAAACCTTAATGCAGCTACGATAAACATTATTTTCAAAACAATAAACACTTCCACAGAACTAGCGGTACACCATGCCGCCGGCTTGTGCAGTACTTTTGGAAACTGCCATTGCTGTCATGAAGCAGTTCATCGACCGTTTTGGTGCAAATGATCTACCGCCGTGATCAGATGACGTGTGGAAGCAGATGTCAAAAGCGTTAAAGGACCTGGGATTTCGTTGGACTCTAAATTGTTTCCACACAAATATGACATACAACAGGAGGAACCTTTTGTCTCAAGCGAGGAAAGAACTGGGCATAATATTGTCGCCACTGAATATGCACAACAACTTTCATACTCAATCGGGGCTGAGTACATCTGAAACTAACGATGACAATTCAGAGAATAGCAGACTGAATCTAGCTGACTTCAACAACGAGTCAATAAAAACTATGCTTCTGACGGAGGAGGTGTGGAATAACATTAAACCAGCGCATACAGGAGAAAAAATAAAATTAAAGCCGGGAGTTTGGGCCAATGTCGTAGCAGATGCCTTCTGGTTGCAATTTCGAATGCCTTGTACATTCGCATTTGAATGGGGACGAATCCGGTATTCTTCGGAAGACAAGGCCTATTTCACTACATTTCACGGAGTTTGTAAACGCAAAATCTGCAAGAATGTAATCGACGGTACAGGTAAAAAGAAAGACAACGAAAAAGGCGTGATGTTTGCTATCAGAACTCGAGACACGCGTCACGAAAACCAGGAAATTATCAAACAGTCATTCAATGGAGAAAAAAGGAAAAACGCGTACACTGCATTGAGAACTGATGGACGTGCAAAATACCGAAAGCGGCGGGCGCAAGAGTTAATGCTAGCAGGTGATATCGAGCCACCCGTAGTACCGAGCCTCGACATGCTTCGTCAGGTAAAGAAAAGAAATATTGACGAAAATCTCGGCATAAGAAAGAACGATGGACGCGATATAGTTCGAGCAATAGAGGAAATGTCTTCAGGCCCGCAATACCGCGGCGTAATTCAGGAAGTAGGAGGTTTGCCTTTTCGCGTTCTATACCAATCCGGGGCACAGTATCGAGCATACCAAGAATACAGACGTTTGAAGAAAAATCGGGCAACGATATGCATTGACGCAACTATTGACGTCTCGTGAAAAAATTATACCAAGTCAGGCCATATTTTTCTGTATGCCATTGTAATAAACTTAAGTGGGACAACGGCCTGTGTTTATCAGAGGTTATCTGAACGTCACGATTCTGTAACCATTATAACGTGGCTATTGAGATGGGTTCAAGCAGTATGCGACTATTCCCGCGCTCTTCTAATGGGCTTAAGCATGGCGTTTAACAACAGGCCGATAAAGAATATATCACTGAAGGATTTAGAAGGTTTGTCGATCGACGTTCGCATCGCAACGTTATTCGCATCGACGTTGCAGATTTTACACATATGGTTTGGCGGTGGCAATGTTTCCAAAATATGAGACAAAATGTCACCAAGGAGTTTTTCCTGCGCTGCATGACTTTTATGGTCGAGTCGAAGACGCTCGTACAATTTTAGCGAATTTGCGTGCTCACCCGTGCTGTTGCTCTTCATACACACGAGGATTCTGTTGTAGACACAAAAGAAGCGTATACGCCCACAAATGCGAGAAAGGAACTGGAGTACAGCATTTCCTCGTGAAACGTAATCAAAATTGTCTTACATTACGAAGACACAAAAACTCGAAATGCACCATTTTGTCAACAGTTTTCGGAAGACGACGTTGTCGATGACACTGAGCCAAAAAACAACATTTCGAGCCTGTCATCTACATGTATTAGGCGATGCATTGATGATCTTATTATGAACGTAAAAAGAGTACATATAATCAGTAAAAATCCAAATCCTTTTTATCTCTCGGACTTTATTGATTAATTCACTGGGGTAGCCGAGGAATTTGTGCTCTGGTCGTCAGTCGGCATGGCTCTGAACACTCAGCGTGCTACCACCAGTTACATCGAAGGATATTAAACGACCTTAAAAATCGCACTCTCAAGGACTACATAATTTGGCCACATAATTCCCCACAACAACAAGCGGCTAGATAACAATAAATTCGAACTGGAGTAGGTAACGGAGAGTGAACAAAAAAATACGGAAAAGGTTACAGATAATACTCACGAGATTGATTCGGACCTCTTTGAAGTAGAAAACAGGGGCGGCAAGGCAGATGCGCAGCAACATATTAATTATCATCCGCAAGAGAGCTCGAATGCATGTGCACCAGCTTTTGTCCATGTATTAACGCCGATTAAAGAAGTCAGTCCTTCAGCCCTATATGAAATTAACGCAGTGCATGAAGTACAAAATCTTCGCAATTATGAGGACAACTTTCATGCGTTCATTAATGAAGACAGCGATCATGCGCTTCTCAATCAAGCTGTGACGAAAATTTGGATCTTATTGAATCAGCGGATTCTGGGACGTTGAGCTACAGCATCTTCAAATCCAAATTGCAACAGTCAGTCGGTCTCATCGCCTACAACGAAAACAACGCAATAGATAAAGAATCGACCCGTTACTTCCGCTGGTAAATACTACAAACCGTACCCGGATATATGACAGGACAATAATTTCGTCGCAAGTATTGTGCCGCTGAATCGCACCAACATGTGTGCTCTGGGAGTTACGATCCCGAAAAAGACTGGTGGCTGGAATCGGGGGATCGAGGACGTGTAGTTGGAGTCTTTCCAATACCGAGTAAATCTCCAACTCAGGAATTACGAACTTACAATTATTTAACTTTATTATAAGTAGGCAACATTTGATTTACAAAATGTTTAATTGCCTTGAGACCGACCGCCTCGGTTGCCAATCGAAGACTGACTTCTGACGTTTCGTTCCTCTAATTGTTAACTCGATTTTTGGCAATCGAACGTACTCGAACGTTCGAATCGTACGATTTCGACTCAGCGATACGTGTCGCCAAAGTCACCTCTAGAGGTCCTTCACCTGCCCAAACTGCTGTCGTTTGCACAGGGGCCTATGGCCTCTCGATTTCGTAAATCGAATATGCTCGTATCTATGCGCTTTTAAGCATGCGCCAAATTAGGGGCACAACATTCCTCCCCCTTAGGAAGACGGAATTCGTTATTTCGGCTCCTAGCCATAAATAACGATGATATTTTGTTGTTGTTTTGTCGGATCGGCTCCCGGCTTACAAATAGTTTAACAAATACATTATACGTGTGACACATTCCACACGTGCAGACTTATTTAATTGAAATCTTAATTAACATTTATGTTTCCAAAAGTTTTCTTGAATTTCCCATTTCTTATTAAATTGTAATTCCCTTGTTTGTTTTTGTTTACGTCGTACGGGTTTGTGGTGTATTACGCGTGAACGTGACTCTAAGATACTTTGAGTCAGCTGTTGCTTTACGTTTTACGGCTCGCGGCTGTTCCGATGCTGCGTTGACAAGGTCGCTTCCTTGTGACGTAGTTTGCGGGCGGTGAGTTGGTATGTACTTATTTGTTATGTACATGATAATGATTACAACAGGGATCAATATGCTTATGGAATAATTTCCGATAATATGTTTATAGGTTGATGCGAAATCGTGAGCGTTACTTAATTTTGTTTTTTTAATTCTCGACCCGGTCTCCTATTTTGTTGATTTTCGCTGGATCATTTATTATTGCGTGAGGTATACTAGTTTCTAGTAGCGGATGTTGTATATCTACTTCTGAAAACAGAAACGATAGATTATACGGTGGTAAAAACGTTATAGTTTCTTTTAACGTTTCAATTTTTAAATCGTCGGATGTGACGGAACATTTCCCGTCCAACTCCAATATTCCTGTACCAGTTATTGTTGTATGTCTGTAATACAGATTGTTTACAATTTATCATTAACACTTCGGATTCTGGTGCTACGTACAACCATCGTCCTTCTTTTTCCAAGACGATAACCATCGATTTTTTATTCTGGCCAGGCGACGAGTACAATTTGGAGTTTCCGGATTTTTCCAATAAACGTGGTTATTTCGCTCGGTACCTTCGATCGTATTACTTGTCTAGCATGTTTCGGATGACAGTAATATAGGGTATTTTCCTTTTTACAAGCCGCTAATTCGATTTCGGTTAGTGAGTGGAATGCTCGTGAGGAAGAATTACTCGCACGGCTCGAGCAAAAGCGCCGAACGCTAGGCAACCCGTGCGACACCCGTGCAACACCATGCGAGGGAGAAAGCAGTTCACTCAGGCGCAACTAATTTCTCACAAGCGCTCGCATGGGGCTAGGCTGCATATAAGGGCGACGCCGGGCCACGGATTTCAGACGAGCTCTAGATAGAATAAATAGAAATAGATTTCCCAATATTTCTTGGGACATGCATTAAAAATTTTCGAAGAGGAAATAAAGTATTGCAAAAGAAGCACTGTTTCTTAAGTATCTGTTTCATTTTCAAGAAATACATCCTGCAAGTGTTTCGGTCTGGATTCCACTTCGGTCTGGAATAGTTGCCACTTACTTTCCGGTCAATTAAAACAACACGTAAAGCCTATTTTTTTATAAAAGCTAAAACATGATTTTAAAAAACCGAGCGCACAGCGATCGAACCCCTAAAAGCAGCATTACGAAGCTTGCACCGAACCTCTCGACCAACACGAGCTCACATTGACACCTATATAAAAAAAAACATTCATATTCATTGTACCTACTTGGATAACTATAGTCTTTTAGTTTTATTTCAGGTTTACGATAAAGTTACTTTTAATTCTATTTAGGTCCATCATGCATTTTTGACATTGAATATCATAATTTGCCTACACCAGCCAATTGTACGGCTAGGTTAGGTTCCTATGAGTCAACAATTGATTTCCATCTCTCTCGCACGGCCTGCATCACTCTATCGCAGCGACACTCGTGGTCACTAGGCGAAACGGCCGGTGCTTCAAGCCGAGGACATACCCCCACCACCAGAGTTTCAAGACCTGTATGTAAGACCGTGACTCAGACTACCAGACCATCTAAAATACATCGAGACACCCAGAGTCTCTTCGACTACCAGCAAGAGTCAAGCGTCCTCCGAGCAGAGTCTGAGACACAAAAGTCTTCGGGAAGCGAGTGGGAGGATCCCACTTGAGTCAGCGCACCATCAAACCAGCTCACGGAAACTACACTCCCTCCTTGCGGCTACTGCCAGGAGTCCGCCGAACGAAACGACGTGAATTTTAGATACCGTCGCCTGTCTTCAGCTCACTCGACGACCTACCCTACACTGCGCCTCCACCTACTCTGCGAAACATCGAATTGTCGAACATTTGGTCCTTCGAGCCGGATTCGAGAAAGCAGCTGTCTTCTCGAAGTATGCATCACGCTAGCAGCATGGGGTACACATTCGAGTCGTTACATCAGAGCCGAACGGAGCTCAGAACAATACTTAGTAAGCAGTCCAGAGAGCGTCGGTAGAGAGATCTTCACACAGAAGATCTCTCCCTCTTCAAGATCATCGAACCATTCGACAGCAGTACACGAGGGGAGTGGGAAGCAGCCACCGCCAGCTCGGCCGAACCCCCTGCTGTTACCCCCCTGCAAAGCTGAGCCTTTAGCTCAGCTAAAGGAGTTCGTGGGCATCGAAATTCGTAACATGAAGGGGGTGGGAAGCAGCCACCGCTAGCTCGGTCGAACCCCATACCTATCACAAGCCAGCGGCGATGCAACGAACGCGCTCGCTGGCAACTACAAAATTACTTTCGGTCGTTTTTAACGGATCTGGTCGCAGCTGCGCGGGAACCACGTTGCGCCACCACTTGCATACCGGGCAGAACTTGCCACCTGCCCGATTTGACATTCTGCTACGATGGCGAATCTACAGAGCATCGATAGACAGATCTCCACACAGAAGATCTCTTCCTCTTCATGATCAACGAGCCATTCGACAGCAGCACCCGAAGGAAGTGGGGCAGCAGACACCGCCAGCTCGGTCGAACCCCCTGCCTATGCTCAGCTAAAGGAGTTCGGCGGCATCGAATTCGTAACATGAAGGGAGTAGTGGGAAGCAGCCAGCGCGAGCTCGGTGGAACCCCCTACCTACGCTCAGCTAAAAGACTTCAAGGAGCATTGAATTCATATCGTCGAGGCCTTACAACCCTTACGATCTGTATGCTCCCACAAGCCAGCGGAGAAGTAACAAACACTCTCCCTGGACACTCTCCAACAAGCCAGTAAAAGGCCGCATAAAACTAAGCGTCACTGCAACGCAGACAAACGCGAGTCGCACTACTTCGGAGTTGGTAGCACTAAGTCCGACCCTCTACACACAGCCTTCGAGGACCTTCAGACTCAACTGGAAGCCTTCAAAAAGCTTCCGACTCAAGTGGAAGCACAGTAGAGAGCCGGGACTAGCTGATTACCACTTTGAGGCTACCGATCCACTCAACCTGCTACTCGGAGCGGACGCTCACGCCGCTATCATCGGGGGAGGTTTACGTTCCGGGAGGAAACATCAGCCGGTGGCTCAAACATCGAATTTCGGCTGGACTCTCTTCAGCGTAACGGGGCGTGGCAACCCCACTCTCCAAACTTTGAGCAATTTGTACTCATTGGCACAAATGAGCACAAATCCTCACCCCCTTCCAGCTCTGGTCCACCAATTCTGGGTACAAGAAGAGGGTTCGCGCGATCCTCCGTCACTGACGCTCGACGAGCAGGAGTGCGAGGATCACCTCGCTACGATGCATACGCGAAGCCCTGACTGCCGATAGTCCGGCCGGTAAACAAACAACGGGGGATACAGATGACCCTAAGCCACCTGCGGCGACGATGTTGGATTCCGCGAGCCCAAGCACTGGTAAAACCAGCATCTATCAACGCGTGCCATGGCGGGCGGCACCAGTTCAATAACGGATGGCGGAGCTTCCACCCCCACGCGTCTGTCCAGCTAGACTTTTTCAACATACCGGCGTCGACTATGCAGGGCTCGTCATGGTACGAACAACTCCAGGACGAGGACTCAAAGCAACGAAGGCCTTCCGCGTAATCTTCGCCTGCCTAGTTACAGAGACAGTTCATCTAGACATTGCATCGGACTACTCCGTAGAGGCCTTCCTCGCTGCACTTCACCGATTCATCTCCCGGCGGGGAATGTGCTCGGAAATATGCAGCGACCGTGGGGCAATCTTTACGGGAGCTGACACCGAACTACGGCGCCTCTTCAAAGCTCGAGCTTCATTGATACAGGAGCATCTCGCAACGGTTGGAATAAAATGGCGTTACAACCTATCGGCTGCCCCGCACTTTGGAGGACTTTGGAAAGCCCCCGTGAAATCAACAAAGCATCATTTACGGCGTGCGATCGGCGAAGCCACACTAACGTACGAAGAGATGGCAACGCTCCTAGCACAAGTTGAAGCTTGTCTCAACTCTCGACCACTAAGCCCCTTGACAGATGATCCGAACGACATCAACGCGCTTACACCGGGACACTTTCTGCTGGGGCAGCCCTAACGGCCATTCCGGAACCATCTCTTCTCGACAGCAACATCAACCTTCTCTCACAATGGCAATTTCTGTCACACATGAGAGATCAATTCTGGAAGCACTGGGCACGGGAGTTCATTCAAGGGCTTTTGCCACAAGTAAATGGCCGCTAGCCCACATAACCGCCATACATCCTGGCACCGACGACAACGTTAGAGTCGTTTCCTTAAAAACCACAACAACCCAGCTAACTCGACCGGTAGTGAAGCTAGTGATGCTTCTAGTTTTCACTAGCAAAGAACAACAGCTTGTCCCGCATAACCCGGTTTTGCTCAAGAACCTGGCCAGCGCGACACGTGGGAAAAATTTTCTTTTTCCCAAATTTAACCGATGCGGCTTAGATCGCGGAAAACATCTCGCGCTTGCGCAACTCGAAGCCAGGGGAACCGTCACCCAACCACAAACATGCGAGCACCGTACAGGGTGTTTCACAGAAGTATCCCGGACTGAATAAGGCTTTCAAACTTACCTTTACGATGCGCTTCGATCTCGCGGCTTGTACGTCCTCCTTCTGTCTCTTTCTCGCACGCTCTCGGCCAGCACAAAAGACTCAGCTTTCTCGCTGATGCCAAATGACTCGATATAATCTTAAAGCGCGTAAATGCCTCTACGTAATCTCAACTGAGGACTTGGAATACGATTTCAATCGATACTACGCTATCGACTCGGAAAAAACTCTGACGTCTGTCTCGCTCAAGGTCTGGCGGAAGAATCCCTCGATCCCTTGTTCCGATCCTTCCGCATCGATCGCAGGCGAGGGGAAAATCCATAATCGATAAGTGGGGTCAACGGAGTGCGTGAACTGCGTGCGCCTAGGACCGCGGCCTAGCGCTTCTTCGCGCATTGGTACTGACCCTCCGCGCATAGCGGGGAGGAAGCATTACTCGCACGGCCAGAGCAAAAGCGCCTGGCGCTAGGCAACCCGTGCGACACCCATGCAGCACCATGCGAGGGAGAAAGCAGTTCACTCAGGCGCAGCTACTTTCTCACAAGCGCTCGCATGGGGCTAGGCTGCATATAAGGGCGACTCCGGGTGGCTTAAAGTCGCTTGAAGATCTGACGAACCACGACAGATATCACTTCGCAGCTTTCTCGCCTTTTCGAACTCCTAGCACGCTCATGCGGCGGAGACGAAACTCAAAATCAATTCGCAGGGACGAGCTCTCACCAAGGCGAAGAAATCGGCTCCATCAACCTTTAACATATGGAGGCTGCTGCAGATCGAGCTGCCAATCTGGGGGCACCTAACTAGGCCCCCCGGTATTTCCTTCCGCCGAGGGACGTTCGAATCAGATGACTCACGCCGCCTTGATGGAGCACTACCTGTCCGCCGCTGCTCTCGCCACTGCCCTGCTCTCCAGCAAATAATGAGGACAGAAGCACTCAGCCTACCAGACCATCTAGAATACATCGAGGTACCCACACTGTTTTCAGCTGCCAGCAAGATTCAAGAGTCCTCCGAGCAGACGCTGAGACACAAAAGTCTTCGGGGAGCGAGTGGGAGGCTCCCACTCGAGTCAGCGCACCATCAAAACCAGCTCACGGAAACTACGCTCCCCCCCTTGGGGCTACTGCCAGGAGTCCGCTGAGCAAAAACCCTGCCCTCCTTGCTTTGGAGCGAATTTCCACGATATCAAGACTGTAATAATAATTACTCAATAAATGAGGTAAATTTTAAATATCATCGCCTGTCTCCAGCGCACTCGAAGACCTACCCTACGATGCGTCTCCACTTACTCTGCGATACATCGAACTATCGAACAGTTAGCGACAAATAATCTCTATGTTCTCGGTTTATGATTACAAATTTCATTGACGTTTCCATGAATTGAAAATTATTTTGTTCCATTCGTATGGACAAGGTTGTTAACGCTGAATTCGATATTCTCGATTAAAGGTATTCTCAGAACTAGTACCAGAGTGCTTTTGCTACAGTAGCAGCCTATTTCGGTAACCTTTAATAGGTCGCTTATTTTTTCGCGTTTGACTGAAGTCGGGAAATTATGTCCTTTTGGTAAATGCGGTAATGCTTCCGTTAGATATGCTGCCAATTGCGTTGGTGACAATATGGTCGGGTTAACTATTCCCTTTGGTAGCCCTACTAGAAAAGTCTCTCGTAAAGGTATATCGTTTAATAATGATTCTACGATTACGCTAATTGCGGTTAATTTTTCGGCAATTTTTTGTCTTGTTGAGATATCCATTACTAAATTAGTTACACCTCGATGTAATTCTGCTGCAATCCTTTTTAAGGAATTTGCGTTAGCCGTGTAACGACTCGTAGTTCAATTGAACATTGTGATCGTAGATTTTTGGATTTGGAAAGTTTCTTTTAGCACATCTTCAGTCGTTTTTTGTTTTTCTGTTATTGCAATAATTTGTTCGTTTATTTTTTGAGCATTTTCTGCACTAAATTACCCATTATTGACTTTATTATTTATCCTAATCCGTCGATTAATCCTCTCTTAATAATATTTTTCTTTGTCCCTGTAATGTCGTAGATTGATTCTACTTCGTTTTCTATTTTCTTTTCTAAATTTTCTAGGGAATCCGCTAGTACGTTGCAATAATCGTATACCGGTGTCCGATGACAACTTTCCAGTAAAGGTTATAATACTAACTTTATTTGTTGATCTCTATCCAAAAAGGTCTGGAAATCCATGCGTATGGCCAGTTTTGTCACATCAGGAAGGGATGAGAGCATAACTTTTCGTTTCCCTCTTTGTTGCCTACGCCTAGCGCAATAGCACAGGATGACGGTAAAAAGGGAGAAGCGTGAAAGGAAGAAATTAGGCTTCAAGTGTCCCCATGGTTAGGAGTTGTGCTTCGACAGGTACATTTACACTTCACAGATTTTCATTTATTACTAAATACCGTCCAGTTAGGCGATCGGAGATACGAGGAAAATACAGTTTGGCGGATTAAGTAAGTCATACAAAAAATGGTGCAGTCAGCTTACGTTTGTCGAATAGTGGTCGTTCGAACTGGGACGAAGGGCCTTCGCTCTAGGCTCAATACGCTGATGGTACAATAGTAGTCGATGGGATGCCCACACGCTGTGTTTACAATGTTTTCTCGGATATCTCGGTGGGTCGGTTCGCGAGAGTGAAAGCACGGAATCGGTTTACAATCGGACTGTGTTACTTCGGCGTAAATAGAAATACTGACTTTTTATAAAGAAAATAAACTTAGATTATTAGACGCGGAACAGAAGATATGAGTCGCGATACGAGATTGGAGTCGATTAGAAGAAGTCTTTCTCGTTCGAAAGTTGCTGCGGGCCTCTCTGTTAGACTCAGCGATAGACTGCTGGATTAAGATTAGATGTTGGGTTCGGACTGATGTTGGATTACGACTAGCCTTGCATTCGTCCTCTGGGCTTTCCGGCTCCAGATTCTATATTTAGGTAGCGTAGGGAAAAAGGGGGTTTTCGATTCTTAATATTCTTTTGGCCAATCGAAAAGGACGACGTACGAGGCTGTTCTATGTGCCTTACAGACTAAGAGCACATGAGCTGAATTGCCTATAGACCAATCAGAACGAGTTTTGATTGGCACTCCTTAGAGGCAACGTTGACGATTTCCTTCTTGCGCGTCTGCCTGACAGACGCGACTTGAAGACTGTTGCGATGATTTTTCAGCCCTATGAACAGATTCTTCTGGATCTGTTCAGGCGTTCTAGCGTCATCATCGCTTATTCGCCTCACGATTATGGCTTGTGTCTTTGGTTGGGCAATTTTATTGCCCAACGTGACTGGCCCGACCGATGGAGCTTGCGCTCCACCGGATGAACCGATCATTGCTTTTTTCGCGATAGATGCGTACGTCTGCCGTGGTCTCTGCTATACAATCTCCTTTGCCTCGAGCTTAGTTCGGAGGTCTGCGACTTCAGCTTTCTGGTGTTTCGCTTCCAGCTTCATGAGCTGCATCTTGTTCTTCAGACGACCGGCGTAATCACGCTCGTGTCGAACCCTGGCCTCGTACACGTTCATATGATCCTGCAGTTGCTGCATCACATTCTTAGTCAGCTTGTCTTTGAACAGGAGCACCTCGAGATCTGCTCCCTCCGTGGTGAGCCATTTCTCAAGTTCGTTTGCCTCGTTGTCTTGCCTTCCTCTGCCTTCTGCGCCTCTGAAACTTTCTCTTGGACATCTTGATGCGTCTTTTTGACTGGCCTTATGACCCGGTCCGGATGACCCTGCCGAATCACTATCAAAGTGCAGTGGTCTTCGCGTGACCGCTTCTCGCTTCGTTGGAAGCGTCCTCCCTCCAAAACGATCGACGCTACGCTCTAACTTCTGGAAAAGCCAATTGACTTTTCCTTGGTCGTGCCATGTGTCATGCCTTGTAAAGTTGCCCCATCCCTCTCGGTATTTTTTGTTTTGTTTTGTTTATCTGCCATATCTGTTCCCACGAGTATGGTTGGTTATGAAGGTCCACCCCGGTCTTCCTCCATACCGGGGTAAGTGGACTTATAATACGCCCTGTGCATGCCCCAAACACCGGGGAGGCCGATAGCGACTACCAGAGATTTTTCCATCGTGGACATCTCGCGCCTGATGGGCTCAGGCACTCACACCCCGGAATTAGATGGAGCTCGGAGCCCCGGGAGCGCTACTTCCCGAATCGACCAGTGACTGGAGCTGGGCCCAGATGCCGACCGACCCGTGGGAAAGACCACGACGCCGAGTTGGGGAAAAAAAATGGAAGCGTTACGACTAGAATTGGAATATCTACTAAATCATCAGCCAATCAGACCATCGAAGAATTCCTGGGCCAGTCCCATTCACTTTCAAAAGAAACAAACAGGTGGTTGATGGCTGTGTGGGGATTTTCGTGCGCTCAACTCGAAAACAGTGCCGGACAGATACCTCATACGACACAGCCACGATCTGTTCACCGGCCTACACGGAAAAACCATATTCCCCACAATCGATCTGATACGAGCTTATCATCAGACACCAATGATCAGCAAAGACATCCGGAAAACGGCCATCATAAGCCCACTACGACTATACGACTTCGTGGTTATGCCGTTTGAATTGAGGAATACATCGCAAACATACCAGCAATTCATACATTCCATCTTCAGAGACTTGAATTTCGTAGTGTATATTAGTGACATCTTGACAGCCTCAGAGAATCTGGAGGACCATCGACGGCACCTAGAATTCTTCTTCGAGAGGTTATAACAGAACGCAATGACGATTAACCTGGAAAAATGTGCTATAGGTCAGAACAAGCTCACATTTCTGGGCTGCACCATCAACAAGGAAGGGTATAACCCACAGACTGAATGAGTCCAAGCAATAGTCGACTACCCAAAGCCACGAACCAGTACTGACCTACGACGTTTCCTCCGATTGACACACTACTACCGACGATGTATGCCGGGAGCGGAAAAGATACAAAGCCCTCTCAACGAACCACTGAAAGGGCCCAAGAAAAACAACAAACGTCCCGTACCCTGAAACTCGGACACGACAGAAGCATTTGAAATGTCTAAAAAGAATGTAGCGGAAGCGACATTAAATTCGCTTCTCTCGGACAACGCACCACTGATGCTGACCACCGGCGCATCAAGTACGGTGATAGGGGCGGCATTGGAGCCATTCGACGAAGATCAATGCAAACCTGTAAAATTCTTCTCGCGGAAATGAACACCAACAGAGATGCGGTACAGTACGTACGATCGAGAACTGCTGGCGGTCTTTGCGGGCATTGAATTCTTCCAACACATCGTGAATTGGAGACAATTCGTCATCAGGACGGATCATCGACCACTTACCTTCGCGCTTCAACAAGTCTCTGACCTTTCCTCGGAAAGACAGCGACGAGAACTCGGCTACATTTCCCAGTTCTCCACGAAATTGGTATACACTGAAGGAAATAATAACGTGGTGGCAGACGCATTGTCAAGAATCCAGAAAATTCACCAGATCGAAATGCCAAAAGTTCTTTTGGCACAGGAAATAACGGACGCTCAACAAGACGACGAAGAGCTTAAAGAAATCCTCAAGAATAACAAGACGTCGCTATCGCAGCCTAGTGGCAGGAGTACCTGCCGACTTCTCTAGGATAAATACTCTAGGTCAGGCATAGAAAAGGCGCACTGGAGTGGGCAAGAGTCTGCCTATCGTGTCAGAAAGCAAAAGTACAGTGGCATAATAAGCTGTAACCATGGGTCATCGACGTTCCGAACAGTCGATTCAATCACATTCACCTGGACCTAATCGAACTGCCAATGGTAAAAGGGCACAGGAATTGTCTTTCCATCATAGATCGTTTCTCCAGATGGCCCGAAGCGATTCCCTTGGCCAATATTACCACCGATTCAGTAGTGGCGGCCTTCTAAGCTAACTGGATCTATCCATAGGAGCTCCGCTACCTATAACAACAGGCGAAGGTAAGCAATTTGAGTCAGAACTCTTCACCAGTCTCGCTTCGATGATTGGAGGTAACAGAATTCGTACAACTCTGTAGCACCCGGCATCCAATGGTCTCGTTAAAAGATGGCACCGAACGCTCAAAGCGGCACTAATGTGTAACAGACAAATTCAGTGGATCGAACTACTACCCACGGTGCTTCTGGGACTACGGACGGCATTCAAGGAAGGCCTGGGTGCTTCTTGCGCCAAGATGATCTACGGTACTACACTCCGCGTGCCGGGAATTTTTTTTATCAGTCAAGATATGCCAGCGGAGACAAAAATATTCCTGAAAGATTCAGAGAACACATTCGAGCAGTCCGGCCAACACCAACCGCTCACCATAATGAAACCAGGATGTTTATATTCAAGGATATCTACAAGCGTTCCCACGTCCACCTAAAAAACGACAAGGCCAAACTTCCGCCAAACCGCCATACTCTAAACCACACAGAGTAATCAAAAGGCTAGACGATCGTCGATTCATCATAGATG
This sequence comes from Ophion ellenae, assembly GCA_963210295.1. Lineage (NCBI taxonomy): Eukaryota > Metazoa > Arthropoda > Insecta > Hymenoptera > Ichneumonidae > Ophion > Ophion ellenae. The sequence continues at coordinate 14,228,458 of OY723391.1, read as the reverse complement.
TCGACGGTAGGGAAAAACGATATCAGTGGAACGATTGAAGCCTGCCTACGTAATCAAAGAAGATGCAGCACAACCTGCGAACGAGGACAACTTGAAAGTAGCACCGCATCACTGGGGATCAACGTGCGATAAACTAACAAGAACGTATAAAAAAAGACCGTATCGTTCCCTCCTGACTAAGGGAGGAATGGCGGACTCGCCCGAGCTACGCACACCAGCAGCAAGGGCGCCTCGAACGGGCACGTTACTACAAGCTGCCAACGCTAGGAAGCAAGTCAGAAAAGTTGAAAACCTGCAAATTGGCCCGACTGGACGACGTCACTCTCTAGCAATGGTTCTGGTCCGAACGGCTTCGTGTTTTAAAACAATAGTGTAGTTGAAATGAAGCGAATATTATAACTTGGTAACTAGTGTCTCTCCTTAACCGCGTACCGACACACCATACGAACAACTATACGTGCGTGTAATTTAAGATGGTAATACATCTATAAAGAAGTACTATAAGCAAGCTTGAAATTCAAGGGTATGCCATTTCTCCGAAGTGTAAACGACTTTTTTATAGTGTTAAACATGTAAAATTCCAAGCCAAAAAAATGTTAGCGGGAAATTTTACTGCACTACTTTATCTTTAAAAATCTGCAACTGGAGCACCCAGAATTCCTGTTGAGACACACGGCCACCACACTCTGTCGGAAACAACATGCAGTTATTGGTTTAGACGCTTCAAGTATAATGATTTTTATATGTTCCATAGGAGACATTACTTCATGAAGATTCGTGTCAGACGCTAGCTAACCTTGCTAAATCTTTAGGAATTAATCATACAACAGTTTTTAAATGTTCGAAAGCATTCAGAATGATTTTTTTTAATAAATCATTAATTTTCACAAAAAAAAACACCGAAAACTTATTCAACATCCCAATAGTAATATATCGGTTGACGAGGTGAAAGTCATCAGACGAGGTTCTAATCTCACAACAGACCGCTCGCGAGACTATACTCCATGAAACGACTTTATTCGTTGTTTTCAAAATGTCCACATGAGAATTTTATGGCCGGAGCCTGAATTAGAAGGTCCCAATAAAGAGTTTTTTCGGGGATTTTTTAGAAGGGAAAAAAGCAAGTGAGCCTAGTAAACATTGAGGTATCTTTTCATGTATATTTGAAACGCATAAAAAAATGTTTCAACATGAAACAATAAATGACTGCAGGTTTGTCAGCCTATTCCATGTGCGTCTTGCCAGTGCAGTCCCCAATCGGTGGGAAAGATGCAGCTCGTAATTCTTGACTGAAACAAAAAAACGATAACATTTTCAATTGTCATATATTTTTCTTCTCGGTGAACTAAGAAAAAGCTGAAAAAATCGTGAAATTATAAGTTTCTCAGCTTTGAGAAAAATGTGTCAAAAAACGCTTTAACGTGCTATAAAAATTATTTAAAAGGACTTTTTCAACAACTTTTTTATTCACTGAGAAGACATTTTCATACTAAAGAAAATAAACTTTGATTTGATTTAATAGATCGTTTAGTTTTTTTGCTATCACGCGCGACAATTTGGAAAAATCGGGAAAATGAAAACTGGAGAAAACGCGCTCCAGTTTTCAATAGGAGGAAATATCAATTTTGCTTACTTAAACTAATAATCTGCTAATCAGCTATTCCTGGTCCATACAGAAGTCTTTCTGCTTCCTCGAAGTACTCGTTCAGATGACTATGATCGAGTCTACGAGCTGTACGAGCCTCCTTGCTGCTAAATGAGTGACGCCTGACCTCTCGCTCGATCCGTTGCGCGTCAGCGAAATCAGCAAACATTTTGCACTGCTGGCGAATACTCAAATTGAGCAACTGCATGGTACTCAAAATCGCTGAATACCCTTCGTTGAGCATTCCTGCAGCCATGTAAGCGACAATTTCAACGACTTTTTCGCCGGAATTCAGTTGTTTTCGAGCGACGCGCCAGACTGTTGAGTCTGCTGAGTTGAAAGACTCGTTGCAATTTTGCGGGTGACCGCCTAAGCACCGCGTTAAAAGGTCAAGTTTAAGATTTGTTCATAAATTGGGCGAATGTGTTTCTCAATTTGCTCATCAATCAATCGAGCAGGATGCTCAAAAGTTTGTAGTTGGTTCAGGGATTCAGCTTTGCGCCATTCACACCAGCTGTCGACGACTATTGGACGATTCTCGTGCCGAAGGTATTTGCCTGTTGAGCAACAGCGATCCAGCGTTGCTGCTATAGCTTCTTTTATCATTTGGACAGAATCAATATTTCATCTAATTGCCAAACCATAATAAATTGTTGGTTTTTTATGACACCTTCCGTCAGCCGGTTCCTACCACCAAGCTTCTCTTTCTTTCATACCACTCTTCAAATTCGTCGTCGTCCAGTCTTTTCTTGTTCATGGTACATGCGTGGCAGTATGAACATTTTACGACAAGGTCGACTACTTTGTCACAGTAGTAACCAATGAGAGTAGTTACACCGTACAATAAAGTAAAGCCATGTTTTTTCCAGGATCCATTGCCGGAGACTTTTAAATGAGTTTCGATTCTGCCTTTTTCTACATTTTTTCCCCGCTCCTCTTTGACAGCTTTCCCGCTGACTGTTTTGAACATCGATTCCGATGTCAAATTAAGTGTTGCACTATCTTTTCGTACGTTGATTTCGCCAATCCTTGGCACAGGTCCATGAGGCTACAAAATACATTGATGCCCTCTCGCGCAACACCAAGTAGGCACATAACGAACACGATATTTATTTCGTAACCGGTGTTTTTTAACGCTCCTGAATTAATTTCCCTTCGACCGCAGCAACACGATAAAGTAATTTTGAAACCTAAACCTCGATGCCCGCTCTGTCCAAATGTTATGCTTTGTTGGCACGATCTGCAGATTACAATATCAACAATCGCATGCAAAACTCTGAGAAATTAAATGATTCTATAACAATAAAGTGAATTCACAATTATATCTTCACTGCTCGCAGTTGACAATTTTTTCGTGCTAATGCTCGCATCCAACTCTTCATCGTCTGTTTTACTTGTGAATCGATTACCGTGACATTGACGTTTACGCAGCTTCGAAACCCGTTCGGAGGTCGATTTTTTACCTTGTGAATAACTTGCCATCATGCTCTTACGACATGTACATGCCAAGAATCGGAGCAAAACTAACCGGTGATGCTACAAGCTGCAATGTAGAAACACGTACACAGAGATGTATCATACACCTTTATACTTCAGTAAACCACATTATGGCTCAACAGAACACTACTACGAAATATGAGTATTATTCTGAAAGACCCTTGAACCTTTCTCAGGTATAAAATTCGGATTAAGCGATCGAGCAGCTGAGCACTCACACACCTGCTCAACTCTTCTCTGCTTTTGGCCTTGTATCTTCGAAAATATTTACAATTGGCATCTATAACTTTGTAAATATATTCTTGAATAGTTTATTTATCGATATGAGCAATAAAAAAAACGATTCTTCGGACCTTCTAATTAAGGCTCCGGCCTTAGGGGAAAAACGATTTCGAAAAAAAACTTTTTTTTTTCAAGGTGGGGGTAAAAATGCAAATTACGCACCGTAAGTCGGCCCCGTCGGCTGTCTCGTGTGTCGGACTTCCACACATGCCGGTGCCGTCGGAATGGTGATATACCGACTAAAACATCCCCCTCTACTGTCAGCCTCGCGGCGGGGCAGGTGGGTACATCCGTGAAGGCCCGCGTAAGCCCGGGTATCCCGGTGAGTAGCGACACCGCCAAGCCGAAGCGCTGATAGACCAATGTCGACGTGGGCACGGACACGTCAATTGGAAGTGGTGCGAGTAATCGTACGCACGAGAATCCGACCAATGATCCTGATTGCTACCATGGGGGCTAGTCTGCCCGCCGTCCTACGGGGCGGTCACTGTGGTTGGTTCCGTGGTGGCAGTAGTTGGGCCGCATGCTGGTCAGGGCAGCTACGTGCATCCGACGGGTGAGCTACGTTTTTATTAGCTCGGGCAGCAACCTGCAGACTTGTTAGAGTGTTGGAAAATCACTCGACTCGACCAGTAGTTACATTAGGATCTGCCTCCTAACGTGAACTGGAAGGCGTAGGTGTGCGTGCACATACGCGCCGCGGTGGTTGGCGTTCTTCGACCCCAAGGTCGCGAGGCCCGTGTCGTTAGGGCTACAGGCTAGGTACAGCACGTAACATCAAATTGGCACTGCATGTCCACCCCGCGGGGTGGCAACACGTTAGTATAACCTCACACCCGCGGGTCCTGTCTATCGTCCGTCTAGTCTCGTTTACCCGTCGCTACGTTTCTTCCGTTTACACGTCATGTCTCCCTCATACGTCCTCCACGCATCCATCATCTTTCTTACGCCTCAGCACTGCCTCGACGAAGGTGGCGATATCTGTCCAGTGGTCTTCGTCCCGTAGCATCAGCCCAATTATGTTATCGGGCGTGATGTGTCCAGTTCTCCGTTCTAATTGTTGTCTCCGGGTCGTCCATCTGTCACACGCAAAGAACGTGTGTTCCGCATCGTCTCGTGTGTGTCCGCAGTACTCACAGTCCGGCGTCCGTACTCGTTTCATGTTGTATAGATAACTTCGGAAATATCCGTGTCCCGTGAGGAGCTGGGTCAGGTAAAAATTTACTTCCCCCCAACCCCGTTCGGTCCACGGTCTTAGGTCCGTTATCAGCCGTCTTGTCCATCGTCCGGTTGTCGCGGTCGTCCAGCGTGCGTGCCAGTCCGTCAGGGTCTTCTCTCTTTCACGCCTTGCCGCGTCAGCCCTTTCAGTCTCGTGGTCGCGTTCGTATATTCGTTTTCGTTCTGTGGCTAATAGATCTATAGGAATCACGCCCGCCACCACCAGGATCGCCTCTGCCGAGACGGTCCTGTAGGCACACGCTATCCTTAGTGCCCCCTGTCTTTGTACGTACGTCATCGTCTTCCTGTATTTTTCAATGGCCAGCGCGTCCGCCCAGACCTCTGCGCCATACAGGAGGATCGAGTGGGCCGTCGTCATCAGTAGTCTCCGTATAGAAGGACTCGGTCCGTGCGTATTTGCCATCAGGCGGCTGAGCGAAGTCACCTTCGCCGCCGCCTTCTCGGCCGTCCGTTTCATGTGGGGCCAGGTCATCTTCGTGTCCAGGGTCACTCCTAGGTACTTGGCCTCTCCTCTGGTCCCCATACATTCCGTTCCGACTGTCATCGGAATGATTGTCGGTATTCGTTGTCGCGTAAACATGAGAAGCTCCGTCCTGTCCAGTGCAAGAGACAGTCCGTGCTCCCTCATCCACTTGTCTACGCGTCGCATGACCTGATTCACTGTCAGCTGGGCCAGATCCGCACTGCGCTCGACGATCACCGCCGCCACGTCGTCAGCGTAAGCGACGAGCGATGCGTTGCGCGGTATCTCCAGCCTCAGCATGGTGTCGTATGTCACGTTCCATAAGTCCGGTCCGAGAATTGATCCTTGCGCGACACCCGCGGTGATACTTCTAATCACCTGTCCATCTGTCGTCTCGTACGTGATGCGTCTGTTGTTGAGATAGTCCTTCAGTACCCATAGAAGATAAGGAGCATTCCGGAGAGTACCTTCCAGCGCCCTCAAGATATCCCCCCACCTAGCCGAGTTGAAGGCATTTCTCACATCTAGAGTGACCAGTATCATTAGGGGCGTTGCCGCGTAACAGGCCTCATCTGTTCTCCTGATGGTCTCGATAACCTTGCGGATTGCCCCTATAGTCGATCATCCCTTGCGAAAGCCGTGCTGGTTCTCGGACAAGCCCCCGACCGCTCTTATCGCGTCTGTCAGTCGCGGTCCCAGTAGAAGTTCGAAAACTTTACCCGTCGTGTCCAGTAGACTCAGAGATCTATAGGAAGACGGCATATGCGGCTCTCCTTTTCCTTTACTAAGGAGGACCAATCTAGCCCATTTCCAGCGCGCGCTGAACGTCCCTGTCCTAAGACATTGTCAACGTTTTCCGTGCCTTTTTGTACTCCGTCGTAAGAGCAGCCGCGTTCGGCCGATCCCTTTCCCGAGCCCGGTACATTCGCCTCTTCGCCCGAATGCAGAGCCTCGAGAACCTGTCGATGTCCAGTTTCCGTGTGTTCCACCGCGGTGTCTGCGCCAACCTGTTGCGTTGCGTCGTTGTGGGTCCCCCCACCTCAAAGACGTTTGTCAACGTCACCTTCTCCGCTGGCTGTCCCGAGCACATGCATCCTGTCGCACTCGTGCCATGCCTCGTCCGCAGCTTCCCTAATCCGGGCCATGTTGGTTGTGATCACGGTGCTGTTATTCCTTTGCACGCGTGTCTTTTCCTCCATTTTAACCAGGCATTCTCGGATCAGTTGTAGCTGAGTCCGGATCCTGGCCTCGGCCGTCTTCGCTATGGACGAAGTCGGTGCAGTCTTCTGTCCCGTTTGCCCGCCCGCAGTGTCACTTGTCCCTGTCGGGGTTGGGGGCCCCATGTGTTTTGATGCGTTTAAACGTTTTCCTTTTTGTCGTATGATCATGTTTTAAATTCCTCCCTTTCTCCCTTTTGTTTGCATATGTGAGTGTGTTTTGGGATAAAGACACCACAGACCGTCCCCGCCGACATATCCCCGCCGCAGGCCGCCCCAGAGACGACAGTAGTGGCCTCATCGAGCCCCCCCCCCCCCCCCCCCCCCCCGCTACTGCTGCAGGACCCGTTCCGGGCGCCACCTGGCACTACAACAGTATGAGGATTATACACTGGCTGATGGGGCAGCTAGGGCCATCCGGCTAGAGGACCCGTGCCCCTGTACTATCCAGCGGCCCAGGAGCATCGAGCCTGGTTTACACTCGCCGTACCGTCCAACCATCCGCGCCGAGGCGGCCTGCCGCGGAGGACAGCGGGGGTCCCAGTGCCGTCCCCCGGCGTTAAATGTACGTACTAGTGAGTGTCCGCCTTTGTGACGTGTACCGGTTCATTTACTCGCATTCATTCAGTAGCCATACAGGAGGTGCTCAGAACTTGAGCCCTCCAACATTCGTCTGCACACTCACTCACATTCGCTTTTCGGGGAAGCCCGTTTATGGGGACCCCGAACATTGGCTTTTCGGTGGACCCCGTTTATAGGGGACCCCGAGCATTTACTTTCTCAGGATAGCCCGTTTTTAGGGTCACCTGATCATTCGCATCACCAGTATATCCCTCGGACGTGTTTGTGTAGCTTTCTATGTTCGTGCCTGTCCTCGACATGCTGGGTGGTTAGCCCTGCACACCGGTGGCTATTGCGAGAGCGCTGAACGCACTCCCGGGCGATGGGCTCGCCAAGATGCCTACGCCAGACTCGAAAAAGAAGTTAGCCTCTTCAGAAAGTTAATCATATCTACTGACTCAAGTTTGTAATACATTCCCGTTTGCACTCCGATAAATTACGTACGAAAAAAAAACATCAACATTTCAATATCAAAAAAAAAAAATACGCTTCTGGATGTTGGTTGCCGTGGTTTGGACTCCTGTGTCTAGTCCACGGTCTTACATACAGGTCTTGCAACTTGATCAAATTTCAATGTTGGGGATGACTCGCGTATTGAAGCTGTCTTTGGTGTCACCAGTCTTTAGTCGCTAGTATCGAGGGTATGTTGTTTTGATAGTGAGAACATAACCTGCGTATTCTGTGATTCCGCGTATATGGTTGCCACATAGTGTGGTCAGTCAGTGCAATAAACGTGTTAGCGACTAATAACTTTACTTTTCCATGCGAAGAACATGACTCGGATATTTTTATCAGACGCGGTTGTTTACTATATTAGGTTGCCTTATAATGAAAAATGCACTGCAGGAATATATTAAATAAAAAAACGTTGCTAAAAAATTGTCTAAATTGACAAACCAATAAAATGTTTGTTATTTCGCTACATTGTACGTTTTGTCAGCGATTATTTTACACCCGCAGAACAGCAATTAATAAATATCCCTCATTCCGCCGTCATCTTGAATTTTAAGGGTTAGATAATTGTTTTTATCCACTCGACATCTTTTTTGCCGGCGCAATATAAGGTGATATCTCTATATTTATTATTAGCGAAAATAACAGTCGATGTACAAGAAATACTTGCGAATAAAAACCTCAATTATGCGCCCCATTTACAATTTATTAAAATTTGCATTCTTTTTCTACAACTATATATGCATTAAATTTAAAAAAAAACTGCTGCACGGAAATTGAACCCATCATTTTTAAAGGGTGGGGGAAGAAACAAAGTTCCTATGCAAATACATTGTGTGCCGTCACACAGTAGGAGAAAAGCCCAAAAACCTGGCCAAAACCCCAAAAAATAAATTTTCGAAATAGGGTCAGTTGAGTAGTCATTCAGGTAGAGGACTAGTAACTGCATTCTATTGTGGAAGGGAAAGCCCTTTAAGTGTATACCTGCGCCGCAGCGTCAGTTGGCAGTGAGTGTTCGTGAAGAGTGTACGTGTCACGCGCTGAACAGACGAAAATAACGCTGACTTCAAAAACCCATAACTTTAAAGTGACGGGTTTAATTTCAATTCTGCAACATGGATACGACTTCTGGAGGTATGTAGAACATGTTTTTACATCGGTTGAATCGAAAGTTTATGTATAAATGATTGAAATGTAGTATAGCCTTCGGCATAAATAAAATTGAATAATTTTGAAAACTTATATTTTCAACGGTCCGAAAAGTTATATATTTTGTCACATTTTGCAAAGCTCCTAGTCTCGGCCTTTAGTTTAATGTATAAGCTTTCGAAATTTACAAGAGTTACGTGCGGAAAACGTGCGTCTTGTCCGTTATGATTTTTTTCGCATCGTGCGGTAGCCGAGCGTGCACGCGGCACTATTGAGCAGCCGCTGCGCCTCTACCTGAGAATGGGTGAAGTAGCATCATAACGGACAAGACGGCTGTTATACGCTTGAAATAAATTATTTTAATATATATGTATGTGTATATATATATATATAAATTTTCTGTGATTTAATTATGATATATACGTATGCATATATATATATACATATTAAAATCAACCACATAAAAATTTCTTAAATATGAATGAAATGTTATAACATTCGAATAAAATATTTGAATATATATATATTATATAGTAAGCAAAGCTTTCTTTTAACCAAATCCATGTCAATATTTTCTGTCTAATTTTCTTAAAATTATTTCAATTATTGCGGTTATTTATTTGTTAAAATAATGTACATTGTTCAAGTTTTTGTATTAATTGAAAATTTTATCTTTTCCTTTAACACCAATTTTCTACAATTTTATGTCTTTATTACAGGATCCGGTTACAAAGAATTGGTGCTGACAAGGAAAGAAGTATTTCTGATAATCAGCGAGCATTTATCCGATAAATTCGCTTCCTTGATCGAATTTATGGTAGAAAAAATTTCCAAGGACGGCGGACGTACAGTTGTAGTGCCTGAGGACTCGAAACAGACTTTTTCGATACTCTTCAATCAAATGAGAACGAGGTGGCAACAAGCTCACAGAAAATCCTGTGTATTTTTCAAGAATAACGGTGAATGGCTTAGCAAGCAGGTATGTTTTGCCGCACCTACAGACACTGTAGTAACAAGCCCGGGTAATACGGGCGGCCGCCCGTCCCTTGAGTTTACAATGTCCAGTGAAAGATCTAAACGAAGGAAGACCCAAGATATTCGTACATCGTTCAACTCGGTCGAGTTAGCATACGCTACTCAGATGAGCCTTCGCTCTTCAGGACAATCCGACGCCGCAAAAGTTATTAAGGACGTAACAATGACGAGTCCTTTAAGAGATTCCAAGTATCGTAAAGCTTACTCAGCAACGGATGAAATTACTTTATCCGAAGAGGCTGCACTTTCCGCTATGATTGAATATAAATTCTCCAAGAGTACTTACCAGGGAATGAGAAGATTAGGGAAGGAAAATAACTGTAAGCTATATCCGTCTTACGAAAAAGTGATGAAAGCAAAAAAGCGTTGTTATCCACCACGTGATGCAATCAGGATTACAGAGAGTAGTGCAGAAGTCCAACTACAGGCACTATTAGATCATACAGTTGAACGTATTTTACTCGTCCAAAATGTACTCATTCAAAGATTGACTCCAGATAATGTTCGTAAAATGGACTTGATTTGCAATTGGGGTTGCGATGGAAGTTCTGGGCAAAGTGAATATAAGCAGACGTTCAGTGATGACAGCAAATCTGATGCGCATGTATTCTTTACTTCAGTCGTGCCATTACAACTCGTGTGTTATGATCAACAATCGAAGGAAGAAATAGTTGTTTGGAAGAACCCCAGACCCTCGTCTCCACGATTTTGTAGACCGCTTAGACTACTGTTTCTACGCGAAGACACAGAGTCAACACTTAATGAAGTCTAAATTGTTGAAGAACAAATAAAGTCACTTCGTCCATTCGAAAGTGTAATAGATGGAAAAGAAATCTCCGTAATGTACAATTTGTTGTTCACCATGATAGATGGTAAAGTTTGCAACGCTGTATCATTGACGAAATCTGCTCAACGATGCTATTTGTGTGGAGCAACCAGCAAAGATTTTAATGCCATCGACACTGTATTGCAAAGGGAAATCAATGAAACAAATTTGAAGTTCGGATTTCCGACGCTGCATGCGTGGATACGGTGCTTCGAGTATTGCTTACACGTGTCTTACAAACTCGGCATTAAAAAATGGCAAGCTCGAAGTGCCGAAGAAAAAAAAATTACCCAGGAACGCAAGAGGGCCATTCAAGAAGCAATTGGGTCTAAATATCGATCGCCCAAAGCCTGGATACGGCAGCAGCAATGATGGCAACACAGCTCGGCGATTCTTTGAAAATTCGACGGTTTCCGCTGCGATAACGGGGGTCAACGAAGAAGTTATTAAACGCTTGTACGTAATCCTACAAGTTATATCGTGTGGCCACGAGATAAACTGTGAAAGATTTGAACAGTATGCTATTGAAACGGCAAGAAAGACCGTTGCATTATACCCTTGGTACTCCATGCCTACTTCGGTGCACAAACTATTAATTCATGGTCCAGTGATAATAACTCATGCTCTATTACCAATCGGCCAATTATCTGAAGATGCTCAGGAAGCTCGAAACAAAGACATCAAACGATATCGAGAAGATTTTGCGCGAAAAAGTTCCAGGGTTAAAACTATGGAAGATGTTTTTCATCGGCTCTTAGTTACTTCTGATCCGTACATTTCAAGTGTCAGAAGACTACCACAGAAGAAGCTGAAGAGTTTGTCGCCGGAAGCTGTAGCGATGTTGATCGCTCCTAAAGTGACTGCTGCAGCAGACGAATTTTGCGCCGAGATTGAAGCCGTGCCGGGAGTTGTAATAGATACAAACTCGGATAATGATTCTGACTCCGACTCCGACTCCGATTACGATTTTGATTAAGAATAAAATTTTCTATTTTTGAAACGTTCCGTATGTATTTTGGAAATAAAAATAATAATTGCGTAGAATACACTGTTCACGTTTATTTTATTATGATGATTTTTTTAAATATATTAATTTATCTATTTAGCAGGATACTCGGCCATTTTGTTTATAACAATTTGCCGTAAGCTCTTTGTTGCAAGTTATAAACAATAGATATCGGATTGGTAATCAGCGACCTTGAAAACCCGTATATACCAATTTTTGTTAACATCTGGTAACTTTTTAACGTTCATGTCGGCCATATTGGATCGGCCATTTTTTTTACGATAATTTGGCTTGCGGATTCGTAATCAGCGACCTTGAAAACGCGTAAATACCAATTTTTGTCGACATCTGGCAACTTTTTAACATTCATGTCAGCCATATTGGATCGGCCATTTTGTTTACGATAATTTGGCTTTCAGATTCGTAATCAGCGACCTTGAAAACCCCTGTAAGCCAATTTTCATTCCCGTCAAAGGTCATTTGAGGTTTTGGCCAGGTTTTTGGGCTTTTCTCCTACTGTGCGTCACCAGTGCCAACTTATTGTAGCAAAATAATAATAACGTTTACGACTGAAAACCGCAAAAAATTGCAAATGTACAGTACATAATCGTAATTATTATTCACATATATGGTAAATTGAAGGAGTTAGGATTATCAGAAAATTAAATGTTGATGTTTAGAAATCCTTTTAAAATTGACACGAGTTTTGGCAACGTCGCACGGTTTTCTCATAATTCGAGGCTGTTAGGTTGACTGCAGTGACTGTTACAGGTCGCAGCTGCGTTACGCGCGCTACGTGCCGGTCGGCGTTTTCAGAGGTTATGTCGGAGCAAAACGGGGCAACAAATTATTCAGAAAAGAAGATTAGTGCATCACAAAGTTTCCGGCGGAACAGACGACTTGTCAGTGTTCGTACCCACGAGCATCGTACTATGCTCACCGAAGCTACATAACACGGAGACTACGTAAAGGAGTCTGAAGTCCAATGGAAGGGGTATGGGAAGAGTAACCACAAAATCGAGGAACGGAAGGGTTCCCGAAACCGCCACTTCGTGTCGCTGATTGTTAGGCACGACAGCTTGAAATTAGCTATGCGGGAGAGAGATCGAATGATGAAGCGTCATCAATCGATCGGCCATATTGAATTGTTGAACTGTTGTCATGGAGACCACACCACTAGCTAATTTAATACGATCGCCTATGACAATCAGCGCCACGAAGTAGCGCTTTCGGAAGCCCTTCCGTTCCCCGATTTTGTGGTTACTTCCCTAGTACACAGTTCGAGCTCCTTCATGTAGTCTCCATGCTACAGAACAACAAACTCGAACTCAGTGGATACTCGTCGTAAGAGCGGAAAGAGGGATTTTATAGAACTGTGCGATAGTGGAACAAAGAGAGAGCGCAAGGGAAACGAGAAGGTGCAAGAGAGAGCGAGCTTGTCCCCAGCGAGAACGACCGCACGTGTTCCCAGCGCATAACACCTACAAGAGGAAGTAGGACCCAATGATGCCCCCAGCGCATAACATCTATAAGAGTAAGCAGGACGCCGTTATGTCCCAAGCGTTTAAGCCTACGAGAGGAAGCTAGAGCGAGAAAGAAAACTGCCGGCAGCGCCGCTAATCGAGAACTACACTGCGACATGCCCCCAATAAAGTCGGCACCAAGAAGCCTATAGGGAAGGAGTCCGAGCTCCGTATTCTGGCGTGTCCGTAAAAGTGGCCCCAAAAAAGGTTCCGCATAAGCGGCGCTGCGGAAGTTAGTGACTATATGCTATATATGCATGTATGTTTTGTGCAAGCGTTGTTATCAGCTGTCTGTGTTGTTATTAGCTGTCACATAAGCTGAACATTTTAATCTGTTTAACCTTAATTCATTTTATAAATAAATTTCGTGTAGCTGTAGTAGTGCCTTAACATGTTTCTACAGTGATGTTGTAGTGCAATTACCCACCTAATTACGAAAAAAAACACCTAAAAAATGCTATATCAATTTATTTCCGACGTAAATATAAATTCCATTCAAATGTGGTTAGGTTGCCGAGATTATAGTGTGTAAAGTACGTAGAAAATGTCACCGCCTGGGACATGCCAGTGTAAATTGCAAGCTCACATATGACTGCGTCAAGTGTAGTGCTTCACACGAAACCGGAAAATGCACTTTCAATAACTCATCAGATAAACAGCTCCTCCACTGTGCAAATTGCAATAACCTAGATCACCCCGTGAACTATAAGTGATGCCTATACCACAAGTTTAACGACGACTCATCAAAAGAATTGAAGCGATACACCCGAAAGTCACATCAGAAATATCCTTTGCATAAGCTGTGGCACCACCCGCAGCGACAGTCGATGATGCTCGCTACGCAGTAGCTCTCGACTCTCTAGACTCACCGCTACCATGAGCCATCATTTTACATTTTATATTTATGTAGGAAACACAATGGGGGGGGGGAGGAGATGGTTGGTTGTTGGCACTCAAACAAATTAAACAAAACTTTTATTTATAAGAATGAAACTCGTCTCGAACGCGCGTACAATCGGACCTCTTCGGCTCTTCCACGATCGCACGACACCGGCTCTCAAAATCGACTCTCTCAAACGATTCTTTCCACGGTCGCCTACCGACTGACTCATTCGGCGTAATTTGCCGCGCTCTCCGTGGCAACGGAAACTATTGTCGCGACTAACGACACCTGACAAGTTCGGGGAAAAACTCCCTACATTTATCAAAATAATACCAAAATTCAAAGATGCTGTCAACAACAGCCCAAAGTCCATAATCTAACTACTACTAAGATGCATTTGTTTGTTAAGTTTAATTTTACGCTCAATATGAAAAAAACTATATGGCACCGCAGGAGATAGTGCTTTCGATTCTCTCCTCCCAAAGTTTTTGCATAACCGCATTTTTTTAAATTGAAATTATTTGTTAGGCCTCCATTTGTAAATTAGTTTGATTATTGATTACATTTGTTATAAGAATCATAATAACGTAAATAAAAATAGTAATAATTCCTAAAAGCAATTAACGTTAATATGTTTATTGATGGTGGATGGTTTTATTAACTATCCAAAAATGCATTATAAAAATTATTTACAAAGTCATAATAATTTTTTCGTAATTAAACAAAAATTTAAGAACTTAGTAAAAATAGTGATCCCAATTATTCTATTAAACTAATTAGACGAACTAGATCGCATACAAACAATCTTAGTGCACGATAGGTGTCATTTTAATTAGCGTCAGCAATTAGCCCCTATAACGGTCAGTTTCACCCTGTGCACTGGCTATATTACTACATTTTTGATACACTAACGACACGAACGACGCCCGCAGGTCATATTCAACACCATGTTTTGGGAAGAAATTTACGCACGTGTCTTATACCGTCTCAACATACAAAGATTGGACTCCTCCCATACAATTTCCTTAGTTGGCACATAATATCCTTGTGGACTACTCTTCTATATACGCCTGAGGTCGTTGGCACAGCTCAGCGCAGATGGCGCTACGTAAATATAACGTAAACAAACGAAGCTGTCAAAGCGCGCGGTTCGTTTTCGCAGTGTCAGCCCTGTGCTAAAATTATACGAATGGACAACATAATGGATAATAATTGCATCCAATTGCACAACACAGATGCATTCTTCACAATTCCTTCACGACAACTGGATTATTTAAGGAAAATTCGACAATAGTCGTAGAAATAAGGGCATAACCAAAGCGAATGTCACTAAACGTCATGTTCTGTTTACGTTATAATACAATATACCCTCTAGCGGGAGAAAGTGGACTAACAATCGAGTAGGATGAGAAGAATTCTCATTTTGTTGAAATCGAAGATTTACATGGGCAAAGCCGTGCTCAGCCGTCGTGGCAATGCTGCCAACTTCACGTGGCTTGCAGCGTGCTATGGGGATGAAAAGTTTTTCAACGATAAAATAAAAATTAAGCTCTAACAAACGATAAAAATCGACTAACAGTCACTAACAAACGAATAACAATCAATTGGTTACGAAGAAAAGTTCGAAATCATTACAAAACAATTTTTCCGCGGCTAACTTTGACATGAAATTTGTTTTTCGTATTACAAAACAAATCAAGTCTACCAAACGCTCGATTTTGTCTAACAAACACTAACGAATGACTAACAATGGAGTAGGATGAAAAGAATCAGCATTTTGCTGTAATTGTGGAGTCACATGGGCAAAGCAGTGCTCAGCTGTCGTGGCAATGCTGCCAACTTCACGTGCAAGCCACGTGACAAACACTAACAAACGACGAACAATCGATTGGCATAAACAAAAATTCGATATTTGTATAGTCGCCGGCTAATTTATTGAGCTAGCGCAGGGTCAAACTTTGAAAGTACCTGTGATCGCAGGAACGATAGTTTCTTTCATGGCCAGTTGTACGTGGCGTGTTCCAGAGTTAGTTTCCTGACAGCTTGGTTATTCTTCAACCCGCGAAAAATACCAGAAACGTTGTTTACAGGGAAGTTTTGAAAAAACAGAATTCTTTGGTCCCAATTATACGGGGTAATTTTGAAGCACCAATTCATTAACCTCCAATAGAGACCACAGATTCGTACAACCCAGGGAGGCTAGAGTGGGAGGAGTCCGATCTCTTATGGAGAGACTTGAAAAAAGTGGCTACAAAAATGTGGTCATCTGGGATGGCGCCACTATTGCTAAGACGTCGAGAAGTGAGCTGCGTGTGACAGAGACGGAACAAGTAAATAATGAGAAGTGAACTGTGCATAAGGCAGCATGATACTTGAGAAGTAGGCTGCGTGCGAGAGAGATGCAAAATGATATATAGCCAGATCGCGCGCAAAAGTTACCCCCTCTCTAGCCTCTTACGCGCCCATCACACAATCATAGTAGCGCGTGTTCGTGAGCGAGCGACGCTCGGACATCTTCGGAAAGAGCCGAGCGCGCCGAAGTTTCCCGACCGCGCCTTCGGCAGCTACACCACCACATGAACGCCGAGCTCGTTCATGTGCGGCCAAGCCGAAACGAAGGCTTCGAGGGAAAAAGCAATCTGAGCACGACTCGCGCGTGACGTCACTCGACGGAACGCGCGAGGCTTTTAGACGATTTCAATGCTTATTTAGCTCTTGATTCTCTGCGTTATCAATGTATACAAAAAAATGTATCGGGCACCCTGATCGCTTTTTTTTAGTTTATACGTTAATTTAAATATAACAATAAATCCAAATTACAACTTATTTGTCTTCTAAAAAATTGTTTACACTATACTCACACCCATCCTTATGCCAAATAAATTATAATTCATAAAAGTAAGCGGAAATATATTTATATTCGTATTATTATATTAATTCTCATACTTTCATCAAGCGATAAAGCATTATCCCCAAAAACAAGCGAATCATTCATCTGGCCGCGAATCGTCAGTACTAGAAAGTGCATATTCTATAAGCGATCAGATGGTCCCGTTGTTAGCGTTCCTGACTTCGGTCCGCAAGGGCGCGGGATCGTTCCCCGCGCTCAGTGCTTTTTTTTAAATTCTGATTACCATTAATTCTTATTTGACTAGTTATTTTTATTAGTTATCATTATTATTTTAATTAGTTATCTTTTAGTGTCGAAAAATTTATCGCGCACTCCGACCGCTTATTTGATTAGTTTGTACGTTAATTTTAATGTAATAATAAATCTAAATTACAACTTATTTATCGTCTAAAAAATTGTTTGCGCTTTACTCACACCCGTCCCTATGCGAAATAAATTGTAATTCATAAAAAGTAAGCGAAAATATATTTATATTCGCATTATTATATTCATTCTCATATGCTATCATCAAGCGATAAAGCATTATCCCGAAAAACAAGCCACATCCATCCGGCCGCGAATCGTAACTTACGAGAATGAATATAATAATACGACTACAAATATATTTCCGCGCTAGCAATTTTGGCAACTGCAAAGTCAACCGAAAAAATTAACGGTTGAATTTGGACAGCTTTACAACTATAAAGTCGACCGTAAAAAAAATCCTAATGGTTGATTCAACGGTTGTTTAACCGCGGCCATTTTGTTTTCGCTGGATGGTTGTCTCACTCCGTCGCACAATCTGCTGCGGATATCCCCCCCCAGTGTTTGATGACTCAATTCTCCGCAAATCATCAATTTAATTATCAAGACAGTATAATTTGAATAATCATTAAATATATCGCGTCGAGTCAACCATCCAATCAACCGCCGGGTCAACCATCGAGTCAACCATCCACAGAAAACGCAGGATGGTCGACTTTCAAAGATGAACAGTTGAGAAGCTGTCCAAATTCAACCGTTGAACTTTTACGTTGACTCAACTGTCTTGTACAACCGGTTGACCAAAATGGCAGGGCGCTTACTTTTATGAATTACAATTTATTTGGCATAGAGACGGGTGTGAGTAAAGCGCAAACAATTTTTTAGAAGATACATAAGTTGTAATTTAGATTTATTATTACATTCAAATTAACGTACAAACTAATCAAATAAGCGGTCGGAGTGTGCGATAAATTTTTCGGCACTAAAAGATAACTAATAAAAATAATAATGATAACTTAATAAAAATAACTAATCAAACAAGAATTAATAGTAATAATAATTTTAAAAAAAGCACTGAGCGCGAGGAACGATCCTGCGCTTCTGCGGACCGAAGCCAGGAACGCTACCAACGGGACCATCCCATCGCTTGTAGAATTTACACTTTCTGGTACTGACGATTCGCGGCCGGATGGTTGATTGGCTTGCTTTTGGGGATAATGCTTTATCGCTTGATGAACGTATGAGAATTAATATAATAATACGAATATAAATATATTTCCGCTTACTTTTATTAATTATAATTTATTTGGCATAAGGACGGGTGTGAGTAAAGCGTAAACAATTTTTGAGAAGATAAATAAGTTGCAATTTGGATTCATTATTATATTTAAATTAACGTATGAACTAAAAAAATCAGCGATCAGGGTGCACGATACATTTTTTTGTATACATTGATAACGCAGAGAATCAAGAGCTAAATAAGCATCGAAATCATCTAAAAGCCTCGCGCGTTCCGTCGGGTGACGTCACGCGCGAGTCGTGCTCACATTGCTTTTTCCCTTGAAGCCATGGAGACTAGAGTAAAGGAGCCCGAACGCATATGGCGGAATCGTCGAAAAGTGGATCGCGAAAGTGATGAAAGATCTTGTAGTTCGAAAAATATCCGCAAGCGATACCAGCGCCTGGTACCGAATAGGATAGGTGCGTGAGGACCGGCTTAGCAGTGTTTGTGACATACATACAGTGACGTATTACTGTCAGTTACTATATATGTGAGTATTATATGTATGTCAGTTACATACAGTTTACGCTGTCACGCATCGTTGAGTGATATTTCGGTATTAAAAGTATTTATAAAATCAAAACAGAAAAAGGCGATCCAATAAAGGTAAGAACTGAACCTTAATATTATGTTTATGCATTAAATGCATTAATTCGCGAATTGGCGAAAATATTGACAAATATTGACATCGGCATGTGCAACTACATGTTGATTCATTTTGCCAAATCGTTTGTATTTCTTTTATTGCATGCTATCTTCGCCGAATTTAATTATAATTGCCATCAATTTTAATGCTGTTAGAGATTCCTTTGATACAGCAAAAATGTAATGCATGGTGCTTGGATAAAAAAAACGTTTTTTAGGTTAAATATGCAAATCGTTTAATATAAATCCCCCTCGCTCCCATTTCGTTATAATGTATTACCTATAACATTCAATTGGATTTATTTTTTGATTTCACTTCGCCATGGGTAAATATTGCGCTTACCCCGCATGTCCCTTCCGTCACCAGAATAGGTAGTTTTCTAATATTTAAGTTGTTGCCCCGCCTGGGGTTTAGATTCGGTTTTGTTGGTTGATTTGAGGCTTGATGTAAATTATGCATTTTATTATTTCTTTTTGTAGCGACAAAAAAAATATTTTTCTTGAAAATCCAGTATGCAATATTCACATTATGGCTCTTTAATCGTACGTGTCACCGTATACAAATAAAACAATTACAGTATAGATCACCTCCAAGTAAAAAATTACTGATATATTATCATTTCATAATTTAAACAAAAGCATATCAATATTACTCTTAAGTATTATAAACCGCGCTAATAAGAAAGAAATATACGACAAATTGCGGATCGAAGAAATATACGAAATTGCGATTCGAAATCACCGCGCGGACGGAGCCAGCAGTGGTAGCGCCGCCAGGCGGGTACAATCCGCGGATCATTCATCACTTTCACAACCATTTCGCCAGCATTGCGTTCGGGCTCCTTTACTCTAGTCTCCATGCTTGAAGCCTTCGTTTCGGCTTGGCCGCACATGAACGAGCTAGGCGTTCCATGTTTGATGTAGCTGCCGAAGGAGCGGTCGGGAAACTCCGGCGCGCTCGGCTATTTCCGAAGATGTCCGAGCGTCGCTCGCTCACGGACACGCGCTACTATGATTGCGTGATGGGCGCGTAAAAGACCAGTGAGGGGGTAACTCATGGAGGCTAGAGTGGGAGGAGGCCGATCTGTGCATTTCAAAGTGGCTACAAAAATGTGGTCAGACCGGGATGGTGCCACTATCTCTAAAACCTCGAGCACGAAGCTGAGTATCGATGTCGTGTAAGTGAGATGGAAGAGGATCGAATACGCATCCCAGCAAGCAGTGCAGCGAGATCGCGCGCAAAAGTTACCCCCTCTCTGGTCTCTTACGCGCCCATCACACAATCATAGTAGCGCGTGTCCGTGAGCGAGCGACGCTCGGTCATCTTCGGAAAGAGCCGAGCGCGCCGAAGTTTCCCGACCGCTCCTTCGGCAGCTACACCAACACATGGACGCCGAGCTCGTTCATGTGCGGCCAAGCCGAAACGAAGGCTTCAAGGGAAAAATCAATGTGAGCACGACTCGCGCGTGACGTCACCCGACGGAACGCGCGGGGCTTTTAGATGATTTCGATGCTTATTTAGCTCCTGATTCTCTGCGTTATCAATGTATACAAAAAAATGTATCGCGCACCCTGATTGCTTATTTTTTTAGTTTATACGTTAATTTAAATATAATTATGAATCCAAATTACAACTTATTTATCTTCTAAAAAATTGTTTACGCTTTACTCACACCCGTCCTTATGCCAAATAAATTATAATTAATAAAAGTAAGCGGAAATATATTTATATTCGTATTATTATATTAATTCTCATAATTTCATTAAACGATAAAGCATTATCCCCAAAAGCAAGCCAATCAACCATCCGGCCGCGAATCGTCAGTACCAGAAAGTGTATATTCTACAAGCGATGGGATGGTCCCGTTGGTAGCGTTCCTGGCTTCGGTCCGCAGAAGCGTAGGATCGTTCCTCGCGCTCAGTGCTTTTTTTTTAAATTATTATCACTATTAATTCTTGTTTGATTAGTTATTTTTATTAAGTTATCATTATTATTTTTATCAGTTATCTTTTAGTGCCGAAAAATTTATCGCACACTCCGACCGCTTATTTGATTAGTTTGTACGTTAATTTGAATGTAATAATAAATCTACATTACAACTTATGTATCTTTTAAAAAATTGTTTGCGCTTTACTCACACCCGTCTCTATGCCAAATAAATTGTAATTCATAAAAGTAAGCGCCCTGTCATTTTGGTCAACCGGTTGTACAAGACAGTTGAGTCAACGTAAAAGTTCAACGGTTGAATTTGGACAGCTTCTCAACTGTTCATCTTTGAAAGTCGACCATCCTGCGTTTTCTGTGTATGGTTGACTCGATGGTTAACTCAGCGGTTGATTGGATGGTTGACTCGACGCAATATATTTAATGATTAATCAAATTATACTGTCTTGATAATTAAATTGATGATTTGCGGAGAATTGAGTCATCAAACACTGGGGGGGGAGGGATATCCGCAGCAGATTGTGCGACGGAGTGAGACAACCATCCAGCGAAAACAAAATGGCCGCGGTTAAACAACCGTTGAATCAACCATTAGGATTTTTTTTACGGTCGACTTTATAGTTGTAAAGCTGTCCAAATTCAACCGTTGATTATTTCGGTTGACTTTGCAGTTGCCAAAATTGCTAGCGCGGAAATATATTTATAGTCGTATTATTATATTCATTCTCGTAAGTTACGATTCGCGGCCGGATGGATGTGGCTTGTTTTTGGGGATAATGCTTTATCGCTTGATGATAGTATATGAGAATGAATATAATAATGCGAATATAAATATATTTTCGCTTAGTTTTTATGAATTACAATTTATTTCGCATAGGGACGGGTGTGAGTAAAGCGCAAACAATTCTTTAGACGATAAATAAGTTGTAATTTAGATTTATTATTAAATTAAAATTAACGTACAAACTAATCAAATAAGCGGTCGGAGTGCGCGATAAATTTTTCGACACTAAAAGATAACTAATTAAAATAATAATGATAACTAATAAAAATAACTAATCAAATAAGAATTAATGGTAATCAGAATTTAAAAAAACGCACTGAGCGCGGGGAACGATCCCGCGCCCCTGCGGACCGAAGCCAGGAACGCTACCAACGGGACCATCTCATCGCTTGTAGAATATGCACTTTCTGGTACTGACGATTCGCGGCCAGATGAATGATTCGCTTGTTTTTGGGGATAATGCTTTATCGCTTGATGAAAGTATGAGAATTAATATAATAATACGAATATAAATATATGCCCGCTTACTTTTATGAATTATAATTTATTTGGCATAAGGATGGGTGTGAGTAGAGTGTAAATAATTTTTTAGAAGACAAATAAGTTGTAATTTGGATTTATTGTTATATTTAAATTAACGTATAAACTAAAAAAAAGCGATCAGGGTGCCCGATACATTTTTTTGTATACATTGATAACGCAGAGAATCAAGAGCTAAATAAGCATTGAGATCGTCCAAAAGCCTCGCGCGTTCCGTCGAGTGACGTCACGCGCGAGTCGTGCTCAGATTGCTTTTTCCCTCGAAGCCTTCGTTTCGGCTTGGCCGCACATGAACGAGCTCGGCGTCCATTTGTTGGTGTAGCTGCCGAAGGCGTGGTCGGGAAACTTCGGCGCGCTCGGCTCTTTCCGAAGATGTCCGAGCGTCGCTCGCTCACGAACACGCGCTACTATGATTGTGTGATGGGCGCGTAAGAGGCTAGAGAGGGGGTAACTTTTGCGCGCGATCTGGCCATATATCACTTTGCATCTCTCTCGCACGCAGCCTACTTCTCAAGTATCATGCTGCCTTATGCACAGTTCACTTCTCATTATTTACTTGTTCCGTCTCTGTCACACGCAGCTCACTTCTCGACGTCTTAGCAATAGTGGCGCCATCCCGGTATGACCACATTTTTGTAGCCACTTTTTTCAAGTCTCTCCATAAGAGATCGGACTCCTCCCACTCTAGCCTCCCTGGTACAACCTATGGGAAAATGGGCGACTTTTCCACCAAAAAATTTCAATGCAGAATTGCAAATGGTTCTCGGAAGAGAGTTATTATAAAGCCTACGATACAAATTATGAACCTCATGCGTACGAAGTCGCGGGTACCAGCTAGTAATCTATATACGTGGGTCTGTTCGATCGACGCGCCATCCGTGTTATCCGCATTTTCGGATACACTTTATTCACTGTCTCCCCCATCGGAGTTTGGTCTCCTGTCCCGAGTCTCCAATCATCTACATCGTTATCTAAGTATCTCCCCTTGCTTCCAGTCGCTCCTGTAGGTAATCGCGAACCTCCGGCAAACAGCTGATCCGTTCGAAATACGGCAAGACCTCGTAACACGTCACAGTGTTCTTCCCGTGTCGTCTCCCTGCATTCCAAACCTTATAACACGAGTATATAAAATGGGCGTAAGCGAAATCAGCACATGGGTATTGATTCGCAGATACGACAAGCTCGGTAAGATATTCATGACTCGTTCATTGACGTTTAGTGAAAAAAAATACGAGAGGTTTAGAGTGTACAACTTATGCATCAGAAACCGAGGCTGTCAAACTCCAATCAAGCTTGCACGAGCTCACTCTAACATCAGGCACTTTCTCGGACGATTTGAGATCGATTATTTTTCGTCTCATAAATGAAGAGGACGACGGCTCGAGAGTTCTAAAAATTAGAAGATCCGACAATAATCTGATACCGCTCTCGACCCTATTGACTGGCTGCAAAAAAGACAAGTACAAATCGATTCTGAGTGTTCTTTTACAAACAGATCCGGAAATCGATTAATGCCATGAATAATTTCAATCCAGTTGGGAATGAAGAATACATCGTATTTGTAATTTCAGGCCTTTCCTTATCGACATTGTCAAAGTTCATCAATTCTGTAAGTTTTGAGTTGAGTTTTCCCTTATGACTAAGGCAAGAAGCAGTCTGGCCAAACAGGGACATGTATGCTCAGAGCACTATATTACTTTTTAGGTCCCGTTGAAAGACGAACTGTCCTGCCTGACTATATAGAGGCCTTGAAAACAAAATTTGGCAGCCTAGAAACGCGGGTACGTTAAATACTTTGACACATCATCATGGAGCAATTCTATGTACTTGATTCATTTCTCATTGCCTCTTGAGGCAGTCATTGCCTTGTACCTACTTTGAAGAGTATGCACAATGTCAACATAATCTCACAATTTTGTCAACAGAACTTTATCATAGATAGTTAAGGGGTTAGCCTACTGTGGCAACCCAAAAAAGGAGGTTATTTAAAAAAATTAATTTTGAAGGAATAAGTAAGATTGAAAAATCGTTTGGACATTTATTTGTATGTATACTAACAAAATTGTGTACCAAATTTCATAAAATAATATTAACAATTAATGAAGTTATAAACAATCTTGTGAAGGACACGCAAACCTGAGAGGCTCAACGGTGTACTTGATTTTGGCGCCTGGTTGATCTGAAACCAAAAAACGAGATTTTTTTTCTTAAAATAGATAACATTGACTAAGACTTGACCGATCTTTTAATTTTAATAGTGTTTCAATAATTTAAAAAAAAACATTTTTATGCTTTTTAAATTTTTTTGAGGAAAGATGATATTATTGTTATCAACTAATGAGATAAAAAGTTAAGAAAAAAAAACGTCTTCCGCGAGTAAACAACTATTACACTAAGAAAGTGTACCAAATTTCAAGTTAATCCGTCTATTAGATGTGGAGAAATTGTGTACACCGTTTTGTAACAGTTTCTATAGATATGTGTTTAAAGTTTTACTAGCAGTTCTATCATTGTAACCATAAGTTTACCTTTAATCTGATATTTCTGCACCATATTTTGGACCTTCCTCTTCAATTTGAGTTGCCTTAAGCGACCAACGAGTGTTCGCCATTTCAACAGTAGCCTAACCCCTTAAAGTTTTTACGAAAAACGAAACACTAAGCTCTAGGGACTTCACGCACACTGTGCTCGATGATTTTCTTTCACCCTCTCTGTCCAAATACTGGACCTACTCCCTTGCACGCATGTCACATGGTACAGACTTCTCTTTACCTTGAGGCGAAATATACATTTAAACGAGAAAAAATTAAGCAATTTTGAAGGATTTTTAAAACTAACAAATAATTATTTGTTAGCTTCAATTATAGTAATTATAATATAATTAGTTATCAAATTATAGGTATACTTTAATAGTATATCCAAGTATACAAATTTTTTTTCTTCAAATTTATTGATCATCAAAATGGCGGAGCTGTGGCAGAATGTCAAAGCAAGGTTGCCGCGGGAGTTGCGAATCGGCGTGCAGTCCAGCTTCCCATACACTTCAATTTACAAAAAAAAATCTAAAAAATGTTCAATTCGAACATGTATAGTTTCTATTTGACAGAAATAAAAATGAATAAAATGAAAATTTAAGAGAATGACACGCGTTTACATTTAAAAAATCAACATTTCACGCAAAGTTTCTGTAAAATTTGGATTAAAAAAGTAGTTTTCTTGCTAATTTTTCAAAAACAATTCTCGTTAAGTAGAAGGTAGCAATATTATCAATATTTCGACCAAGTTTTAACTCAATCGGCTTAATAGTTTTTGAGTAATCTTGCACGCAATTTCGAAAATGCAGTTTTGAGGTAAACGTGTTTGAAGTTTACGCCCACTCCGAATCCGAACGGTGAGACACAGCGTTGACGGGCTGTAACGTTTGTAGTTTTTCGAATCTCGCTTTGAAACTTTGGGCAAATATTTTACATGTATATTGCTATCGTTAAAAAAGAGAGAAAAACAGAAACCGATTTTTGTATCGTTGTACACGTATATCCCGCCTTAATGCTTTTCACTCTTATCGCAATATTCGTTTAAACGGGTCTTAATTAACTTCTCCGCACTTTCACTCATTAGCGCAATTTGAGTGAAATAGAACTCCAATGACCGAGACAGTTAAGTGGCTACATCTATCTACAAAACGCATTTTTTTATACATCAAGGTACATATATTGAGAGCCTTTGAAAAAATCAGCAACTAATACAGAAAAACAACAAAAACATGGCCGCCGGCGGATGACATTTTTCGCGACGTTTGGCGGTGGACACTGGTCAGCTTAAGACGGAATGACACCTCATCGCGGTCGGTATGGTAGAACAATTATAGATACCCAAAAATCTCTGAAACGGCTCTTCAGATCCCGTCGAAACTTTGCCAAACGACGTCAAATTAATAGACGAACAGCTGTCTGCCCCTCAAATTCAGAAAATTTGAGGGGCAGACAGCTGTTTGTCTATCAATTTGACGTCGTTTGGCAAAGTTTCGACGGGATCTGAAGAGCCGTTTCAGAGATTTTTGGGTATCTATAATTGTTCTACCATACCGACCGCGATGAGGTGTCATTCCGTCTTAAGAAGGAAGCGATAATATTTATTCCTTCCTTTTCACATTGTGTTGTCACAAGGAGTGCTGTTTAGTTCTTCCCTAACTGCTTATTTCAAACAACGCAGGTAATGCTCGCTGAAGATGCTCTACCAAAAATAACGACGGCTCACATTCAGGCTGTGGAAGAAGCGACGGTGCAATTGGCAAATTGCGTAAGCTTTCTGGATCGCAGACTCGACGAACTGGCCCCACCCGCTTGGGGAACTCAGATAAGTTCCGGGGTTTGAATCTTCACTGGTATCCTACCCGTTTGAAGATACAAGCTACTGTTGTCTCAGTCGCTGAGATGGTAGAACGGTCTCGAAGGAACGTGATATCAAAGAAATTGATGTTGGAATAGTTGTAACATACCAAAGATACTCGTAAGATCTCTCGGGCTTTTTTCCCACTCCAAGATAATCACAGTCAAAGGTGAACGACATTCGAAAATACGATATGTGCGTGCGTATATTAGCCTAACGAAATAAGTATTATGATAAACCATTAATAAACGAGGAAAGTGTGTAAAACTGTATTTCGTGGAAAGTAACAATCAATTACGTGGAATGTTCGTTAACGTATAATTTATTTCAATTTGCTGCACAGCTACAAAGTCTGAAAAATTCCCCGGGTTATTCATGTAAGCATGAAGACCGAGGAAGAGAATGAAGATGTGTGTTTTTAAGTATCATTAACTCGTTTTCTCGTGTACCCTCATAGAGTTCTCCTTTAACATTCATAACGCTGCCATAAGTTTCAAGATTTCAATAAAAATCGTAGAAAAATATCTTACGAATTGTTTTAAAAATATATGAGCGCACTGTTTTGTTTGTTCTTTACGTTTCTTTTTTGTACAAAACAAGCGTAATCTACATATACAGTTACGCTAATCGATTCGAAATACAAACTAGCGTTTTATCTTTTATCACTCGGAACAACAGCCATACAATCGATTAGCGTTACGGTGGTTTTACAAGTGACTTCGCGAAACATTTTTTTTCGGAACACTTCTCGGTGCGATTATCTCGTAGGAAGAATTTTTTCCGTGAATACTATATGTACAACAGAACTCGAATGATGAAAAAGAAAAAAAAAACTCAAGTTCGGATTTTAAATTCGATGGTGATGTTGGAGCACTTACTTCAAATTGCAACAATAACTGTACACGTATTTAACATTGTGCCAGCATTATGTACAGGAAACAATATTGGTACTATTCCTTGAGTAGTACCAACGTTACGTTACTTCCGTCATCGCTCGGGTCGATTCGAAGATCGTACTTGTTGGCCTGAAAGTGAAAAAAGAAACAAAACTTCTATCAAAGATCAACGGGGATAGTTTCGTTCATACGATCAACATTATGCAAATTAAATTATGCATAATGTTGCTAGTATGCTCGTATTTTTATGTTATAGGTAACATAAAAAATTCGATTTATTTAATGTTTCCATTGTAGAACAACTCAAGATGGTTGCGTCGAACTGTCACGTCACGATTCCCCGAATATTGTATATCCTACAGGTATGTAGCTCTGAGTGCATATTAATGATGCGGAATGGAGAAAAAAAATTTGGTACGAATTTTTTCAACGCGGTTGACGCGACGTTTGTCGCAATTATTATGATTAAAGTCCTTCATTCTCTTTGTAATCGTATGCAGTATCTCGTACACTACAATCCTCAACTTACAGCCGTCCCTTGTTTTGTTGTAAAAAAATATATACGCGGAAAAATGCCTATTGCCAAAACCTTATGTTAAAGGTAAATTGCCAAAACCTTATGTTAAAATTAACCCGCGAAAAGATTCGCCAAATTGCTTTTTCGATATGACCGTAGTACTCACGATAACGATTGAGGTGACTGGAAAGGTATGAAACCTCAAAAAATATCTTGCATTCAATAACTTGTAACGAGGTACAGAATATATCGACGCTGCTTACGAAAAGTAGCACGATTCAAAGTTCTTACGAAAACTAGCATGATTATGCTTTCGCCACGGAAACTAGCACGTTTCCATATTCACCGTGAAAACCAACATGTTTCGGCTATCGCCGCGAAAACTAGCATGTTTCCATATTCACTGCGAAAACCAGCATTTTTCGGATTTCGCCGCGAAAATTAGCATGTTTCGGCTGTCACCGCGAAAACTAGCTTGTTTGAATTTCACTGTAAAAACTAGTGTAAAAGGAGTACGTTTAAAACCTTAAGGATCTCATCACTCGTACAATCTAACCAAAAAGAGTTTTTGGTGAGAATTTAAAGTCCTTCGTGCTGAGGTAAAAATCTGGAAAAATAAACTATTATATAGTATTTTTTTTAATATGACAATTTTTTTGCGTAATGAAATTTTAATTTTATACTCGTTGCTTTTATTAACATTTTGATAATAATTATCAATTAAAATCGATTATAGTAATTTTTATTAAAAAATAATATCGAAATTGTAAATATAATGAAATATTTATTGTGATTTTCTAATTAAAAGATAACGTCATTGAAAATATAATTCAACAAATTTACTGTAATCTTACATATGGTCATCGTCGAATATGTTTGAAAAATCTTGCTAATGTTCGATTGGAGTTATACCTCTGTTAAGCATGGCCTGTAAATCTTTTTTTTCTTGGTGCAAACGGCAATTTGTTATCTAATGTCTGTTTTAGTTGGAACATTCGAACGTCATCTATGTTTTTGTTTTTTTTGTATAAGATTTTTATCTCGTCCTTCTTGGTGAAAATCATATTTAACGTGGATGGTATCGACGTTGATTGTATCGAGGTTGAATGGATATTTCCCGAATACTTGCAATTTTAGTTGGAGACCAATAAACTTTTTTTGAAAGGTCTAAAAAATCCTAAATTTCCGATTGCGGTCAAAGGGGTTGGAGTAAAAAATAGAGGCAAGGCGTAAAAAAGCATGGAAAAAAAGTCGGAAATAATTCCAGTGTTACAGAAACATGTTAATGTTCGCTGTGAATATCGAAATCTGCTTTTTTCGTGGTGAAAGCCGAAACGTGCTAGTTTTGCCGTTGAATATCGAAAGGTGCCAGTTTTCGTGGCGAAAACCGAAACATTCTAGTTTTCGCGGCGATATCAAACGTGCTTGTTTTCGTAAGAATTCTGAAACGTGCTACTTTTCATAAGCAGCGTCGATATATAGAACTTTTTTTAAAGTGGTATTTGAAACATCACAAAAAATAAAAACATTTGTCGAAATTCATTCCCAGTTCAATAAGATCGGCGCTCCACTGCAACGAGGCAAACTATGTAAAATCCGGATGTACCATGATATCGCGAAAAACCACTGGCCATATCCGAAGGTAGCCAGCATTTTTGGTGACAAAAAGTGGTTTTGTTCACGATCATCATTTTTTTAAACAAAATTTAAATAATAGTCATGTATGACTATTAATGTTGAGCAAGTTGACATTAGTATTAAACTCTTGCAATAGCTGAAAAAAGTTAATTTTTTCATAATTCTTTACTTTCAGTAGGCACTTAAATAAGTCACGTTTCTATTTTTTTTCCTGCAAATCGGCCCAACGCTTTTTTAGTTAGATTTTTTTAACCCCGTAATTCTCTATGTTCAGCAATGACATATGAGATGATCGTTTCTAAAGCATTGTGCTTCTAAGCCACATTTTTATCCGCCCGATGGCCGAAAAACTCCTCTCACAACCGGCGGAGCTCACGGAGAGAACTATTGTTGCTTGAAAAAGTTTATATAAGTTAGGACAGTACTCCTTTTTAATATGCTTTCTCAAATTTCCAGCATTTATTCCATAATTTTTAAATGAGAGTATGTTTTTCATTACCATCGCTTCTGCTCCTACGGCTGACGTATCAATTATTAAGATTCTAGAATAATTATTGATGAAATCCGCTCCATTCTTTTCTCTCTGGTAGTAATATCAACATTTACTGCCGAGTAATAGTAAATTGTAAATATAAAACGCCGCTTTGAGAATTTACTGTTAACTCTAGCAGTTGATGCATTTTTAAATTGAATATGAATTCTCAAAGCGGCGTTTTATATTTACAATTTACTATTACTTGGTAGTAACTGTTAACATTTACTATTAGTTGGTAGTAAATGTTGATATTTACTATTACTCGGTAGCACATGTTGATCGTCCAGTATTCTTCTGTATGCGTATCGGCTTGCAAATATAATGTATTGCTTTTACCCACAGTTAACTTAATTGTGAAATTTTAATATTAAATTACGTAACGAAATAGCTACTTTTCATACAAGTTACGAAATTACGACGTAGAAAATAGTACAAGTTTTATTCGATTATTTCTCTATGCTTGCTTGGGCGAAACAAATAAAATGAATCGATTACTTGAATTCAATTACTTGTCATCGATTTTTTCTAGCAGACACTAGGATTTGTGGGGGGTGCCCAACCCTACCCTCTCCTGACTATGCCAGTTGACATATTAACTTGAAGCTTATACAAGACCCTGGAACACTATGACGCGTTAAGTATACCTGACATCTGACTAAAACGGAAATGTTTCGGCAGTTTCATAATAACGAATGACGCGAATAAACAAAAAAGTTACGTGCATGGCATTATGTTAATTTAGTTCTACGCTTTGAATTCTCAGGTGTAGGTATAAAAATCATTCAGAAATTCGGCCGAATATTATAATATGTCAAGATTGAGTAGACGGATCGGGAAAATGATCCAAACGAAATCGATAGGAAAAAATCACATTACATTGGTAAAATGTCATTAGATTTCCGATTCGTCACTGCGTTTTCGCGTAATGTCGACTCAAGGGTGAAAAGTCGTCTGTTAAAGCCCATCTTACTGTACAAAGAGTCGCGGCGTGTTCGTCAGTGTCAGTGATGCTCGGTGGTGTCGATTTTCTTGTCACTTGCCGTCAAGACGCTGCCGCGTCTCTTGATA
This sequence comes from Ophion ellenae, assembly GCA_963210295.1. Lineage (NCBI taxonomy): Eukaryota > Metazoa > Arthropoda > Insecta > Hymenoptera > Ichneumonidae > Ophion > Ophion ellenae. The sequence continues at coordinate 14,197,226 of OY723391.1, read as the reverse complement.
AATAAAGCAAGCCTGGGGAGGATATCTCTGGGTGATAGAATCGTATTAAACCCCTCGTTGTCACTGTGGGTCTGAACGACCCAGTGTTGAACTTTAACGCCAAATATATGGCTTTGTGTTACGTATGTCTACGATTTTCTTGCATGTTGCTATCCGATTTTTTATATAATAATTTTTGGCATATATTATGCAATATTTCAAATATATTCATGCATTTTTTCATGGTCATCCGACCAATAGGTATCGTGAACTAACAGTTTGAAAATGGACTGGGTCAATTTGTCCCAGTACGACAAGCCTGTTTCTCCAGGTAAGTGTGACAGCGAAGGGTTAACATAGTTTGCCTCACTACGTTGGCGCGTCGATATCATCGACGCGGGAGTAAACATCGGAAATTTTCTTACTTTATGTCACAATAAATACACCTAAAAAGAAAAAAAACAGATATTTATTCGTGACCTCGTTATGAAGAATCAAACACTGGCGAATGTTTTGGATGTCAAACCTCGGGGCGTCGTGATGGGCTCGTTGTACAAATTCCATGGCATGATTTTCCACTTTTTCAGTATCGTAAATATATCATAATTGGATGATGCGGTTAAGAAAACTTACGAGCGTGAGGGATGCCAGCAGATACCTCGCGGCTTCCGGTGTTTTCTCCTGGCGAACCATTGCATCGAACGTTATTCTACCGTTATTATTTTTGAGACTCCTCAAAACTCTCGCGGTATAATCGGCCATTTCGAATTTAGGTTTGTTCTCGGTTTGCCGCAATTTCAGCTGAATCTTCTCGTGCCACCTTATCACAGCCTCTTCCTGCTCAGTCCTCACGTCGGCGTTCTCCTGTATATCGTGAACGAGTCGTTCGATTCTAGTTTCGCACGTCGACGGCGGAGGGGACATTGGTTCAGGACTGCTAAAGGATTCCGGTGTGTCCGGCATTGGAAAATCATCCGCGCAGTCCGGTATGTCTGACGTGATCGTGACGCCACTGATATCCGTCGTCTCGTATCGAGATAAATGAGATTTACGATCCTGATGAGTCTTGTAACCCAACAAATTCATGGACTCGTTCATCACAGCCTCGTAATTCTTCAACGCTTCTAGGTCGTGAAGATTCCGCAAATATTTCTTGACGCATTTTGATAAATCCTCGAGCTCCTCTGCGAAAGATACGCCGATAATTGTCCCATTCGTAAACTATTATCGAGTTACTTCAGTCTCCGTAATACGTATATTGGAATAAATGTCGTTTGAAACTCGTGCCGCTACGGCTTATCCGAGAACTTCGTCATACGTTCCTAGCTCTACTAATTCTAAAACCATTCTCAGATTTTGATCGTATGCATTGAGGATATCGAGTATATCCTCGTACTTGGACGAATTGACAGTGTGTTACCTTTCATGAACGGAAGAAATAATTGTCTCGTTGGTGAATAAAGATTCATTTTTTCGTTGCCGTTTTCCAGTTCGTTGAACAATAATTTTTCCCGACGTTGTCGCTTCCTTGCTTGGGAAGTCTTTTTCCGTTTGTGCTGCGATTTGGAACGTCGAGTTAACAACAATGTATGCGAATAGTATATTGCTTTTGTACTATATATATATACTATGTTGCTTTTGATAGTATATTTAGGGATGCGAATACTATATTGCTTATGTCATATATGATGCGAAAGTGTGTCGAAATAACTCTTACGCCGTCAAAATATCGTAGGAGGTACAGTCGAACCTCGATATAACGAATCATAAGGGAAGTTCGTTATATCGCGTTTTCGTTCTATTGAGGTTCCGTTATAACGAAGTCATGTTCCTTAAAATGTTCTTTAAAACAAATATATTAGTATTATAAATATGGGGATATTTTTAAAGAAAGAAAGGTTTAATTTAGAGCATTTTTAACAAGCAAGTGGCAATTAGAGCATAATGTATATGATTATGTCCCTGTATCAAGGTTTCAGGTGTCTATTAGATGGGGATGGACAAATCTTCGTTATATCGAGGATTTCCTTATATCGAGGTTCGACTGTATCGCAAATAATCATGCCAAATTTTAGCTCTTTGACTCGATTCTGATCGCGCTGAATAGATTTTCCCCCATTTTATTCACGCGTAAAGTTCGTTCTTGCAGTTCAAAGTTGGATAAGTAAAAAATTGATTAGTATTTTTTCATCCGGTTGGAGATTTTCTAAACAGAATCGCTTCAAAGCTACAGCTTTCAAAAGCTTTGTTCAAGGTGGTTAGGCTACTGCGAAAATGACGAATACTCGTTCGTCTCTTGAGGAACTCAAATTGAATAGGAAGGTTCAACATATGGTGCAGGGGTCGCAGATTGAAGGTAAACTTTTTTTAAACAAAGGTAAAACTTTAGATACGTTCTTCTAAACAATAAGTTTTTCAAAATGGTGTGCACGATTTCTCGACATCTAACAAACAGATAGACTTTAAATTTGATACACATATTCAGTGTAATAGTAGTTTAGTGTTGACTGACCTTTTTATTCTCAACCCAACTCAAATGAATTTTTTTTATGATTGAAAGACTATAACAAAAAGGAGCCCGGTCAAGCCTTAGCCAATATATCCATTTCAAGAAGAAAAAACTCGTCTTTTGTATCATATCAACTGGGTGGTCAAAATGAAGTACATCGTTGAGCCCCTAACATTTAAAGGTCCTTTACAAGATTGTTTATAACTTCTTAAGGTATTAATATTTTAATGAAATTTGGCACACAACTTTGATAACGAGCGACATCCACCTGGATGGGTAAAAAAAAATTCCAAAAATATTTTTTATTCTATATCACCTTTTAGCTATATTTGCTGAAAATTTCATTAAAATATCCTAAAATTGAATGAGCTACAGCTTCTAACCGTCGGCCTGGCAAGCGGTGGCAGCGCTAAACTTTGAACGCGTTTTTCTCGAAACATTTTCCAAAGTCGGTGGACATAATATCTCGAGAACCACTTGACGGATTATTTCTAAATGTACATGCGATACCATAAGAAACATTTAAACGTCGTTGACGATCTCGCTTTTTTTCAAATCGATCTTCATTTTCTAATAGTTACGTAAAAGTGACGACCTTTTTCATAGATTTTGTATGCTTGAGTTTCAATTCGTGGCCATGTTGTTACAAAACATGATTTAAGAAATCGACGATCGTCAACGACTCGTATTTATTGTTAACTTGAATAACCCGTTTGGTTTTTAGATTTTACATGAACCGTTTCAACTGGAGAGAGTACACCGCCAGACGTCGCGAAAAAAATTTCCTCACCTGCCGGCGGCTATGTTTTTGTTGTTTTTCTGTATGTTTTGGTAATTCTTTTTAACCCTAGGACCCTACACATGAGTACCGCAAACCCCACATTATTAGTGAGAAATGCTAACATAATTTTTCTCGCTTTGTTCAATCGCATTCTTCACGGTGAAAAATGTATATTAGGTGTTTCTCGCAAAGCCTATTCCATTCGTCAGTTCTCGGTCGTCCGATTAAAACAAAAATCTCTCTTCGACCAACAATTCGTTAGCAGCGTTGATTTGAAGTGCTGGGGTGTGCGTAACCCCAGTGTATGTTATTGGTTTTGTACAGGTAGTGTAGGGTCCTAGGGTTAAAGCTTCCCAATATATGTACATTTTTAGTACATTTAGCACAAGGTACCTTTGCGTTAAAAAAATGCGTTTCTTTTTCACCAAGTGTTTCTCAGAAAAGAATTCGGAATTTGACAATTTTGTTCGGGCCCCTAGGTAGATGTCCATAAAAGTAAGTGCCCAAACTATTTTTCAATCCTACTCATTCCTTCCAAATCAATTTTCTCAAATAACCCTGATTTTCGGGTCATCACAGTAGCCCAACTCCTTAAAACCTCGATATAATTTTTATTACACACATTACGGCTATTTGAAAAGTGAAATTTACCACACCCAAACATATATGTATATATACATTTACCCACCGGTCTTTCGGCACATTTCAGCAACGACGCGGGACAGGGTAACTGGAAAGGCCTTTTGCTTTTGGCAAGTTCGTCCGTCGCATTGTCAAACGGGATTGCTTCCAGTGGCCTCGTGTCGCTGCATTTATCAATGTCGAAGAGGCTTCGCAGCCGTTTACTCCTACAAGAACAACACACGGAGTGGGGAAACAACATTAATAAGCAAGGTCCTTGACCCATACAATCTGAGAGGATTTTCGCCATTATTGATTTCACTGAAAAAGCACCTTCGACAATGTTCGACCACCGGGGTCGGCGATTTACTCAAAGGACTGTTCGTTTTTGAAGAACCGTTTAATTTTTCTTGCTCATCGGCGCTACGTTTGCTGAGTGTTAACGGAGTCTCGTCGCTGGCAATTCCCGAATCGTTGGCCACTTCAACGTGGCTGTCCGGCTCGCCGATCGACAAATTTGAAGATGGCCGAGGTGGCAAGGAGTCCCAATTGCCATCTCGATCGGTCGAGAGCGCGGATTCCGGACGAGCGGGGTCTCGAATAGAGGAACCTCGGCCGGAATCACCGATCGAACTGAACGTTAAATTGATCAAATCATTTTCCGCATCCGGGAGCGGAGTCGATACCGCGCAACGTTGCCGGTCCAATACGTTCTCGGGAATCGTGTCGCTCGCGAATTCGTTCTCGCCCAAACTGGAATCTATATCGCTCGGCGCTGATCCCTTTGGAATGTTTACGGCTCGCTGCGGGGACGAACACTTCGAAAAATCTGAGAACAATCAAGGATTCGCTATAGCAGTATCAGCTTTTTTTCTCCTCCCAATAGGTGTTGAGATTATTCGTCGCAAAACTTTCTTCATTCCAATTATGCGAACTTGGCAAGAGAGCATCGATTTAGGGGAAAACAGATAAATGAAGCGATATTAGAGTTTGCGAAATGTATATTGAAGATTGTAAGAGTTCGATAAAAGCGTTATCTACATCAACCAGGAATTTACCTTCGGGCCTCAAGTGTTCCACCAACATTCCAGCCGCGGTGATGTACTGATTGCACCTGTTTCAATAAACTCGTCATTCAATGCTTCGTTCCTCGTTTTTACACACGTGGCATAGTTACAGTGTGCGTACCGGCCATGCGTGAACCTTCACAAAATCTTTGGTAAAGCATCGGTTTTCGTTTGGGTTTGGGTTGCAAGATTAAGTTTTTTTTTTTTTTGCGTGAAACACTTCCCACCGAACCCCGAAAATGAGCGCATTTATGGGTTAGTTATTGTTTCTACTACTCCACAAATTGAGTATGACATTCTCAAACGGCGGGCTGCACATTTTTAAAGAAGAAACAAACAATGACAATTTTTTGTCGCAGCCGAATTACTTGCTGCAAGATACTCTGTCGAATAACTTCGGCCCTACATGTTTAAGGGTTTATTCTTACGCTTAACTTTTACGAAAAGTTTGATTTCAGCTGAATTTCGGTGCATCGCGTTTCGACAAAAAAACTGAACACATTCAGTTACATTGAAGATGTCATCAATAGTGATTTCGAATAGTAATAATAATGCCTGTAAATTATTAAGGAATAGTTTCAACAAATAATTGTCCAACGGCTAATTAGCAAGAATGTGTTTTTTTTGTAATATCAAATAAAAAGATCGATATTTTAAAATACGTATTTTCTAAATCGGGGATATTACGATATCTGTGGCCCCAAATTCTGACCACGCAGCCTTCACATGTGACCCAAAATAAGTCTTTTCAGGAGTGGTAAAAATTGAAATTCGACCCTTGAGGGGGTGTAACAGGGGTTTTGAAGTTTGTATAAGACAACATATTTTTGTCAGATTTGCTTGAAACTTGGCGTAAATACTCTATAATACGAATAACTGAACACGTATTTCAGCATTTCCAAAAATTCTACCCTTAAAGGGGTGTGAAAGTTTTTCATATTTTTTTGTCGGGTTTACTTGAAACTTGGCATAAATACACTACAATGCAAATAATTACACATATATTTCAGCAATATCCATAATTTAACCTATAGGGGGTTAAACGGGAGTGTTAACGTTTGTATAAGAAAACGTATTTCTTTACCGGATTTACTTGAAACTTACCAAATTTATTTCACATATAACATTATATGTTTTTCTTGCTGTCCGGTGTGTATACATTCGAGTAGCACTTTTAACCCCTTAACTGTGTTTGTTTGGGTTGGCATAAGTACACCAAACAAATAAATGTTTAACTATTTGTACTGGAGTGAATTTCTACTAAGTTTCAAGCAAATCTGACCAAAAAATGTTCTCATAAACTTTAAAAAAACCCGTTTCATCCCCTTAAGGGTCGGATTTCGATTTTTACCACTTTTGAAAAAAGTATTTTTTTTGTCAAATATGAAGACTGCGTGGTTAGAATTATGGGCCTCAGATATATCGTAATTCTGCCTCTAAATCCCTCTTTTCAATTTTGTTTCAAAGTTGCGTTAATGAAACTAATCGTTCCATGAATTGGACATTTCTTAAGAGTAATACGGAATCAATCTGCAAAAAATATTTACAAATTCACGAACGTCGATCCTTTTTTGAGAATATTTGAAGAGATAATTTTGAAAACGTTCGTCAATTCGAAAAAATTAACGAAGCCATTTCAAATGAAAATAAATGGTTTACTGTTTGTTTGTCAAGCAACTTTTGGCTCAAACTATTTGTTAATAATATTTGAATTTTAAAAGTTTGGCATTACTGCTATTCGAAATTGATGTTCATGACAGCTTCGCTATGTCTGAATTTCTTCAGACGCTTGTCAAATCGCAAAGTACAGAGGTTCTTATCAAATTGGACGTTTTGGTTGGAACGGCCATGCGATACGTTCTTAAAACACTTAATCATGTGGATAATTCATATTGTATTATTCAGAACCAAAATTGGATAGAGTGCATAAAATGAGTTTAAAAAAACTGAGGGTATCGGTAATTTCTCATAGAGAAAACTCAATGAGGGCGTTTGCAACCAGTCAGTTCGAACGGTTACACATGCAGTGCGAACACATTACCCAATAAACGGCACAATAGCAGTATTACAGAAGAAACGTACCGAAAATCATATTTTCTTTCGGAATTATTTTGTTCCGGTTCGTTCTCGTTAGCGTTGATCCGATCCGTTTTCGACGACGATCTCGATATGCTTTCCAACTGCGGAAATCGTTCACCCAGTAGTTTTACAGCGTTGCCAGCGCCATGACGATTTCTTATATTATTATTTTTAGCAACGTACTGGGCAAAATCGATCGGTTCGAAATCGATTATGTCTATCACAGTTTTCTTCTCCTTGCCATTCTTCTTGCTTCCTTTCTCCGTTTCGTTCGCGGCTCTGCAAACAAATTATTGATCTCCCACGGTAATAGAAAATGGGACTCATTACGGGAAATGTAAGAGCAGGGAGATATACGTACTCTTGATCGACGAAAGATCTTATCAGGGCTGTCGTGTCCTGAAATAGATACTCGACTCGCCGTACATAAACGTTCGCGGAATTCTGAAGAACAAGAGCTGCTTTATTCAAATTGACGTCCCTCTGCTCCTCCAGTAGCTTATGGTATTCCTCCAAAATCTGCGAGTGAAATAATAAATTGTCGGTATACATTACAGTATATTTTGCATATTATCCTTTTCCATGATTCGGATGAAATTAACTATACTCAACTAGGAAAATTTAAGGGGTTACGTGGGTTTAAAAATCCAAAAAATCTATTTTTTTTGACATTTCATTACCTCATAGTCGGTGGACACGATTTCTCAAAAACGAATGCAACGTTTTTATTGAAATTTCGCACACTTCAAAATAGCATTGACTAGTGATTGAACGAAGGTTTTTTTGCGATCACAACTAATTTGACAAGGCTATATACGTAGTGTAAATTGTACTAAAATTTGAACTATTTTGCATACAACTTTGCTAAAAATTCAAATTTCCATTTTTTTTTAAATCCTTCGTTGAATCACGAGCTATACTTATCTACTAACAGAAACAATTTGGTTTTTTAATTTCAGATAAAGCTATCATAAGTTATCCTGACCACCACAAGGACACTCTTTTCAGGGGTCTCCGGAAACCAGGTCCCATCGGCTGAATTTCCAAAATTTTTAGATACATTTTTTTTCCTATTTTTGTAATGTTGCTCTTTTATGTGCTTAACATTTTTAATAAAATAATTTATATATTACATTTTTTTTGAATAGCAAAAATATGCTTTTTTGGCTTCAATACCCATGTAACCCGTTAAAAAACGTAAACTACTTATTACAAAAATCTCACAGTATAATATAAGCTTTTTTCCTTGCAATAAATCATATTTTCAGCCGTAAACTAATAACAAAAAGGACATTATAATTCATTAATGGCATAAAAAAAAAGTGTATCTCAATGAACACTTTATTTATTTAAATAACAACTTCAATATAAACTTTGGTTATTTTAATAATAAGGCCGATATAAACTTTCTTCATTTGAATAATAACTGTAACATAAACGTTATTTATTTAGCAACAAAATTAACAAGGACAAAAAAAACTGTCTCCTACCTACGTTAAAGGCGTTGGAAAAAAAAATTCAGTATTCATCCAACAAAGTTGAAAAGAACCGAAATATTTTTTTCGCTTTTCTATTTAGTAATTGTATTTTGTTTAAATAATTTTAATAACATTGGATTTTTAAAAATTACTATTACTAAATAGAAATCGAAAAAAATATTGCCGGCATTGGATATTTCATTAATATCAAAAAAACTATTACCGGCATTGCATATTCAATTATTATTAAATACCATATTAATGGAATAGTAACAAAAAAAAATTCTTTTCTATAAATTTATAAAACAAATATTGAAGTGAAGATTTTTTATGATCTAGTTTGGTGTTTTTGTGCTTTTTATGCCCAAAAATAAAAATTGTACCTCAGAAAATGGGCAATCCCATGCAGCAAGTTCTTTGGCTGTGTTCATGAGCCGGTTGCTCATTTCTTCCACTGCAGCCATGTCTCATTTCTTTAGATTTAATAATCTCCGACTGCAGAAACAAGTAAAAAAAAATCCGCCGCTTATTCCGAATGTCAAAATGATCTCGACGCTAGAGACTATCTGCAAAGAGGCGCCTCGTCGTACCGAGAGATAGTTAAGCCGGGCCTGCTGTAACGTTACACCGCAAAAGACAAATATACAGAATTTGCTTCTTGCACTCCGTGCGAAAGTGTCAATTTATCTCGAAACGATTAGTAATCTGCGACCGCCGTATACACATAAAAAAAACGACTCTCCGCGATGAGTATTTGGCCAAATTGCGAACAGCAAATTGAACCTATGCAACGCAAATTATCTCAATCGCCGCAGTAGCCGTGGCGATACTCTGATAAAGTCCTTACTGAGCATGAAAGGTCTTCTCACTGACGACACAGGCCAGACGTGTATTATGTATCTCCCAAGCCTTCGTATTGTCATCCAATTTTCAATCTAAAAAGCAAGAGGATTGTTACTCATTCGAGACGAGGGTGGGATTAAGAACTTGGGAGGGAAGTGATATCACACGGAAGTGCGTGAAAAAAGAAAAAAACATCGTAAATATTGTGCCATTAAAATGCCGGGTTCGAGACCCACGTGCTTATCACGAGGATCGTCTTGGGGAATCACTTTATTTTAGTCTCCCGTCTCATTCGAATTATAACCAAGCTCTGCGAGAAAAAAAAACCACGAGGGTTGAATTTTCGGGCGTGTTATACGCTCGCAAGTTTTTCTAATAATCATTGAATAAAGACGGATCGAAGACGGACAGCGAGAGAGATAGAGAGAGATAGACGTCGAAATGCGAAACTTGGCGGCATGGCAACACCATTCGTCAACCTGTTATGTTAATTCAAATCAGTCAATCAAATCGATTGCAAAATAAAAGCGTTGACCGCACATTCAGCAGCTAGATAGTGCAAGTGCCCAGTGGCGACACCATCTCGATGCTGCGAAAATTTGTAAAAAAAAGTCGAAAAAAGCACGCAGTTGGTTCAAGTGGCCGAGCGCGGTCGTTCAGCCGCGTCCGTTAACTACGATGTACAATATTATGAATATATTATTCGAACAGAAGAAAAATAAACAAGTATACCCACGTGAAAATGGTCGTAGGAATGAAACGTTTGGACCGGCCACTTTCCCCGCTAATCGTCCACGTGCGTCAATCCGAATAGTCAGAGGTGTCGGTCACTTTTCTCTCCGATAGCTATATAGGATTAAAGAGCGTAGATCAAATTCTAGCGTAGTACGCCATTTTACATGTCCTGTTGTTACCGGAAACGGGCCGGCGTTCTGTTCAATTCGTTCGGTTCACGCGGGCAACCGACGCTATTTACGGATATCATAACAAATGAAGAGACCGCTCGCGCCGCACGTGGCCGTTGCTTCAAACTATCGACAACGCACTATTGTCAGATTACAATTACACGGGAACAGGAGGAGAGGAGAAGCGGCGATTAAAGCGCGCGAGGGGGGATCGCGCTTTCGCACGGAGGCGTCACTTTCACGCTACGCACATACGTGCACACCTCAATAGCCTCGACCCGCCATAAGCAACGTGGTGGGGGAAAGCCGTTGCATTCACAGTGCCGCGAGGATACTGTCGCAACGTGGAAATGCAGAGATAAACAAGTTTCTTTCTCCATTGGCTGAAAATTAGTGTGTAGATTTCACACTTCGCGATTGTCCTATATCGCTTATTATAGTCGTGTAGAAAAATATTCGCACGGGCCAAAAAAAATGTGTAACTAGTTTGATCTTGTAGCGCCGAATATCTGGCGTGCTCGCAAAATCTCACTTCCCGCGATCGGTGCGTTCGCTTTATTTACAATTGTTTTCATCGCTCGCACGCGTTTTCCTGCCTCTTTTCTACATCACTGTCATTACTATCTACGCCGGCAAATTCACGATCTTCAAGAACGCGTTTTCTATGTCCACTTGTCACTCATAAAAAAACAACTTATTTTCATCGATCGAGGTTTTATCGTTTTTCTTTTAACTTATTTTCGTCTCGCGCGATCGGGCGGCTAGATAAGATAATTGTCGAGGAAGTGTATACTTCCGTTTGCGATTAGACGAATTTCGTGTAGAATGGCGAAGACAAAGACTATTAGCAAAGGATGCCCGAAATGTGAACAGCAGGTAACGTAATTATTTTTTTCCGTTTGCGTATTGAAAAAGGAATTTGTCTCAAATTTATCGCTGTTTTGTGTCTTCGAATGCATGTGCAATTTTGTTTTTTTCTATAGCAAGCGATTGAGTATCTGTGATTAAAGCAGTAGCGTCTTGTTCGATTGATGTCCGACGTAGATTGCGGTACTGCGAAACATTTATTCGTACTACATTATTATCAATTTGGATACCAAAGAATTGTATTTTTCTCGCATAGGTGCCGGTTGCGTGCAAGGCATGCCCCTGCGGCCATTCTTTCTTCAATGCGCGAAGAAATTCGATAAAGAGCCCGCCCAGTCCGGACCCGGGGGTCATGAAGACCAGGAGGACCAACAGAATCAAGCGAGGAAAGCCAGATTATTACGACGCTCTAGAATATGATAAACAAACGAGAAAGAGCGCAAAGGTATTATATCGTTATGATGAAGCAAGCAGCTATGTCGGTGAGAAAAAATGGCGCGTCCCCTTCCCTGAAATCATTAACATTTTGGCACCAAAAATGTTTCACTTTCAGGGGGGCGGGGGCAAATCGGAGTTTTTTTTTAACAGAAAGATTTCTTCACGATTTTTGAGACTTGGGGCACGTTTTATTACTTCTTTTGGCTATTACATGGTATTTTGTTCGTTAATCTTCCAAAATGGCAGAGGTATGGCACCGTCAACTAAAGGGGTTGTGGCGGATGTTGTCAGATGGTGGGATCAATCTGAAAAAAACCAAAGATTTTTCTCTCATTGACACTCATACGCAGAATATGAACCAAGAAAGGGTGTAAAATGTTGAAAATCAATGAAATGGCACGCTTTGAAACACAAAAGATCAAATTGGTGTGCTTGTTGATAAAATCTTTGAAACTACTGAATCGATCCTTATGAAATATCAACCACATCTTCTTTACAACTATAGCTATAGCGCATCTCAAGGATTAAAATTTTTTTTTATATTTACTATTTTTTTCGCCAAAAACGGTGAAAAAAACGTTTTTTTTTTGTTTTTTCAGGAAATGTCCGCCATTTTGTTATTTTTGCATATATCAGAAATCGTATAATATGCGGTATAGCCATTAACATACTGAATCTAAAAAAGTTGGATTTTTTTGTTTCGGATGATCCATCTGCAAGATTTCATCAACAGCACAGACCTACAATCTTTTAAAGGTCATTTTTCAACTACCATTTTCGTCTATAAATAGTGACTTAAATAAATAAATAAATTTTTTAAAATGTATTTCGAAAATGTTTTTATTAAGTGTAACAACTTTTATATCAATATCTATATGGCTATGAAAATAGCCTTTTTCTTCAGCGTCTAAAGCGAGAAGACCCCTTAAGATATGAAAGGCGGCACAAAGTCAAGTGGCCTATACGTATAGGAAAAGTATAAATCCGGTAATAAACAAGACCGTGCCATACCTCCGCCATTTTTAAAGATTAATGAACAAACAAAATACCATAGAACGGCTAAAAGTAGTAATAAAAAATACTCTAAGTCTCAAAAATAGTGAAGAAATATTTTCTTTTAAGAAAGAAGTCACGAAAATCAGCAATTTTTTTTCCTCGCCTGAAGGTATCTCCCCTTAAGGGGTAAGGCTACTTTGAAGTCCCGAGAATCAGGCTTATTTAAAAGAATTAATTTTAAAGGCATAAATAAGATGATTGAAAAATCATTTCGACATTTATTTGTATGTACATTATCAAAGTGTACCAAATTTCGTTACAGCGTATTAATAATTGAAGAAGTTATCAACAATCTCGAGATGATATTTGAACGTGTAGGGCTCAATGGTATACATGATTTTGGCCTGGTTGATCTGAAACAAAAAGAATGAATTTTTTTCTCAAAATAGATCTAATTGGCTGAGACTTGACCATAGCATTTGGATATCGTGTTTCAATCATTTAAAAAAATCGATTTTTTTCGATCTTTCGAGAGAACAAATTCGATTATTGTTAATAACTAATGACAAAAATGTTGAGAAGAAAAACGTCGGTCAAGACTGAGCTTCGAGTACACTGGATAAGTGTACCAAATTTCAAGTCAATCCGTTCAGTGAATGTCCAGAAATCGTGTGCACCGTTTTAAAATGCATAATTTCGAGAAAATCGCGTTAAAAGTTTTACTAGCAGTTCTATCATTGTAGTCGTAAGTTAACCTTCAATCTGTGATCCCTGCACCATACACTTCCCCTTCAATTTGAGTTGTCTCAAGTGACGAACGATTTTTTTTTTTCACAGTAGTCTAACTCGTTAATAAATTGCAAAGCTTTCTTTTTTCGTAAATTTCTGTCAAGTGGGAAAAAAATGAAACACGGATTTTCAACTATCTCTACCGGTGGTGTCAATTGTTTTACGTTGCTTTCAAGGTTTCTGGGTATATGGAAGGGAACTGACGTTTTTATAGACGTAGATATGTCCAATGCAAGTTTAGGTCAAAGAATTCCATTACTTCAACCATATTGCTTTTGAAATAAGAAATATTTAACTTCAGAGAGCTCAGCTCGGATTCTTATGAAGTATTACAAATCAAGTTGTAATTTCAATGTCAACACTTGCTATCGAATTGTCCAGGAGAGATGGGATCCAAAAGGATGGGCTGTATTGACAATTTCTTACGTTGAACTATTAAATTATTTAAGTTTTGATATTCTGTTTTTGTAATATACACGTCCAGGCTTACAATCCCATCCTCTTCACTGTTCATTTACGAAGCGACACTTCCATACTGTTTTGGCCACAGCTTATCTCTCCTTATGAACAGCGAATCAACGTATAAGCAACAAATCGATATGCCTTATCCCTCATCGATCAAACGCTCAACTCAAGAATCCACGAGCAGCATTTTCAATAACGCGAGAAGCTTTTTCTCGTAATATCGAAAATCAAGATTGTATCTGGCACGCAAAGAACTGACTTCTAAAGACGACGTTGCAGTTTGCACCCTTGAAATGCAACGAAAATGAATATTTCCGAGTTCCTTAAATTTCTTTTGGCAGATGTTGCCTACCCAAAGCCTCTTTGATTACTCTTTACGATATTTATTTCGCGATCTACGATATAAATCTTTAAAAACGATCTATAATAATAAAAATATGGAAAGCAAATTGCAAAAAAGAACTTTCGTTGTGTTCCAACGACGCAAACTTCATCTTCTAAAGATCATCCTCCGTCTCGAATTGCCTAGCGATAATTGATCATACGACGAGATATTTCAAGCGAGCAAACTTTGATCGCCTTTGATTTGTACGTTCTATAGATAAGAAGAACCAGGGAGACGGGATCCGACACGGACTGCAGGCAGCTCAACAAGAAGAAGCGTAAAAAGGGTAAAGGTAGAGGAAGACCGAGCAGTAGCAGCGGAGTAGGCGAAGACGACGACGAAATGGAGGGAGTCAGCAGTCTTCCTCCCGAGAAACAGCTCACCTGCTCCCTCATACTGCAGGAGCTCAACAATAAAATGAGCACGGTTGCCTGGAAGCCGACGTGAATGCGTCTCTCTCTCTCTCTCCCTCAATTCGTTCTCTTGTACAGTCTGCGTGTTCGTCGTCGTCGGCTTCATCGTCGCCTCGTATACAAAGTGACGTTAGTGAGATGAATAATTTGTAAATATTATCGAAGTTAGTCCATTAGACATTTTTATCCAAGAAAGTGCTTCACGTCTCGCCGTTTCGCTGACTGTTCGCAAAACTTTGCAATTGTGCGTTTGCTAAAAACCGCGGCAGCCATTCGTTAATCCGCGAGAGACTCTTCGCCAGCTGTGATTCGTTGACGTTCAGCACATGTGAAACTTGTCATCCTGTCCTCTCGAATGCTTCGAGATATCATTCGTGTATCAACACCTATCCTGATATTGTTCAATCACGTACTATAAAGTTACACTTTGTTCACACCGATAAACAACTGACAGCTCTAATAAATGTGATATATTGCATAAAGTGAAGCCATCGGGGTTTTTTTTTTGCCGAACCAGAAGAGAACCGCAAACTCGTTTTTTCAACGTGGTTGTAGGGTTCGTTAGATTCTTCTTGAAAAACTTTTGCAAAAAAGATAGCAGAATTGATCAGAATGTTTGGCATCCTCAAAGTGGAAGCTGCGTTTTTGTGAAAAATACCATTTTTGTTTGTTTTTAATGCAAACGTGATCAGGATGTTGCGAAACGTCGAAAAATGAGAAAAAAATGTCCGCTGTGCGTGTGTGCGTGCATGCACCTGGCTGAATTTTTGCATACTGATAGAGTACCGTAGGAAATAAGTTGACAATGGCTGAAACGGTTTTGTATTAAGGGGTCTTCTCACTTTAGACGCTGAAAAAAGGCCATTTTCATGAATGTTTTTGATAGGTTTATATTATAGATATTGATATAAAAGTTGTTACACTTAATAAATACACCTTTGAAATACTTAAAAAGAATTTTTTTGTATTATTCAAGTCACTATTAATAGACGAAAATGGTAGTTAAAAAAATGTCCTGAACAATTGTAAGTCTGCGCTAAGCGCATATCATACAATTTTTTATATATGCAAAAATAACAAAACGCCGGACATTTTTCGGAAAAAGGGAGTTTTTCACCGTTTTTGACAAAAAAAAATGATAAATATCAAAATTTAAAAAAAATCCTTGATATGCGCTATAGCTATAGTTGTAAAGAATATGGGGTTAACATTTCAAAAGGATCGGTTCAGTAGTTTCGAAGATTTTATCAACAAGCCGTCGAAAAACGTTTCGAGAAAAATGCGTTTAAAGTTTGTTTGCGTTACATAAATATATGAAAATTTTTTTTAGGTATTTCGCAAGTGTATTTTTTAAGTGTAACAACTTTTATATCAATATCTATAATATAAACCTATCAAAAAAATTCATGAAAATAGCCTTTTTAGCGTCTAAAGTCTAAAGTGAGAAGACCCCTTGAGAATGAATTGAGAAAGAAAAAAGTATTTTTCATGGTTGTTACGCATTAATGACTCAGAAATTCCTTGACTTTTCCAGCTTTTGCCAGTATTGAAGAGAGATTGGAGTCTGATAAAGGACGTCATTTTTTTCAAGATTAAATATATGAAAACGGTGAAGTCTGGCGTGCGCCACGGTAAGCACAAGACGCGTTCCGTGAAGCCGGGCGATAGAAAGTATATAAGCAAGCAGAAACAGAAAAGCAATTGGAAAGTGGGGAGGATAAGGACGGTCAGGGTGTGGGGCGCAAGTGAAGAGAGAAAAATTCCGTGAAGTAAGCACATTAAGGCAAGGTTCTGCCTGGTTGGGCTAAAAAATGTTCGATTTTTCACCAATTTTTTATGCGAAAAGTATTAAATATAGAATGTTGATATTTGGTATATTGACTAAGCGGTCTTTATTGAACATCAAAATATTTTGTATAGTTTGATAAAACATGGTGGTGGTAGTGGCAGGAGCCACTTATGTCAATGCGCGGACGATGACATTCTTCGCTTGCGGAAGTCCTAAGGCCCGGACAGGTGACCTGAAGCAAAAAATCAAACATATTTTCACTTTGTACAATATTGTGTATGAGTTGACCTAGAATCAAGAAGAAAAATTAAAAAATAGCGAGCAAAAAACTGCGAAACTTTTTGGGAAAAAAACCAACTTCCTAGCGACCGCTCACTATTTTTTTATTTTTCAACTTTTCTTCTTGATTCTAGGTCAACTTATACACAAAATTGTATGAAGTAAAAATATGTTTGACTTTTTTGCTTCAGATCACCTGTCCGGCACTGAGGACTTCCGCAAGCGAAGAATGCCATCGCCCGCGCACCGACATACGTGGCCCCCCCACTCGCACCACCATGTTTTGTCAAACTTAAAAAAATATTTTGATGTTCAATAAAGACCGGTTAGTCAACATACCAAATATCAACATTCTATATTTAATACTTTTCGCATAAAAAATTGATGAAAAATCGAACATTTTTTGGCCCAACAAGGCAAAACCTTCCATTAAAGGAATTTCAGACGAAAATCGCTAGTGGAAAAAAAGTAAGGTTAGCACCGAAAAGCCGGAAAAGAAAAAGAGGAGTGAGAGCCAGAGGATGGACGAAAGCGCTATGAGCGAGGAGCGGCATGAAGAGGAAGCGCCGGTAAGAAGAAAAGAGGAATACTACCGGGTGCGGTGGGAGCAAGGAAACGGGGCGCGCCCGCGTCGCAGAGTGTGGACAGATTCTGAGGGCCAAAAAAGACGGAGGAAGGCGAGGAAGAAAGAAATGATAAAAAGGGAGGGGAAAGAAGAGGACGAACTGGAGGGAATACCGGAGAGTGAAGTATTTACAACCAAATGCAAGTTCATCACCGAGCCTGGACAAAGGATGGCGACAACTCGGCAAAAAGGGCGAAGAAGCAACAGGCGAGAGGGGCAAGGGTGACGAAGAAAACGTCAGGATTGACAGACAGGAGGATAACACAGACGGCCGGGAGGGACGAAAGGACGAACGAAGTCCGACGACAAGAAAGAAGAGTGGGAGACAAGAGATGAGAGAAATATAAATATGGCTAGATAGTTGGAGACAGGAATGGGAGGCGTCCTGGAAAGAAGAGTGAAGAACGGACTTAAGAGAAATTATAAAGGAGATAAAAACGACGCGAAGGAGAATGAGAAGGAAAAAGAGGAGTTAGAGGGTGAATTAGTGGAAATGCAGGCAAAATGATGGATTGAACAAACGAAATAGGAGGTTCAAATGGTGGAAGGAAACCTGAGGATCAAAGCACTAGAGGAAAAAGACGAACAACTACAACAGGAGTTGTGGGCGCGCAAAGTCTACGATAACGGAAAGGTGAACGAGCGGGCCGAGGATAGGGCAGAGGAAAATTAACGCGACGAAAACGGAAACCAAAAGACAGTGCACAACGAAAACATGAACATTACTAGCAACAGCGTAAGCAAGAGCAGTGAAAATGAATTGATAATACAAGAAGAGGAGAAGCAACGAAATAATGAAGACTGGGACAATAGAGGTAAACTCGACGACGAAAAAGCATCACGCAAACAGCGGAAGAATGACAACAGGCAGCTACAACGGCTATCGAGGAGAGAGTGGAGAAGAGAAGAAGAAGGCGAAAAAAAACAATCGTAAGGGGAGTAAGACGGACGAGCAGATACGTGGAAGAAAATGTGAGTGCTGCGATGCAGAAGCAGACAGGAATGAGACCGGACATGAGAAGATGGAAGTGGATAGATAAAGGGCTCCTGGTCAGAATAGGTTCCCTAAAAAATAAAACGGAGGTAATGAAAGGAAACTACAGAAGAAAAGGGGGGGGGGGCATTAGCATCACAGACGATTGGGCGATGCGGGAAGAGGAGGTGCAAAATAGGTGCTGCGTAAAAGCGCAGGCCGAAACCAGTAGAAGAAGAGGAGAAGAAGTCGTCACAGGACACCAGAAAATTAAGTTTGAGGGAGAATGGAGAAAATCGAATGAGGAGGAAGGAAGATGGGAAAGAGGGACGAGCAAGCAACCGAGAAGGTGGGGTGGGTACAACAGCGGAACGGGGGTTTCGTGGCGGACGAAAAGGAACGTAGAGGGCAGGAGATAAGAATAGTAACGTGGAACATCGCGGGAGCCAGGAAAATCCACGAAACATGGCAGTAGCTGAGAAACTATGACATAATTGCCTTGCTATACATGACATAAGAAACTTGGCTAGAAAAAAAGGACGACAGTAAAATGACGTGTATGCTGGATAGAGACTATAAGTGGGGCGCGAAACATGCGATGCGAAAAAATAGGAAAGAGAGAGCTACAGGGGGGCACCTAGTCGGAGTAAGAAAAAGCCTGGGAGAAGAGATAACAATTGAGGAGTCGAAAGAAGGGCTGGTAATTAAAGGGCGTAAAAGCAGGCGTAGACTGGAAAAATGTAAGCATAATAACAATATATAATAACTGTAGGTTTCAAAATCTAAAAAGGGACTTGGCAACAGTGGTAAGCACGGCAGAGGAAGAGAGAAGAATCGTGGTCCTGATTGAAGTTATGTGCGCGAGAATAGGGGAAGAAGGGGGTAAACTCAGAAATTACGAGGAAGAAGCAAGGAAATCAAAAGACAAAAAGAAAAACTCAGAGGGAAGAAGGCTGATGGATTTCTGGGATGAGGAGGGACTATTGGTGATGAATGGGAGATGTGACGGTGACTGGGAAGGGCAGTGCACTTTTGTGGGCGAAACAGAGAAGGCACAGTAATTGACTATTTTATTGTTGAAGAAGGAAAAGAATATCTGGTTGGGAGAATGGAGATACAGGTAAGGATTGAATCGGATCATCTACCTATAATTATTAGTTTGAAAGAAGGAGAGCCCCCGCTCTCCCCAGTAACAAATGACAAAGGGGAGGCAGAGAAAAGAAGGACGGAAAAAAGCGAAGTAGTCGTGACGTGGAAAGAAAAACTAATTGGGGAATACGAAGCCAAATTTAAGGAAAACGAGAGAGAAGCAGGCAGCGACAGGAGGAAAGGATAAATGGGAGAGATAAAAAAGTGCGATAAAAAAAACTGCCAAGGAAATAGACATGGTGAGGAGGGTGGGGCATAGGACACAAGGGGGGAGAAGAATGTGTACGGAGGTGAGGGAGCAAAGGAAAGTAGCGCGGAGAAGGTTGGAAAATTATGTAAAAGTCGGGGGCGAGGGAGAAAAGAAAAAGATGAGAAAACAGAAGCAGATGGAGGTTTGGGAAGAAAAATGGAAAATGGTAGAGACAAGTAGGAACTTGGAGGAATTGTTGAAAGCAATAAAGCCATTCAGATCGAAGAGAGTAAACGTGGGCAAACAAATCAGTAAGGAGAGTGGCTATCACACTTCCAGGAACTTTTAGGAGAGGGAGAGAGGCATGCAGTGAGAGAAAATGGCGGAGAGGAAACACTAGAGGAGGGGGAGAACGAGAGATGGCTGCAAAAAATAAACAGAGAAATTGAATGGGAGGAAATTACTAAAGTGCTTAGAAAAATGAAAAAACGGAAAAGCAGCCGGAGTGGATGGGGGCTGAAAGCAGAATTTATCAAAAATCTCCCCGAAGAAGGGTTGAGGGAAATGAGGGATATACTGAACGAGCTATGAACGAAAGGAGAGATGGGAAGAGGATAGGAAATAGGGCGGATAATCCCCATTTACAAAGCGGGGAAGATGGAATGTGCGGCGAACTATAGGGGGATAACACTACTAAATATACGGTAAAAATTACTCGCCAATATACTTACGGGAAGACTCAGGTAATAGTTGGAGGGAAGGGGGGTGCTGAAAGAAAGCCAAGCGGGATTCAGGGCGGGGCGAGGAACAAGGGACCACGTCTTTGTATTAAACGCGTTGATAAATAATAAGCTGAAGAGGAAAATTGTTTACAGCGTTGACTTTGTTGACTTCAAAGCCGCGTTTGATACAATAGATCGAGTTCTGCTGATGAGAAAAATTATAAAGGTGGGTATACAAGGTTGGTTGATAAAAGCAATTGAGAATATATACGCTGGAACGGTGAACGAAGTGATGGCAGGGGAGGGGGTCACAGAAAGATTTCAGATAAAGAGGGGAGTAAGACATGTCCGCTTAGTCCATCGCTTTTTAGCCTATATATTGAGGACATGGACCGAATTTGGGGAAAGAAGAATAACGGAGGAACAGTAATAGGAGGAAAAAAGATCTTAGCGTTAAAATTCGCGGATGATATTGTCTGGGTGGCCGACGAGGAGGAGGGGTTGAGGAGCATGCTGACCTCGCTCCAAAGATACGTGGAAACAAACAAATTAACAGTAAATATCAACAAAACAAAACTAATGATATTCCAGAACGGGGGACGAAAAAAAGGGAAAAATGGGAGTACAGGGAACAAGAACTGAAAATAGTCAAAAAGTACAAGTACTTAGGGGTATGGTTCCCCACAGGAAATTCCTTTGAAAAACATTTAAAAATCATAGCGGGAAAAATAAAAAAGGTGGCCAACGCAACTTGGGGGGTATTCAAAAGAGCAAAGATAAGCAGTTTAAAAAGAAGATTACAGCCGATGGGGGCAATCGTGAAAAGTGGCATGTTATATGGAGCAGAAGTATGGGAATGGAGGAAGAGGAAAATCTTGGAAAGATGGCAGGGAAAATACGTAAAAATGGCTATGGGAATCAGTCCGAACACACCAAATTATATTTAGAGAATGGAAGCGGGGTGCAGAGGGGTAGAAATAGAGGCATGGAAAAGAGCGGCACAATACCTGGTAGAAGTAACAAAGATGGAAGAAGGAAGGTGGCCGAAGGTGTGTTTGAAAGAAGGAGTAAGAGGAATTATTAATGGGAACCCGTCAACTGGGGGGAGGACTTGGAGAATGCCATGCGGGGAGTGGGAGAAGAAGGAATATGGCAGGAAATAAGAAGCGAGAATGTGAGATGATTAGAGCAGAAAGTGGAAAGGGGTATAAAAATCAAAAGGGAACAAGAAATTAGAAAACGACTGGTGCAGGATCGACAAATCGACGTATTGCAATTAATACAGGGGCAGAAAAGGAAACGCAGAAATGGAAGAATATTGGGAAATGAAGGATCTCAGTGGGGAAACAAAGGAATTATGGGCAAGGATAAGGTGCGGGAATTTAGGGAAAAAGGTAACAAGGGGTACAGAGACACCAACTGCCGAATGTGTGGGAGGGAGGAAGAGAGCGTGGAATACATTTGTGGTTGCAAAGTGGTAAAGGAAAAAATCGACGCGGAAGTACTGGAAAAACTGGAAGAAGTGCTGGAGAACAAAGAGGGGAAAGAACTAAGGCAAAAATTAGGAGAGCTAGTGAGGAAGAAGCCGGTCAAACAAATATGCGCGTACGTAAAATAATTTGAGAGGGTGACGAAGCAGGTAGCGCGAAAAGAAGGAAATACCAGTGTATAAAAATGTTGCAAAAACGGAAAGCCATGGAAACAAATTGTAAGAAGTGTAAAGGTGAAGAAAAGGTGAGAGGGAGTATAGATGTGAACACCCTTACAGGGTATACCTAGGAATAAATACTACTACTACTATATGAAAACAGTGAATATGAAAATAAAAAATTACCGAACTGAAATACGTAAAACAGTTTAAACACTGACAATTTTAAAAAATGCAAATATAAAGAAAAAAACATAACCTGTTCTTTGTTATAAACAGACATTTTTCCGTCGGTGCCAAACATAAATATAAATACTTATGTACAATAATAATTGTATAATTGTGTATCGACAAATCTAATACAAATGTATAAAGTTTTATAGTAAATTAATTTTAGTTTTTTAAATGTTCAATGTTTGGCACTGACATTACTTTTTTGCGCTAAATTCCAGCTAATTGCTTGTAAAAATTGCTCTAATCTAAACCTTATTTTCTTCAAAAATATACCTATATTTATAATACTAATATATTTTTTCAAATAACATTTTAAGAAACGACCTCGATATCACGAAAATTCGATATAACGAACTTTGTTAGAGATTCGTTATATCGAGTTTCGACTGTAATGGAGAATAATGTGTATGTGAAAAATATACAAAAAAAATATGTTTACACTTTTAAGTTTTCTTTTTCAAGTCGGTTTCACTTTTCGTAACACTGGCAAAAAATAAATGTTGGAAAAATCACAGAGGATTTTCAAAATTCCTTGACTTTTCCCTGATTATTCGAGGAGGAAAAAAATTCCCTGAGTTTTCCCGGTTTTCCATATGCGCAACAGTCATGTTTTTGCTCTGTACCTCTGCAACATCGCGACATTTAATTAAGGTAGTCCTATCGCTTCACACTAGTGATACCACTGATCATACTTGAAACTTGCACAATTTATATTTTTAACATATGCAAAAAAATATTGTAATAACTAAACTTTCCATGTGTAAACTGTTTAATGAATGTTCACATTTACTTAGAAAAATGAAAAAATAGTTATTCCAACGATTCGCGCAGTATTTCTAGGTTTGATATTAGGCAATATTGGTTTTATCTCCGTTTCTTTCTACTCAACCAGGCGAGTTTAAGCTCCATGCTTTTCTACGTCGATCTGTCAAAACAATGTCAGGTGCGGGAAATATAAAGCATTTTATATTCGGGCCACGACTGGAGAAAAGCGCGGAAAATTTGTGTCGGCGAAATATGTCGGTTAAAAATGAAATATGTGTGGAAATTCGAATGAGTGAGATGAGGTTAGGACTACAGTCAGCTGTTGCCTCGCTGTCACGTCTCTTCATCGTAGCAAGTGGTAATAAATCCAATACCGGAAGTTCAAATTAAACTTGATATTACATAAAAATTAGGTCAGTAAGCGTAACTTTTTCTGAGAGCACTGGATTACTACAAGTGATAAGTATGTGAATCTGATTACTTTTAAGAATCTGACGGATTCGCACTATTATATACACGTTTGTAGCGACCGGAAATTGGCTTGTTGTATGTCGTCTCGGAATTCCTTCACAAAAATACGCACTTTTAATATTTCTTTTCTCTGTAATTAGGTCGATAAACGACCCTGAAATTTTACAGAGACGATTATTAATATATTTAGTGAACCTAAAAAAGAAAGTATGAAAATCCTATGGATTGAAGCCTGGCGATAAGACTACCTTAAACTTTTGTGCAAGAAGAGAGTATCATACAAGCTACGTTCAGATAAAATTTTACATTGATCCTCGAAGTGATTTAGAATGTAAGGGAGTTTGAACTTCCTGGAAAATGATTTCCAAGCTGTAGCTACGTCATGTCTAAAGATATCGGGATAAATGTTCGTACAAAGAATAGAATATTATACGAGGTATATTCGTACTGAATAAGTCTTTCTTTTTTTTCCATCGAATCTCATAGCAATGACTGTGTCGCGGATAAGACCAACGACAATCGCCGAAATCGTCGATGTTCAAGATGTTTGATCGCAGTATAAACGCAATTGTTCTATCGTCGCAACAACTGGCGTGTCGCAATCGTCGAGTAGAATGAAGAATAATACAAAATTGTCTAAGAAATACTGTAATCTAGCTCGCACCCTCGACCGAAGCGTTTTCAAACGCGCATCGCGACAACATTTATTTATTTATCCAATGAATCGAACAGTTTTCTTTGTGTCGTGGTTTGGCGCCAAAATGCGCTGATCGTTCGAGCGAGCGGGAAGAGACGCGCGTAAGTTTCGTAGACTCGCGTAAGACTCGCGAACCATTCATTCCGACGATATCTGGTCCACACCGCTTTTTTTCGTTTCTTTTTCCTCATACTTTATTTTCCCCTTCATTTTTTCGTCTCACTTCATGATTTGTGTTTCACAGGTAACGCGATCGAGGCGTATAGCGATAATCAATAGGAATCTACACGTAAACGCAGAGTTGCAGTTCCCTGACCATCGTGAGCTCGCGATTCGTGATGTTCCGGGCTTTGGCGAAGAAAAAAACATACGAATTATCCCGCAACGTACGCGATGACGTCCACATTTTTTCGCCTCTGGGCAAAATGCGCGTTGAGTTAACACCACTTTAGGATTTTGGAAAAATCGTTTTTTTGCTTAAAAAATACTTTGGGGTCATAAAAACAATATGCAATTGGTCCTGTAGCGAATTTTTTTTAAAAAGCTTCAATTATCGATTTCGCCGCAGCGCCTTGTACAACTTTAAACGCGTTTTTCCCAAAACCACTTTTCAAACTTGGAGAACGGATTACTCGAACACCTTTGTATGCATCGATTTGAAGTTCTGATAATGACAGTAAAAAGTGTGCGAAAGTAGCTTCACAATTACATTCTCTATGGGAGTACTAGCCGTTTTTTGATCAAATGTAATTTTTTTTTATATAAACAATTTACTGCTTAATTTTTGGGCAAAAAATCGATTTATTTCTTTCGAAGTGCGCCATTTTAAAAAATATTATTTTAATAAATCCCTACGTAGTCCCATAGCTAATAATTAGGGGTGTGCGGGTACTCGATTCAATCGGGTACCCGATGTTTGGGTCGGGTCAGGTACCCGACGGGTTACGTTTTTGCGTTACCCGTCACTATCGGGTACCCGAATTTGGTCATCGGGTACTCTCAAATTTTGGGTACTCGTAAACGTTGAGTACTCTTAAAATTCGGATATTCGTGAACTTCGAATATTCGTAAACGACTCGGAGATCCGTGTCTATTATTTATATTCATATTTATGTTTTGTCTAGATGAATCGATCAAATAATGGAAGAAAATGGAAACTCGAAGAAGGCGATAAAACGAATAAATGATAATGCTGTAAAAATATTTTTCCGTCTCACTTTTCTATTCCGTGTGTGTGTGTGTGTGTGTGTGTGTGTGTGTGTGTGTGTGCGTACGTACGTGCGTGCGTGCGTGTGTGCGCGTCTGTTAGGACGGAGTGAAAAACGGTCAATTTTGGCGGATCGTATCGTAATAGGGCGGGAAAGTTGCGTTTTGGCATCACTAAAAAGTGTGCGAAAGGAAAAAAATTACAATGAATATATTCTGTTCCGGCAAACACCTTAAAGTTTTGAATTTTTTAACGTGGGTTTTGAATGGGGAAAAAGCCCAAAAGACCCAGATTCAACGCCCTGCGTTTATTCGAAGCGAGAAAAAAAGTGGCTTCCATTTGACGTTTGAAAATTGAAAATGTCTTGATTAGTTTCAGAGATATAAGCGTTTGAAGAACAAGTTTTTTCTGAGAAAATTGTTTAAAATGACAAAAAATTAAATTAAGAATATTGAATCGCCGAAATTACCAGTTAGCACTAGACAGAATTAATGAAAATTCGACGAAGAATCTTGCTTTTAATCAGTTTTTTGACATTCAAATATCTCGATATTTCCTGAAATGCGTGCCTTCAAAGAAGTCGGCCGGAAAAAATTGTAGTTATACACATAACAAAAATACTAAAAGTCTTAAATAAATTATTTGTGTTTCTTATGAACTCCAACCTATCGGCGAAGGTTAGAGAACATAAAGCTGGAGTCTATTCTGTCCGTTTTGGTAAGTTTCCGTGGCGCTATCTACTATGAAACGAAATTTAAAATTTTGTTCTGGCAACACGGCTTATCGAGTACCCGATGTGAGACGAGTACTCGAAAAACTCGGGAACTCGATAAACTTCGAGTATACCCGTACCCGAAAAATTTGGGTACTCGAACCGAATCATAATCTAATTAAGCGACCCGACCCGACCCGACCAATTTTGCTATCCGCACACCCCTACTAATAATATATCGATTATATTTTTTTTGGTTTTTGTTCCAGGTCTTATACTTTACGAGAAAACCGTCCTCCCATGAAGCTATTCGTAAAAAAAACACGCTTTTCAAGATGGGCTCTATCGCCGCCATTTTGTATAAAAATTATAATATATTTTTTTTATACTTTAATATGTGTTAAATAAACCCTCTCAAAACAAATCCTATTCCTTTTTTCATACTCCCAAAATAAATTGTCAAAGTTAGGCTTTATTTTTTGCCGTAAGAGTGGTGTTATCCCTTAACAAACAAGCGGGATAATGACGCGTGCATTTTTCACCATGCAGCGTGTATCGGTCGTCGAAAGGGCCGATGAGAAAATCCTCTCGTTTCTGGCGCCGTCGAGAATATACATTTACAAAAGTGATAGATCGTAGTTTGTTTTCCTTCGAAACAGAGTGTCAATGTGGCTTTTTTACGTCCGCTTTTTTTTCCTTCTCTTTTGTGCCAAGAGCTAGCAAGATACAAGTACACTTTCTATAGCGTCTGCAGTCGGAATATAATTTTGTCGTGTGCTATCTTACCATTGTTAAAATACGATTAGAATAATAAGGCAAGACTTTTTGTTTTAATTTTCCCTTTTTTTATCGGCATTCCCTCATCACGATCGCGTTATAGAAATTTTTCGTTCGAAGAATTGTTGAACAACGCGAAGAATGCTTCGATCGAAGGCATCGATGAATCGTACAACTGGCGCATGATTCGACATCGAGTTTCCCCCCTCCCCTGCCCTGCCCGCCGACCGCCAAATTGACGATACCGCATACTTTCATTTATATTGTTCCGCCGTTAAACGAGAGGTAACGTAAACAATGGTATCCTTTTTTCGTTGGCATATAGGTGTGCAACGAAAAAAAGTCAACTCTTCTCAATCAATATCATTAGGTAAAAAAAAACTCATGCTCAATTTAAACTCTGCAAGTCAGTCTGAGTGTTAGCGATGATTGTCTCTCCCATTTGATTGATCCGGAAAATTCGCTCTCTACTAACTGACATTCGCCAAATCCGGTTGAATATTCTTAAAGCTGACGTTCGCGGTTAAATATTCTTCGTTACATCTCGACGTCACTATTTTTACACAAATTTCGGCCGTGTCAAAAACGCATATATACGTGTAAAAAAGAAGCACTTTGCGAGTATCTGCAGTTTGTGTTAGCACAATGATATCAAGATTCCAAATAAAAGCTTTCTGAAGCTCCAAATGAGGTTGAAGTTTGCATCGTTGGAATGCAATGAAAGATACGATTTCTTAATTCCTGGATTTTATTTTGGCATCTTTCACCCACAAAGATCCCGCAAGGATTTTTCGAGACATTTTTTTAACGATCTACTGTATAAATCGAAAAAAAAAGATCTTGTATAATAATCAAAATAAAGAAACTAACGTGTAAAAGAAGAACTTTCGTTGCATTCCAACGATGCAAACTTCAACACCATAGCTTTAAAGACCAGCTTTGTGAACGTTCAACCGGACTTGAGAGGTATTAATTAGTTGTTGAATTCCTCGAATGTGAGCGTGTAGAGCGATTTCCCGTAAATCAAATGTGGGGAAACCTTACGCGCTCCTACATAGACGAAGTGAACTTGGATTTTTTGTCTTCTCAACAATATTGGTCGACGAAATAAGAGTTGAACTTTTTTCCCTGCACACACATATTGCCCACACTTATGTACATGCCGGCAAACACACACACACACACACACGTATATATATGTATATCCGATCGAAAAATGCTCGCAACGCAACAACGTTTCGACGAATTGTTCCAAGTTTCGAGGTGCCTCGAAACGATATTTCACGCAAAATTGTCCGTGAAGAATGTCACTGGGATCGCGATTATTCGACACAAGGTCGCGCGATCTCGCGTACGCTCCAATAATTAGTGTCCAAAGACAGAATAGGATAAGGTTGGACGCGCCAAACGCCCGCGTGTTCACATTTCTACTGCAGGGAGGGATTTCTTTTCGCGACCGGCGGGAACAAACGAATCGAGTGAGTGAGTGAGAGAATGCGCATCTGGGAGGTGCGCCGTTCCCATTAAAGTTTGTCAATTTGAGCGTTGTTCGCGGCAGTATGAGATTGTCGTCGTTTGATGAACGGCATGAAACCCCACAGCGATGAGCCGGCAACGAGGATGATACCGAGAATACTAAATATCGGCCCGTAACTGCCGATATGCTCGTAAATGTGTCCGCATATGGGTGGCCCGACGAGTTGTATGACGCCGTTGACGAAGAGCGAAATGCCGTATGACGAGGTGAGTTTCTCGGTGCCGAGCATGTCGGCCATTATGACAGCGGTAACGCCAACGTAAATACCGGAAGCGAGGCCGAATATGCCGCAGTAGAACGAGAGCCATATGTAAGACGTGGCGAGTGGTAGAAGAGCGAGCGATATACCGGAAACGAACAGTCCACCGACGAAGTACCAGTGTTTCGGCATTATTTTCATGTCCGAAAGAGCCGAGCCGCCGATCCTCCCAATCAGATCGAGTACCGAGACAGTCGAGAGCAGGAGGGACGACATGTTTTTGTCGAATTTCAAGGATATCGCGTAGGCGGGCAGCAATATCACGAAGTTCGTGTAGCTCACGGCATTCGTGCTGTTCGATATAAGTATAACGAGATACATGGGATCCTTCAGGAGACTTATGTCGAAGAATTTCGAGCCCGATTCGTCGCTCTTGTCGGGCTTAACGGCCGTTTTTTCCGGCGATTTGTTGCGCGCAAACGTGTTCGTTATGGCGTTCAGGGTCATCGTCGAGGCGTGCTCGGGATGCAGGGCGGACAGAGTGCTGCCGTGATATGGCGTACTGACGTAATGGAAAGACGAGGAACTCGGCGAACGCGGTGCCGTTCTTCTCTTCGATAGTCGGCTGCTCTCGAAACCGCCTCGTTCCGGTACCGCGTGGAGCGCTGGTGTACTGTGCATCTGACTCGCCAAATCGCGTCCCCCCGTTGGCATGCTTATCTTTCTCGTTCTTCCCTGCACCGGTGTGTTCTTGTAGTTCTCGAGGGCGACGCTCGACGCGCTCTTCGGCACGATCGGCGACGCGACGCTCGAATCGTTCACATTCGAATTCGGTATTATTAGGACGTTGTTGAGTTTCTTCTCGTCCTGATCGGGACTGGCGAGCATCGGTAACGAGGCAACCTCGATCGAGTCCTCCGGATCTTGGGATATCGGTACTCGCTTCATGTGTTTCTCAACTGGCTCGTAGAGCAACGCCGACGCCCAGACGTTCAACGTTAACGCACCCATCAACAAAACGGCTCCTCTGCAATGCAAAAGAAAACAATCGGTTGAGCATATCTTCGTCGAACTTTGTTCATCGGCAAAATCGGTTGTCAACGGCTTTAGCGGTATAAAATTCAACGTTTTCGGAATTTAAGGGGTTACGCCACAGTAACGGGTATAAAATCATGTGCGAATTTAACAATTTTTTTCGTATGAAAAAGTGATTCACTCGTGAAATTAATTACACATCTATTTAGTATGAATATCAAGCTGTTGGAAAAAAAGTATTTTTTTTTTCGATGTACAAAATGGCCGACTACTAATATTTTCTTTTGTCATCGTTTTTTAGGCGCTCCGCGGCGTGATATTTAGCATCCACAATTTTTGACTCAACACGAAAAACAAAAATTCTCGTTAATCTACATTAGAATACCTAGAGAAGTACGCACGGAAGTTAAAAAATATTGTTTTATTCAAAAGTTGTAGGTATTTGAATAAATTTTCAGTTAAAAATTTCGTATAAAACTGCTCATAAAATGAAAAGTTTTCGATTAATCAGAAATTCCGTACGTATTCCTCTGCGAAATGCAATTAGGAACATAACTTTTAAATTTGAAGTAAATCGAGTGAAAATTATTGAAGTTATTTGTCACGCCGATTGGAAAAAAGCTGTTTCGAGCGAATTAGAGTAGTCGGCCATTTTGTACATCGAAAAAAAATATATATTTTTTCTCTAACGGCTTGATATTCACACTAGATAGATGTGTAATCAATTTTATGAGTGAATCACTTTTCCATACAAAAAAAATTGTTACATTTGCACATGATTTTATATCCGTTACTGTGGCCTGAGGCCTCAATAGAAACATATGTCTGGACGTCAACGCTCTGCAATTTTCGTGCGGCGACATTTCAGAAATACAACATTTCCGGCTCAACTTTTCGGAAGGATGGTATTTCCGAAGTACGTCGTATTGAGATCGCGTACGGAAAATTCTGAGCATGCATCTTGGCCGTAGTCTTGCACTTGCCTGTAGCCGTATTCTTGCAAGAGTAGCCCTAATATAGGTGGTAAAAATATGGATCCCAGAGCGCTGCCGGAAATGCAGAGACCATTTGCGAGGCCGCGAAGCCTGACGAAGTAAGACGTGACGATGTATACGGTCGGTGGAAAGGACAATCCTGCGCCGATTCCCACGAATACTCCGTAACTGAAAAAGAGCAAAGAAAACGATCAAAACATGAGAGCCGGCAATTGGCAAACACAACCGGGGCAATATTTGTGGAGCAAAATAAACTATGTAACAAAAGGCGTAAATAAATGGCCGACGGTAATGGGTGTCCATCCGAGCATCAGGGTCGGGTTGAAACTTCGAGCTTTGAATGCTCCCACGGTTTAAAATTGCGAATTTTAATATTCCGAAATTCAAGTAGGGGCCGAGTTGAAATTCCGAACTTTGAATGATCAGAACGCTGAAAATGCCGAAAGAATACTACCCCGAAAGATCAAAACTCCGAAAAAATACTACCCCGAAAGATGAAAACTCCGAAACAATTTTACCCGAAAGACCAAAACTCCGAAAATCTGAACGGGGCCGGATTGAAATTCCGAACTTTGAATGATCAGAATGCTCAAAGCTCCGAAAGAATACTACCCCGAAAGATCAAAACTCCGAAAGAATTTTACACGAACGACAAAAAATCCGAAAATCTGAACACCGTAAAAATAATTCGATTATGAAAGTTCTAAAAGTTTCAAAATCTTCAATAAATCGACGAATTATTTGAAGAATTATTTGAAGAATTATTTGAAGAATTAAGAAGTGATTTTGTGTCAATTTTGAAATTTGTCTAGACAATGTTATACGTTCTACGTCATTTACAGTCAACTGTGTAGACTTTCGCTGGCATGATCTTGACGAACCTTGTAATTTCGGAATATTAAAATTAGGAATTTTGAACCGTCGGCGCACTTAAAGTTCGACATTTCAATCGGGCCCCCATATCAAGATCATGCCAGCGAAAGTCAACTGACTGTCAATTATGTAGAACGTATAAAATTGTCCAGACAAATTTCAAAATTAACGCAAAATCACTTCTTAATAAAAAAAAATTCTTTAAATAATTCGTCGATTTATTAAATTTGACGGTGTTCAGATTTTCGGAGTTTTGGTCTTTCGTGTAAAATTCTTTCGGAGTTTTGATCTTTCGAGGTAGTATTCTTTCGGACTTTTGAGCATTCTGATCATTCAAAGTTCGGAATTTCAACCCGGCCCCGTTCAGATTTTCGAAGTTTTGGTCTTTCGGGTTAAATTCTTTCGGAGTTTTGATCTTTCGGTGTAGTATTTTTTCGGAGTTTTGAGCGTTCTGATCAATCAAAGTTCGGAATTTTAATCTAGCCCCCGAGTATTGGCCCAGACTAATACTCGGGCTTTTCACAGTTTCCCTGTGCCCTCGTGCAAATGCGACCCGGTAATGCGTTAGGATAAAAAACGAGAAAAACTATCGAAGAATATTGTATCCAAATTTGGACAAAATCGGACAAGCCGTTTTCGAGATACATCTGGCACCGACTTTGAAAACTATGTTTCGAGATAATCGCGTTTGACTCGCTTCCAGTCAACGAATTTATTTTTAAGAATTCCTACACATACCTTAATGTACATGTTTTCCAACTTCAAAAACCCGGATCCAATCGAAACATTAGTTTTTGAGATCAAAATTCCCAAAGTTTCCGTGTTTTTCTCGCCGTTTACTCAGGTACTTCCCCTTAACCCTTAACAGTCATCGGGGGTTGAATCAACCCCAGCCGTTTTTCGACCTTCCAGAATTTTTTCTTTTCGACATTTTTTTTTAATGTTAAAAATTACACGACTTGAAAATTATCGGCATGGTCTTACACACAAGGGTTGAAAATGCATTGTAGTATTTTTTTCAATTTTTCAATTATTTATCACTCTCCAAAGTGAGTGGGGTTGATTACACCCCCAACGTCACAATCTGGACGTGTGACTGACAAGGGTTAAACAGACAAGGATCCATGTGCCGGAGTCCCCAGCTCGCGCACAAAATAATAATATAATAGCATTACAACCGGACGACAAACCGGCTCGCAACAATTCAAAAATTCCTTTTTTATGCTCAAAACATGGATACGGTTTCGACCCCCCCCCCCCCCCCCCCCCCCCAATGAGCTGGAATTTCCACAAACCTTTCTTTTAATATTTTAAGACAACGCCTGAAGGGATTTTTGTCGACGCGCAATAGTTTTTGGGTTTGGGTTTATTTGCGTTCGTTTGAGTATTTTTGTTTGTACAAAACGGAAAACGCGATAACATATATAGGTATGAATGGAGACGAAGCAGATATATAGTCGGCACGCGTTGAAATAAAAACTTTAAAATTCAATATCCCGAAAACTATTGCAAGTTGCCAAAAATCCCTTTAGGCATTGTCTCAAAATATTAAAAGGAATATTTGTACAGAATTTCAGCTTGATCGGAGGGGGGGGGGGGCGGTTTTCGGAACCTTACCCTTAAAAAAAAACTTTAATAATCAATATCTCGAAAACTATTGCGTGTCGCCAAAAATCCCTTTAGGGGTTATCTTAAAATATTGAAAGGAAGGTTGTACGAAAGATCGGGGGGGGGGGGGGGGGGTTCGGAACCTTATCCTTAAACGCAATAACGAAAAAAGCTCGGTCAAGTCTTAGCCAATGTTATCTATTTTAAGAAAAAAATCGTTTTTTTCGCTCCCGATCAACCGGGTGGCCAAAATTAAGTACACTGTTCAGCCCCTCTCGTTCAAAGGTCGTTTACGAAATTGTCTATAGATTCTTTAATTGTTATTATTTTTAATAACATTAGGTACAGGACTTCTTTCAGTACAGTACATTATTTATTTCTATGTACTAATTTACATAGAAATAAATATCCAAACAATTTATCAATCGCCTTACGTATTCCCGTAAAATCGATTTTCTCAAATAACCCTTTTTTCGGGTTGCCACAGTATCCTACCCCCTTAACTACTTAATTTCATTACCTGATGCACAGAAATCCAACGGAACTAGCGAAGTAACTGAGTATCATTCCAGCAGCTGCGAAAGTTCCACCGATGAGGGTCACCGTCCTGTACGAATACCTGACCGAAAGAATGCTCGACAATGGGCCTGGAATGAGAGTGCACGAATGAACATTCATGCTTTCGATAAACCCACGATGGCAAAGTTCGCATCTTCGGAATGCAACAGAAATTCTTCTCTTTACTTTCATTTCCTTATCTCTATTGTACATCTCCCAAATAAGCGTTTGAAAGAAACGATCGAGACTGTCATTGCTAAAGTTACAAAAAGAAATCTGAGCAATATGAAAAGTAATTTCCATTGCACTGCAACGATGCAAACTTCAATCACATGTAACTCCTTAGGATGAATGAAATATAGCTTAGGAATAATAAATCATTTATATATTATCAATAAAGGAAAATGAATCGCATGGTTGATTTATCATTAACTCATTGATAACTAGACACGCCGTGTGATATGATAATTATAAGGAAAAAACAAAACAGATGGTAGAAAATACGCGTACTAAAATAACTAAATTATAAGTAAGCCAAAGATGGTGAAAACGTAATAAATAAACAATCATTGAGCCGCTGCGAGATAGAGGGAATATAGGTGAAAGGGGGAGGGGGGCTAGATGTGACGGTTTTTTTTTATAATGATAAGAATACACAACATATCTTCCGATTCAATTCATACTGTACTACTCCCCATGAATACCATTCTGTTTGCACTTTCTGTGTGGATAGAATGGTATAATGTAAAGAATAAATATGTTATATTGTTAAGTATTATATAATGTTATTATGTTAAGTATGTTATGCTCTTAAGTATATTATAATGTTATAATGTATAACGGTATGTTAAAATGTTAAGAATAAATAACTATTTTTACGTACCAAGAGAGCTGTAGAGGAAGTAACATAGCGAGGGTATCCAAGCCGCGGCAGCGGGCGAGGCGTCGAATACCTCGAGGAACTCGACGAAGAGGACCCCGAACGATTTAATTGTTCCCGGTATGAGAACGTTAACCATCACGGCCGCGATGAGCACGAGCCATCCCCAGCCTCCGTCCGGTGGTACCAGCTCGCCCTCAGCGGCAACATCTTTTACTGCAATTTGCGTAAAAAGAGACGTAAAGAAAAATAGAAAAATAAACGTGACTCAAGGGAGAAAATACAGCTGGACTATTGCGCAGGTCCGAGAGAGAGAATCCTTGGGCTTTCGAGACCTTCACTAATAATTTTTCGCAGCTCCGAATCTCGATGGCTTGTCACGAAAATTCTTGTAATATTTTGAAACGCATAGCTATAGAAAGGGAAACAAAATAACCGAAAAACTGACAATTTGACGACCGTCGTAATCGAGCGATGGTGACGTTATGACTTTCATTTGTTGTAGCCACGTGGAGCAATGAAAATAATGGACGACGGTATCATCATGATAATGCCATGGTCTTACATAGAGGTCTTGAAACGACGGTCACATTTGATAGGCGCAGAGTGGGGCGCTTAGTGTCCAAGCTATTTTTCTTATCGTCGCCACCGTGCGTCGTTGTGATCGGGGGGTGTCATGAGACTAACCGAAACCGATCATAAAATTTTTCGTCCTATAGGCGTATGTGCGTATAACGGTTGAAAGGGGTTATGCGTATAATAAAATGTTAAATCCTATGAATATGCCTAAATAACTGTCACCGACAATTTAAGGGCTTAGGCCACAGTAATGGGTATAAAATCATGTGCGAATTTAACATTCTTTTTCGTATGAAAAAGTTATTCACTCATAAAATTAATTACACATCTATTTACTATGAATATCAAGCCGATAGAAAAGATTTTTTTTCTTTTTTCGATGTACGAAATGGCCGACCCCTCGAAACTTCTCGAAACAGCTTTTTTCCAATTGGTGTGACAAATAACTTCAACAATTTTCACTCGATTTACTTCAAATTTAAAAGTTATGTTCCTAATTGCATTTCGCAGAGAAGTACCTACGGAATTTCTGATTAATCGAAAACTTTTTATTTTATGAGCAGTTTATGAGCAGTTATAACGAAATTTTTCACTGAAAATTCATTTCTTAAGTTCAAATACCTATACCTTTTGAACAAAACAATATTTTTTAAAATCTGTACGTACTTCTCTGATATTTTAATGTAGATTGACGAGAATTTTCGTTTTTTTTTCTAGGAAAAAAATTGTGGATGCTAAATGTCACGCCGCGGAGCGCCTAAAAAAGATAATAAAAGAAAATATTAGTAGTCGACCATTTTGTACATCGAAAAAGAATATATATATATTTTCTAACAGCTTGATATTCATACTAAATAGATGTGTAATTAATTTTATGACTGAATCGCTTTTTAATACGAAAAAAATTGTTAATTTCGCACATGATTTTATACCCGTTACTGTGGCCTAAGGCCTTAATTCAGTGACAATCCAGAACTTTTGGGTTCCGAGTGCGCAGCGTAACAATAGGGTATTGTACTCTATGTAAGAAAAATACTAAGAATGTATAAATAACGTACTTTTCGCAATAAGCAATCGAATAAAGTTGGTTTATATTTATGAAAGCTCGAAATAAATGTTATAATTCATTTTTTTAAACTTTTCCTATCTGTTCAACGAACGTGCGAAACGGCAGCCGCCATGATGGATTCCGTCGTGACGTCATTGACATAGTAAACAAAGAAAGCGGTAGACGCATTGCTCTCTAACCTGTGAAAGAAAGCGTCAACAACTAGATATTTTGTCATAATTAATTGCAAATTTTCAAATAGTTATCTGTACTTTAAAAAAGAACAAATGAGTTTTTTTTCGGACTATGACCTTGGATCACTTCTCGCAAGTTTTAACCAAGTCTTCCTCATATTAATATCAATTGGCATTTTAATCCACAACTTTCCCGGTGTTTTTAC
Organism: Ophion ellenae; assembly: GCA_963210295.1. Classification (NCBI taxonomy): domain Eukaryota; kingdom Metazoa; phylum Arthropoda; class Insecta; order Hymenoptera; family Ichneumonidae; genus Ophion; species Ophion ellenae. The sequence goes on along the minus strand of OY723391.1, from coordinate 14,160,661 downwards.
ACTAGTATTGTTACATTTAGGAACAACACACTAATTATAGGGATTGTAACTCACTTTTGACCAAAAATATTTACGTATTCACAATTGGCGCAACGTTTACTATGCAAGTGACGTCACAAACCGAAGCAGCATGGCGGCCAGCGTTTACGCGCCAAAATTAGCGTATAGCTAAAAAACGAATAGACCGATTCCGATGAAATTTATATGGTGGAAGTTTGCATCGTTGGGATGCAACGAAAAAGGTTTTCGATTAATTTTCTAAATTTTCTTTGGCCGATTTGAGGTACGAAAATTACGGTAACATTTTGTAGGATTCTTATTTAACGATCTATAACAATTTTGCAAAATATTTTTTTTTAATTAAAAGTGAAAATAAGAATTTAAAAAAAATTTCGTTGCATTGCAATGATGCGAACTTCAACCCCATTGACATTTGGTACAAATCTTTCTAACCGCATTGTCTAAAATATGAGCCTAAAAGTTTCCGAAAATTAAAAAAGAAATGTATTTTTGTATTGCAAAATGTAGCCATTTTTTTAAATTGAATCTTTTTGTTTCAAAGCGTACCATTTCGTCGATTTTCAACATTTCTCACTTTTTCTTGGTTCATATTCTGCGTATGAGTGTTAAAGAAAGAAAAATCTTTGTTGGTTTTTTTCTTCAGATAAATCCCGCCGACGCTACATGTCACGCCGTCTGACAACATCCGCCGCAACCCGCTTAGAAGGCCGTGCCATACCTCCACCATTTTTACTGATTAGTAATAAAAATGAAAGAATACCATGTAACAGCAAAGAGTAGTAAAAAAACATACCCTAAGTCTAGAAAATGGTAAATAAATCTCTCCTTTAAAAAAAAATCGCGAAAGTCAGCAATTTTTTCCTCGCCTGAAGGTATCTCCCCCCTTAAGAACTGAGTAAAGCTGCTTTGCTTTTTACCCCTATAAAGATATTTATAATGTATTAGGATGAAATTAATATATCTGTTGTGATTCTATCCATCATTATCAGCATTTTTTCATTGATGATAATCTACGAGAATAAAAATGCTTATCATAAATACGGGTATTGCAATAATTGTTCATTTGAACATAATGGATCACCAAATTATTTAATAAGGGAAAAACCGTAAAGCGGGTGCTTCGTGGTTTTTTAATGCCTTGTCGCCGTATGAGGAAATATAAATCTTCTGTCCGGGAAGACATCGCCTGAATGTATTTCGCCAACAATCAGCCAGATGGCTTAAAGCGAAGCGCTTCGCGTAACCAAGGTACCAAGTTACAACGATAAGACTTCGATCTGTTGCTGTGCCACGTACAGAAGTGCTATGCCTACAGCGTGCACTTCCGCTTACGATTTTGTGATACTTGTGAAACAATACGTATCAGCACCACCTAATACTATCTACTTTACTCGAGTATATCGCCAAAAGCCCTTCCAGTACTTAATCATTTCCCTTTCTAGTCCCGGTTATTTCCCGATCAACTCCCTATGACTTTCATGGTAATTTTCCACTAGTTTCCCATCGAGTTTCTGCAAACTCCGTGAGAAAGGAAACAGTGGATCGGGGCCTAATCTGAGACCTGTGACCTGGCGAGCCTGATCCACATTGACGAACCTTGTCATTTCGAAACATTAAAATTACGAATTTTAAACCGTCGGCGCATTCAAAATTCGGAATTTCAACCCGGCCCCGTCAAGATCATGCCAGCGAAAGTCTACACACTTGACTGAAAATAATGTAGAACGTATAACATTGTCTAGACAAATTTCAAAATTGACGCAAAATCGCTTCTTAATAACAAAAAAATTCTTGAAATAATTCGTCGATTTATTGAAAATTTTGAAACTTTTGAAACTTCCATAGCCGAATTATTTTGACGGTGTTCAGATTTTCGGATATTTAGTCTTTCGTGTAAAATGCTTTTGAAGTTTCGATCTTTCGGGGTAGCATTCTTTCAGAATTTTGAGCGTTCTGATCATTCAAAATTTGGAATTTCATCCCGGCCCCCTTTAGACGCTAAAAAAGGCGATTGTCATGATTTTTTTTGATAGGTTTATATTATAGATATTGATATAAAAGTTGTTACACTTAATAAATACATTTAAAAAATGTATTTATTTATTTAAGTTACTATTTATAGACGAAAATGGTAGTTAAAAAAATGTCCTAAAAAAATAGTAGGTCTGCGCTGTTGATGAAACCTCGGGGATGGATCATCCGAAACTATACAAACCGAAAAATAACATGATGGCGGGAATTAATCGAAAAAACAAAAAAATGTACAAACGGACAAACAGCATTTCTTCTCCAAAGTGCGTGTTTTCTACTTGTTATAATTAATAGAAACGATCCATAAAGAAATTTTGTGAAAATGAAAAAATTACAGGCAACGACCGCTCACAATTTGATTATATGTATGTGGGTGTGTAAATATAGACCTTGACATCCTTCCGCTGTCGGGAATAGAATATAGTTGCCGGGGAATTTGAGGCTTTAATGGCATTGAGGTAGTTGTCGGTTTCCGTTCGACGTAAGCTCGTTGCTAAAATTCGTATATAATTGAATCGTGTGCATTAAAGGGTTATGCCTAGTGGTGACAATCGAAAACAGCTCATTTTTGGGATTTTTGTTTAAAAAATCATGATGATAAATTTCTACAAAAATTAAGTATTTGGAAAAGTATCATCTACAGAACGCTTTGTAATTTTTTTGTCTAAAAATATTTAATTATAATCGATTTGCAGGCGATGTCCGGGAAGCACTTCCCGAAAACGTCTGTTGCGGTGACCAATGCCCTTATGAACGAGGTTATTTCATTTTGAAAAATCAAACATGTTTCGTTACTATATCAGTTGATCCTATGATTAATCGAAGGAAGTTCCGAAATATGAAATTTAAACAATAATGGCGCGTGTTTAAATGCTCATTTGTTGCCAAAAAATGGGCAATCTTCGTTCATCAAGTCGAAAGTATACATCGGCAATTTGAAAAAAATAGAACACTATATTCTCACATCAAAAAAAAAGTCCTAAACATTTCAGAAAGATCGATGCAGTAATTTTTGAAGTATTTTGCTCACACCGACATTGAAAATGTACATTCGAGAAAAAAGCGTTTAAAGATTCGAACGTCGCTCCGAGCGTTCTGGCGGACATAGACGTAACAGCCTTTGAATCTGTCAATATTGATCCGACCACCTTGAAATGTTCAGGGAACATTTAAAAGATGATGTACTTTTGAAATATATTGGTCTCCAAAGAAGTGATTTTTCGACTTTTACGACTAGGAATAACCCCTCAAACGTAAACTCGTCGGGTACATTTGTAAGTAAATTTAAGGGGGGATTGTCTTTTTTTTCGCAAAATTTACGGCTTTTTGGGAATTTTTTTGTGAAGAAAGTATACAACGGAAAACTTGTGAAACTTAGCATATAGTTTTATTGATCTGTTTATTACATACAAAAAAATTTTTAAACAATTTCATCAAAAAATCCGCCTCCCACCCCCCTCGACGCGCGATGGTCCTTTTTTTATGATGTGCACGATTTCTCAAAAACTATTCAACCGATTGCCTTCAAATTTGGACAGAATGCTCAGCTGACATCCTTTTATCGTTTGATGAAGCAAAAAAGCAATACGTTTAATAGTTTTTTATTTATAACAAAAAATCGATCAATTTTTTTCGAAAGATCGATACTTCAAGTTCAAAACGTCACCAAATCGTCAATTTTTTTTTCCCTTCATCGAACGATAGCTATATGTGTCTAAAGTGAAATGCTTTTTGGGTTTTTGTTGCAGGATGAACGTGAAGGCTGTAATCGTGCACACCATCAAAAAAGGACCATCGCGCGTCGAGGGGGGTGGGAGGCGGATTTTTTGATCGACCTGCCTGAAATTTCGGAAGGTTTCTCACTACAACATTATTGGAAGGATATACCTAAAGTTTTAAGGTTATCGCGTAAATAAATTACTTTTTTGGGGTAAAGATTGTCGAGCAAATGGTCAAAAATATGCAAATTTCATTCCAAAGCCTACTTAATTTTCAATTTTATACTCTTTTATATGTTTATAGGTATATCCTTCCAATAATGTTATAGTGAGAAACCTCCCAAAATTTCAGTCAGATTGATCAATAACTTTTTGAGCTGTAACATGACCAGTTTTTCAAAAGACTCCTAAACGAGTAACTTATAACGCCGCCATTTTGTTTTGTTTAAAAAGAAAAAATGACCCTTGAAAGTTGTAATAAGATAATATCAACATTTTTAAATGGTGCGATTATTTTATCACCTTAAAAAAAATCGTGAAAAATGACTCATTTTTGGGCGTCGAAAGGGACCCCCCCCCCCCCCCCCCCCCCGTCAAACCGGCGATTATTCCAAGAGCCCGCAAGTTTTGCACACTTATATACCAACACGGAAGAGATGAGCGCTCAATTTTTCGAAAGTCGTAAAAGCTGTGCGATAAGTGCCTCGAGATAAATACCCGAGTCTCTGATAGCGCGACGTTTTGCGAGCTCTCTCACGTCTGCGACTCGCAGGGAGAAGAAAAAAAAGCCCTCCAAGCACGATGAGAGTTGTGCACGCAGCGATTAGTTTGATAATCGCGTTCCCATTGGCGGCGCATTTTCATTATTTCGGGTTTTTTCTCTTCGTGTATCGGCATTTCCGTCCGACGTTGCAGTCGCGCATCGATTGATAAGAGGCTCGACGATGATCTCCCGACACAGGAAGCCGCCTTCGGCTACGATCACGTTGCCGCATGTGGAAGATTAAGTTTACTCTGTTTTCCTTCCTTGTTTTTTTTTTCGGTCCTTCAACTACTTTGAATGCTGTTGAAGTTTGCGTCGTTGGAACGCAACGAAAGCTCTTATTTACATTTTATTTTCCATATGTTTAGTGTTATAGAGAATCTTTTTTTTTAAGATTTATATTGTAGATCGCAAAATAAATATCCTGAAAGATGGTTGGAGGATTTTTGTAAGCAGTTCGCCAAAATAAATTGAAAGAATTTACAAATATTGATTTTCGTTGCGTTCCAACGATGCAAACTTCAACCTCATCTACTTCGACAATTTTCTAGATAGATAAACATCGGCCAAACGGTTTCGATTGAATTTTTTTTGCGTTGATTGTTCACAATTTCGTGAGATTTATGGTGATTTTTTTTTATTTTAGAAGAATGGAATGTTCAAACGAGGTATGTTCGGATGGATTTTGCAAAAATTGGTAAACGGATATGCACTTAAGGTAGTCTTATCGCCAGGCTTCAATACATAGGATTTTCATAATTTTTTTTTTGAGCTTCACTAAATATATTAATAATCGTCTTTGTAAAATTTCAGGGTCGTTCATCGACCTAATTACAGATAAAAGAAATATCAAAATTGCATATTTTTGTGAAGGAATTCCGAGACGACAAAAACCCAATTTCCGGTCGCTACAAAAGTGCAATTAATAGTGGGAATCCGTCAGATTCTTAAAAACAATCAGATTTACGTACTTAACACTTGTAGTAATCCAATGCTCTTAGAAAAAATTACGCTCATTGACCTCATTTTTATGTAATATCAAGTTTAATTTGAACTTCCGGTATTGGATTTATTATCACTTGCTACGATAAAGAGACGTGACAGCAAGGCAACAGCTGCCGTAGTCCTAACCTCAACTCACTCATTCGAATTTCCACACATATTTCATTTTTAACCGACATATTTCGCCGACACTAAGTTTCCACGCTTTTTACCAGTCGTGGCCCGAATACAATGCTTGATATTTCCCGAACCTGACATTTTTTGACAGATCGACGTTGAAAAGCACGGAGGTTAAACTCGCCTGGTTGAGTAAAAACAGACGGAGATAGAACCAATATTGCCAAATATCAAACCTAGAAATACTGCGCGAATCGTTGGAATAACTATTTTTTTCAATTTTCTAATTAAATATGAACATTCATTAAACAGTTTACACATGGAAAATTGAGTTATTACAAATTTTTTTTGCATATGTTAAAAATATAAATTGTACAAGTCTCAAGTATGATCAGTGGTATGACTAGTGTGAAGCGATAGGACTACCTTAAAAGGAGGTTAAAGTTGCAAAGATATGATTAGCATGCAGCAATTTCGTCAAAGTTTTAAGTATTGCGATGAATATTTGTCGAACAGAAATTGTATATTACAAAAAGTATATTTAAACTGAATTCTGAAAATGTCGAGGGTTGAATATTATCGAATTAAAATAAATGTATAAAGCGGCGTAGCTGTCTTAATATTTGAGATACATTGCGATTTTTTCCCTTACAGAAAGGGCGTTCTAAATGGATTTGGTGAAAATCGGCGAAACGGTTCCGATTGTAACAGACTTTGAATTGATTTTTTTGGCGTTGCATCTTTCATAATTCTGTGAGATATCTGATGATTTTTTTCTTCTTTTAGAAGAATCGAATATTCAAACGAGGTATGTTCGGATCGATTTTGCGAAAATCGGTAAACGGATATTAACTTGAAGGGAATTTAAACTTGCAAAAATATGCTTAGCATGCCGCACTTTCGCCAAAGTTTAAAGTATATCGATGAATGTTTGTCGCACAGAAATCGAATATGATAAAAAGTATATTTAAACAGAATTTTGAAAATATCGTCGTGGATATAAATTCCGAGTCGAATTTCGATTTTTTCCCTAAAATAGAGTATTACGGCGGGAGGGTTTAGAAAGAGAAAAATACGAGGAAATTACTATACTTTCACGGAGTATCTTTTTTGTATCGTCCAAGGAGCACCGTGCTTCGCTACCGCGTGGTATTCCTCGCTTGTCGCTGTACGAAAATCTGTTCAAAATTCTGGACAAGCTAAGTCGTCGCATTGGTTCGTCGTTTCACGAGACGGAGCGATACAAAAAAAATGATTTTATTTTCGAAGTTCCATGGCGTGGGATGGTCGCGTCTTTCGCCGAATTATTTTTTTTCACGTAGATATATCCAATAACCGCTCACTGCGAAGTTTTCATGAGTAGCACTGCATCGCTTATGAGAAACATGTGGCAGACAGTTTCTCGAGAAAAATCGTGAGGACCGCAGGAAAATTCGTCATTGACCGAGTCATGATGGCACGCATTTTTCTCTCCTCATATGTATTCGTGTGTGTGTGTGCGCGCAGGGAAAAATTCGCGCGATCATGACTCATTTTTTACCGTTCAAGTTTGCACAACGAAATATCTCGAAAGGGGTGCATTTGAGGAAAAAATATTTCAAACGAAAGTTTCAAAGAACAAGAATGATGTATATTTTTTGTTCAGCAGGAACCAATATTATTTATTTCATAAACATTTTTTGCATATCAAAATAGACTTTTATGCGAAACTTTTTGTTTGTATGACTTCAAGTTTTGAAAATATTTTCAATACTTGGTAAAATATTTTGGTAATATTAAGTAATTCATGGGGTGTCAATTTGGTTAAATATTCAAAATATCATTTTAGAAAATCCAAGTGCAACGGGTAAAAGTTTCAGACAAAATTTACTTATTTCGTTACGCAAAAAATAGTTTTGAAATAAATATCATATATTGGCTCCTATTTTAAAAAGCAAAGTTGGCCATAACCCCGAATATTGCCATCAAATAAAAAATACTCACAAGCATAATTTTTGTTCTAGAAAAAGCAACTTTTTGTTTGAAAGATTTTTGGTTCGAAAAATGTACCTTTTTCGGGATTTTCACTTGTGCCAACTTGGACGTTGCACCCTGCATACGTGTGTTGTAGAATCGTCGAAATAAAAACGGTGATGGATAATAATGTCAATTTTTTCTCAAGAGATAGAGGCCGAAGCGACCGATGGTCGGTGGACTGCGAAGTCTTTGGTCATCAAATTCCATTTCTCCGTGGGGTACCATGCCGTTATTCTCGTTTCGGGAGTTGCCCGTCAAGACTATCAGAAGAAAGGCGCATCCGAGTATGGCGATTACGATGTAAACCAGCCTCCACATGTAATTGGCGAGGCACGTTGAGAGCTCGTAAAATAACGGGACGAGCAAGAGCAACGCGACCGATAAGGTTGATTGGACGATGATTTTCTTTTTGTCGCGTGGAGCACCGGGGTTTTCTCGTTCCGGACATTCGTCCTCGAAATTTTCGCTAGTTTCGTAGTTCTCGTCGTCGTCGTCGTCGTCGATTATCATTGACGACGAGGCGATGGTCTCGAAAGAATCGCCGGTAAATTCGCGATCCTCGCGAAGTCGACGCTGAGCGTTCATCATGCAAGATCTGCATTTTTGGGCGGGCATGTTTCTCTCTCAGCTGCGGGCTGCTAAATCGCATTCACGATTTATCGGGACTTCGACAATTCTTGTGCACAAATGACTCGATGTTCCGTAGCTGGTCCTTAACGAAGTTGCGAGCCTCGCTTATACCTGTCGATTTCGCGCAGTACACCGAATAGTTTTGAGATTGAAAGAAATTCGTTGATTCATGAATATGCCTTGCCGTATGCCAATAGGAGGATTTAAGGCCGGAGCCTGAATTAGAAGGTTCGAAAATCGTTTTTTTTTTATTTATTGCTTCAATTGACAGATAAACTATCCAAGAATATATTTACAAAGTTACAGAGGTCACAGTGAAAAAAAAAATTCGTTCATCCAACCAAAATTCAGTTGGTTTAACAAAATGTATCTTTAAATACGTTCAACTTGATTTTTGATTAACATAACAAACGTTTTGTTAATCTAACTGATAGTTTTAGTGGTGTGAACTGTAGCTTATTTAGCATGTCTGAGCAACTGTTAAAACAACAAAATTTCGAGACAACAAAAAGCATTTTGCACATTCAACGATTTCTTTTTCTCAGTGCAATTGTAAATATTTTCGAAGATACAAGGCCAAAAGCAGAGAAGCGATTGATATTTGATATTGATATTTCCTCCTATTGAAAACATTGAAGCGGGTTTTCTCCAATATTTATTTTCACGATTTTTCGAAATTGGCGGGCGTGATAGCAAAAAAACTAAGCGACCTATTGAATCAAACCAAAGTTTATTTTCTTCAGTATGAAAATCTCTTTTGAGTGAATTAAAAAAGTCGGTGAAAAAGTGTTTTTAAATAATTTTTCATAGCACGTTAAAGTGTTTTTTTAAACACATTATTTTTCAAATCTGAGAAAGGTAATAATTTCACGCTTTTTTCTTAATTCACCCAGAAGAAAAATATATGACAATTGCACATTTGGTAATCATGCAAAAGTGGGGCACCACGCCAATTTTGGCGCCAAAATTTTTTTTTGCTACGAACGTCTTCCATTGGTCACCACTAGTTAATTTGAGTCGGGGAAGACTGAGATTTATTATTATTTCCATAAGTTATGGGGTTTGAAGTTTATTGGAAACAAAATTATTGTTTTCGAAAATGTGATTTTTGCAAACAATAAACCCAAACAAACTCACGAGTTTGTAAGGGACCAAATTAGTCTAGTATGTAAACACGCCATAACGCCAGAGAAATAACACATTCTCACATTTTCACAATCATTGTTGTGTTCACGCGTTCACGTGTGTATATATGACGTCGGGCACGTTTGTTTGGGTTTGTTTGGGTTTGGGAGAGTAACACATTCTCACATTTTCACAATCATTATTGTGTTCACGCGTTCAGGTGTGTATATAGGACGTGGGGCACATTTGTTAAATCGCGTATTTCGCGATTTCAAAACCTCATAACTTATGGAAATGATAAAAAATCTCAGTCTCTCCCGACTCAAATTCACTAATAGTGACCTGCGGAAGACGTTCGTACCAAAAAAAAATTTGGCGCCAAAATTGGCGTGGTGCCCCACTTCTGCATAATTACCGAAAATTTTGTTGTTTTTTTTTTGTTTCAGTCAAGAATTACGTGCTGCATCTTTTCCGCCGATTGGGGACCGTAGTAGCAAGACGCACATGGAATAGGCTGATAAATCTGCAGTCATTTATTGTTTCATGTTGACATTCTTTAAATACTTTTCAAATATACATGAAAAGATACCTCAATGTTTACTGGGCGCACTTATTTTTTTCCCTTCTAAAAAAATACCCGAACAAACACTTTTTTTGGGCCTTCTAATTCAGGCTCCCGACTTAATCCGCTATAAATCCACTACAGAAATATAGAAAAAAATGAAATTGCGAAGTGACACGCCGTTCTTTAAAGGATGATTTTCCCCCTCATAGGCGTTTTTCCGCCGATAAAAAAATACGTGTCTAACAGTTTTCAATGCTTCATCACATATATGAGTTTCAAAAAAATCGACGGCGGACACTTGTGTAATGTTCCTTCCCAGAGACGTTATTTCTACAGCGTTAATTCCAGTTTTCAAATGGTGTTGAAGTTTACCTCGTTGGAACGCAACGAAAAATCTTCTTTTTATTTTGATTTCCTCATTTTTATTATACGAAATATTTTTGGCGAATTTGGCGAATCGGAGATCTCCAAAGAAGCATTTAAAAAGAATTTTCTTCGATTTTCAACATTAAAATTCGCAAAAAGAAACTATAGCAATGAGAAAAATGAAGAAAAAAAATCGTTGAAATTCAACGATGCAAAATTCAATTTCATGTCTCCAATCGTTCTTGGGCAGTGTTGGGCGTTAATCAATTAAATTTTCAATCAGTTCATTAATTTACTAAAAAAGTAATTGCAATTTACTATTAATTGCCTGTTGCAATTAATTTATTTGGAATAATCTCTGTTAATTGCACCTCGCAATTAAGCAAATTGCAATTAACTTTTTCAAGTGTTCTAAGAAACAATTAAAACTAACGATTAACCAATTTAACTTTACAGATATTGGATAAAAAAGATTTAGATATTGCTTCATTAATACAATTCAATACTATTCAGTTTGTTTGGGTTTGTTTGGGCCCAAACAAACCCAAACAAACCCAAAGAGTAGTATTCATTGTGTTGATGAAGCATTATCCAAATCAAACAAACCCAAACAAACTCATATACGTATTTCAATATCATATACATTTGTTCTGACGCGACTCCGCGCCCTATGCACTAATCGATTTTAATTCCTAGTTTTTAATTAAACACATTAAAAAGATCGCAAATGTATTAGTTTCGAATTGTGTAAAGTCACGATTGACAATCCGTTAGTTGTTAAGAAATCTTCAGGGTGTAAAATTAAAAAAAAATCGATTTTTTTGCATTATCCGCTAGTATACACGGTTAGAAACGTTCTGTTCAATTTTTAGATCGAAATTCGAATTGTTTCGGTCGCTACAGCCTTTCTTAGAAAAAGTTACGTAACAGCCTTTCTTAGAACATTAAACGCGTTTTTCTCGGAACGGTGGCCACTCTCAAAGGAAGAGTTTGCAAGCTATGCGTTTGAAATTTTAACAGAACATTCTTCACGTCATTCTTTATGTTGCTATGGAAGCTTTTGTTAATCTTCCTTTTTTTTTACGAAAAACTGTCGAAAAAAGGCAAAATTGGATACTTTTTGTTCAAACCGCCGACTTTTTTTTCCAAATTTCACTAAAAAACCTCCATAGGAACATAGCGACTATCCTACAGATTAATTATCATTGTGAAATTTTTGTTTCATATAAAATTTGCGGCTGCAATCCTGGCTAAACAATAAATAAAGAAATTAGTAAAAATTCATTTTGTATTCTTTAACGATGCTTCAATGTGTTAAAAAAAATTAGACCGATTAGCTTGAGCTATCCACCTTTAAAAAATCGCGAAAATCGGCTATTTTTCAGGCGGTCACACTGTGTCGATTCCTTGAGGCATTAGGCCACAGTAACGGGTATAAAATTATGTGCAAATTTAACAATTTTTTTCGTATGAAAAGGTGATTCGCTCATAAAATTAATTACACATCTATTTAGTATGAATATCAAGCTGTTAGAAAAAAAAAACTTTTCGATGTACAAAATGGCCGACTGCTTGAAACTTCTCGAAACAGCTTTTTTCCAACTGGCGTGACAAATAACTTCAACATTTTTCACTCGATTTACTTCAAATTTAAAAGTTATGTTCCTAATTGCATTTCGCAGAGAAGTACGTGCGGAATTTCTGATTAATCGAAAACTTTTCATTTTATGAGCAGTTATAACGAAATTTTTCACTAAAAATTCATTTCTTAAGTTCAAATACCTACAACTTTTGAATAAAACAATATTTTTTTAATTCCTTACGTACTTCTCTAGGTATTCTAATGAAGGTTGATGAGAATTTTTGTTTTTTGTTTTAGGTAAAAGATTGTGGATGCTAAATGTCACGCCGCGGAGCGCGTAAAAAAAGATAACAAAAGAAAATATAAGTAGTCGGCCATTTTGTACATCGAAAAAAAATATATATATTTTCCAACAGCTTGATATTCATAACAAATAGATGTGGAATTAATTTGATGAGTGAATCACTTTTTCATACGAAAAAAAATTGTCAACGATTTTATACCCATGCCATGATGATAGTAGTAGTATCGAGTTTTATTTGCACAACTTTTTCACAAAGCTTTTTACAAACATATGACAATTTCAAAAACGAACTTTTCACTTACTATCTATTCCCTACATTCCTACATTCCGCATTATTTTCACATTCTCCCTTTCTTCATTTATTCGTCCCCTTCGTCGATCTCTCCTCCGCCATGCTCCTTACTCATATTTCTACATATTTCCTCTATTTCTCTAAAATACTCGCATATCCCTATTTGAATTTTTCCTCCCAGCATATTTATGATTTCCCCCTTTACTGCCAATTCATCCATTCCTTCCATCCACTCCTCTGCTTTCTTCCTTGCTTTCTCTGATACTAACTCCCTACCTTTTTTACATATCATTAGGTGTTCCAATGTCTCATTTTTTTCTTTACATATCCTGCACCTCCAATCCTTTTCTCCTTTCTTTCCCGCCCTTCCTATGTTGCCACATCTTAGCCTCGCCCATATTTCCTTGTCCCTTCCCTTTACTCCCTCATCTGACCAATATTTCCATGGCATCTCGTCCTTTTCTATAATATATTTATACTTATCGTTATACGTCGATTTTCTCATTTTTTCTTCTTCCCTTCTTAAGATTCTGTTTTTTAAGTTTTCCAGTCCCTCTTCTATCCTTTCGTCTATTTTTTTTACTTCTTTTCGCTCCCTTATCATCGTTATTATATCTTCTATCTCCATATCTCTTAATACTTTCACCAGGTTTTTCCCCCATTTTGACGGGTCACCGTTTGTTATCGCTCTAATTTCGTCTATTAAACAAACTTTTGGCCACCTTGTCTCATCCATTCTCATCACTTCTCTAATATATCTCGTCGCTCTTTCCCTTATCACATATTCCATAGTAAGCACTCCTAGCTCTCTCCTCCACATATAATTTGGCGTCGTTCTGTCCACTCCTAATGCCATCTTACAATACCTGCTCTGTATTTTTTCAAATACGCTTATTTCTCCCATTCCCCATATCTCCACTCCATACATTGCTCCTGCTTTTACGATTGAATCTAATAAATACAGTCTCTCCTCCATCATATCTCTCCCCGCCCTCTTCCAAATTCCCCACACCATATTCGTTGCCTTTTGCGTTTTCCCTGTCACCTTTTTTCCCTGTGCCCAAATTGAGTTTTTACACGTGAACCAATATCCGAGATATTTAAATTCCTTGACTATTTCTACTTCTTCACTATTAATTTCCCATTTTTCCTCCTTCTTAACTTTTCCTCCGTTACTGAAAATCATGATTTTTGTTTTCTTTGCATTTATTTCCATCTTATTTTCCTGTGCCCATCTCTCTAGATCCTTTATTATACTTTTCAACCCTTCCACCGTCTCTGCAATCGCCGCTACATGCCATGATGATATTTATGGCCATGATTTAATGCGCATGATTTTATACCCGTTACTGTGGCCTAAGGCCTTAATTGCGACTACAGCAATTAACAATTAATGAATTGTTATTCGTGCGTTTTCACGATTACAACTAATTAATTGTTATAGTCGTGATTAACAATTCATTAATTGTTAATCTTTAGTAACCCTAGCAATTGAATTTTGCCCAACACTGTTCTCGTGTTCGCAACCGGTGCCGATAATAAATTCAAAAGTGAGCTTCGATCAATCGCGCCCACCTTTGCTCGTCGTAGGCGTCGGGGGATCGTTTTGATTGGCGATATTGAATCCAGCCTCGCCGTTTTTCCGACGATCGTTGAAGAAGAGATTGCAGCATTTCTCGATTTCCTCGAGTGTTTTTCCGCGAGGGCTTTCGTTATTTTTGTCCCTGACGGTCGCGAGGTGCTGGGAATATGTTTTGGGCCCATCGATGGGTCCGAGGCGGGTCGACGCGGCTCTCGGATCTCTGCGGTAGTCAGGCTCGTTGTCGGACAGTTCCGTTGGGGGATTTTGAAAATTGCTCGCCACGCGATCACCCGATGGATCAGCGACTACGGTGAATCTCGTTCTCAAACGTTCGGCTGGACAATTCTCGATTCTCCTCGTGCACTCGTCATTTTGTGGCGGGCCGGAAGGCTGATGAGCTTGTCTCAAGACTTCCGGCGATCGATCCAGGGGCGCTGATGGCTCGTTATTGCCGTTCGAACGTTGTTCCGCCTCGTGGCTCGGAACGCAGTTGAGGGAACGTCGATCGTTCGGAGCTACGTACGGGCAGGTCGAACGTCTCGTTGGCTCGTCCGCGCTACCGGCTTCCGGATAACACGGAGTCTCGCGTTTCTTCACCCTCGTGTCGAACAAGCCGCAGTAAAAAGCGCAATAAAATGCAAGGCCGATTGCAAGAACCGTCAAACAAAGTTTCACCATTACCGGATGCTTCTTCGATTGGAAATTGTGTAAAAAAAGTGTTTCTTTTTTATTCTTTGAGGAGAACGATGAGCTGCAAAATTCCAGAAAAAAACGATGTATACGTGACTGGAGGGTTAAGTATATCGTGGTGTAGCTAGCCCGAGAGTGCGGGTTACCTTTTGTCGTTTGCTGTTCAATCGTAGGCGATACCGAGATTTATTCTTTTTACGGATAATCTTGCTCCGAAATGTATTTTTCTCATATGACGTAACATTTTTGAGTATCGTTCACCGGCAATTTAAGATATTTTTTTTCTTTGTAACCAAAAATGTCAGGGCTTTTGCACCGTGAATGCGAGTCGGAGTTGCCGATGACGCAGGAGCGATGGTGTCTTGTTTTTGTCAAGTAGACTAGGGAGGGCTGAAATTTCGAAAATTTGCTCGTGTTTGATTTTTTTATAACAAGACCGCGGTTTGTGTAACACTTTTTTCTCTTCTGGCGTTATAATAATAATTTATAATGATGTCATTAGAAAATAAGGAAAACGTTTCGAGGTTTATTTCCAGTCCAATAAACATCGACGGTCCACCGTAATGAGGGAAACGATGTCAAATCCGCTTTTATCGCGATATCTCGAAAACCGCTGCAGATATCAACTTAAGGGGTTACACATAGTTGGCAGGACCAAATCGGAATTTTGGAGGCTGCTACCTTTGCAGAAGGTTTGCCATGTGGTCCGGGTATCGATGATTCCATTTGATGGTAATAAACTACATTTTATGTACGTATACACCTGACGTAAAACTTTGAACACGTTTTTCTCGGAATGACTTTTTCAGAATAGGCGACCGAAATATCTCAAAAACAAATAAACCGATCTGCTTCAAATTTCGCAGACATTTTTTGTACATCAAAAAGCAATTCTTAATCGAAGGTTTTTTTCAATGCATACTTCTTTTTATACCGAGGAAAATAGAGTGTTTTTTTTTCATCGAAATTTCGCCGTCACTTTGGATCGGCGGCCATTCTTTCAAAAATCATTATTTTATTGAATCTTTCGATTAAAGACCGATAATACGGTTAAAAAACAAAATTCATTTGGTTTTTTTCATTTCAGATGATTCGTTCCCGAGCAGGAGCGAAGGACCTTTTTTACACAGCGGTGCGTGCAATTTACTGCATCTCCGTCGTTTATAAATATTTCCCGATAACAAAATTGTAAAAAAAAAGTTAAAAACCTGCACCCATTTCCCAAAAAAAAATCACGAAAACACCTTTTTTCCGGCCGAGAACTAGGTATAACCCGTTCAAAATGGCACAGGAGTTGTGAACACTACGAAGCGCTGATTATACCCGAAATCAGGTTGAAAAAAATGTTTTTACAATTTGATAAGAGTAAATAACTTGAATTCTTCGTTATTTGGACGCCATTATGTTGATTTTGAAATCACGTTCAATTTTTCAGGTACAATCGATAGAGAAAGACCTAAGAAAATGAATTATCCCTGGGATTTGCCAAAGTCTCCGTTTATTCGACTGGAATCGTGATAACAACGTATTCGGCATAGTTTGCCTCATTACTCCGGAGCACCAATATTGTTACTAGACTGCGAATAAATCACGAGAAATTTCTCAACTCCTTAACACTATAATAAGTATCCCTAAAAGCAAAAGTTTAGTATTTATGTGCGGTCGTGTTACGAACAATTGAGGACTGTAACACCACTGTAAGTGTCTAAAAATAAGCGATATTTCGCGATCTTTTTGGACGGAAGAACAAGTAAGTGGATAATAATATTCAAGGATGTTATTAGTCATCATTTGTGTAATTGACAAGCAATTGAAGTGAAAACTCCACTTTCGACAGAAAAAACGGACAATCATTTGTTAATACGCAATGTTATAATTAACTCATGGAAAATCCCGTACGTATTCCTCTTCGGAATGTTATTTTTCGGTTATTTATACCAAATTTTTTCCCCCGTATTCTAGATCAAAGCATCTCTTAAACCAATTTAAAAAAATATATTTTGTTTTAAATTTCTGCAGTATTAGTCCTTGAGATAGAAGATACCTTTAGGCAAGGCACACATTTGCTGATTTCCACGATGTTGAAGTTTGCAACATTGGAATGCAACGAAAGTTCTTTTTTGCATTTTATTTTCTATATTTTTAATATTATAGATATTTTTTTCTAGATTTACATCGTAGATCGCAAACTGAATATGTTGAAGAGTGGCCAAAGGCTTTTAGTAGGCAAAATCTGCCAAAAAAAATTAAAGGAACTCAGAAATATTCATTTCAAAACTTCATTGATTTGCATACTTTTTTTTCAAACGAAAGATATCTTCACCATTTTTAAGGCGTAGGGTATTTTTCATTACTACTTTGTTAGCTATAAAAATCACTGGCATGATGTATATAGCTAATAAAGTAATCGACCGACCCTAATGAAATTTGGTATAAATATTTCTAACCGTATTGTCTAAAACATGACCCTAAGTGTTTTTAAAAATGAAAGGAAAGTATTTTTCATCGCAAAATGTAGGCATTTATTTCGGAAAATTCAATCTTTTTGTTTCAAAGCGTATCATTTCATCGACTTTCAACATTTGTCACTTTTTCTTGGTTCATATTCTGCATATGAGTGTTAATGAAAGAAAAATCTTTGTTGGTGTTTTTTCAGAATAATCCCGCCGACGCTACGTGTCACGCCGTCCGACAACATCCGCCGCAACCCGTTTAGAAGGCCGCGACGTACCTCCAGCGTTTAAAAAAAATCAGTTTAAAGAAATACCATGTAACAGCCAAAAGTAGTGATAAAACATGCTCTAAGTCTCAAAAATGGCGAATGAATCGTTCTTTTTCGAAAAAATCATGTAAATCTGCAATTTTTCCTCGCCTAGAAGGTATCCCCCCCCCCCCCAACGCCAGCCAATTTTTTTTCCATTTTGAGGCTCGCCTGCTCTCCTTAAGGCGGGATATACATTTACAACGATCAAAAAATCGATTTCTTTTTTTTTTCTTCTCAAAACGATAGAACTATATATGTAGAACATTTTCCCAAAATTTCCAAGCGAAATTCGAAAAACTTCAAACGTTACAGCCCGTCAACACTATGCCTCACCGCTCGGATTCGGAGCGGGCGTGCACTTCAAACGCGTTTTTCTCAACACCGCATTATCGAAATGGGCGTGCAGGATAACTTAAAAACTATTGAGCCGATTGAGTTGAAAAGTAGTAGAAATATTGATAATATTGGTGCCTTCTACTTGACGAAAATTATTTTTTGAAAAATTGGAGAAAAAAAAACCCCTTTTTTAGTCCACATTTTACAGAAATGTTGCGCGAAATGTTGATTTTTTTTTGTAAAGGCGTGCCGTTTTCTCAAATTTGCATTTTCTTCATTTTAATTGCCGTCACAAAGAAACTATACATGTTCTAACTGAAAAAATGTTTGAACTTTTTTGCAAACCAAAGTCTACGGGAAGCTAGACTGCACGCCGATTCGCAACTCCCGCGGCGACCTTGCTGTAACACTCTGCCACAGGTCCGTCATTTTGACGTTGAATTAATTTTAAAAAATTGTTTCGTATACTCAAATATACTATTAAAGTAAATCTAAAGTTTGATAATTTTAGAATAATTATTTCTTAGTTTGAAAAATCCCTCAATATTGCTTATTTTTTTCGTGTCTGAATGTATATCCCGCCTTAATTATCCAAGGGCCTGTTGATGATAGAGAAATATCGTTATTGTATCATTAATGGAGCGAAACACCTTGGCAAACTCGATTATCCAACAAGCCTTCATCGCTTATACAGCACGTTGCAAGCGTTGCGAGCTTTGTCTCGATAAACGTCACAACAACGACGAACGGAGCTGTTCGGATCATTCGTATTACCCGTCTCCGTCAACTGTCGTGGCGGGTTCCTGATACATCGTGACATAATCCGACTTTACTGTCCGCCACCTAGACACTGACCTAAATATCCCGTTTGCTCGTTCGTAACTGCAGTCGCAACATCGATCCACCGATCGAATGGTGATTGATCAAGTCGCCTCTGATGACTCGTACCTGAGAAAGCCAAACCGACAAGCCCGAATCCAATCTCGCGAGCTTGATTTTCTTAGAGACATCGCTTTGCTCTAGAAAAGCGTATTGATTTGCCAAGACTCAAGTGACATTCGAAAATTCAGAGACTCCTCTATCATTCGCACATTTACACCGAGATGGCCCTTCGATCATTATTATTATTTTCAATGTACTTGAATATGAAAAAGTTAAAAGGATAAGATCGTAAAAACTTTTGAAATATATACCGGATGCCCCATTTTAATCTTACGCCTGATTTATCTCGAAAAATACTGCTTCGATCAAGTAGTGACTATAATAAAAATTTTAGGGTTCAAAGAAGGACGGTAAAAAAAATCTGTTTTGGTCCAAAATTCGTAATGGCGACGTTAAGATGGCCGACATGTTCTTTTTAAATGGGACCATGAATTTGTTTCACCAAAACATTTATCTAGGCAAAACTGACAACTTTTGTAGGGAAAGTTTTTCGATAACGTTCAGAATTTGTAGGTTAGAATATCATTTTTTACTATTCTAGCGCTATTGAGAATGTACCACGAGGGGGTAAAGTCTTGCAACATCCCTAGTGCAATTGTGCGTGTGTGTGTAGGTGCGAGTTTGTTTGGGTTCGTTTGGATGTGTTCAATAATCCAAACAAACCCAAACAAGGATTAGCTCTCTGCAGCTTGTCACTTCCGTTATCAAACAAACCAAACAAACTTACTCGCAAACGTATACACTTTGGTGGGTTTGATAACGGAAGTGACGAAACAGAGACCTCGTCCCCTTTCGGACTTGTTTGGGTTATCGAACAAACCCAAACAAGCCCACTCACACCCACACACATATTACCCTAGGGATGTTAAAATTAAACCCCCCGTGGTACATTCTCGATAGCGCTAAGATAGTAAAAATGGTATTCTAACCTAAAACTTTTCCTGAAAAAGTTGTTAGTTTTGGCCTGACAAATTTTTCGGTGAAAAAAATTCATGATCCCATTTTTTAAAAACATGTCGGCCATCTTAAGGTCGGAATTTGAATTCTGGACAAAAAAAATTGAGCATCCCCCTTCGAACCCTAACACTTTTATCGTACTCAATAGTTGGTCGGAGCAGTATTTTTCGAGATAAATCAGGTGTAAGATTAAAATGGGATACCCGGTATATATTTCCAATGTTTTTACGATATTATTCATAATATATTAGGTGTACGAATGAATAATCCAATTTTTTTGAGCATTGAAAAATTTAAAAAAATTAAATGATATTCCCGCTCTTTTGCGATTATATAGTGTTGACATATAGTTATTAAAAATGACAGTTGGTATGCCGGAAAGCCTAACAAAACCTTCAAAACTATTCAGTTCAGTACAGTCGGAAATGGCAACAGATAAGGTGCATATCCGACACTCCATTCTTTACGAATTCCAACAAGGAAAAAATGCTGCAACAGCATGCGTATCGATTTGTTCCTTTCTCGGCGAAGGTGTTGTATCGTACGATGTGTGAGCATTTTTGTTTAAGCGGCTTAAAAGCGGTGATTTCTGTCTAAATGACAAACAACACCCTGGAGGCCCTAGAAAGTGCGACAACGAGATGATTTGGAATCATGGATGGTGAAACAGTTACTGCGGACTGCAACCAACGTCAATTAATCTGGTTGAGTCAAGAATTGGAACGAAAACGCCCGTATACTGGCAATGGAAAACGTCCAGTGAAATTGTTGCATGACAACGCCAGGCCACACATTGCTTCCATTACAAAAGACATCAGAATGAGTCTTGGCTGGGACGTCTTGCAGTACCCGGCATGTTCACCAGACATTGCTCCATCCGATTACCACTTGTTCCGGTCGATGCAACACGCCTTGTCCGATATGCATTTCCAATCAGTGGATGAGACCCGAAAATGGCTTGATGACTTTATCGTGTCCAAAGACGTGACATTTTTTCGAGATGGAATTCATCAGCTGCCTGAAAGATGGCTTACAGTTATATATAAAGCAACGGCGAATACTTTGACGGAACAATTTCCATTTACTTTTTTTTAAAATTAACCTTGGATGTAGATGATAAAAAATTGTATTATTCATTTGTACACCTAATAGATAAAATCTATTAGGTATCTATTATATATATATATATATATATATATATATATATATGGATAAAATAGATACAAATCATTTCAAGGTCATGATATCATAGGTCGTTGGATTCGTCTGAATATCAGCTACAACGTTATAATGTAAAAAATGTGTTCCCATTATAAAAACCATTGATGACCTTGAGAACGCAAAAACTATGTCCTTGACAAAAATGAATTTTTCACCACTGTATCAGCCCTTCGAAATCAATCAAATTACCTTCTAACAATTTTTACGTCACTCTAAAGGCAACGGAGATATTTAGTATGGTGACGTTAAATGGTCCACCCTGTATATATATCTATCAACAAAATGAACAATAATAATGATAACAATATCAGATTATTCGAGAAAACGTTGAAAAAGCAATCATACCCGATTTCGAAATAACAAAAACAGAGGTACCGAAAAATTCTTCGAGTTAGAAACATTTTTGCAAATATAGCTGTGCCAATTGAAATAAGAAAATCGTGGCTTCTTCGTGTCGAGTTGCGCTTCGGCGACCCGAGCCGTTAGCACAGCACGTGCACGATGTCCATCATGGTCGACATAGAGAATCTTTGCAAACGCGTTTCTTTAATTAATAAAGCAACGCTACTATCGTGCACGTGCAACCGTACACCCTGCGGGGCAAAAAGTTAGGCCTCGCGTAAGCATCGAGTCAAGCGAGTCTCGATGCGGGAATAACGAATAGGAGACACGGTGGGGTACCGCGAAGACGAAACAAAGAAGAAAACGAGACTCGAGGATAGACGGGTATAGAGAGAGGAAGATGAGGGCCGGGTGTTTTCGAAAGGGAGGTCTCTTTGGGGATATTCCAGTCGCGTCGAGGAAATTTCCACTGCCGGCGCACACAATGGAACACTCCTGTTATGCTGAACCCTCTCTCTCTCTCTCTCTCTCTCTCTCGTTTCTTCTCTTTTACCGGCGACACATGGTCCCCTGAAGAAATTGGTCCCGTCTCCTTTTCTGCCTTCTCTTCCATCTCCTGCTCTGACTGACTGGTCGTTTTTTCGAAATTAATTAACTAGCGCACTTCGCAATTAGCACGGTAGCATAGTCTGAGCGATGAACAATTATGTGAAAGAAACGCACGTGCGTCTGCGTACTACCTTGTATAAAATAACGTCCCCACCTTGCCATTCATTTTCCACTGTACTTTGCGTACTTTTTTCTGTCCAGTACCGGTTGACGTAGCCAGCTTTTTTTCCTGGAGGGGCAGGTAGAGGAGGCCTGACAAAGCCACATTTCGGTCGCAGTCATTTAAAAAAATGAAATTTACCTATTAATCGGTAATTACGGAACACACATAAAATTTGGAGCATTCGTCACACGTTCGCATTTTGGAATACCTTAAAGAATAACCAACTAATTTTGTATCATTGGTCTATTCAGTTACCAGCCTTTAAACTTTACTTTCAGCCAGTTCCCGAATAAATAAGTCTCGGTTTTCTATTTTCTTCTGCCAATTGGCCACATTCTCAGCTGGATTTTTTTTAACAATGTAATTCTCTATGTTCAGCAGTGACGTATGAGAGAATCTTTCCTGAAGCATTGTGCTTCTAAGCCACGTTTTTTAAAATCAGGTCATGGCTAACCTGCCATGAGCCAATCGCTAGATGACAGTACATGTATCACACATAACCTTACTTTGTCGTGCGTAACTATCGTTGACTAGTCCATTACGATCTAGTCATGAGGCGGCACTTTTATTGCAATTCAGCGACATCTGCAGTATAGGCCGCTTACGGCAGAACGAGCGCGCGCTCTGGATTCCAATAGATTTTGTTCAAATTTTAACCAGGCATTGTTCACATCATTATGCATATTGAGTGAAATATCAGAACAGTCGATTATTTAGAATGGGAGATAATGGGTTTTAAAATTGCAACTATCAACACTGCAGGGTCTGCATTGACCGAAAGTCAGGTCACATCATTCGTCGTTCCATTCTATGGTGTTTATAATTTTTGAAAAGAAATTATGTCTAGATAGCAAACTACTTGGGGAGAGAGTGAAAAAAGTTTGAATTGGCTTTACTATTCAGTTTTGCTGAAGAGGTTCAGTAAAAACAGAATAATTCTCGGTAAAAAATATTTGTCCCCTATAATAAGAAAACATAAGGCAACACCGCAGAACAGTATTTCTCAATATTTCGAGAAAAAAATAATAATAATCGTGTTCCTAAAGTTAAAAACTTTTATCATAAAAAAGAATTACGCTATAAATATTAAGACTTTATATTGTTTATGTTATCTTCATGAACAAATAAAAGTGTTGGTTAATTAATATTAATTGAAAACTATGTTCGATTAAAAATTACTTCCAAATAAAAATTTGTTTTACAGTATTATTTTAAATATGCCGCGTGAACTTACGTCATTGCATACGTGGAACGATGCGGTGTTGCCATATGTCTTCTTATTATAGGGGACAAATATTTTTTACGCAAAATGATTCTATCTAGATTTCAATGCTGACCCTGCAGTGTTAAAAGGTACAATTTTAACACCCATTATCTGCCGAACTAAATAGTCAACCGTTCTGACATTTCACCCAAACATGCATAATGATATGGACAATGTCTGGGTAAAATTTGAACAAAATCTATAGAAATCAAGAGCGCGCTCAGAGCTAAAGGCTAAGTTACAAAACATACGGAATATTACTAGCTCATAGAGAGGCAACCATTGGGTAGTTCGTATGAGATGAATTCAGCGAGCCAGTCACGAGGACGTAATTCAGATAGGCTAGTTCAATTTCTACTCGGGTTTTTAATATGATTTCTACAGTTTTCATAATTTATTTCATTATTTGTTAATTAGAGTAAGGTTTCATGACCATTGCTTCAGCTCTAAGGCTGACGTGTGAATTATCAAGATTTTTGAATAATTATTGATGGAATCCTTTCCGTTTTTCATAGCCAATTTAAAAAATGCGTCAACTCCACTGAGAAAACAATATATTTCTATGTACCAGGATTTACTAACAAATGGTAAAGTTGGATATGGCGAAATAAATATCTTCTTAGAGTTAATGAATCATTCATTTGAGCCTCTAAATTATCACACATAAAGATTTGGTAATAGTTACAAAATGGGTACTCTAATGGAACATACTCGTTCTTAACACCCACTTGATATACAGTTGATCTAACCCAATGCTTCGTATTGATATACTATAAATCCTTGTTTCCTGTAACTGAGGCGTTTAGTCAATGAGATCAGTGGAAAAGTTTTCCCGGATGTAAAGGATAGTTGAGTGAACGATATTTTATATTCGCACATGTCAGAATTCGTGTATAGTTACCAAATGAATATTTGGACTAAGTCATTCATTGATTGTCGGCAGATGAATGTGCAGTTGAATCAATGTAGCACTATAGTGCTAGTGGGCAAGTACGTGGGCAAGTACGTGGAACAACTCTCATAGAAAATGAGAGTTGTTCCTTGCTACGTGTGGAGGACAAATCGTTGGACAACGATTTGTTCTGTACGAGTAGCAAGTATGTTAATGGGAGGACAACAAAGATGGTAACATCAATACGTCGTAGAGCAAGGAACAATACTCAGAGAAAATAGGCGGTCGATCGGTCCCGCGGTCGACGTATTGGCCACCCCTGCTTAATGCACAATTGAATAAGCTCTATATATACTTTCGAAAATTTCCTAAAGATTTGGCAGGTCTCACAAAACAAGCAAATCGTCAATTGATTCCATCGGCACAAAGAATAAATTCATGTTTACACGGTCACAAACTGATATCCTCGAGGTAAGTGGACATACGGTTACGCACTGCCTCCAGTGTAGGTATTAACAGGGCTATATTTGATTCAACTGAAGATTTTTCCATTATTACTAAATATTGATTTTCTAATAAGTGTACGACAGTTATCTCAAAGAACTACTGGGCCAACATCTTAAATACCGATTCATTAATAGTTAATAAATCCTTATTCGCGTTAAATAGAGAAGTTGTCGCGTCAACTGTGTGACTCTTGACAGAATATGCGGCCGAGACTGTCGTTTTGAGTGAAGATCAGTTAATTGTTGTGACATGTTAATTTGCATTGAACACAGGATAATCGCGGCAACTATACGTTAACGGACCTAAATCTAAATATATTAATTGTGATCAAATCTCTACTCCTTCAAACTGTATTATCATATCACATTTTCAACGAGTTATTCGCTGACCATAAACATCTACTGATGTTTATGGTAATGTTAAATTTTAAAAACTAAACAAACTGCGATTAGTGTCAGGAATGTCGTGTTAAAAAATTAAGCGGTTTCTCCACTTGGTTCATTAATAATACTCGAACAAAACTCAACTTGAACTCAATGTGGTAAAACGGATTCATTTTTGGACAGTTAATACATCCTAAATTAATCTGCCAGTGATATGAATTTCAATCGTCTATAACCATTTCGATTTTGGTATCGAAACTCCTTAACGGGAGGTTAACGTCGAAAAGCATGAAAAATGCATGAACTTTGGGAATTTTCTTTCTATACAAAATAAATACTTTTGAATTTTTTCTTTACTTTTTACTTTTAAATTCCAATTTTATTTTTATAAAGAAATCCAAAATGGCGGCTCCAGCTCCCGTCAAATAAAGTCATGCACGGCATGTTTTGGTCAGCGTGGAGCGCTTCACAGCCTTGCCAGTTTATTTCAAGCAAAAACGGGTTAAACATGATTAAACTAGACTAAATTCGCGCGCTGAAAAATGCTGTTCCCAGAAAAACTCATTTAAAGTTTATCGTTATAAAAAATCGTACTTAATGTTTGTTTTTGACAACCCAAACAAACAAACCCACGTATTCTAAATATTTTAAGACTGCACATTATGTTAAAAACAATCGGATTTTTCATAGTCATGAACGGTAACCTTTCCTTACGGGGTCTTCTCACTTTAGACGCTTAAAAAAATGCTAATTTCATGATTTTTTTGATAGGTTTATATGATAGATATTGATATGAAAGTTGTTACACTTAATAAAGACACTTTAGAAATACATTTTTAAAAAATTTAATTTATTTAAGTCGCTATTTCTAGACGAAAATGGTAGTTAAAAAATGTCCTAAAATAATTGCAGGTCTGCGCTGTTGATGAAATCCCGGAGATGAATCATCCGAAACAAAAAATCAAACGGTTTAAAAAATCATACGATTTTTTCTATATGCAAAAATAACAAAACGGCGGACATTTTGCGAAAAAAAAACAAAAAGAAATTGTGTTTTCACCGTTTTTGGGAAAAAAATAGTAAATATCAACATTTTTAAAAGTCTTTGATATGCGCTATAGCTATAGTTGTAAAGAATATGTGGTTAACATTCCATAAGGATCGGTTCAGTAGTTTCGAAGATTTTACCAAGAAGCCGTCAAAAAATGTTGGTTCGAGAAAAACGCGTTTAAAGTTTTTTTTGCGTTACATAAATACATTATGTAACGCAGTCATTAAGAATTATCGTCAGATAATTGTTAATAACAGATCAACTATGCAATATTAAAAAAAAAATTCTACGTACTTCCGTAGACAATGTATTTTTCAAGATATATTCAACATTTCAAGTGAATCGGTTGAAAAATGTCTGAATTATGTTTCCGGCGAACTTAAAAAATGCAGTTTTGAGAAAAACGCTGCATAGCCGCCATTTTGAATTTAATCGCTTGAAAAAATTATTGTATACAGTCACTGATATGTTCGTTGTAATTGCGATTTATTTTGTAATTTTTCTAAAAAAAAATCCTCAAAAAGCCTATTTTTTTGGCCTCTAGAGTGGCCCAAGGCCTTAAGTAGATAGAGACCTGCAACGTCAGTGATGGTTGTGTCAAGGGGATCCTCGCCCGAAAATCATTAATTTTCTCGGCGATGCTCCAGGTTAATGGAGCGTCTCCGTGGTGTTGAGTCGTCAAAGATCACGCGAACGTACACTGTATAATACGCTATTCCCATTCACAACGTTAAATGGAACGTAAGCTCCGGGACGGCTCCGTATCCTATTTACCGAGGATAATCGACTTTTACACACAAGGGGGATAAGGAACGTGCGAATCGGCGCGATATAACGCACAAAGGGGAGTCGCTTTCAGCCGCTTTCCTCGATTATGTGCGTAGAATGACTCATCCAGCGAGATACGTGTTTCGGGACCGTGTTGGCGGTTTCGATGTATACAATCAGTTGCTTTGCCAGTAAGCTTCACCCATGTGGCCCCTTCGCTTTTCCGAAAGATCCACGTGAAATCGAGAATAATAGTTGGATTCAGCTCATATTTCAGCAAACGGGCAGAGCTTAAGAGCAATAAATATCTCCCAATTATAGGTTAAAGTACAGAAGTCCAAACTCCATACACTGAGAAGACAATATATTTATATGTACCACTATAACTATTAACAAATGGTAAAGTTGGATAGGGCGAAATAAATCTCTTCTTACAGTTAATGAATCATTCATTTGAGCCTTTAATTGTCACAAAGATTTGGTAATAGTTACGAAATGGGTACTTCAATGGAACATACACGTTCTTAACAGCCAATAGATATACAGTTGGTCTAACCCAATGCTTCGTATTGATATACTATAAATACTTGTTTCCTGTAACTTAGGCGTTTATTCAATGAGATCAGTGGAAAAGTTGTCCCGGATGTAAAGGATAGTTGAGTGAACGATATTTTATATTCGCACAGGTCAGGATTCGTGTATGAAAACTTGGACAAATGAATATTTGGACCAAATGAATATTTGGACAAAGTCATTCCTTGATCGTCGGCAGATGAATGTGCAGTTGAATCAATGTAGCACTATAGTGCTAGTAGGCAAGTGTACAAGGAACAACTCTCATAGAAAATTAGTTGTTCCTTGCTACGTGTAGAGGACAAATCGTTGGACAACGAGTTGTCCTACAAGTAGCAAGTCCGTTAATCGGAGGACAACAAAGATGGTAGCATCAATACATCATAGAGCAAAGAACAACTCTCATAGAAAATAGGCGGTCGACCGGTTTCGCGGTCGACGTCATGGCCACCCCGACTTTAATGCATAATTCAATATTCTCTATATATGCTTTCGAAAGTTTCCTTAACATTTGGCAGGTCCCACAACACAAGCAAATCGTTAATTGATGCCATCGGCGCTGAGAATAAATTTACGTATTCACCGTCACAAACCGATATCCTCTAGGTAAGTGGACATGCATTTACAAAGTAAACGGTTTTGCCAAATGTACGATACTTATCTTAAGTACAGATTTGTTAACTATTAACAAATCATTATTTCAGACGAGTCATCGATTTTCAACAGTTATTTGCTAGCTATTAAAAGGGCTATATTTGATTCAACTGAAGATTGTTTAATTGTTACTAAATATTCATTTAGTAATAAGTGTACGACTGTTATCTCAAAGAACTACTGGACCAACATCTTAAATGCAGATTCATTAATAGTTAATGAATCCTTATTTGCGTTAAATAGAGAAGATGTCGCGTCAATGCTGTGACTCTTGGCTCTAATGCGGCCGAGATAGTCGTTTTGAATAAAGATGGGTTAATTGTTGTGGTATGTTCATTTACATTAAACACAGGATAGTCGCGGCAACTATACGTTAAGGACCCCAAATCTAAATATATTAATTGTGAATAAATCTCTACTCCTTTGAACTGTACACTCAGAAAAACGTTTGGTACCGTCAAAAAAAATTGTTTGAATCAACCAAATCCTGCAGTTGCGGGTGGCGAACGATATGAACGATTGAATCGACTGCGAGATTTGGTTGAATTACAAATATAAATTTATTTCCGGCAACCAAACTTCTTCTTGATCCAAAAACGCACAGAGTACTTTCAATGATAATTCCGGTGTCCTGAACCCAAACTTTATTTGAACATACTGAACGGTTGGGTCGGTAATCTCTCCCTTAAAAGCATTGTCAAAATATATAGTTCAACGAAAAACATATACAGTAGAATGAAACATGTGTGCATTGAATGAGTTGCAGAGCATATTTCAGTCGATACATAATATTTTTGATAAAAGTTCATGTTCAGTCCGTACCACTAAAGATATATTTTAAAAGAAAACTCCCCAACGCTGCTATAGTCGATCCAACTATATGTTGGTTTGCCCTGAATGACGGAGTAGGTTCTGACAACTGATATAACATAGTTGAAGCTGCATACACTAAGTTCAATCAAAATTGGTTTTACACCAATCAAATAAATGGCAGATCGAGCATCAGCTTAATATGAACCAAATGAACATCGAGTCACTCTAATAAAATTTCGATGTGAGCATATGCAACGTATACATTGAATTGGTAGAAAATCAATGGAATATAAATCATCGAAGAAAGTATTCTCCCTACGATGAATTATAAATACAAATGGAAGACGAAGACAATAAGGTAAATAGATCCGCTAAATTATGAGACAAGATGATTAGTAATTTTTCAATAATGCCGGTTTATTAAAGTACATATTAAAAATATTGCGATGATACAGAAACAACTTTTATTGATTAATCTACGTCGATGTACGACTGTACGGTATCAATTGTAAGATAATTTACAAAGCGCTCGGAGAAAATTACATAGTTAGACTTAAAAGCAATCTGCGTGTCGAAAAAAAAAACAAAAGAGAAATCAATTAAAATAATGTGTACAGATAAATAATATTTTTTTCTGATGTATCGAGAATTTATCTGCAGGCCACATAACAGAAACCATCAGATTGTGTGTGCTCTCGAAGTGGAATTGGCGCAAACAAGTCTTTTTGCTTTACGCAACGCCAGGTCTCAGACTACAGCGTGGTTGCGACGAACTATTAGCGGCTTAAACCGAGTGTCCACGTGGTTGGATTTATCGAATTTAATGGATATCTGAAATTACGGGAGAACAATGGCTCGTGCCCGCAAAAAAATCTCAATCACGATTCCCCTAGCAATCCTTCAATACTTATGCACTTGGTGAACACGCAACGTTGAATGAAACTCACCGGCTTCCACTAAATTTACTATCAACACCCGAGAGACGCCGTACAATGTTTTTCTCGAAGGATAGCACGCAGCGTGACAACAATGGCGGACAAAAAGAAATTACACATGGTATTGAATTTTGCATCGTTTGAACACAACGAATTTTTGTTTTTCATATTTCCCAATTTTCTGGCACATTTAGGCTAAAATGATCACTGAAATATTCTTGAAGATCCTTATTAGGGATTCATAACCTAGGAACTACAAATGGAGAGATAGTTATAAGAATGAAGAATTGAAAAAATAAAGGAAGATTTTCGTTGCGTTCCAAAGATGCAACATATAGTAACAGCCGAATCACCAAATGGAAATGACCGCGATACTCTGATTAACTGTAAAGAATAAAAATTACCAGTTCGTTTGTAAATGTTTTTCCGGTACCTTCCGTCTGTAATCTTGGGTGTTTTAAGTCCTGCCGTTTGTTCACCCAGTTAATATATGCGAATTTTTTTTTTTTAAATCATGCTAGTGTTCGAAACATTCAATTTAATATATGAATCATAAAATTAAAGGAAAATAATTTTTTCGTATATTTTTTGTTGAATAAATGAAGAGTCTCGGTAGGAGAGTAGTTTTGGCTCGGACACGAAATACCGAGGTTTACAGACAAAGTGTTAAAAGGAGAAAGCAATAGAATAACTACTGGATCTAGAAAAATAATCCTGAAATCGTTTTCTGTAACGGAATTGTAATAACGTGAACAAGAGCAAGGTACAGAGGTGCGTATTTGAATAACAAATGAAATAATTCACAGATATGTTCCGACACCGATTGATGGGCGGTCGGGATCCGGCTCCGGCGGTACTTCGAGTCAAGGCAGTATTGTTGTGTAGAACACTGTTTTGTAGGTGACTTTCAGGGTGAAATAACTACTAAAAGATGACTGAGTAAATTTGAAAAAAATGTTTATTGAAGCTTCAAGAAAATGTACAAGTTAAAAAGAAACAACATTTAATTATCACGTACTTTTGTACGTTTGTTTACAACGATGCGAGGAAAACGCCATGGTGTTGCAGTATGGAACGTTCGAGTGCAACGAAAATACTTTTTATTCCATACTTTTATTATTTTGCCAAATGTTTGTTCACAGCTTTTGAAAGTAGGTACATCTCCAAACGAACATCTTTAAAAATGGTTGAGAGATTTGGACAGCCAAAATTTAGCATAAAAAATTTGAGCCAAACAAAAATGGGGACATATCGGCGATGCAAACTTCAATCTCACAATTGAGGATAAGAACTATTAAATCCCCGTGACTTCGAATAGTGCGACAAAGAATGCAATAGCTCGTGAAGAGGTTTCTTAGTATAAAATTGAAGTTTGCACCGTTTGGAAGCAACGATTCTTAGTTCATTTTATATTTCTATATTTTTATGCTTATCCATAGCCTTCTTTTTTTGCATTTTGAGGTCGGGAATCTCAGATAAGAACAGGTAAAAATGTTTGACTGATATTCACAGCTAAACACAATTCGAACAATTTAATAGAAATGATTTTCGTTGCATCCGAACGGTGCTAACTCCAACATCATTTCTTGATGTCGAAGCTCTTGAGTGAAAGAGACAAAGCAAACTAAATTGGTTTTTCTTCACTTCTACAGACTCACTGAAATAAAAATTCGACTTATCAAAGTGAATTTAGAATTATTGGGAGTACAAAGAAGTCTCCGCCGTTTGACAAAAGATGGCCCGAGCAGGAGGTTATGGTTGAAATGATCAGATGTAAAACGTCAAATAGAAAGGTTGGACATCTGGCAAGACCATAACCTTTAAATATTAGCGATTTTGTATCAGCATCACTTAATTTTTTTCGTGCGAAAATGTCGAGTATTGAAAGGAATAAGCGTAATTTGCGGAAACTTTTGATTTACTTCTTTAATGTGAAGAAATCCGCAGCTGAGGCGCATCGATTGCTTGTGGAAGCATATGGCGAGGCTGCTTTGAGTGAGAGAAGTTGTCGTGAGTGGTATGAAAAGTTTAAGAACCGTGAGTTTGACGTCGAGGATAAAGAACGTAGCGGAAGGCCGAAAGTGTACGAAGACGCGGAAGTGGAAGCATTATTGGAGGGAGATTCGTGCCAAACGCTAGAAGAACTTGTCACTTACATTAGAAGTGACTCAACGAGGAATTTCACATCGTTTAAGGTAACCCTATCGCCAGGCTTCAATCCATAGGATCTTCATTTCTTTTGAGCTTCACTACATATATTAATAATTGTCTCTGTAAAATTTCAGAGTCGGTTATCGACCTAATTACAGAGAAAAAAATGGCGTATTTTTGTGAAGAAATTCCGAAACGATATGCAAAAGCCCAATTTCCAGTCGCTAGTGTATATGATAGTGGGAATCTGTCAGATTCGTAAAAATAATCAGATTTACATACTTAACACTTGTAATAATCCAATGCTCTTGAAAAAAAATACGCTTATTGGCCCAATTTTTATGTAATATGAAGTTTATTTTGAACTTCCGGTATTGGATTTATTACCACATGCTACGATAAAGAAGCATGACAGCAAGACATCAGCTGACTGTAGTCCTACCCTCATTCCACTCATTCGAATTTCCACACATATTTCATTTTTAACCGACATATTTCGCCGACACAAATTTTCCAACGCTTTTTACCAGTCATGGCCCGAATACAATGCTTTATATTTCCCGCACCTGACCTTGTTTTGACAGATCGACGTTGAAAAGCATGGAGGTTAAACTCGCCTGGTTACGTGAAAAGAGACGGAGATAGAAGCGATGTTGCCAAATATCAAGGCTAGAAATACTGCGCGAATCAGTGGAATAACTATTTTTCATTTTTCCAACTAAATGTGAACATTCATTCACCAGTTTACACATGGAAAATTTTAGTAATTACAATTTTTTTTTGTTGCTTATGTTAAAAATATAATTTGTACAAGTCTCAAGTACGATCAGTGGTATGACTACTGTGAAGCGGTAGAATTACTTTAAAATCTTTGGAAATGATCCAAAAGCAATGAAATTGGGTTCCATATGAACTGAAACCGAGAAACGTTGCAAGCCGATTTTGCCCATGTGAAATGCTGCTTGCGAGGCATAAGCGAAAGGGTTTTTTTTGCATCGTATAGTCACTGGTGATGAAAAATGGATCCACTACGATAACCCAAAGAAGAGGAAATCATGGGGACCACCTGGCCATGCTTCAACATCGACAGCTAAGCCGAATATTCATGGAAAAAAACTCATGTTGTGTATTTGGTGGGATCAGCTTGGTGTCGTGGATTATGAGTTGCTTAAACCAAACGAAACCATTACTGGGGCTCTCTACCGAACACAATTGATGAGATTAAGCCGAGCACTCAAGGAAAAAACGCGCCCACTACTACTCCAGATACGACAAAATTCTTCTCCTGCATGATAATGCTCGTCCACATGTTGTGGCGCCGGTCAACGCCTATTTGGAAACACTCAATTGGGAATTGTCTTCGATGGCTCGCAATCCTTTTATTGTTCAATTTTTCTTATACACAATGTTGTACAGAGTAAAAATATGTTAAATTTGTTTGTTTTAGATTATCTGTTCGGGACTTAGGACTATAAAAAATATTATCATATTCAGTAAAGACCGCTTAGTAAACATACTAAATTTCAGCATTCTACATTTAATATGTTTCGCACAAAAAATTGGTGAAAAATCGAACTTTTTTTGGTCGAACAAAGTAGAAACCGCCCTTAATGAAAACCGTGCATACGTATCAAAGAGACGACAACCAAATACATCGCTACGCTCGTAAATAAATATAGCTGTCGGCTAATCTTTGAATTCAAGGTAAGTCTGTCATTTTTATCGGTTTGGTGTACCATTATATTTCACCAGCAAGGGGCTAGCTAGAAATTCCGAACTTTGAATGCTCCAACTGTTTAGAATTCCTAATTTTAATGTTGCGAAACGACAAGTTTCGTCAACATCATGCCAGCGAAAGTCTACACAGTTGACTGTAAATGATGTAGAACGAAAAACATTGTCTAGACACATTTCAAAATTGACGTAGAATCACTTTTTAATAAAAAAAAATCTTGAATCAATTCGTTGATTTATTGAAAATGTTTAAACTTTACAAACTTCTATTGACGAGTTATTTTGACGGTTTTGAGATATTTGGAATTGTGGTCTTTCGTGTAAAATTCTTTCGGGGTAGTATTCTTTCGGAGTTTTAAGCGTTCCGATCATTCAAAGTTCGGAATTTCAACCGGACCCCACCAGGAATCCGTTTAATTTTGTTTATTGAGACTGTATGTGTCGGAAAATGTCGACTCATTGTTGCAGCGGCAAGCTTCTATTTTTGAAGGTCAGACGAAAATATGCGTTTGAGTAAAAGTGGCGAAATAAGGATGACGTTGACGTTCGCGCGTTGTTGCAATGCCGTAAATAATGATTTTCCTCAAAGTCTCCACATTTTTACGCCGTTTTAGAATACAGAAATTACAAAAATGTTTTTTTTTTCTGGACCTACATATTTTTCCTTTCATTAAATTTTTTCCGCGGAAGAATGTATGTATTACATCCACGTCTGTATGCGAGAGATAATATACGGAGCTCCGACGTCCTCGGAATGAACGGAAATAGTGCGAACGGGTAGTCGAGAATTTTTTTACATCAAGTTTTCGCGACCTTGTTCATCAACCGCGCGCGCGGAGACATGCAGCAAATAGTCGAAAATACATACCGCGTCGAAACGCTCTCGGGATATCCACCCCGGAAAAAAGAAGGCTCGCGAAACGAGCGAGGATGAATGATCGAATAAGTATGAGTCATTCATCGTTTAATCTAACGACACGAGACAAGAGAACAAGAAGGAGAAGAAAAACAACAACAACGACTAAAAACGACCAAAACGAATCACGTTCTCCGAAGAATGGACAACCTTGCGTGGCGCAAAACTATATTATACAGGGTGTCCCTCTCATCTCTGCCACCCGAAATAACTCGGTAATTATCGACGTTGCAAAAAAATGTTCCAGACAAAAGTTGTACGGTGTGAAGAGGGCCATCGAATGCGACCAATTTTTTCATTTCGGTGGAGGCGCTGATGCAGAGGAAAGGTCACCTCCACTTTTTAAAATGGAATGGTACACTTTTTTTCAACCATCTTGTGGAGCACCTCAAGCCGCATAAAAAACATTAGGGGTTAAAGTCATTGAAGGTCATTTCGAACACCTATTAAAATGAAATACAAATCTAAATATCTCGGATCACTACCAAATATTTCGTAGTACTGCGCACAACTGGGTAAATTAAAGCGAGCAACGATCGAAAGCTGCCCGTATCGGCGAATAGGAAGGTAGTTGTGTTCCATCAGGGCGTCGCTAAACCACACGTTTCTCTGGTGACCCGGAAAAAGTTATTGCAGCTTGGATGGGATGTTTTGGTGCATCCACCGTATAGCCCGGACCTTGCCCCTTCAGACTATCACTTGTTCCGGGCACTACAGAACAATTTGTATAATAAAACCTTCAGTTCCCTGGACGTCCTCAAAAATCACTTGGATTGCTTCTTTGCCTGAAGATCTCAGGACTTCTATGAAAGAGGGGTAATAAAGCTCGAGGACAGATGGCAGAACGTCAAAGTGTTGAAGTTTGCATCGTTGGAATGCAATGAAAGTTATTTTCTACATTTTATTTTCCATATTTCGATTATTATAAAAGATCGTTTTCGCAGATTTATATTGTAGATAACTAAATGAATATCTTAAAAAATGGCTGAAGAATCTTTGTAAGCAAAATCTGCCAACATAAATTAAGAGATTTAGAAATATTAATCATCGTTGCGTTCCAACGATGCAAACTTTAACCTCATAGAAAGTCATTGAACACGATCAAACATATTTAGTTGATTCACCCTTAGTAGTCACACTTAGCTAGAATCACGTTATAGTCATACTGGGTCCATGGGAACCAGGTGTTTTTAAATTGTTATAAATAATGAAAGATGATAAGAATGAACAGATTTCAAGATGATCGATCGAGATTTAGTATGAAAAATAGACAAAAAAGAAATTTAAATGTTTTCAGCGTGATACGGAAACGTTTGCGGACAATTTAATTCTGTACTGATAGAAGGAAATTCCGTTGTGGTATTGCTTTTTATTGAAGAGAACACCCACTTATTCTGAAAATCGAAAACTTCTCACTGATTTCCAAAACAAGTTATTAAGATTTTCAGTTGCAAACAATATAAACAAAAATGTACGAATAGCCTGGATTTTGCTTAGTATTGAATTATTGAGACCTAAATTAGAGCCTGTTTGGTAATCCAAACTGACGTGATTAATAAAACAATACAATCAATGCGAATCAGATTGCAAGCATGCATTGAAAGTGGTGACCATCACTTTGAGCACTTTTCATAGGAGTAAGTGTTTACACCCTTTCTTTAACCGATCTTGGGCTAAAATCTTCGAAATTCCTGTTTAATCGATTTTTTATACTAAATCTTGATCGATCATCTTGAAATGTTGTGTGTGAATTTGTTTACTTGCTTCATAAAATTCTTTTAAAAAATAGAGGCTCCATTTAAAAAAATGGAGGTGACCTTGAAATCGCCGAAGCGCCTCCATTTGGATGAACCTCTCAGCCACCATTCAATGACCCCCTACGAAGTATGCAATTTCTGTGGAAGTTTTCTCCTAAGTCTGATAGGTTGAAAAATATTTCTTCTGCTTATAAAGGGTGTCCCAAAATTCGCGCAAGAAGTAATTTTGATAGAAAACACAGGTTTCAAATTAAAAATTGTAAATTTATTATTGATTCATTAAGTAAACAGTATAGGGTTATGTATTAGCATATCGGGTAAATGGCCTCCACGGCCATGATTTCCATGAAGATGCAAATCTTTCGTGAAATTACGCTGTAGAGAGCTTCTCGGAATGTAGAATTCTTGACCACGATGCCGAATTAATGTTCCTGGACTGTCAGCAAATACTTTCACGAACTGCTTCGATGTTTTGTGTCGAATGACTTGTTGAAGGATGGCCAGAGTGTACCACTAATAGCTAATACGATTAACAATTGATCCAGTCCCCATGAATTTTCAAATTAATCTCTTCACAGTTGATGAAGTTAAATCACCCACCATATTGTGTACGAAAATTCCGAACTGCAGGTGCCAAACCTTCATTATTTTTCAAATATTGCTCCCCAATGAAAACGCGTTGTTCTTTCGTGTAGTGCTCCATTTTTAATAACCCCGAACTGTCAGCTGTCACGCTTTCTTTTTTCTTCGTTGGCAACACTTTACCGCGCAAATGGCGCAAAATTCACATATTGCGTGAACATTTTGGAACACCCTGTAGTTGTTGCCTCAAAGAGTGTTACGTTTCAAAACGAACGGCGAAATATCTCAAGGACGGTACCCCGGATCGAAAAATGGCCAGGGTCAAAACAAGGTTGCTATCAGTTTTTGTACATAGCACATTATTCTATACACATATACATCCAATATTTCGATCATATCGAAAAACTGAAGGTGACTCATTTGACCTCAACTATCTAGATATTAGCAAATTAATGTATATATTTTATATTGATGTATGGTGGAGTTGTAATATTCAAGTACATTCGCCATCCCTCTGAGTAATCAAATACATGTCGTTTGATTTAGAGAGGGGGAGAGAACGACCTCAATTTCACGTAACGCAGTAAATATGCTATACGTGGGTAAATGATAAATTTAATGCGAACCACATAATGTGCCTATACGCACGCACGTACGCATACAATATTAGTATAGTAGTAGCTTAAACAATAGTAGGTCATCATACCCAAAAGGTATAGCGGATAACTATTGATTCGGTCATCACCACGCACATGTACATATAACCGTATCGTATTGCTTCGGTGCGTCCTCGGGTGTGTCACAGATCTATTCAGTATACAGAGAGGAAGAGGAAACGTTCAGGCACGTCATGCGATCCCCATATAATCGAGCCCGTATCTCCGAAATTACGTTAGCTCAGTTGTTCGCAAACAAAAGTCCTAGTTGGATATAGAGCATGTTACAATGGATTTAAGGGCATGCAATAATACAGTTCTCCCCCGGGACGTATCGACGACCGACCGGGCCCTTTGAGGCGTCAAGAGACAACGAAGAACAATGAGAGCATTAGTAGATTGCTTGCTTCTTTTTCATGCCATTTCAGGGAGATTATCACATACGGATATTCGTGTATATGACGTTCTCATAGTAGCTTGACATTTTTATTCCGATTCATTTTGACCCGTAGAAACGTGCTGCCGTTTGTGCTGATATCGTAAACGTACCCGACTCAAAATTTAGGTACAGAACAGACTGAGGCTGGATCCAGCATGCCGTGTTCCCCGTGATACGGTGCTACAGCAACCGGATTAGGTCGCTATTAGGCTATTGAAATGGGCGTGAAATTATTTTTCCCATGCGGCTCTAACTAAATTTTCATCTATGGGGTAGGCGAAAACCGGATCCGGCATGCCATATTCAATATTACGGTTTTGATCGGCAGCAGGATCAGAGCTCCATGCGGCGTGAAACGCTTCATGTCATTCGGCCCTGACTAGATTCATATTCATGGAGCGGATTGAGCCCGGATCCATAGTGTTGAAGTTTGCGTCGTTGGAACGCAACGAAAGTTTTGTTTGACATTTTCTTTGCCATATTTTTATTATTGTAGATCTTTTTTTTCATAGATTTGTATTGTAGATTGCTAAATGAATATCTTAAAAACTGGGTGGAAGATTTGTGTAGACGAAATCAGCCAAAAAGATTAAGGGCTTACATACACCTGAGAGTAGGCTAAAAGTAAGGTTATGTTTAAGATTTTTTTTTGTGTATAAAACTGAATTTTATTGCACAACCATGGTATACATTTTAGAGTATGACATTTTTTCTACATTGTGTGAAAATTTGGTTAAAAAATTTCAAGCGGTAAAAAAGTTGGTCGTTTTCCTGGGTCGCGTTTTTGTTGATAGCGTTTGCGATACCTCTGTCTCTGCCATTTTTTATCTAAAAAAAATATTCGT
This sequence comes from Ophion ellenae, assembly GCA_963210295.1. Lineage (NCBI taxonomy): Eukaryota > Metazoa > Arthropoda > Insecta > Hymenoptera > Ichneumonidae > Ophion > Ophion ellenae. The sequence continues at coordinate 14,121,603 of OY723391.1, read as the reverse complement.
TTCTTCAAGTAGATAGATAAAACTAGTACTTATCGAGTCGGAATCAAAAAAATTAATTTCGTCAGGTCATGGCAGTCATTGGAATAAAACAGGCGATTTTTAGCCTCTAAATTGTTCAGTACTTATGATGAAGAAGAAAAAAAAACTATGCCAGGTATCGAAAAAACGGCTCGATAAGTATTAGATTATTGTGTGAAGCATAACTGTGCAAAACTTGATCCCGATCGGTCCAGTAGTTGCGAAAATATTTCTGGTACCGATTTTGAAAACACTGTTTCGAGTAAAACGCGTTTAAAGTTTGCTCGGGCCATTAGTCGTTGCTCACCCGGTCAGTTACAAAATGCTATAACTTCGTCATTACAGCGAATTTCCTCGTGAAATTTTCAGGTTCGACACTCAAAGGATAGTACTTTCGAATGAACACCTTTTTTAAAAATCGATCTTTTTTACCTACCCGGATGTATGCAAGCCCTCAAAGCAATTGAGAAATATGCATTTCCGTTGCATTCCAACGATGCAAACTTCAACATCATTATTGATCCGGCATACCGTATCCCCTAATACGACATCATATACATATTTAACGTCTTTCTCTCTCTTATGTAAATGACGGATATAATAGGGATCCTATAAAAGTTTTAGTGTTTTTCATAGCCGACATCTCGGAGCAACAAATTTGGGCGATTAAAAATATCTTTATTGCCCTCTAACGATGCTAATTTCAGTATCATATACAGATTTTCCATTTATTGAGGGGGTCACCTGATGATGATACAATTTTCTTTTTCGGTAGAAAATATAACGTCAAAATGTAAAAAATATAGCGGTAACTTTCAACTTTTTAAATGGAAAGGCATGGTTCTCATTTTTTTGAGCCAGATTTCGAGACAAATTCAACAGAAGAAAGAAATTCTCTAGCTCAAAAATCAAGATACTTATGGTGATTAAAACTTTTTGGAAATAGCCCACATACATTACCGTTGCGAATTTCGACACGCGTATTCGACTATGTGTCGAGCAATATGATCAGTTATGGCTGTTGAGTAACAGTTTAGGATTTTTTTACCGTTTTTAGCAAAGAAAAATAGTAAATATCAAAAATTTTTAAAATCCTTGATATGCGCTATAGCTATAGTTGTAAAGAATATGTGGTTTAAATTTCATAATCGGTTCAGTAATTTCGAAGATTTTATCAACAGGCCTCGAAAAACGCGTTTAAAGTTTGTTTGGGTTACATTAATACAAAAAAAAATGTTTTTTTAAATGTATTTCGAAAGTGTATTTATTAAGTGTAACAACTTTTATATCGATATCTATAATATAAACGTATAAAAAAATCATGAAAATCGCATTTTTTAGCGTCTAACGTGAGAAGACCCCTTAACTGATCGACTTTTTGGCCCTTCGCTTTAATGAATTCGAAATCATAAACCATCATAATATTTACAATTCGATTATTTGTCGTCTCGAATTGTTCGGTGTATTTATACCGGAAATTGGATATTATATCTCTCATTATTTTGTTAAATCTTATATTTTTTTCGCTATAAATCAATTTTGAGATATTTGTATTTACAATTTTTATTAACTAGTAATAGTATCGTTTATTCCACATGTATAGCTTTCGCTTTTTACAAAAAACCCGCCTTCATTGCACCTTACCGCTAAACAATTTTTCTTAACCAGCGCCGCATAACAATCAGTCCCGCCTCTCTTTTCCTTTGTTTTCTATTCCTCCTCCCCTCGTACCCCCTCGGTGCTCGCCCTTTTCAGTCTTGCGTACGTCATCAGGTATTTGCATATTACCACCACTGGCTCCCCTCTTAGCGTTTTTGGTCCATTGCTCTAGCTCCTCGCCTTCTCTCCCTCCCCTCCAGACATCCACCCCCCCTAACCCAATCATCTCTTATCTTCCCTCTCGCCACCTCGCATCTCCATATGTGCTCTAGACTCTCATCCTCCCCTCGACAAATCTCGCAGGCCCATTTGTCGAATCCCTTTTTCCCCACTTTCTCAACGTTTCCGCATCTCAGTCTGGCCCACTGTTCCTTCGCTTCCCCCCCCCTTTTTATTAACTATTTTACAGACTGTCATAAGATTGATTTATCTATATTGGAATGTTCGTCGTTAATAAATTCGAAATTTCGGTCCTTCTGAATAATGATCGATCGAATTTCCGACACCCACCCACATTGAAGTTTGCATCGTTGGAATGCAACGATGCTTTTTTCATTTCCTCATTTTTATTACTATTTGAAACCTTTTTTTTTGCAATTTGATGTCGTAAATCTGCAATAAAAATACGTAAAAACGTTCCAAGGATTTCCATAGCCTAAATCGACCAAAAAGGTATTTTATCAGTGAAAAATAATTAATTTTCGTTGCGTTTCAACGATGCAAACTTCAAGATCATAATTTTAACGGCCTGGATTGGCATTACCCAAAGTGTGTATGTGTGTGTGTAGCGTTGGATATTTCCAAAAACTTTAAACCGCCATAACTTCCTTGATTTTTTAGCTAGAGAATTTTTCCTCGTTGGATTCGCCTTTAAATCAGCTATTATTCTATAAAAAATAAAAACCATTAATTTCCTTTAAACATTTGGAGGTTGCCGCGGTATCTCCCACACGTATTGACAAAAAAAAATATTTTGTGTTACCATCGTATGTCCCCCTCAAAGCCATAAAAATTTGGAGGAAACAGACTTCTTTTACGAACTCTTTTCTTCGATACATTTTAATCTCTTTATAAAAATAGGATACTCTTTATATTGAGGCATCGAAATAACTGGAGAACAAAGAAGATAAACAAAAACCGCTGAGACCTGTGTCGAGCGGTCTCGAAGGGCGACTGAAATTACACCATTTATGTTTTATTTGGTGAACGTCCTCGTTATGACTTTGAGGCCAACTTTCTTTTTCCAATCGCAACGTACATTTTCTATGGCAGAACCATATTCCATGTATAAAAAACAGAGTTGACCTTGAAATCGCCTTGAGAACGTCCGCCAAATGAGAAAAGAATCATGCCATTTTACTCATACTTTGAATGATTGCGCTCTTTCACACACACACACACACACACACACACACACACACACACACACACACACACACACACACACACACACGCACGCACGCACGCACGCACGCACGCACGCACGCACGCACGCACGCACGCACGCACGCACGCACGCACGCACGCACGCACGCACGCACGCACGCACGCACGCACGCACGCACGCACGCACGCACGCACGCACGCACGCACGCACGCACGCACGCATCTAATGCGACCAATTTTTTTTCGGTGGAGGCGCTGACGCACAGTGAAGGTCACCTCCACTTTTTTAAATGGAATGGTACATTTTTTTCAATCATCTTGTGGAGCACCTCAAACAGCATAAAAAACACGGCGGGTCATAGTCGTTCAAGGTCATTCAAGGTCAGTATCGATGATACAAATCTCAATACGTGTTTGAAATTAGCTTGTACGACTTTGACCCCGTGATGTTTTTTATGCGGCTTGAGGTGCTCCACAAGATGGTTGAAAAAAAAATGTACCATTCCATTTCAAAAAGTGGAGGTGACCTTCACTGTGCGTCAGCGCCACCACCGAAATAAAAAAAATTGGTCCCATTTGATGGTCCCCTTCACACCGTACAACGTTTGTCTGAAACATTTTTTTGTGACGTCGATAATTACCGAGTTATTTCGGGTGGCAGAGATAAAAGGGACACCCTGTATGTATATAATATATTGCGTGTGTAATACTTATACATATAAACACGGACCGACAATTGTACACTGGGATCCGTTAATGGATCATTTTCATTATGCGCGCAGCCCGTGGTGGCCTGATATTGCCTTCATTTTTTCTTATCCCATTTCGACATTCGAAAAAAAATAAGTGATGACTCGTGTTCCCTCGGCAATTCTGCCTGGGTTTGTTGAAACTCGATTAGATAAAGTGACCAAGCGTTAGAGATATACAAGATCCGTGAGCCCGGAGGGTACGTTGGGTTGGGGGGGGGGGGATAATAGTAGGAGAATAAAAGTACTTGCTATACCTCGATTGATATATGCACTAGACGAATTAATTCTGGACAGCGTTTTTATTTATTTAGATTTCGTATTTATTCATTTCTACGTTATAGTCACTTATTTTTCATATTTTTATCAGAGTAGACTTATTGAGGAAAATATTAAATGGAACCATTAGAGAGCAAAATAAAAACATTACAGTATCATTTAAAAAAGCAGTAAATTTAAAAAAGTGCTAATTTCTATGCAAAGTGTCCAGAATTAATTCCACTAGTTTACTGTGTGTATGTGTGTGTGCGTGCGCATATCTATGGCGTAGATATAACGAAAAGCGACACACGTGATGAACTTTACCCGGTCGGGTGTTCGGAGAGTACTTTCGTTTTTTGTCAACGACACTTGTGGGAAAAAAAAGCAAATTATTTTCCAAAAGCCTCACCGTGTACAGGGTGGACCATTTACCGTGACCACCCCAAATATCTCCGTTGCCTTTAGAGCGACGAAAAAAATGTCAGAAGGTAATTTGATTGACTTCGAAGGGCTGATACAGTGGTAAAAAATTCATTTTTGTCAAGGTCATAGTTTTTGCGTTCTCAAGGTCACCGATGATTTTTGCGTTCTCAAGGTCATTATTTTTTTTTATTAAGACGCTGTAGCTAATATTCTGACGAATCGAACCTGACATCATGACCTTGAAATGATTTTTCACCAAAATACACGCGTCAACGGGAAATCGTAATTTCCCGTCTTAATATTCTTAAAACACTCGCCTTGGAAATTCCGGAATAGCGCTCAATTTGCCGACTACTTAATTGCGGATCACGAACTACTGCAGTCAGAACAGCAATCTCTGCTTCTTCGTTTGTTTTGGTCTTGCGACATTTCCTTTGAAGTGGATTGACACTGCCCGTTTCACGGAATAAATCAATACTTCGATCGAAACATCGACGGGAAGGATGATTTCTGTCAGGATAACGTTGTGCATAAAGTTTCTGCCGGTCTCACCATAAATCAGAATCATTTCCACTTTCTCTGCTTGACTGTACCATACCATTTTCGATACGGTTATAGCATGTTACTTTGGATGGATACACTTGTCTACTGATTCTAATATTGGTAGATGGTAAACATTCTTCACTCTACTACAGTTTTACTACGTTACAATGTCAATATTTACAAACATCAAAAACATCTCCGACTATTGACATTATTGTATGCGTTGGATGACCTGCACCGCTATCACACCAGGAACTACTTGAAGGTCAAGAGAATCATTCATCCGACGTCTTCAAAAATGTGTCGAGGTTAATGGCCATCACTTCGAACGTTTGTTACAATACATTTTCTGCACAATAAGTTTAATTACATTATTTAGATATTCTTATTGTCAATACCATCACGATTCCCCGTTTTAACACGTGGATTTTGGTGAAAAATCATTTTAAGGTCATGATATCATAGGTCGTTGGATTCGTCTGAATATCAGCTAGAACGACTTAATAAAAAAAACATGTTCCCTTTTTTCTATACGTAAAAATATAGTATTTGATCGAAGGATGTTTTTCCAATGTTTACTTTTAATTTGAAAAAAAAATTGCCATTTTTTTCGCAATTATCTAATTCTTGCGATTAATCATAGGATAAAATAATATACTAAAGAGATTTGTTTGGTTTCGTCATTTAAGGTAACCTGGTTTAGAAGGGCATTGCTCACTGCAAAATACGTTTTGGAGAGGTGCTTCTCGGACATCGGCTGTAAATCGATTATAAATATTTTTACACAAAAATATTATAGTGTTCTTCAGATGATACTTTTTCAAATACCTAGTTTTTGCAGAAATTTATTGGGATGTTGAATAAGCTCTCGCTGTTTTTTTTCGTGAAAATGAATGTTTTATTTAAAAAATTATTCCTCATGCTTTCAGATGTTTCGAAACTGTTGTGCGATCAACTTCTAATGATTCGTCAAGCTCAGCTAGCGTCTGACATGAGTCTTCGTGGAGTAATGCCTCGAATTCAACACATGAAAATAATTATTTTTGACGCGTCTAAACCAATCTCTGCATGTTGTTTTCGACGGAGCATGGTCGCCATAAAATTTCCCGCAAATACTCTTTTTTGGCACGAAATTTGACATGATTAACAGAATTTAAAAAAAAGTTTACACTTCGGCGAAATGGCATAGTAGGTACACTGAATTTCAAGCTTGCTTATAGTACTTCTTTATAGATGCGTTACCATCTTAAACTACACGAACGCAGTTCTGGTAACGCCATCTGTTGGAAAACAGCGAGAACTCATTCAACGTCCTAATAACATCACGATGTTCTTTGAAAAATTGCATAAATGAGCTGTTTTCGACTGTTACAACTAGGCATAACCCATTCAGGAGAAGCCTTTTCTTCCTCGCAATTTTCATTAACGAGTAATGTGCTTCTTATCTCCATATAAATTAATACGTCAATGGATGATGCTCAAGTAATTGAAAACCATGAGAAAGCTCGTTACTTCGATTTCGCCATGATCAAAACGGTCGTTATGATTTTTACACTTGATGCAAGTAGGACGCAAATAAGGCGGCAAAGCCGCGATGAAAAAATTGAAAAAACGTCGTCTTAAAATGTTTCCTTGTAGACCAGGGTGTCTATACTTAATATACGATAAAAATTGTTCCGTGGTCGTCTCGGGGGAATTGTCTCGTACGTACAGGAAAATAGATGGTGCCATAATAACGAGGTGACATAATCGTGGGCCCAGCATCCAGTCGTCGTTCCGGGATTCTTCCGTTTAACTTACCACGTGCTTGACACATTGTACATGATTGCCACACGGAGAAAAATACGGCCTTAAATTCTAACACTGGTTGCCAAAATTCTAATATTTGGTGCTAGAATGGTATAGCAGTTTACTACCAGTTCTGAATTCTAAAACTTGTTGTTATACAAGTGTAAAAGTGATTCTCACACCGTATAGTAAAAATGATGCGTGCATATTACATTTGAAACTATTCTCGCATATGCGCGAGTCCTATATGCTGTATAGGACTTTTTGTAAGATACCAACCTTTATTACACGCTATATTTTCATATGGATTTTACTATACGCATAGCATAAATCTTCGGCGTAGAGCGAAAAATATTATGAAGTTATTAGTAAAATGTGACTCTTTATACCGTACTTTTTGTAGAATACTGGAAACTAATTGTTCCAATCACGTGGGTAAAATATTTTTGAATACTACAAAAAATCACAATATGCCGAATAAAATGTATTATTTGTATCAGTTTACGTGCCATATCGTAGGTTAAAATTTAATTTTCTTCATTATTACTATACCATAATTACAATTTTTATCTTCCATTCAATACTTCTTGATATTCAATGATATTTTTTTTAGAAGCATAGTATTAATTCTAAATTTCGAGGCCACTGTTTTCTCCGTGCATTAATATATAGACATATATGCGCGCGCGCGTGTGTGTGTGTGTGTACAGGGTGTCCTATCATGAATGGATCTTGCAACTGACCATAGGTCAGATCATGTCCTACTATATGTTGCAATTTCAGTTTAGTAAAAGTGCCACGGTTTACGGGATAAAAATCATCTGCTTGTTGTTTTTCGCATGATATTTCTACAAATGAAAATTTTTTTAGCCAATTTTTCAAAAAATACTCTTGGTTATTTGTTTTATCTAGAAAAGTCTTCCTTTTAATCTTAAATATGGTAATTATGCAGAAGCGGGGCACCACGCCAATTTTGGCGCCAAAATTTTTTTTTTGTACGAACGTCTTCCGTAGATCACCACTAGTGAATTCGAGTCGGGGGAGACTGAGATTTTTTATTATTTCCACAAGTTATGGGGTTTTGAAGTTTGTTGAAAACAAAATTATTGTTTTCAAAAATGTGATTTTTTAAAACAATAAACCCAAACAAACTCACGAGTTTGTAAGGGACTAAATCAGTCAGTATGTAAACACGCCGTAACGCCAGAGAAATAACACATTTTCACATTTTCACAACCATTGTTGTGTTCCCGCGTTCAGGTACGTATATATGACGTCGGGCACGTTTTTGAAATCGCGCATTTCGCGATTTCAAAACCCCATAACTTATGGAAATAATAAAAAAAACTCTCAGTCTCCCCCGACTCAAATTCACTAGTGGTGACCTACGAAAGACGGTCGTACCAAAAAAAAAATGTTGGCGCCAAAATTGGCGTGGTGCCCCACTTCTGCATAATTACCTTAAATATTAAGGCCTTAGGCCACTCTAGAGGCAAAAAAGAGCATATCTCGTGATTTTTTTTTCAGCGGAACCATAAAATAAACCGAAATGACAAAATAGGGGTTTTATTATACACGTAATTGACTATACAAAATCATGTTTTCACAGCGATCCATGTCAAAATGGCGACTGTGCAGCATTTTTCCAATGACGCCTTTATTTCTGGAAGGTCGACTTTGACCCCCTGATGTTTTTATGCGGCTTGAGGTGGTTGAAAAAAGATGGTTGAAAAAATGTACCATTCCATTTAAAAAAGTGGAGGTGACTTTCACTGTGCGTCAGCACCTCCACCGAAAAAAAATGGTCGCATTTGATGGCTCCCTTCACACCGTACAACTTTGGTCTGGAACATTTTTTGTGACGTCGATAATTACCGAGTTATTTCGGGTGGCAGAGATAAGAGGGACACCCTGTATATATATATATATATATATATATATATATATATATATCACTACCAAATATTTGGTAGTGATCCGAGATATTTAGACAACCCTCTAAAAACCCTCCACAGGCCTTTCTGCGATTTTTACTCGCGAAAGAGTGTAAATAAGTGAGTCATTTTACAACCGTGCGAGTATATTCGTTCCAGCTATTAAACCGCATAGATGCATAAATAACGCGCACACGGATGTATATAATTTTGTAATATGCGCGCAGTCGCTGGCGGAGGGGCGCGGGGAAGAAGACTCGAAAGACGAAGATCTAAAAATATAGATTGTTCAGTATAGGGGAGGCGGACTGATTGTCAGTCGGGCGCGAGAAAAAATAATAATTTGAAAACTCAACGAGGAAAACGCGAGCACCGCTCTGAGGAAATTTTTCAACGCCTCGAGCTATTTGGTAATCGTCCAACGTCTATTTCTTTTTTTTCTCTCGTGTATGCTTAAACGTATATATAATGAACGTGAGCAAAGTGTGTCTACACGTGTTTTTTCATCTCGAGCGATGAATTTCACAATCTTCAGCAACGGACATTTTCACCTGTGATATCCCTCAAGGTTCTTGACAAGAAAGAATCGAGCTCGCCGATTACACGAATGAAAAAACTGCCTGAAGTAATAACATGTAGATAAAAAGAAAAGCAACGGTTCTTTGCAATTATTTCTCGACCAGAAAGTATTTTTTCAATTCTCCGAAGGACTCCCCCCACCCCGGCCGCTATAATTTTAATGTCGAAAACTGATATAAGATGTCTTAATGAATTTTTCCAATTATTCGCACGTGTCTCAAGCTATGCAAAATAATGTCGATGGGAAGAAAAAAAATGCCATGTCGGAATTACGATTGTTGGGATGCAATGGGAAATCATTTTTTGTTTCTTTGTCCGCAAATTGTCAACTCTTTTTTTCTTCGCACAGATCTAAATCACTCGAATGCTTTTTTAGAATTCTCAGTAGAAACGGCAACCTGAAGAAACAAAAAAAAACCAAAGTTTGCGGATGACAATAAAAGAGAAGAAATAAAAGGATGAGGAAGGATTTTCGGTACATTCCAACGGCGCAAACTTCAACACAATGCCGAAATGCAAAAAATAATAATTGACTCTATCCGAACGTTTTTCGTTAGCCACAATAATTCGGGTGGATTAAGGGGAGAGGCTAATGCGAAAATTTCGAAAAATCGTTTCTTGCTTCAGGCAACTCAGATTGAAGAATGAGGTTAAAGTTTGTATCCTTTTTCTTTATTTTTATCATTATTTGGATAATGATAAAAAAGTTAGGAAAATCGGTTTTAGAACCTCTTTCTGTGAACTGAGATAAAAAAATCTTTGATAAAAATATGTGAAAACGTTTGAAAGATTTTCACTGCTTAAATCGGTCGAAAAATAAAATCGCAGAGTTAAAAAGAATGATATGGAAGTTTGTATCGTCGGAACACAACTAAAATTTTGCAGACGGGACTTTTTTGGCAAATTGAGGCTACAGCAATCAGTCGACCGTTTTTAGGATCCTCGTGAAAAATCCACAGCCCCTAAGTTTGCAGGATAAGAATGCAGATGATGAAAAAAAACTGGGTAAATGAAATAATAGAAAAGAATTTTCATTACATTCCAACGATACAAACATGAACGCCATATTGAAGAGGAAACTCCATCATATGGTGCAGAAATCACAGATTGAACGTAAACTCATGATTACAACGATAAAACTGCTAGTAAAACTTTAAACGTGTTTCTCTCGAAACTATGTTTTTCAAAACGGTGTACACGATTTCTCGACATTTAATGAACGGATTAACCTGTCATTTGGTACACTTATTCAGTGTAATAGTAGTTTAGTCTTGACCGACGTTTTTCTTCTCAACATTTTTTTAAATGGTTTATTAACCAAAAAAAGTCGTTTTTATTTGTTTCAGATCAACCAGGTGGGCAAAATCGAGTACAATGTTGAGCCCCTCACGTCTTTAATTATTAGTTTTTTTCATGAAATTCAGTACACAACTTTGTTAATGTACATACAAAGAACCGTCCAAACGATTCTTCCGTCATCATACTTATTCCTTCAAGCTTAATTCTTTTTCGTAGTAAGAAGTTTCATTTGCATCGCATTTTCGGCTTTTTACAAAGCTGTTACACCGTTAAACATCGCTCTCTTACAATCCAACTTGTATCTTTCCTCTTTTATTATTTTTAACTTTCCATTACCACCGTTCCTCTTTTCTTGCACTCCCTTTCTATTTCCCTAAAAAATTTACACATATTTACATCTATCTCCCCTCTCAGCAGCCCTATTAATATATATTCTACTCCCCTCTAGTCGCTTTCCCCCTTTACCCACTTTTCTGTATATGTTTTCGCTTCCTTAGATATTACCCCTCTACCTTTTTCATACATAATCAAGTGCTCCATTGTTTCTCTTTCTCGTTTGCATATCCTACAAGTCCATTCCACTTTCCCCTTTATCCATCCCTCCCTATATTTCCACACCTTATCCTTATATTTAGCCGCCCAATACTTCCATGGTGCTTCGTCGTTTTCTATTGTCGCATTGTATAAACTATTAGACGTCGATTTTTGAATCTGTTCTCTCTCTCTCTCTCTATGGTCTTTCTTTTTTTATTTTTTCAATCCCTTATCTATCAAATTCTCTATTTTTTTTCTTTCTTTCCCCTCTTTTATCATACCTATTCTTTCCTCAATTTCTAATTCCCTTTATACTTTCATAAAGTCTTTTCCCCATTTCGAAGGCATCCGGTTCGAGATTCCTCTCATTTCCTCTCTCAAACAAATATTCAGCCATCTATTACTTTCCATTGTTATCCCTAATTATATATACCCCAGCGGTCATTCCCTAATTTTGTACTCGAATGTTGGTATTCCGAAATTATTATTTTTTTAACAATCGTATTTACGTTTTGACTTGAAAATGATTTGATTTTGCGATATCGAAAAAAATATACCTCGCTCTCATTGGAGGGTAGCTTGGGTCTTTCGGGGGTGGTATCAGGACAAATTTTCGCATTCGCGGTCTGACTCTTGCATATTCGAAGAGCATATAAAAAGCCCATAAATGTGGTGTGATTTGATTTCAGAATATCGAAAAAATAGTCAATGCTCTTATCAGAGGGTTTTCGTGGATCTATATCTGGCGAAATATACGAGAACACGGTTTTGACTGTTCGATATTTGTAAAACACATAAAAAGTAGGGATGTAACGATACTTGTTTTAGCCGATACGATACCGATAGTAGTACCAACGTATCGGCGATACCGACACCGATACCGATACAATCTACGAGAGAACTTGATGTAATAAAAATTATTCTTTTTGTACACTAAACAATGACCTAAACATTCAAAAGGTAATTAAGTAAGAAGATAAAAATGTTAGAAGTTATTTACTTACCTTCCAGGAGTGAAAAGAGTGGCAAAATCAAACAAAAATATAATTATACTCTTTTATTTATTGTTAATTCAAAGTTTAGTACTTAAAGTAACCTAATCTTGAAATTGAACTAGGGTAATTCCGGGAGAGTCGGCCATAAGGCGAGATGGCCAATAGTAATGTTTCATAGATCCGCGCACTATATTTCACCTGTTGCTGTTTAAGGAAAGGTTCTGCCTTGTTGGGCCAAGAAATGTTCTATTTTTCACCAATTTTTTATGCGAAAAGTATTAAATATAGAATGTTGATATTTGGTATGTTGACTAAGCGGTCTTCATCGAACATTAAAATATGTTTAAAGTTTGACAAAACAACGTCGTGGGAGTGGGCGGAGTCACGTATGTCGGTGCGCGGGCGATGACGTTCTTCGCTTGCGAAAGTCCTAAGTCCCGGACAGGTGATCTGAAGCAAAAAAAATCAAACATATTTTTACTTTGTACAATATTGTGTATAAGTTGACCTAGAATCAAGAAGAAAAATTGAAAAATAAAATACAGTGAGCAAAAAACTGCGATTTTTTTTGGGAAAAAAAACAAACTTCCTTCCGATCGCTCGCTTTTTCTTTATTTTTCTATTTCTTCTTGATTCTAGGTCAACTTATACACAATATTGCACAAATAAAAAATATGTTTAATTTGTTTGCTTCAGATCACCTGATCGGGACTTAGGACTTCCGCAAGCGAAGAACGTCATCGCCCGCGCACCGACGTACGTGGCTCCTCCCACTCCCACCACCATGTTTTGTCAAACTTAAAAAAATATTTTGATGTTCAATAAAGACCGCTTAGTCAACATACCAAATATCAACATCCTATATCTAATACTTTTCGCATAAAAAATTGGGGAAAGATCGAACATTTTTTGGCCCAACAAGGCAGAACCTTCTCTTAATTCGCTTCGCGGCGTGCCCAGGTGTGAGTGTACGAGCAAAAGTTTGACAAAAAAATGTCAAGTGAAATCTTTTTTAATTGTTCTGTCTAGTGCTCATTTTTTTTAAGGTTTCATGTTTTACATTGTGGTGATGTTATTTTGTAAAAGTAATGGTTACTTTTGAATTTCTAGAATAGTTCACGAACAGTGCTTTGTTATAACCTTAAGATATCGCATGTATGTTTTCTACTTATTTATATTTTAGATGCAGCCATCTCTTCTGGGAGATTAGGAGAGATGGCCACGTACAGTCGGTGTATGATGGCCATAGTATTAGTTGTAATGTATTCAAGTAATTCATTTATTCTAAATTTGTTTTGGACGCCTAATAAGTACAAGAGAAAAGCAATTGCTGTACGAGGGAACTGGACCCAAGAATCATTAGAAGCAGCTATTGGTGCTATAAAAATGATGAATTGTCGGTTCGTGCGGCCGCTTTGACCTACGAAATACCTAAGAAGACCTTAAAAAGACGATGTAAGAACAATCACAAAAAATGTTGCGGAGGAAATTATTATGAAACTCGTCTCATCGAAGATTGGCTTTAGTGGATAGTATGCCAACTTTGGGTACATAAAAATTATACTGATTTCAATGCTGTGTTCTACATGTGGCCAAAAGAAGAAAAAAAAATAAGAATCAAAACATAAAACCGAGAGCATAATGCTAAATAACAGGCCATCTCACATTTACTCCTATGGCCATCACACCCGGATACTCCGGGAGAGATAGCCAATCATGATTTTGAAAAAAAAAAACGGTAATTTCAAGGTTGATCTGATAGGAGTTTGTTTTAATTTCGTAAATTATCTTAAAGTTAAATGTTCAAAGTTTAATTAGAAATGAAGATAAGTTAAGAAACGGATGTACTTTTATGTTGACGGATCCTTGAAAAAACTGTGGCCAACTACCCTGGACTTACCCTAAACTATAGAAACACAGGTTTCTACAGGGTTTTGACGTAAGTAGCTTTTAACTGTTTACGTAGATAGTCAATAATCAAACTTGACCTTAGGGAGATTTATTGTTAAAAAAGCAGAACTTAATAAGGTTATTTGCTGACAATCGGTGGCGCAAATCATTTTGGATAAGGTCAGTAGTTGAAAAAAGTCGCTCTGAAGCAACCGAGGTTAATTGATAGTATAGATATCTTCCGTGCTGGTGGCAGCAATCTTGCCGTGCGGAAGCCATCGCAACAAAGCGCGCGACATTTAAATCGGCAAAGAATGTATCCTATCGGTATAGCTACATACGTAATAAAAAGAACATAAATATTATGTGGTTTTATTCTTGGATAGGCAGAACATAGTAGGTGGCTCTGCTAGCTTGACTATAAGCCAGCAGATCACTTCCGATCTCTAATTACTCGCTAAACGCTAAAGAGCACAATATTTTCAATTGCAGCACGAAATTAGCACACAAAAATCACAACATTTTGTTACAAATTAAGGAATCATCACAGTGTAACATTTTCAAAAAATCTATTTTTTTTGCATTATCCAATGGTATACACGGTTATAAACACTCTGTCCAATTTTTAGATCGAAATTCGAATTAATTCGGTCGCCTTTCTTAGAAAAAGTTAAGTTAAGTCTTTCTCAACAGCCTTTTTGAGAAGTTTAAACGCGTTTTTCTCGGAATGGTGTTTTTCAAAACGGTGGTCACTCTCAAAGAAAGAGTTTTCAAGCTAACCGTTTGAAATTTTAACAGAACGTTCTTCCCGTCATTTCTTATGTTGCTGTGGAAGTTTTTTTTACGAAAAACTGTCGAAAAAAGGCTAAATTAGATACTTTTTGTTCAAACCACTGCCAGTCTTTCAAAATTTCACTAAAAAAAATTTCCATACGAATATAGCGGCTTTCCTACAGATCAATAATCATTTTGAAATTTTTGTTTCAGATAAAATTTGCGGCCGCAATCCTGGACACCACGGGGCACCATTTTTTCCCTCACAATTTTCCGCAAATAAAAACACTGTTAAACAATAAAGAAAGAATTTGAAAAAAAAACATTTTGTATTGTTTATCGGTGCTTAAATTTGTAAAACAAAAATTAGACCGATTGGCTTATCTTATCCACCTAAAAAAAATCGCGAAAATCGGCTATTTCTCGGGCGGTCACACTGTGATGATTCCTTAAATTCATTTTGGGGATTTTGGGCTTCGCTAGCTTTATGGAGGTAGGTTCTTCAGGGTGATTCGCAGTATGAGTCGAATCGGATATATTCGTCGCGTTGATGGCCAAATTGAACAGGCAGGTGCGACACAACAAATCCTCACGAGTTGCGCATTGCGTATGGCCACGCTCTGTGTTTTACGCGCCAACCACACGCTGTCGCAGTCTATACGCGAATCGCGGATGCGAGCATGAGATATGTGACCACAATAGTCCGGTTGAGTCAGGTCATTTAAATCGGTTTCGTAGCGATATAATGCTCGATCGCGTTTCGTCGCGTGTACTCTCCCATAAAGAATCAACTCTACGGACTTTCACCGTTTTCTTTTTACGTTGTTTTTTTGTTGTCCGGTGCCCCATCGAATCGAACGTGCCAAATAAACGAGCAGCGACGATGATCCACGCACGCGATACGAGTCTCGACCTCGAATCAAATTTCACTTCGTACCACTGTATTTTTTTACGATAGTGATGAGATTTTACCTCGCAAAGTTAACGAGCGTAAAAAAAAGTGCGTTGTAATTTGTAGTTGATTTGATTTATGTGTGTGTTATCGTGCAAAATGCGGTGCGCATGCGGTTTTTTTTCTTTGCTTTTTTCTACGCAGAAGATAGTGCTACTTAATTCCAATGTGCAAACGACGTACCATAATTTTTTGCATCGTGTACTCGAACGAGTGTTTTTTGTTTTTGATCTCAAGATTTGGAAAAGATGACGACGTTTGCATTGGAATGCAACGAGGGATTTTTTTTATTTCCCAAATTTGCTTTAACGGACTTGAGCTACGAATTGAGCAAATATTTTCAGGATTCTTATTTACCGATCTACGATAAATTTACAAAGTATGATTTTGGATAATAATGAAAACAGGAGATTGGCAAGAATTTTCGTTGCATTCCAATGATGCAAACTTCAAGCCCAAAAGGAGAAGGTGGAGCGATTCGCCGATGAATGTTAACGAGTACTAATTTTTCTTGGACAAGCGGCTGATAAACGATTGACTCCATGAGGCTTCCAGAAGTTTCACTGCAACGCACACTTACAGCAACGAACTTGCCATGTTTTAATACATCTTCCAGGTTACGTCCAAGTGTCAAATGTATCCGTCCACGTTGACAGAACATTTCAGTTGATATTAACTAACCGCGACGATTTATTTTTTTTTAAATTCGAATTGACTAGATTTTTCGTGAAATCAAATTTTTCCTAGTGCATTTCATTATCGGAATTATTTATTTATTCAAATCAAAATCTATTTAATATCGTCTAATAACTAAATATTTTATTTAATGCCTCATAAATCTGTGATTTGGTTGTATCTGTTCAAAAAACAATTTAGTTGAATCCACTTAATGTATCTGGTTAATTTTTTTTTCAATTTCAATTACTTACAATCTTCCTAGAGTCGACCATTTTTCTATTTGTCTCTAATTATCTCTTTAATTATGACAATGATATTAACTATTTGATATCGTTCATATGAAACCACAAATAACTATAGGAATTCAGTTGGTCTCCTATGCCATTTCTGCGACCAAGATGTTTCAAGCACTCGGTAGCATAGGGATCGACTCCATATATGCGAAACATTTGCTTCGAAAAAAATAATTCCAGAAGGCCAAAGAATGACGAATTACGATACAAAACCATTGTGGTAAAACTCTTAATTAAGGGGTCTTCTCACTTAAGATGCTAGAAAGGCTATTTTCATGAATTTTTTTGATAGGTTTGTTTTATAGATATTGATATAAAAGTTGCTACACTTTTGAAATACATAAAAAAAAATTATTGAAAATTGTAGTTAAAAAAATGTCCTAAAAAATTGTAGGTCTACGCTGTTGATGGAATCTCGTAGATGGAGAATCCGAAACAAGAAAATCAAACGGTTTTAGATTCAGTATGTTATTGGCTATAGCACATATCAGACGTTTTTTATTATATGCAGAAATAACAAAATAGCGGACATTTTTCGAAAAAAATAAAAGTGTTTTTTTTCACTGTTTTCGGCAAAAAAATAGTAAATATCAAAATTTAAAAAAATCCTCCATATGCGCTATAGGGATCGTCCATTAATCACGTGAGGTTTTTTGGCCACTTTGTGAGCGCCGCCCCCCCCCCCCCCCTCGCCCATGGTGATGTGGAGTCGTCCATAATTTACGTGAGGCTCCAATAGGGGGGGGGGGAGAGGATTTGGATAACAGAAACCTCACCACATATCACCATGAGGGAGGGGGGGCCTCAAAAAGTGGCCAAAAAACCTCACGTGATTAATGAACGATGCCATAGCTATAGTTGTAATGAATATGTGGTTAAAATTTCATAAGGATCGGTTCAGTAGTTTCGAAGATTTTATCAACAAGCCGTCGAAAAACGTTGGTTCGAGAAAAACACGTTTAAAGTTTGTTTGGGTTACATAAATACATTAATTTTTTTTTAATGTATGTCGAAAGTGTATTTATTAAGTGTAACAACTTTTATATCAATATCTATAATATAAACCGATCAAAAAAATTCATGAAAATAGCCTTTTTTAGCGTCTAAATTGAGAAGACCGCTTAAGTGTTTCATTTTATTTTGAATTTAGGAACTATGTTATGCATATAGTACACTTGAATTTACATTGCATATTGTAGGCAAATAAAGATTTATTCCAATCGAATCTTTATCTATTCAATTTGAACATATTTGATATTTAAAAAGAATAGCTGATTGTGAAACAAATAAGATCGTAGTATGCCGTGACACAAGGAAAAAACCTATTTGATTTAAATAGATCCTATTTAAATTGAATATTTTTTTTGGCCGTGCAGGCAATTAAAGGCAAAGCTCGTCTCCGGCTCAATGTTAGGGCTCGGTAGTTAAACAAGGAATCTTTGTCCGTTCTTCCTGTCCGTCTGTTCGTCACAGCCTCACAGTTTCTACAAATTCAAACCTATATGCTTGAAGTTTTCCAAGTAGATGTTTTTGATGGGGATCTCAATTAATATGAAAGAACATTTTGAAAACTATTTTTTTTCGATTATTTTTCCTATTTGTAGAATGCGGATAATTTTTTTTGCACTCCATTGAATGAACCGTCATTGAACAGGTATTTCAAAACTAAATTCAGGTTTCGTTAACCATTTACTTTATTTTGCAGTCGCATTGGTGAATTATTAAGCTTTAAAGTAATGAGCAATGTGTCACCCTGCCCCTAATTTTGGTGATTTGAAATTCTGCAAAATGTTTAGGTACCGGCATTTGATGAGGTTAAAGTTTGCATATATCGTTATGGTTAAACGAAGGAAAAGTTACTATGGTGAGGTTGAAGTCTGTGCAAAAATGGCGCAAGCATTTCCTTAACATACGTATCTCGATGACTGCAATCGATATTAGCAAAAAAAATATTCGCTGTAATAATAAAAATGAAGCAATGAAAATTAAGAAAAAAGAATTTTCGTTGCATTCCAACGATGCAAGCTTCAACACCATAGCATTTGATCAGAACTTCCGATGGAAATTCTCTCGGATGATTTACATCAACAGATTCAGGAGATTCGGACAACCACATTATGGCTGAAGTGACACGATGGAAACTTGATAGGAGAACTGTAGTTGCAGCTGCTTTATCGCATATTTTTTGAAGCCTTGTTAAGGGGTTAGGCTACTGTGAAAATTTCATACCGTCGTTCGTCGCTTGAGGCAGCTTAAATTGGAAAGGAAGATCTAACATGTGGTGCAGAAATCGGAAATGAAGGTAAACTTATTGGGATGTTGAATAAGTTCTCGCTGCTTTTCGTGAAAATCAAGGCTTTATTTAAAAAAAAATCCTAATACTTTCAAACGTTGCCAAACTGTTGTGTGATCAACTCCTTATGATTCTGCAAGTTCAGCTAGCGTCTGACATGAGTCTCCATGAAGTAATGCCTCCAATTCAACACACCAAAATCATTATTTTTAAAGCGTCTGAACTAATCTCTGCATGTTATTTCCGGCAAAGCATGGTCGCCTTAAGTCTCAGAAAGAATTCTGTCTGCTACAGCTGCAGATTTTAAAAAAATTAGGCAGTGCAGTAAAATTCCCCGTAAATACTCTTTTTTGGAACGAAACTTGAAATGTTTAACACTATGAAAAGAAGAGTTGTTTATACTTCGGCGAAATGACATACACTGAATTCCAAGCTTGCTTGTGATGTTGAAGTTTGCATCGTTGGAATGCAACGAAAGTTCGGTAGCTTGATCTTTCCTTGGCCAATTGGGGCTACGAAAAACACTAGAATGTTTTTTCGGGTGCTCGTGAGAAATCTGAAGCCCAAATTTGCTGGATAAGATTTTGGGGCGATGGAAAAAACGACGAAATGAACTTTTTTAAATCATTTTTCGTTGCATTCCAACGATGCAAACTTCAACATCGTGCTTGCTTAAGTACTTCTTTATAGATGTGTTACCATATCAAACTACACGCACGCAGTTTCGGTAATGCCATCTGTTGGAAAACAGCAGGAACTTATTCAACGTCCTAATATGATTACAACGATAGAGATGCTAATAAAACTTTGAACGCGTTTTTCTCGAAACTACGTTTTCCAAAACGGTGTACGCGATTTCTTGACCACTTATCAACGTATTGACTTGAAATTTCGTACACTTATTCAATGTAATAGTAGTTTAGTCTAGACCGACGTTTTTCTTCTTAACATTTTTTTTCATTAGTTATCAACAACAATTATGTAATTTTTTTTCGCAAAGTCGAAAAAAAAATTACCTTTTCTATTTTGATGATTGCAACATGTTAACCGAAAAAAAACTCGGTGAAGGCTTTGCCAATATTGCCTACTTTAAGAAAAAAAAATCGTTTTTTTTGCAGATTAACCAGGTAGCCAATATCAAGTACAGCGTTGAGCCCCTCACGTTCAAAGGTCCTCAACGAGATCGTTTATAACTTCTTCAATGATTAATATTTTTAAATGAAAATTGGTACACAATTTCGTTAACGTACGTACAGATAAATAACCAAACGAATTTTCAATCATCTCACT
This sequence comes from Ophion ellenae, assembly GCA_963210295.1. Lineage (NCBI taxonomy): Eukaryota > Metazoa > Arthropoda > Insecta > Hymenoptera > Ichneumonidae > Ophion > Ophion ellenae. The sequence continues at coordinate 14,101,265 of OY723391.1, read as the reverse complement.
TTCTCCTCCAAAATAATATTTTTCATATAACCCTGATTTTCGGGTTGTCACAGTAGCCTAACCTCTTAATACAATATCAAACACCAAGCAAAGGGTCTTTCGTCTTCACCCCACCTGTATAATCAGAGTATTGCGATCGCGGATTGAATGAAATCGAATTGGTAAGAAATGATGATCGTGTATTTTGATGTTTCGATCGATGCACTGCAAAAAAACATATTTAATTTAAATAGGATCTATTTAAATCAAATCGGCTTTTTCCTTGCCTCACGGCCTACTGTGATCTTATTTGTTTCAGTTATTCTTTTTAACCCTAGGACCCTACACTATCTGTACGAAACAAATAACCTACACTGGGGTTACGCTCACCCCAGCACTTCAAATCAACGCTGGTAACGAAATATTTGTCGTAGAGAGATTTTCTTTAATCGAACGCTCGAGGATTGACGAATGGTAAGGAATATGCTTTGCGAAAAAAACCTAATATAAATTTTTCACAGTGAAAAATGCGATTGAACAAAGCAAGAAAAATGATGTTCGCATTTCTTACTAATAACGTGACCCTAGACATGGGTTTGAGGTACCCATGTCTAAGGTCCTAGGGTTAAATTCTAAATATATTCAAAAAGAATTAATAAAGATTCAATTCAAATAAATATGTATTTGCTTACAATGTACACTGTAAATCTAAGTGTACTATATGCATAAAATATTACATAATTCCAAAATGAAATGAAACACTTAATTGAGAGTTTTACCACAACGATTTTGTATTGCAATTTGTCTTTACCTGGCCTTTTGGAATGATTTTTTTCGAAGAAAATATTTCACCTAGGGGCCGTCCATAAAATACGTCATTTTAAAATAGGGGGGGGGGGGGGGTCTAGGCATTGGATGACGGTAACGATAATTACATTATGACCATAGGAAGGATAGGATGATTACGGGGGGGGGGGGGGGGGGGGCAAAATCAGCAAAAATCGATGACGTAATATATGGACGGCCCCCTATATGGGAATTGAACCTAGAACCAACCTACTCATAGCTACGCACGTTGCTCCTATGCTTGCACATCTCCGTTGCAGATATGACGTAAGAGACCAAATAAATTCCTATAATTATTTGTTGTATCACATAAACTATATAAATTAGTTAATATCATTGTGATAGTTAGAGAGTTTTATCGAATAACATGCTATAGATTTTTTCAAACATAACATATATATATAAACTTCCTCTCTCTACCTTCTCTACCCCCACCCCCTTTGATGTGTGTGTTGCAATAAAGAGTTCAATCAAACCATTAGTTCAATCAAATAGAAAAATGGTTGGCGCTACGAAAATTCGATTCAATTTAAATTAAAAAAAAAAACAAATACATTTAGTGGATTCAACTAAATTGTTTTTTGAACTGATGAAACCGAATCACAGATTTATTCGAATTAAATTTAATATTTGGTTATTGGACGATATTAAATAGATTTTGATGGGAACAAATAAATATATTAAAAATAAATAATTCTAGTAATGGAATGCAATAAGAAAACTTTGGTTCCACGAAAAATCTAGTTAATTCAAATAAAAAAATCAAATAGACGCGATTAGTTAAGGGGTAAGGCCACAGTAGAATTTTCAAAGAATCGATTTTTTTCTCACTATACCGGTGCATTATCGTCATAAGAATAAGTTACTATTCGATTTATAGCAAGACAAATTTTTTTCACCGACTTTGAGCGTATAACGTAAGCCCGCCTCTGACACGGCCATAGAGTACCTAACAATATAAACGCGTTTTTCTCGAAACATCTTTTTTTTTGCCAATTAGCGTGACAAGTAATTTTAACAATTTTCACTCGATTCTCTTCAAATTTAAAAGTTATGTTCCTAATTGCATTTCGCAGAGAAGTACGTACGGAATTTTCTGATTAATCGAAAACTTTTCATTTTATGAGCAGTTTTATACGAACTTTTCACTGAAAATTCATTCAAATAGCTACAACTCAAATTAAATACCTACAACTTTTGGATAAAACAATATTTTTTAAATTCCGTACGTACTTCTCTAAGTATTCTAATGTAGATTGACGAGAATTTTTGCTTTTTGTTCTAGGTCAAATATTGTAGATGCTAAATGTCACGCCGCGGAGCGCCTTAAAAAAAGATAACAAAAGAAAATATTAGTAGACGGCCATTTTGTCCATCGAAAAAATATATATTTTCTAACAGCTTGATATTCATACTAAATATATGTGTAATTAATTTGATGAGTAAATCACTTTTTAATACGAAAAAAATGGTTAAATTCGAGCATGATTTTATACCCCTTACTGTGGCCTAACCCCTTAATATCAATAGATTTTTTCTGTCAGTGTGGAACGCATTGATGCTCAACACCAACATTTTCTTCGTTCAACCTCATACATCAGTATGCACCTTATCGCTTGACATTTACGCTGCCGTCATATGGAAGAAGGCGGCATCGACAAAAAAAATCGAAAATGCGTTTTTGATACCGTTGGAATCAGTACAAAATATCCAATCGTTCTGTATAGTAAAGCGCATTTTCGATTTGTTTGTAGATGCCGCCTTCTTCCATATGACGGCAGTATGGATCTCGAATGGAAAATCCGGTGTTGAAAAAAAAAAACCAAATTTCGTTAATATTCATCGGTATAACGCACTCGAGGCTCCTCGAGGTGGAAAGCGAGACTGTGATGCGTTTCTTACTAAGAGCGGTCTTGGTCATGTCTCTTTATCCGAAGCCGTCCTTCATTTCTCGAGCCAAGATCGTTTAGGTGAATGATCCTCGTCTCGGGCCACAAGAGCGTTGACTCCGATTTTTCGCGCACGTCGCGCTGTCTACACACGTAAGATCGAAGCCGACCGATGCGTCTTTCACGTTGCCAGCAGCCGTGGCTCGAGTGCGTGTTCCTCTTGGCATCCTATGCCTTTGGTCGACAATGGCCACGACGACGACGACGACGACGTCACGGCGACATCGAGTCGCGGAGGAGAGGCAGAAACCGCGGTGAAACACACATGCGAAACAATTTGTTTTTTTTTTCTTTCTTTCTCTTTCCTCGCCCCATTGACGGAGGGAAACCGTGAACAAACGGGGAGAATATTATTCCGGCTGATCGATACTGCGTGCTTCGAATTACATTAAATCGTTAGTCGCCTCATACTCCCGAGCTGCCCTCGCAAAAAATAAAATAAAAAATAAAACTAGCTTTTTTCTAGCAAGAGAAATGTAATTTCATTCGGAACCGAGGGGAAGTGTTATTTGACCAAAAAACGAGGGGATAATTGAACACTGTGACAATCGTTTGACACGATGGCATCGAAACGTCGTTTGAACTAATACACATGAGCCATTTTTATGAATCGCAATCATTCTGTGCGATGGCCGTTGCTCAAAATCTAGCGCAGAGAGAAATGGCTTGTTTGAATCTCGGCCAGGAATTCTTGCGTTTGATATTCAATAAAATGATGTAGAGGAGAGTGGGGTACAATGTATCACGAGGCACTGTGATCTAGATGCGATTTTTCGGAGGTTTGTAGCTCGTAAATTTCGAATTTTTTTAATGCTGGATCGCGATGTATATTTAGTTTCGTCAGGCCTAAAACAAAGTCGATAGCAGCTCACGAAGAATTATTGAAAATCAAAAATTGATTTGAGGCTTGGAAAGAAAATATTTCGCTCGCCGGAAAAAAACCTAAAATATAACGTAACTTTCTGTAGCGGCTTGCGTTTTCGGTCCTGATCGATGGTTTTATTATTCATGCTCAGTGACTTGTGTTTTTCCATTCGTAGGTTAATTAATAGTTATTTCCATCAATAATCAAATATTTAACTAGTGGGGTACAATATATCACCGAAATGTGGGGCACAATGCCCCGACTCCCAATGAAGAAACAACAAGTGACGACGCTCCGAAGAAGCGCAATGTGTCACGTGCCGCTGTCAACGACGTGCGATTTGTAAAAATAAGACGTTCCTGTGATATTACTGTTTTTATACTGATACTGATATACTGATTTTGTTTGGGTTCGTACTGTTATGTGTAAAAATCTGTTATCTAAATATCTAAATATATTATTCAGATAATATATTTAGATCTGATAGAAACATACAAGAGTTTCTAACATAGATTTTTCTATGTTAGAGTTTGTTTAGAGTATAACATTTGTTCAGAGTACAACATAGACACCACGGAGTTTTCTAACATAGATATGTTAGAAAAATATAAGAGTTTCAACCGCCTCATTTTATCCTACGCTTCGCAGTAGTTGACTCACTGTACCCACCTATATGATACATTGTACCCCACCCATGGGGTACAATGAGCCAAGCCGCAAATTTTTTTCGATCCCATTATTTTGGTATTCTTAATCTTTTTGCAAAAAAAAATGGGAGCTCCGCTGTACGCCCAAAGGCCTATAAAATCGGTTATGACCTTTTTTTTCTCATCAGACTACCTCGATTAGAGTAAAAATTCGTTAGAAAAAAAGCGACACACTGTACCCCACCGTCCCCTACTTGCTACAACTGAATGTTTCAATTGATCACAACCGACTAAGAAAAACCGTTCATTCGACTTTGATGGTATTTCATTTGAGTTAAATCGTCGTTTTTATTCATTTTGATAGAAATAGACATTTAACCCTTCGACTGCACACTGGATCGTTTTGAACCCATTTTCTTTTTCAGCTGACTGTATCGCTCCTGCATAACTCCTACTTTGAACGAATTTTTGGGCACTTAATTGTTGTTTTTCTTCAAAAATAAATGTTAGGTCATAAAATAAGGATCATCGTCTACAAAAAAAACGTTTCTACTAAAAAAAAATGTATATTTACCGAAATACGATCTGACAAATGTTTGGGGTCCGATCGACCCCACGTGCAGTCAGAGGTTCGTGGCGGAAGTGTGCAGTCGAAGCGTCAACGCTGAACAAACATTTGGTCTCGCCATAACCAATTAGTGCTTCCAATGGGGAAAAATATATGCTCTACTCCAATACTATTTCATTCGCGTCTGATAACCTCGTTCGGTCGGTCAGCAAATTACTTTACTTTTGGCGTTTGCATACAGTATCTTGGAGCGTGGCATCGTGAAATTCCGCATCGTAAATTACGACTTGAAATCCAAATTAAAAAACGGATTTTTGTGAATCATTGTGAGGTATTGGCTTTGAGGTTATTTCCTACACAGCGCGATTCTGGTCTACTATACATTAATTTGAGTCTAGAAAAGTATTTTATAGAATGACGGGTTAGGCAACTGTGAAAATGACGAACGCTTGTTCGTCGCTTGAAGCAACGCAAGTTGAAGAGGAAGGTCCAACATATGGTGTAGGAATCGCAGATTGAAGGTAAACTTATGATTACAACGATAGAAGTGCTAGTGAAACTTTAAGGGGCTATATCAGTGTGACACTTTTAAAAAATCGATTTTTTTCGTTTGACTTTTTCGATAGTTTATACTTTCAATAATATCATTATCATTTATATAATTTTTATCAATATCATTTTATCTTGCAAAAATCGATGGTTCAATCTTTAAACGCGTTTTTTGCGAAATGAGATTTTTCATATTTGCTGACATTGTAACTCAAAGAGCAATTATCCGGTTGACTTGAAATTTGAATTGAGTACTCTTGAATATATTTACTCTACAATGACGTAGGATATTTTTGATTGGATGAAAATTGACGATTTGGCATTGAAAAAACGACCATTTTATAGGCAAGAAAACAGACTTTTCTTATAACCACGCCATTTTGTTAGATTTTGATATTTTTCGAAAATACTACCTCATTGTACAGGAAATACCTTCCAGTTTAACGAAATTTTTTTCCTTTTTCGGTTTCAGCTACTTAATCGGCTGGAATCATGTCAGCAGTGGAGGGACTTTTTTTTTCTCGCCTCCGAAGCCAGCGCATAAGTCGCTTGGATGTCAATATGTTTCTATGTAAAAATTATGTAATATAGGTCAAATATAGCGAAATATATTCTTAACTTTCCGAAACATTTAATTGAGTACTTTACTTCCAAAAAATTCCCAAAAATCATGCAAATGTTCAGCGTTCGTGTAGCCCCTTAAACGCGTTTCCCCGAACCTATGTTTTTCAAAACGGTGTACACGATTTCTCGACATCTTATGAACGGATTGACTTGAAATTTGATACACTTATTCAGTGTAATAGTAGTTTAGTCTTGACCGACGTTTTTCTTCGTAACATATATTTTCCATTAGATAACGACGTCATTTTACCTAAAAAAAAACGAGAATACAAACAAAATTCAAACCTTTTTTTATCGAAACACGATGACGAAGAAAAGCTCGGTCAAGTATTATTCAATATTATCTATTTTGAGAACAAAAAACGCGTTTTTCATCAGATCAACCGGGTGGCCAAAATCAAGTACACCGTTGAGCCCCTCCCGTTCAAAGGTCCTTCACGAGATTGTTTATAACTTCTTTAATTATTAATATTTTTGGGGCGGGGTTTAAATTCTTTAAATAATGCGTCGTTTTGTTGGAAATTTCGAAACTTTTCAAAATTCCATAGCCGAATTATTTTGATGGTGTTCGGATTGTCGAGGTTTTGGTCTTCGGGTAAAATTCTCACGGAGTTTTGATCTTTCGGGGTTGTATTTTTTCGGAGTTTTGAGCATTCTGATTATTCGAAGTTCGGAATTTCAACTTGGCCCCATATTTTTAAAGAAATTTGGCCCTCAACTAGTCTGCTGAAACATTTATTTGCCTCCTATAAATGGATTCTCCAAAGTTAACACTCGATCGATGGTTCATCAGAGAATCCAGGTGTGCTTCACATATAACAATTTCTTTAAGTATAATCAATATTTTCGTAGAATCAAATTTACCGCATTAAGTTTATTGGAGAAAATCATTTCTCTAGGTGCAATTGCGACAAGATTAAGCCTGATCACGATTCCTTTTCATCGGATCCAAATTGCCTCGACCGCAATTTGTCATAAACAACATATGATTTTGTTCTCCTCCTACTTGTTTCCAGCTAGCTGAATTTTCCTAACGAACGTCTCGGTCATCACGAAAAAAATTCACTTATTCTCCGTTATCCGGATATGGTTCCACGATGTCTTGAATCTTCTAAATTTCGGCAAAAGAAACGCTATTTTTCTTTTTACGCCTGTGTTCCCAAATTTGCATCGACTGGGATCGATATCCAATGTTTCTTCACGCGTATGGTCTATGAAATTAAATTTATTCCGAGTAAATGGAACCGAGTGGTAACCCAATTTCTTTAGTAAACTGTATTTTCGAATAGAAACACTACAGATTGTATCGCATGAAAGTAATTCTCTCGATACTCTCAATCGTTTGTTCGCACATTTTCTCTCTCTCTCTCTCTCTCTCTCTCTCTCTCTCTCTCTCTCCACACACACACACACACACACACGCGCGCGCGTGTGTGTGCGTGTATGTGTGTATGCAGTTGCAAGCGTGTGCCGATCCGTTCGTTCGCTAGGTAAAGTACAACCTACGATACGCAGAGAAACTCCCCAGATCAAATCAACCAAGCACCGTCTGCAGGCCTTGACTCGGTTTCAATGCAAAACAACGAGCGAGAGACGCGAAAAACGATACGTTTTTTTTTTCACTTTTACTTCCTGGCTCCGTGTCCAAATGATTTTGACTACGTAATTTTTTTCGAAACTGCAATTGTACTGCACGCGTGTAATTTAGATTTCTCCAGAGGGCATAAAATGCAGTATGGTGCATCGAGCGCGCATCTATATATACGTCTCCGAGGCTGCATTTAGATTCCGGAATTTTTTCTTTTGCCGAGCGAAAAAGCAGGTCGCGGGTTGGAAATACTAACGTGAAGCGGGCCAAGGGTCGGCGATGCGAGCTATATATTAATATTAAATGTACTCGAATATTGTGACGTCATGAGACAGAAGCCACGCGCGCACGTATTACTAGCTGTAGCCCCTCGATTAATTCTAAATTATCACCGAGATCGAACGTCCCGATATTAGTTGGAGATATATATGTGTGTGTGTGTGTGTGTGTGTGTGTGTGTGTGTGTGGGCGTGCGCGTGTGTTGGTGTTAACATATACGATCGTATTGGACGAAATGAGCTTAGCAACCACCGGAATATCGTGGATATTACCAGTTTCCATTTTCTCGTGTCAAGGACGCACCCGCATCATTGCATGATGTCAAACGCGGATTCTTGTTATTTTCGATACACAACGATATTGCAAATGGAGCGATAAATTGTTGAAAAACAAAAGCGAAGGAAAACGTCACGGGTTGAATTGACGCGCGAATAATGGCTACGAAATTGCGACGTTGTCAATATGTCCAAGGAATCGGACTATTTTTTACTTTGTAAATGATGACGTTTGCATCGTTGGAAGGCAACGAAAGGTCATTTTTCTCGCCGATTAAGGATACGAAAATCACCCATATGGTTTTTCTCGTCTTTACTAGAGATTAACGACCTTAATGTATAAACAAAATTATAGATCACGATAAAGTTAAAGAAATTTAAAAAAAACGGAAATGAACTTTCGTTGCATTCCTACGAGATACCTCTAGGCGCGGAAATTTTTGGCTTATGTTCGTGATTTTTTTTTAGACGTAGGATTTCTTCATTTTTTTAGACTTCGGGTATGTTTTATCACTACTTTTGGCTGTTACGTGTTATTTTTTTATTATTGATTTTGAAAACTGACGGATTTATGGCTTGGTCTTGAAAACTCAATTTTCAAAACTTGCGTGACGAATAGCTGAAAAACTGATCGACCGATGCTGATGAAATTTGGTGTAAATCTTACTAACCTTATTGTCTGAAACATGATCCTAAATGTTTTTGAAAATTAAAGAAAACAATTTTTTGTTGCGAGGTGAAGCTATTTTTTTCGTAAAATTCAATCTTTTTGTTTCAAAGCGTACCAATTCATTGATTTTCAACATTTGTCACTTTTTCTTGGTTCATATTCCGCGTATGAGTGCTAATGAACGAAAAATCTTGGTTGGTTTTTTTTCAAATCAATCCCGCGGATGCTACGTGTCACGCCGTCTGACAGCACCCGCCACAACCCGTTTAGATAACCGTGTGTAAAAGTAGTAATAAAATATACCCTAACAAGGAAAGGTTGCGCGATCGATCTCTCCGATTTCGATTAAATTTGGCATGCTTGTAGAATTGGAAGTGTTTTTCGTTTTTCGTCGATAACGATTTAACGATACGAAATATTTAAAAAATTCAAATTGCAACACTGTTTCTTTTTCGTGTACTACATTGGGCAAAAGAACGATAACGTTATCGACGAAAAACGAAAACACCCCTATTTTCGAGGGTGCGTTTCACCCCTTAAAAATCGGGTTCCGGACATATAAAAAAATACGTGTCGCCCATTTTGACCCATTCTACAAGCATGTCAAATTCAATCGAAATCGGCGAGATCGACCTCGCAAACTTTCTTTGTAAGTCCCAAAGATGGTGCAGAAATCTTTCCTTTAAAGAAAAAACCATGAAAATCAGCAATTTTTCCCTCGCTTAAAGGTATCTTTCCCCTTAAGGGTGTCCTTCGAACAATAGTATAAGGTATTTAAAAAAATACACCGAATTCGAGCCCTCTAGAATTTTTTAACCGAGTTATCGACTGTCGGAATGAAAAGTGCGTATTTAGATTTTGAAAGGCCGTGACTCGGGCAAAAAAGATCGCGCAGCATCCAAAACTCATGGCAAACCACAAAACTCTTGGAAAAAAAAAGTTTTTTTTACATTTTTATCATTGTGTAACATGATTTTTGAAAATCGGTAATTTTTGGAATTGTGCACTTCTTTTTTCAGAAGCGGCGTAGCTCCATGAAAAGGCAATGAAGCCTTAAGGTACTAATCACGCTAAGCCGTTTTTCTACAGATTTTTTTTTAATTTTTAGGACACATTCAAGACACTATCAAGTGATTACCTGCAAAATTTCAAAAGGATTCACCGTTCAACTTCAAAGATTGCACGGTTTTACACGTGTTCTTATGGGGAATGTTGGAAAATTTCATATTTCATGCAATAACGTCAAAACTTTTCTACAGATTTTTCAGAAAAAATTCTCAATTACAGAGGAACATATGACGAAGTAGGTAAAAAAAATTATCAATTTTGACCGTCTAGTTTCAGAGATATAGCGATTTAAACTCAGCAATGGCTAGCGACGCTAGCGCCACGAAGCGACTGGAGCAGACTAGAGCCGGCGATCTGGCAGCGCTGCAAGCGTTCGGCGCGTTCGTTGGTAGAAAATGTAGCTACAGACTCGGCAGATTTCTCATATTTACTTTATATATATATTATGGTGGTTAAAAAAAAAGAATTTTTCTTTGCGGTACCCACCGGAAAATGTTACTACGTTATGGAAAAGTAATTCATACAAAATTTGAGAGGTCTAAACATTTTTTCAGATAGCGCGACTTTTACAAACGACTTAATTTTTTTCTCGATTTTTCGTCAATTTTTTCCCCCACCATTAGACATCATAATATCATAATTCAATTAATGTATCCAACTTATGTCGAAAGAGATTTTTGTTGAACTATTGAGTTTGATTTTTCCGTAAATAATTTGTTTCAATGCTGCCCACTCCTTTGTAACCTTTTGATGATGCTTTTTGTAACCTTTGATTGATTGATGATTTTTGTAACCTTTTGAAATTGATGCGAAGTTGAGAAATTCCTATTTCGGTTTCGCTCGAAATATTAGTTGTTTTGTCGATAACGTTTTGTGTACTCTTTCGAGCAGAAGATTAGAGAGTGTTATGATGGTGAAAGAATTGATGGTACTTCTCTATTCGTAGGTAATTTTCGCTCCCAAAATCCTTCGATTTCCGACCCAATCAGATAAATTTCGGCACTTTCACTATCGTCCAAACCCGCGATCATTTTTTACAATTTTATTTTTACGTGTACTGTGACGTACTTCAATACAGCAACTACTGGAAACAGTCAAATGAATCGCGAAAAGAACTCACGGGCAGTCAGAGACACAATGGTGCAATGGCGTCGACAGCCCCGCGGTTTGTAGCTCTCGAATTCGTATGACTTTGTTTTCTTACTCCAAAGCAACATATTACTACAAAAAAAAACTCGCATACTTGTTAGTCGTTCAGTGATGTAAACACTGTGTTCTTGTTCATCAAGTCGTTGATATAAGTTTCTCAACCGAATTACATATATTGTTCCTTAATTTGCAAATACAAATTGTTTATGGTAAAAAAAATATTTAAATAGAAATTGTGTATTGTTACACAAAAAATTAAATCGAGACTTACATTGGATCATGCACTAACATTTTCTGCATCGAGATAAAAAAAATGAATACTCCGATAATAATTTAAAAAAAACATAAAAAAGGCGTTTGGGCACTAACTAAAAAATTGTTTAGAACCCTCAAATTTTCCACAACTTTCTTTTTCTTAATATACTTCAATTTTCCGTTGAGAAAAAAAATCGATTTTTTTTTACTACCCTAATATATATATTTGCTAGGTCAAAATTAGTAAATGAATCAAATTAAAAAATCGTTGAAACGATAAAAAACATTTATTATCAATTCATCGAAGTGAAATTCATCAGTTCAACGATTCACGATACGATGTACCACATATTCGTTCCTCTTTTCGTTTTCTCTTTGTGCACAGTTCATAATTTCGACCGCTTTGCTATTTTTGGCGATCGTTTTTCGTTTGGTAAAATTGCTTTTTTTAGGCAATTTTACTTACTTTTTTAAACTATATTTGGTATAAACGAAAATTTTGCATTTGCGTTTATACTAAATATCACGACAAAAATTCGCTGGGCTTGCGACGTTGCCACGATCTCCGCGCTCGCTAGACTACAGTAGTGTGTGCTTATCCGTATACGCAGAGTGTTTAGACATTAGTAGCCGGAATGAATAGTCTGATACAAAAGTAAGGGTTCGGTGATGGAGGGAACGTTGTCATTTTTGGAACTCTAAACATTGTATCAGGTGTTTTCTTTATTACTTTATAAGTGTTCACATCCTGATAAGAGGTACAACCTACATTAAAAAGATATTTCGCAATATTTCGAAGCTTTCATCGATTGAGCGGAGAATAAACTTTTCGACGTGACTGTGGCGAGACTACTACCTAAAGTCTTTCTGATGTTTTTGAATCAAGTATACGCGAAAACAATATCCAAAAAGTCAGACTTTCCCCGTGGCCCGGAGCTGTAAACATTTCGAATTTTTTTCAATCTCTCTGTTTTCGATCGAAATGCCAGCGTGAGTTGGAAAACATGAATATTCGGAAAGTACCATCGGTATTTACGTACGACGTAGGAAAACGATCTGGTAAGAGTACATTAGGTTTCCTTATTTTTTATAACATTGAAATTTCCATCGTTTGAATGATTTTTTCCCTTTATTTCTTATTTATTTATTTTGATCATTATCTGAAGCTTTTTTTGCGAATTGAGATTATAAATCTCAAAATAAAATGTTTGAACACATTTGAGTGTTTTTTTTATACCATAAATCGGTCGAAAAATTAAGCGATTAAAAAAAAAAATCGCTGCATTCCAACGATGCAAACTTGGACGTCATTATTTTTGCGTAACACAAGTACCGGTGATACGTTTCAAGAGTTCGTGTTTTCCAGCTCAAGTTGGCACTCCGTTGAAAAACATGAAAATTCGAAAAGTACCCTCGACATTTTCTGTACAAACGCTAGCCTTGTGTGGATGCTGCGCGACCATTTTCGTCCGAGTTCTGACCCTTCAACGTTGAAATATGCACTTTTTGTTTCGGCAGTCGATAACGCGGAAAAAAAATCGTACTGAGCTCGTTAAATAACGAATTTGAAGCGGAATGGATGCTCTTTAGAACTTATGCTTTTGGACGTTCAACGCACGATAACGTTAGTTTTGAAAATGGGCCAGTTTATCGCCCGCGACTTTCGAAACCTTTTTTTCATGGAGATATAGCGGTCAAAAAGGTCGAAATTTAGACGAAAAAAAACTGATCCTCCAATTGCAGCCCTTAGTACATTTAAAAGCTACGATATATTTTTACAATTCATTTTCCCGATGATTAAATCAATTTTTCAAAAATCAAACCCCACGTCACTAAAAATAATTTCCAAAGGCGACGACAAATTATCACGTTTTACCGAATTGTCCTCTGCTCACTTGCCGCGTTCGTTAAGCCCTGATCCAAACTCGATTAGAAAACAAAACAAAAATCGTCAGATTTGCCAAAATTTTGTGTTTCAATGTGAATCGTCATCGTTCTCATTTCTCGCACATAGATTATTGTTCCGACGACGAATTAAAATTCTTCCCCTCAATTTCGTTACACCTTTCCTTTCAGTCGCAAAAGATGCGAGAGCAGAAAAAAACAACAAAGAGCGCCAAAGGAAAAGCTATTCTGGTCTTCGACGTGAAAGAGCTAGGAGGCGAAAAAAAAATACTCTCAGCATGCCGAGAGACGTTGTTCGCGTATTCTCTCCCAGATGGAAACGATATGTGCGATCACTGCGCGAACCGCACACGAATCGACGCGGAGATTTTTTTTTCCGTCGTCACAACGAGAAGATTGACACTCACAGCGTGTAAAACATTTTCGAAACCTCGACGTCGTTTCTTTGTCTCGTTACGTGTGTATTTTCACAGAACAAAAAAAAAGACACGTCGTGAGGATGAAGACTCAGGAAGAGAGATAACCACAAAGATAGAGTCGGATAGAAAGAGAGAGAGCAAGTAGGAGAGAGAGGGAGAGAGAGAGAACGAGGTAATGAGGGTGAAGGGAAAAAAGCGTCGTGACGCGGTCGCCGACGTGTGCACCGCAAGGTAATTTACAGGGGCGAGGGGGGGGGGGGGGGGGGTGCACTGATTTACGCCGGGGCGGAGTCAACAACGAGGACAACTAAAAAATATGATTTAAAACGCGGAAAAATTCACGACCGTGCCAAATGCCCGAAAAAAAAAAAAGAAAAACAAAATGCTAACAGCTTCGCGAACTGTGCGAGAGTAAAAAAAAATGTTGGTGCGATGATGGCGCGAGGAGGCAGAGGGCGTTGGAAGGAAGTAGGTTTTGGTTTTTGAGACGAATAACGAGGCAAAGATTAAAAAATGTCAGGACAGATATGAGACGAGAGACGCTCGCGTTTTCTCGTCCCTCGCGCACTGTAGGAGAGCAGAGCGGTGCTTTATATACCCCCCCCCCCCCCCGCCCGCTTGGTGCTTGTACGTACATCATATATGTATACAACGACACGAAATGCGACCTTTCGCCGCAGCGTGGCGCAAGTTCCGACCTCTGAGAGTTGGAGGAAGAGAGAGAGAGGCGGCGAGAAGGGCGCCACGAGTTTGCGCTTTTGCCGAATAAACGACTCGATATTCGTGACGTTTCATTTCGCGTGGCACACGCATGAATGTACGTGCCCTTGCGTAGTACACATAGGCGACACACACACGCGCGCACACACACACACAATTGGTTGATGATTCAATAAGATACATTCGATATCACTAATAACATTTAAACAAAAAAAAACTCTCGAACTCAGGAAGAAATAACGTTCCGAAAAACATGCGAGATTAAGGCCTTAGGCCACAGTAACGGGTATAAAGTCATGTGCGAATTTAACAATTTTTTTCGTATGAAAAAGTGATTCACTGATAAAATTAATTACACATCTATTTAGTATGAATATCAAGCTGTTAGAATTGTTTTTTTCGATGTACAAAATGGCCGTCTACTAATATTGTCTTTGCCCAGGTAGGGAATCAAAAGGCTGACGATGGAAACAAACTTGTGCGAGCCTTGTTTCACCGAGCCTGAGTGAGACAGACCTGGGCCAGGTTTCATTGCATCGTTTGGAGCAGCCTGGAACCAAGACTGGCTGCTTAGCCTAAACTCAGGGTTATTTCAAGCTTTATTCAGCCAGTGAATTTTAAGGCTAAAAAATCAAGGCTGGATGCAGACTTGTTTCAGGTTGTGATAAAATAAAATAAATTTTAAGCAATATTTTTTCTGTACTTTTATGAAAAAAAAAATTAACATTAAATTTGTCGGGTGCGAAGGCACGAGAAACGAAAGCGAAGGAGGCAGCTCAGAACATTTAAACATATTCTCTTATCGATATTTATGAGGTACACAAAAAAGTTTTTTTCTCGTCACATACACATTTCGTATATACTCACTCTCTGGGGTTTGCGTACACTCTGTGGATTACGTGTCCCATAAACAATAAATAAAATAAAGCATTGTGTTTAAAATATTTTATATATATTTTATAACAAATAATATAATGAATAATAAATATATATAATAAATAAAATGAATTCTTTACAAATTTATTAAATTTACCCCAATGTAGAATATAGAAAACTAAAAACAGGCCTCATATAGCCTCGAGAAGAGTTTGTCACAATTTTTTACCTAGAACAAAAAACAAAAATTCTCGTCAATCTACATTAGAACACCTAGAGAAATACTTACGGAATTGAAACAATATTGTTTATTCAAAAATTGTAGGTACTTGAACTTAAGAAATGAATTTTCAGTGAAAAATTTCATATAAAACCGCTCATAAAATGAAAAATTTTCCGTTAATCAGAAATTCCGTACGTACTTCTCTGCGAAAAGCAATTAGGAACATAACTTTTACTAGGTGCGCAACTAAGTTTCCGGGTTTTTTTACCAATAAAAAATCGAAAATTTCAAGACAAATACAAAAAATGGTTCATTCGAAGTATTGTCCCTCGCTATTTACACATTTTTGCCATCTCTCTGGCAATACATAAATACCGCAACGATAAAAAGACGCGTCTTTGCACTAAAACCATTCGTCCAACCAATTGTGTACTGCATCGTAATTGGCCAAGTGTAGCCCATCCAAGCCATGCGCCATCGACCGGAGCAAGTGATAGTCTGAAGGGGCCAGGTCTGGCGAATACGGCGGGTGCGGTAGCAGATCCCATTTCAGTGTATTTATGGTGTCCTGGACGATGGAACTGCGATGGCACGGAGCGTTGTGCTGCAATATCACACGTTCGTGTCTCGTGTCCCCTTCTGGCCGTTTTTCGAGCAATGCGTGGTTCAAATTGCTTAGTTGTTGTCGATAGCGATGCCCATTGACAGTTTCGCCCGGTTTCAGCAGCTCATAGTCCACGATTCTTTTCTGGTCCTACCAAACGCAGGGCATTGTCTTTTTTCCCAAGCGATTTGGCCGTGCCGTCGATATTGACGCTTCGCCAATGAAAGCCACGATTTTCTGCGTTTGGGATTCTCGAAATATACCCAATTTCATCGCCAGTGACAATTCGATGCAGGAAACTCTTTCTGTTCTGCCGCAAAAGCAAAATTTCGGAAGTGGCTCTTCGATTTTCCATTTGTCTCTCAGTCAACTCATGCGGCACCCACTTTCCTTCCTTATGAATTTTCCCCATGGCGTGCAAACGTTTCGTAATACATTGCCGAGACACATTTAATGCCTCGGCAAGTTGATCTTCTGTTTGAGTGTCATCTTCATTCAATAACGCTTGCAGATCGACGTCCGCAAATGTTTGCGGTCTTCCCGAGCGCTCTTTGTCCCCAGTCTCAAAATCGCCACTTCTGAATCGCTTGAACTAATCTACACACGTTGTTGTTGATGGTATATGTTCGCCGTCAGCCCCCTCAAGTAACCGACGTGCTTCAGCTGCTGTTTTTTTAGGTTGAAGCAGAAAAGCAATACTTTCCGCAAATGCTGTTTATTTGGCACAAACTTTGACATTTTCGAGTTTAGAAAAAAGGTCGTTGTGTTGCGATATTTGTTTATATTACGACTGGGTATTCTTAACGGATGTCCAAGCTATAGACACCCAATTTCAGACCTGTATGCCGACTACATGTGTCGCTAGCGCCATCCATGTGTGAAACCCGGGAACTTAGTTGCGCAGCTACCCGTGAAAAACGGCGCAACCGACCCAACCTCGAGCCAGCGTCTCGCCAATCACATTCTACCGTTGGCCGATGAACGGCAGCACTACCGGCTTAGTGTTGCGCCACGGTAGGAGTGATCTCTTCGGCCCAACGCTGGCATGTACGGTTGGCCAATAGTAGGCTTACCGGAAATCCTAACAGTTGGCCGGGTGTTGGCCCAACATTGGGCTCGTGAAAAACGATGCAACCGACCTAACCTCGAGCCAGCGTCACGCCAATCACATTCTACCATTGGCCGATAAACGGCAGCACTACCGGTTTAGTGTCGCACCACGGTAGGAGTGATCTCTTCGGCCCAACGCTGGGATGTACGGTTGGCCAAAAGTAGGCTCACCGAAAATCTAAGAGTTGGCCGGGTATTGGCCCAACATTGGGCTAAAGAGATCACGATCATTGGCTGACGGTTGGCGTGATCGCCGGCCCATAGTAGAGCTAAGTTCGGTTTCATATTGTTGGCGCAATATTGGGGCTAGTGTTGGCCAAGTGTAGGGCCGTCAAAACAACCCAATGCTTAGCCAACAATCGGACAGATTCACAAGTTTCTGTGCTCGATGATTGCTCATCGAGAGAATAATTACATTTACTAACATCGTTATGCACAATCACTTGTTCGTGGAATGTTTCTTAATTTGTTTCACTATCTACTTGTCTTTTTGTTTCGTTGCTTCTGATATTAACCTGCTGTAAAGAGTCTTCTAATTTTTGTCGTCGTTTTAACACTCGACGTTTCTTAATACTATCATAATAACTCGGCATTTTTTTAATACACCACAAAACTTTGTTAGAAATCAATTTTATTTTTAATGAAGTGAATTTCAGATAACAGTAATTATGAGTTTTTATTATCACAGGCCGTAGAAAATTGCATGCAGCGATAATACAAAAATATATAATAATAATATACGTAAAAAAACATTCTTGTATATATATATATATATGGACTATACCGTTCAAAGCCAGTGTTGGGCCAGGATTGGCAATTCGTCAGTTTGCCATGCTAAAAATAAGCATTGGCAAAACCACGGCCAAACGATTGGCTCAGACTCAGGGCCTGCGCTCGCCCCGACAATTGGCCGACGGTCATTAATTAGTATTGACCCAGCGTTGGCTCTTCGATGGTGTGCCGAGCGTCAATTCGAGACTGGCAAACCCATGATCAACCGATTGGCCCATGTTCGGGGCCAACACTGGGACCCGATATTTGGCTCACAGTTGGTAATCGATATTTGGCCCAAAGTTGGGTGTTCGTTTGTTTGCCATGCTTCAAATGAGCACTGGCAGAATCATGGCTAAATCGTGCCCGTATAAAGGAACAACACTGGATATTAGTGGTTGGTGCTGAATATCGTACCAAGCGTCGGCCGCATATTAAGCGCCGGCAAAATTTTCACGAGTAGTAAATTTAAAGTAAATCGAGTGAAAATTGTTGAAGTTATTTGTCACGCCAATTGGAAAAAAGCTGTTTCGAGAAGTTTCGAGTAGTCGGCCATTTTGTACATCGGAAAAAATATATATTTTCTAACAGCTTGATATTCATACCAAATAGAAGCGTAATTCATTTTATGAGTGAATCACTTTTTCATACGAAAAAAAATAGTTAAGTTCGCAGATGATTTTATACCCGTTACTGTGGCTTGAGGCCTTAATGCAAGTTTGTAGCACTAAGCTTAGACGTTTTAGACTAGTAAATAACAGACAGGTTCGTATTGATAAGAAATATGCAATCACAGTGCAGGCATACATAGTCGAGGTCAGAAACATCAAACAAAACATAAAAACGTAGTCGCATGAAATTTTCTCCAGCGAGAGAATATCACATGTGATTAACGTATAACTGAGAAAAAACGAACCTCGAAACAGACGCTGGGGTATAAAATTAATAACGTATAAGCGCGAAAAACGTATGAGTGAAAAACGTAAAAATGAAACTTTATTACCATTTTTATGAACGGAATCTATCGGGGCTAGAGAAATTTGGAGTATAGATGATAAAAGCGTATAAGTGCAAAACGAATAAACGAGGTTTCACTGTAATTCTTGTGATGTTTAGACATCGTTTCTGCCAATCGAAAAAAAAAAACGGATCGAAATGTTCTTTTCTACTCAGATAAGCTTTGATACTGTTATGCACGATCATGCAAAGTGAATTCAGACCAACTCTGATATGAGACAAAACATTTGTGTATATGCGGAAGAGCTTTATTGTGTAGTCGGAGCCGAGAAAAATCGAGCTCTCTTGTTATGGGTCTGTGAGAGTTTGTTGACCTCTCTCGGAGCAGGAGCCGCTCACGGCGCTTTTTTTCTTCTATCGGCGAATAATTGCTTCTAGTATGCGTGTGTGCCTGGGTATGTGCGTACTCGTATGAACGTGGAAGGCGTACATGGGTGACCAGAAGTGGGGGGGGGGGAGTGCACGTTGGCTGTACCGTACATTTTTTTTCTTGCTCTACTGCTCGTCTCTGCGAAGCCTCCTCACTCTCGTTGCTATATTCACTCTCTACAGTGGGATGCTTTTCGATCCTCGTATTTGCACGCACGTAAACGTGTCCGCATGTAGAAAGGTCACAAAAGCAAACATTTTTACTCGAATTACGTTTTTCGAAGTAACTATGAGATTATTTGGCTATATTTTAAAAGAATTGTTTTGTGAATGCAGTGTGTTTGAATTATTCTTTCAGTATACAATTTTTTTTATCAAGACTTGCTGCAAGACATGCTTACGATCTCTATTTATTAGTTCAGATTCTAAGCACCTACCGTAGAAACAGTTTGAAAAACATTTTGAAAAATGCCTACCCCATCGACTGGGGAATCCCTGGACGAGTCTTCCAAAATAAAATTGACGTTCCATTGACCGTTTGTCATTTTCAAGCCCCGTTGGCGAACATCAAGCTTTAAGGGAGAAAGATCATTTATAAATGTGAAAAAAATGGATTTTTTTTCTTTCTATAAATCGATGGTTCAATGTCTTGAGAATTTTGTGTCCAATTTTTAAAGAGAATTTCCAAGAATTGCCTAAGATTTCGCGGAAAGACTCCAGGAGCGTTCGTGATAAGGGGGCGTACACAAATTACGCAACGCAAAGTTTCCAAATTATTGACCCCCCCCCCCCTCCGATTCCGTTACGTAACGGGTGCTTTGTCGTCAATAATTGCGATTTTTTTCATAGACATAACTAATTATGAAAGGATCGGGTTTATACTCATTTTATGAAGTATGTATTCTTCTAGTTTTATACCAATTTTTATGAAAAAATATTGAAAATTAACCGAGATATATGGCTTGATTTGACGACGAAAAACAAAATTCTCTTCATTGTCCCATCGATATCTTTATGAAAGGTTATCTGTAAATTAAAAGTCAACAATTTATCGATATCTATACAAATGTAGCTATCGTCATGCGTAGCCGTGGTTTTATTTTGGTTTTTTTTTTTTACAAAAAGCCGACAGTTTGGAATTTTGTTTCTATTTCCAAGACCCTTCTTCTGTATTCAAACAGTCTTTAAAAATAGTAATTATCAAATGTTAAAAACGCAGATACGTACAACCTTAGCCACTGCGGTTACAAAAATGTTGACAAGAAAAATAAAAATCGGTTGATAAGTTTTTAAGTATTGGCTCGGACAAGGTCGAAAAAACTCGTTTCGAGAAAAAACGCTTTCAAAGTTTTCGTTCCTTGTGTCTTGATATAAAATTACGATTTTTTCTAGAATGTTGGTACTTACATTGAAGTATCTAGTCGCGGGCGATATGACGGTTCTTCATCTTCATGATAGTTCACAAAATAATAAGAGCCTCTACTTTATCTATTGGAATTGATGCTACACCTGTAGGGACTGAGGGCACTAACCGGTCACGCTACCTGTTGTCACTAAAGTGACGATAACTCCGTCAATTTTCGGACTTGTGAATAAAAATGTTGCCAACATATTTTTCAATACATGTACTTTCAAGAATTATTTTAAAAAAAATGTCCTTCAAATTTTGCTTGGGGGATGTGGGAAAGCTACTGTGCAACTTCTTGCACAGTAACTTTCCCCCTCAACTGACATTCCGTATAGAAAGCTGTGAGCTGTCCACGGTAAAATTGCACGCGCGGTTTAAATAAAAAACTTGAACATGCAGAAATTTGGCTATTTCTGGGAGTTTTAAAATCGTGACGTAATGCAAACCTTGACCCCCCCTCCCCCAATTGCGTTACGTAATTTGCGTACGGCCCTAAGGTGTGAACTTAGTGCTTCTAAAAATGTCCGCGTACCCAAAAGGTTCTCATGCAACACCTCAGGGACCTTCACGGAAGAGAACATTTTTCGGAAACCAACATATTAATCGTAATACGGAAAATAACGGAGGGCAGAGTGCCAGTGGCAAAAAACTTTTTAGTGCGAGCTGTGATGAAGTGTGTTGGAATCCGCTGTTGACCTATCGGTTTATTGAATTTCGGGTCGGAAAGCCCGTAGAGAGCAGCAACAGCAGGGTAACCGTTTTTACGAAGAAGCCGAAGGAATCCTGTATGGCGCTGGAATCGTGGATTAGCCGGTAAGCCACCAAAATCATTAAGCTTTCCCTTGTTGAAACTTTGAGCGCGTTTTTCTCAAAACTGTATTTTTCCCAACTGCTAGAGTGATTACTCAAAAACTATTCAACCGATTTTGATGTAATTTGTTGCGGATCTTCCTTGTACCATCGGTTTGTCGGTGATCCTAAATGATATTTTAATTTTAAAAATAAAACGTACTTTTGCCCTTAAATATAGCAAAAATTCCATGGAGAATCACAAAAGTGACTTTATCAAGCTGCAATTTCGTGATTTTGCATATATTTATAAAATCCTGCTTCACTGACAGCGTATGGGTGTTACCTTTAAGAATCATTTTGATTTTGTTGTTTGAGACAATTACAGCGTGAGGGGGAACTCCGGCAGAGCGGAAACTTTTTGAGCAACTCCCTCTGAACATCGATTTACACGACTGTCAATTTGGATTTAAAAAAATAAGAAAACATCTTCGCATACTTAAAATATGAAATAAAAAAACACACAATGTTACCAATTTCTATAAGTATTCTTTACGTGAAAAAAGCACAGAAAAACCCTCATTTTTTACCTTCTAAGTGGTCCTCCCCCCTTAAGGAGATGAGCAATGCTACCCCCCTGCCCCTAATATTTTATGCGTTGATTTGAAAAATCTAAGATACGCTAGATTCCATCATTTGATTACAAGTTTCGATAAAAACTACCTCGGTCGAGCAACATCATCAAGTTCAGGAGATAACGACAACAATTGCGAAGTTGCCTCCGTTGAAACTCCATAAAACGACTGCAGACACAGATTTGTCGCATGTTGTTTGAAGCATCGTTAATAAAACAGAAAACAAAATACAAAGAAGAGCACCCCCGTCACACCTATATATTGAATTTTATGATTTTAGATTATTAAATAAAATGGAAATTAGTATATATTGAATCATTGTGGTAGAAAATTTACGATATTAATAACTGCACATTAGGTAAACATTGATGGTTCAAATTATCGCACAAGGAAATGATTACGAAATCCAACTTTAGGATGATATTCAAGTGTGCATCGTTGAAATGCAATGAATTTCTTGTTTCCAGTGCCAACCTTTCTTCGGCAGATCAAAGCTTCGGCAAACTTTTTTTACGATCCTTAATTAGAGAGCGACAACCTAAATCATTCGGAAAACATTTTCGATCCAATTTTTTGATACTACTCTGTCCAAAACCATTTTTTTGCGCCGCGTTCCTTCGCGATCAAATTTTTCCCATCTTGGGGATTAAGGAGGAAAGAAACCTTTAGGGAATGACGTATGTATAGCTAAGTAACTAATCGACCGATTCTGATGAAATTTGGTATACATTTTTCTAACCTTATTGTCTAAAGCATGGGCCTAAATGTTCTTGAAATTAAAAAAAAAAAGTATTTTTTATTGCAAAATGTAGCAGTGTTTTTGGAAAATTCAATCTTTTTGTTTCAAAGCGTACCATTCCATCGATTTTCAACATTGCTCCATTTTTCTTGGTTCATATTCTGCGCATGAGTGTTAGTGGACGAAAAAGCTTCGTTGATTTTTTTCAGATTAGAAAACTGATTTTAGAGAAAGAATACCATGTAACAACCAAACGTACTAATAAAACATACCCTGTCTAAAAAGTGGCAAATCAATCTTTCCTTCAAAAAAACAATGGAAATCGCATTTTTTTCCGCGCCCAAAGATATCTCCCCCCTTAAACCTATAGCAGAGTACCGAAACGTTTCTCAATGGCGACATACAACACAAGATAAGTACCAAAGGTAGATTTTGGGTTCGATTCCATATAGGTGGAATATTGTCTTCGAAAAAAATCATTTCAGAAGGCCAGGGAAGACGAGTTATGCTACAAAATCATTGTCGTAAAACTCGCAATTAAGTGTTTCATTTCATTTAGGATTTATGAAATGTTTTATACATATAGTGCCCTTGGATTTCCAGTGTATATTGTAAGCAAATCAAGATTTATTTGAATCGACAACAAATAAGATCGTACTAGGCCGTGAGATAAGGAAAAAACCTATTTGATTTTAAATAGATCTTATTCAAATGAAATATTTTTTTTTGGCAGTGTGAAAGGCAACGAACATTAAAAAAATGTATTATGTTACACAACCTTTCTTGCAGATTTGAATTCTAGATCTCTAAATAAGCGATGCGAATAATGATTGAAGGTTTTTCGTAACGAAGATTTGCCCTAAGAAATTGGAGTAATTGAAAAATAATAATTTTCGTTGCATTCCAACGTTGCAAACTTCCATCTCATATTCTCCAAGCAATCAACGAGAAATGCGAGTTTCTAGTTGCTTGTCCGTATTGTCTCGATTTTCGTAGTTATGTACGGTTCACGTTCGTTGTTTTCAAACGTACGCGCACGGGTATGACGTTTGTATATGTTTCGTGCGTCAGCGGCGTGAGTTCCGGGCGAACAAAGGATGCAGTTACCATTGTACGCTTTTCCACGTTTCAACATCGCGGGACCATAGTTATTCCGTTTAAATGCGTCGTTCAATCAGAATTCAATGCAACCCTAGTTCTTTATGGGCATAAATTGACATTGTTTATAGCCATTATTTCGCTATTCGTTCCCTTTTTTGGTAGCTGATGTTGAAAACCCGGGTATGTTTGTTTATATATGAGGTATTCCACGTGAATCCGGTGGACTTTTTCCCTGCCCCCCGCCAACTCGATTAATTTTTTCAAATCTGATCCCATTCACTCTAAAAGACACCTTGAATTTTTTACATTTTTCGAAACAACCATTAGTAAAAAAAAAAATTATCCGATATAAACGCCCCAATTAAAAAATCTGAAAAAATCCCAAAAATACGTGATTATATGTAAAATATTTCAAGCTATCACCCGCAGTGGACGTATGACGTTTTCTGCGCTGTCTAAGCGATTAACGTTTTAAAAAAATTCATAATTTTTTTTTACCATTTTTGAATAATAAAATGATTATTCAAAAATAATCGAAGATGTTCATTGTGGATATCCAAATATTTAAGTATCCGCCCAAAGTAAGCGGTTCTTGAATTTTTCGGATTTTTTAAAACGTTAATTGCTCAGAAAGCACAGAAAAAATCAAACTTCCACTGCGGGTGATAGCTTGAAACTTTTTTACATATAATTACGCATTGTCGGAAATTTTATCGGATTTTTAAATCGGGGCGTTTTTTTCGGAGAATTTTTTTTTTTTGACCAAGGGTTGTTTCGAAAACTGTAAAACAATTTCAGTGTCTTTTAGAGTCAATGGAATCAGATTTAAAAAATGAATCGATTTGGCGGGGGTCAGGGAAAAAGTCCACCGGATTGACGTGGAATACCTCATATACACATATGTGTGCATGTTAAAAACATTTAAGAAAGTATTTAATTAATATTTTGTACGGATTTATTAGGAGCTGTTTAGCTGTTAAGTCAAATATTCAGAATATCTTTAAAAATTGAAACCAAACACAACAAACTTTTCGTCAAATGTTACCTATTTTGTTAGGGAAAGAAATATTCTGAATTTAAAAATATTAGTTCCCATTTAAAAAACGTATGGTCAATTTTTAGGCAGTACCTACTTTTCAAGGGGAAATAGGGTTTTTTTTCTTTCTTATTAATTTTTTTTTCATTAAATATTAAGCAACCTGCGAAGAAAATGATTTTGGGCAGGACGAAAACGACCCAGGTTCACGGATTGAGGGTTAAAACTATGGAACTTTTGTTTGAAACATTTTTCCCTAACATGCGTTCTTTTTTCAATTATGGAGGCCACTCAA
The DNA here is from genome assembly GCA_963210295.1 of Ophion ellenae. Taxonomy (NCBI): domain Eukaryota; kingdom Metazoa; phylum Arthropoda; class Insecta; order Hymenoptera; family Ichneumonidae; genus Ophion; species Ophion ellenae. Next base: position 14,075,937 of record OY723391.1, on the reverse strand, counting down.
ATCGAAGAGGAAGATCCAACTTATGGTGCAGGAATCGCGGATGGGAGATAAATTTATAATTACAATGATAGAACTGCTACTAAAACTTTAAACGGGTTTTTCTCGAAATTATGCTTTTCAAAACGGTGTACACGATTTCTGGACATCTAATGAACGGATTCATTTGAAATTTGGTACACTTATTCAGTGTAATAGTAGTTTAGTCTTGGACGACGTTTTCTAGCCCTAACGATTTTTTAAAGTAGTTATTAACAACAAAGATTTCATTTTTCCTCGAAAAATAGAAACAAAATGTTTTTTTATGATTGAAAAACGATAGCAAAAAAAGTTTGCTCAAATCTTAGGCAATATTATTTATTTTAAGAGAAAAAAAACTCATTTCTTTCAGATTAACCGGGTAGCCAAAGTCAAGTTCACTGTTGCGCCTCTCACACAGCAAAAAAAAATGTAATTGAAGTAAGATCTATTTAAATGATATAGGGGTTTTCCTTGTCTCACGACCTACTACGATCTTATTTTGTTTAAAAGATATCATTTAATTTGTTTCAGCTATTCTTTCTAAACAATAAATATATTCAAATTGAATAAAAAAAGATTTTATACAAATAAAACTTTATTTGCTTACAATGTACACTGTAAATGTGTACTATATGCATAAAATATTTCATAAATCCAAAATGAAATGAAACACTCAATTGAGAGTTTTACCACAACGATTTTGTATCGTAATTCGTAATTCCCTGGCCTACTGAAATGATATTTTTCGAAGAAAATATTTCACCTATATGGAATCGAACCTAGAATCTACCTACTCATAGCTACGCACGCTGCCCCTATGCTACCAAGTGCTTGTAACATCTTGGTTGCAGATACGGCATAAAAGACCATATGAATTCCTATAATTATTTGTTGTATCACATAAACTGCATCAATTAGTTAATATCATTGTGATAATTAGAGAGTTTTTTCGAATAACATGCTATAGATTTTTTAAAGATAACACACACACACACACACACACACACACACACATATATATGTGTGTGTGTGTGTGTGTGTGTGTGTGTGTGTGTGTGTGTGTGTGTGTGTGTGTGTGTGTGTGTGTGTATATTAGGGGTGTGAGAGTAGCAGAATTGGTCGGGAAATTAGACTATGATTCGGATCGAGAACCCGAATTTTTCGGGTACCCGTGACCGGACGGGTATACTCGAAATTCATCGAGTACTCGTCTCACAGCGGGTACTTGATAAGCCGTGTTGCCGGAACAAAATTTCGTTTCATAGTAGATAGCGCCACGGAAACGTACCAAAACGGACGAAATAGACTCCAGCTTTATGTTCTCTCCCCTTCGCCGATAGGTAGGAGTTCATGAGAAATACAAATAAATGATTTAATAATTTTAGTATTTTTGTTATGTGTGCACTTACCATTTTTTCTGGCAAACGTTTTTTAAGACACCCGCATTGCAGGAAATATCGAGATTATTTGAATGTCGAAAAACTGAATAAAAGCAAGATTCTTCGTCGAATTTTCATTGATATTGTCTAGTGCCAACTGGTAATTTCGGGAATTCATTCTTCTTTATTCAATTTTCCAATTTTTTCCCAGAAAAAGCTTGTTCTTCGAACCCTCGTATCTCTAAAACTAATCAAGATATTTTCCATTTTAAAACGTCAAATGGAAGCTACTTTCTTCTCGCTTCGAATAAACGCAGGGCGTTGGATCTTGGTCTTTTTGGTTTTATCTCCATTTAAAACCCGGAATAGAATATATTTTTTGTAAATTTTTTTCTTTCGCACACTTTTTAGTGATGCCAAAACGCAACTTTCCTCCGCTATTGCGATACGATCCGCCAAAATTGACCGTTTTTCACTCCGCCCTAACAGCCACACACACACACACGCACGTACGCACACACACACACACAGAGAATAGAAAAGTGAGACGAAAAAAGATTGTTACAGTATTATCATTTATTCGTTTTATCGCCTTCGTCGAGTTTTCGTTTTCTCCCATTATTTGATCGATACACCTAGATAAAGAATAAATATAAATATAAATAATAGATACGGATCTCCGAGTCGTTTACGAATATTCGAAGTCTACGAATACCCGAAGTTTAAGAGTATTCGACGTTTACGAGGACCAAAATTTGAGAGTACCCGATGACCAAATTCCGCTACCTGATCTGAATCGAGTGCCCCTATAATTCCTATAATTATTTGTTGTATCACATAAACTATATCACTTAGTTAATATCATTGTGATCATTAGAGAGTTTTATCGAATAACATGCTCTAAATGGTTCAAAGATAACCTATATATATATACATATACACGATATATATATATATAATTCCTCTCTCTCCACCCTCTCTCCCCCCACCCCCTTTGATGGGTGCGTTGCAATAAAAACAGACCATTGGTTCAACCAAATAGAAAAAATCGTTGACTCTACGAAAATTCTAATTGATTTTAATTTTTTTTAAATCAAATAGATACACTCAGTGGATTTGGAAACCCAATCACAGATTTATTAGGATTAAATAAAATATTTAGCTATTGGACGATATTAAATAGATTTTCATTTGAATAAATAGATATATTTAAAATAAATAATTCCAATAATGGAATGCAATAGGAAAAATTTCATTTCACGAAAAATCTAGTTAATCCAAATTTTCAAAAATCAAATCGATGCGGTTAGTTAATATCAATAGAATTTTTCTGTCGGCGCACGTTCAAAGGTCCTTCACGAGATTGTTAATAACTCCTTCGATTATAAATTTGGGTGTACTTCCGAAAAGCCCACACCTCCGAATAATTTAGAACTTCGTGTACTTATGTATTTTGACTCGCTGACCACGAATATGATAGTGAAAATACCCGGAAATTTTATTTTCAAAGTCAAAACTAAAAAAAACGGTTTTTTTTTAAGTTTTTAAATTTTATTTTGACAAATATTGGTCTTAGAGAAAAATGTCTTGTACGAAAGTTGTAGCCTATTAAAAGACTGATATTTTATGTTCTATACAGGTTTCGTCTAAAACCACTATGTTCCAAGAGAAATGGGATAATACTCCAATAAGTATATTTCGCTAAACTCTATTAGTTTCGATGTTATCTACTTACGCACTTTACCACGAGAAGGTTACAGTTTAGTCTTTAAAGTACATCTTTTTTTTGCTTCTTTGTATTCTATTCCATTTTTTTGCTTTTTTTGTATTTTGGTCTGTTTTTTTGTACTTTATTCTAGTTTTGCTTTTTGGTTTTTTTTATTTTGGTCTTTTTTGTATGTTATGTTGCTTTCTGTTATTTTTAATGATTTCAGTGTTATATAGGAAAATATTGAAGGTTAAGCAATATAAAGACGAAAAACTTATGTGGCTTTGCCGGGATAGCAAATTTCAAGATCGGCGATAAATTGTGTTAAGGGGGGATTGTCTTTTTTTTTCGCAAAATTTACCGCTTTTTGGGAATTTTTTTGTGAAGAAAGTATACAACGGAAAACTTGTGAAACTTGGCATATAGTTTTATTGATCTGTTTACTACATACAAAAATTTTTTTAAACAATTTCATCAAAAAATCCCCCCTTAAACGCGTTTTTCTCGAAACAGCTTTTTCACAACTGGTGTGCACGATTTCTCAAAAACTATTCAACCGATTGCCTTCAAATTTGGACAGAATGCTCAGCTGACATCCTTTTATCGTTTGATGAAGCAAAAAAGCAATCCGTTTAATAGTTTTTTATTTATAACAAAAAATCGATCAATTTTTTTCGAAAAATCGATACTTCAAGTTCAAAACGTCACCAAATCGTCAATTTTTTTTCCCTTCATCGAACGATAGCTATATGTGTCTAAAGTAAAATGCTTTTTGGGTTTTTGTTGCAGGATGAACGTGAAGGCTGTAATCGTGCACACCATCAAAAAAGGACCATCGCGCGTCGAGGGGGGTGGGAGGCGGATTTTTTTATGAAATTGTTTAAAAATTTTTTTGTATGTAGTAAACAGATCAATAAAACTATATGCCAAGTTTCACAAGTTTTCCGTTGTATACTTTCTTCACAAAAAAATTCCCAAAAAGCGGTAAATTTTGCGAAAAAAAAGACAATCCCCCCTTAAAGGATCTACGTTTAATTTTTTAACACGGCGGCGCCACAAAAATTCACAAATATAGTCGGCGAGATTATTTTTACGAACTCCTCCTCGCGTTAGAGAGCGACGCATTCAATGCCCATCCAAGGTGTTCAACAAACTCACCCCAGTGTTCTTCGCACCCCACGATCCCACGCACCCATCGGAGAAGCCCTGCGCCCACCCCAGTGTTCTACGAACCCCACAATTCTACGCACCCATCCAAGGTGCCCAACAAACCCACCCCAGTGATCTACACACCCCACGATTCAACATACCCGAGTTTGTTTGGGTTTGTTTTGATTGCTGTTTGTGTTTGTTTTATTTGGGCCCTTATGCAGTAAAGTGCGTAAGTAGATAATATCGAAACTAATGGAGTTTAGCAAAATATATTTATCGGAGTATTATCCTATTTTTCTTGGAAAATAATGATTTTAGACAAAATTTGTACAGAACATAAATTATCGGTCTTTTGATGGGCTACAACTTTCGTACAAGACATTTTTCTCTACGATCAATATTTGTTAAAATAAAATAGAAAAACTGAAGAAAAAAACGTTTTCTTTCAGTTTTGATCTTGAAAATAAAATTTTCGGGTATTTTTACTATCATATTCGTGATCAGGGAGTCAAAATACATAGTGGATGGTGTGGACTTTTCGGAAATTTATCCATAAATTTTTTAAAATGAAATTCGGCACACAACTTCTTTAATGTTAATAGAAATAAAAATCCATACGATTTTTCAATCATACACTTATTTCCTCGATTTTTTTTAACAACCCTGTTTTTCGGGTAGTAGTCTGACCCCTTAGGGGCCATTCATAAAACACGTGACGCAGTGAGGGGGGGGGGTCAGGCAAATCGTCACACTTTGTCACAGGGCGGTGGGAGGGGGGTCGAGCAAAAGTCACGAGACGCTATAAGCATATTAAATCTGGAAAAGGGTGATACTGAGACGCTGAAAATTTTCTGTACTGCTCACCGAAATTTCCGACTACGAGGAAGTCGCAACTTCTCTGATATCGATTAAGACTCCCCTGAAACATCCTCGGGAACACATTGCATTCTAGGTGCATCGTGATAAAAGATTATCAAATTATTTATTATTAATGTACGTGGGGTCATCCATTAAGGCCTTAGGCCACTCTAGAGGCCGAAAAAATAGGCTTTTTGGGGATTTTTTTTTCAGAAAAACCGCAAAATAAATCGAGATTACAAAAAAGGGTGTTTATCATACATATCGGTGACTGTATACAATAGTTTTTTTTTAAGCGATTAATTTCAAAATGGCGGCTGTGCAGCGTTTATCTCAAAACTGCATTTTTTAAGTTGGCCGGAAACATAACTCAGACAATTTTCAACCGATTCACTTGAAATGTTGAATATATCTTGAAAAATACATTGTTTATGGAAGTACGTAGGATTTTTTTTATATTGCATAATTCATTTGTTATTAAAAATTATCTGACGATTTTTTAGGCAAATTTTTGGAAAGTGTAAAATTTCGTCAGATAATTGTTAATAACAAATGAACTATGCAATATAAAAAAAATCCTACGTACTTCCATAAACAATGTATTTTTCAAGATATATTCAACATTTCAAGTGAATCGGTTGAAAATTGTCTGAGTTATGTTTCTGGCCAACTTAAAAAATGCAGTTTTGAGATAAACGCTGCACAGCCGCCATTTTGAAATTAATCGCTTCAAAAAAATTATTGTATACAGTCACTGATATGTATGATAAACACCCTTTTTGTAATCTCAATTTATTTTGAAGTTTTTCTGAAAAAAAATCCCATAAAGCCTATTTTTTTCGGCCTCTAGAGTGGCCTAAGGCCTTAATTGGATGACCCCACGTATAAATTATACGTTTTTATATATTACATATATATTTACTTAAAGTAAACAATATAAATTGTTCGTTCTGAAGTAGCTTATTAAAATGATTTTAGTATTTTACTTGCTTCGTTTTGTTGAAAGAAAAACGAGAGCAGAAGGGGGGGTGATGTAATTTTCAGGAGCGGCAGGGGGGGGGGGGGGGACCGGCACCCGTCACGAAACGTCACAGAGGGGGGGTCGAATATTGATAAAATTCGCGGCACGTGTTTTATGAATGGCCCCTTAAAGTGATGAAAAAATCGATATTTTCATCGCATCTGCCATAGTAAAAATATTCACCAGATGGTAAAAAATAATCTGACGCAAATTAAAAGTGGCTTAAAAAAAATCAATTTGGAAGAAAAAAAAACGTATTATATAGTACCTCAAAATGCGCTGCCTTTTAAAACTTAACTCCGTTCTATGGTAAATTGAGAACACAGTAAAAGCTATGATGTTGAAGTTTGCATCGTTGGAATGCAACGTAATATTTTTGCACTGAGTTTCCAGAATTTTATTTAACAGATTTAAGCTATAAAGATCCCGCGAACATCTTCGAGGCTCCTTATTTAGCAATCTACAGCACAAATCTACAAAATATGATTTTTCGATACCAATAAAAATAATGAAGACAAGAAAAAATCGTTGCATTCCAACGACGCAAACTTTAAGCCTGTGTAAAAGTTTACCTACGTTCTCGAAAGAAAAATGGATTTTTGCATCACCCTAATGTGTGTATGTGCGTGTGAAACAGAAAGATTACCTTGCGCTTTGAAATTATCGTGGCAATTGCAGCACAGCGATTACATTTACATGTCGCGCGCGCAGGAACGTCACATTAGTTCACGAACATCACTATAGCGAAATTCGCATCACATTCCATACAGAAACAGAGATAAAGGCTTCAGTCAATGATCTCATAAATGTTTGCAACGCGACAAAATATTAATTCTCTTACCTTTTCTTCCTCCGTTTCCGTTTATCTGCTTCCCCGCTTCCGGTTTTTTCGGCACCAATTTATATCCTCCCTTCTTCTTTTCGCCGTTTCTCTCCGTTCCGCATTTAATGCTTATACCGTTGTCCGGCTCTTTGTCGTTGCGTAGCATTTTTAAATCAATTCTTTCTCATATATGTTTAAAAAAAATATATTTATAATTTGACACTGAGCACAGTTATTACCGTGTACAGAATTGAATTACACGGTCTCGAATCTCCTGGAAAACGATTTCTGCGCGATTCTCGTTACTTTTCGTATTATTATAATTTTTTTTCATTAAATTTAATTTTCCTATATAGACTGGTAGGTTTAATACAATAATATCACAGCTGTGCGTTTAAGCCCACGCGCGGCGTTCGCGTATACGATCCCTCGGGTCTGTGTAATTTTCTTTTTTTACACGTCTATATAGACGTCAGTTTGGACGTCGAAAAAGCCGCGCTTGTACGTACGGCGAATTTTTCAGTGCAAGTTATTCTCGTGAGGGATGAGTTTGAAAAAAAAGTTATGGCTGTATCGGTCATAGGCATCGAGTTAGATATTTAGCGAGCAGCGACCTTCGCGAATATTGGTGCTCGGAGCGCTCGGAAGTTTTGCTGTCCTCTTCGCTCGCTTCATCCGACGAGTTCATGGACTCGGTCGGATCCCACAGTTCGTGTATCACCAACGACAAGATAGTCTCGTCGCCCCAACCCCGGGCTTCTCTCCACTGACGGAAACGACCCTCTTGATCACACATAAGATCACCTCGAACGATCTATTTCTATTGTTACTTTCGACTATTCAAATCTCCCGCCCTACACTTCGACGAATGCTGCGCGGATAAATTATTTCCTTTTGTCTCGCTATTATTCGCCAACTGCCGTACGATCGCGTTTCTTTCGTACGCGATAAATCGACCACCCGCAAATATTTTCTTTTTCTCGTTCTTCACTATTAGACACGCATTGGTTGTCGTGCACGATTTTCCGTGAGGGCTTTTTGTTTGGCCAAAATGCACTCGTGCCGCGGGCGTAGCGAATACAGAAAGTACCCCGACGAGCAACAGCGGCGCACTGACGCCTCGGGTGTCAGCGCCTCTCTTGTGGTCGCTCGCCTTGGCCCTGCCACCTAGCGGCGCCGGCGCGTACTACACGCCTGGAAGGGGTTACGGATCAGCTGTGCATCACGGTATTGCATGTGTCCGTCAAAACTTAGGCTGCGGGTGTCAATTTTTATTCGCTTCTTGTCACTAGGCGATATACGTTTTTCCAACGTGATAGATCGAACATTTACGGGCACGAAAAAACACGAGTACGAAACGATTAGCGCCGTGACAATTTGTCACAACGTATGTTTGCCGTAGCGCTGAAAAAATGAGTGAATCATTCTCTCGTATAACTTGAGAAAGTATTACTTCCATGCGTCTTATCGTCGCGAACGTTCGAGATCGTTCGCTGCTCGCTTTCGGCGATGATTTTGTTTTGCATTTGGAAATGATTGTGGCAATGTTTATAAGAGGTATGAGTTAAGGGGTTAGGCCACGGTAACGGGGATAAAATCATGTGCGAATTTAACAATTTGTTTTCGTATGAAAAAGTGATTCACTCATAAAATTAATTACACATTTATTTAGTATGAATATCAAGCGGTTAGAAAATATATATATTTTTTTTCGATGTACAAAATGGCCGGCTACTAATATTTTATTTTGTTATCTTTTTTTAGGCGTTCCACGGCGTGACATTCAGTATTCACAATTTTTTACCTAGAACAAAAAACGAAAATTCTCGTCAATCTGTATTAGAATACCTAGAGAAGTACTTACGGAATTAAAAAAATATTGTTTTATTCACAAGGTGTAGGTATTTGAACTTAAGAAATGAATTTTCAGTGAAAACTTTTGTTATAACTGCTCATATACTGCTCATAAAATAAAAAGTTTTCGATTAGTTAGAAATTCCGTACGTACTTCTCGGCGAAATTCAATTAGGAACATGACTTTTAAATTTGAAGTAAATCGAGTGAAAATTGTTGACGTTATTTGTCACGCGAATTGGAAAAAAAGCTGTTTCGCGAAGTTTCGAGTAGTCGGCCATTTTGTACATTGAAAAAAAGATGTATTTTTTCTAACAGCTTAATATTCATACTAAATAGATGAGTAATTAATTTTATGAGTGAATCACTTTTTCATAGGTAAAAAATGTTAAATTCGCATATGATTTTATACCCGTTACTGTGGCCTAACCCCTTAACGTTTATCAAAATACACGAGTATATTTCGAATAGGTAGATTTAGCTTTCACTTTTCTTCTCATGAAGAACCTCATTCATTAAATTCGTCCGTTGCCACGCTTACGAAATAGCCTGATAACGAGCCTTCGTTTATTAGCTCTAGCGAGTGTTTTCGTAGAATCGTCGCCGCTTGGTACCCAATGCGTGAACTTGAATTTCAATTTGATTTCATCGCGATGTTACGCTGCAAAAATAAACGAGCGGATCGCGCAGGCTAGGAAGAGTCACGCGGCGTTTAAGGGGTTAGGCTACTGTTGAAATTACGAACGCTCATTCGTCGCTTGAGGCAACTGAAATTGAAGAGGAAGGTCCAACATATGATGCAGGGTTGAAGGTACACTTGTGATTTTAATGAAAGAATCGCTGGTAAACTTTAAGGGGCAACGTCTACCCAGAGGCCCGAAAAAATGGCCAAATTCCGAATTTTCATTTCTGGAAAACGACTGGTGAAAAAAACGCATTTTTTTAAACGGATAGGTAAATTATTGGGAACCTTAAAAGAATACAGAAAAACAACAAAATCATGGCCGCCGGCAGGCGATGAGATTTTTTTCGCGACGTTTGGCGGTGGACACTCTCCAGCTTAAACGGTCCATCTGAAATTCAAAAACAAAACGAGTTATTCAAGTTAATAATAAGTACGAGTCGTTGACGATCGTCGATTTTTTAAATCATTTTTTTTAACAACGAGGCGACGAACTCAATCTCGAGCATACAAAATCAATGAAAAACGTCGTCATTTTTACATAACTATTCAAAAATGAAAAACGATTAAAAAAAAGTGAGATCGTCAACGACCTTTAAATGTTTCTCATCGTATCTCCTGTAAGTTTGGAAATAATCCATTAAGTAGTTCTCGTGATATCATGTCCACTGACTTTGAAAACAGTGTTTCGAGAAAAACGCGTTTAAGGGGGAAGACCACTCAGAAGGTAAAAAATAAGTTTTTCCGTGAATTTTTTTCCATGAAAAGAATACTCCTAAAAATTTGTACCTTTTTGTATTTTTTATTTCATATTTTAAGTATGCAAATATATATATATTTTTTAATGCAAATTGTCAGTCGTGTCCATTGATGTTCAGAGGAAGTTGCTCATAAAGTGTCCGCACTGCTGGAGTTCTCCCTCGTGCTGTAATTGTCTGAAACAAAACAATCATCGAACTTTTTAACTAAAAAATAATCATTCTACATTTATCAAATTGTAGGTATACCTTAATAGTGTATTTAAGTATATACAACATTTTTTTAAATTCATTTATGATCAAATGGCGGAGCTGTGGCAGAGTGTTACAGCAAGGTTGCCGCGGGAGTTGCGAATCGGCGTGCAGTCTAGCATCCCGTAAACTTTGATTGGGAAAAAAATTCAAAATTTATTTCAGTTAGAACACGTATAGTTTCTATTTGACAGTAATCAAAATAAAGAAAATACAAATCTAAGTGAAGGGCACGCATTAGAAAGAAAATTAACATTTCAGGCAAAATTTCTGCAATTTCTGCATCGTTTCGGCATTTCAGCGGAATTGCAACCGTTTTAATTTAACATTCGTTTTTCGTTCGCAATTTCCGACGATTTTGGATTGCATACACATTGCATAAAAAAGCAATGATTCAATCAAATGGAAAACCCCTAGGTGGCGAACGAGAAAAACTATTGAAGAATATTGTATCCAAATTTGGACAAAATCGGACGAGCCATTTTCGAGATACATCGGGTACCGACTTTGAAAACTACGTTTCGAGATAATCGCGTTTGAATCGCTTCCAGTGAACGGATTTATTTTTAAAAATTCCTAAACATACCTCAATGTACATATTTTCCAATAAAAAAAAAGCCGAATCCACTCAAAACTTTAGTTTTTGAGATAAAAAAATTCCCGAAGTTTACCTATTTTTCTCGCTTGCTCAGGTACGCTTGCGTTTGCTCAGGTACCTCCCCTTAACCGATTTTGATGAAATTTGTCACAAATCATCCTTATACCACCAGTTTGTCGGTGAACGTAAATAATATTTCAATTTAAACAATAAAACGTACTTTTGCCCTTAAATATAGCGAAAATGTCATGAAGAATCACAAAATTGACTTTCTTAAGCTGTCATTTCATGAATTTTGCATACATCTCCAAAGCGACTTACTCTGAACATCCATGTACACAAATGGCAATTTGCATTAACAGAAAACTAATAAAATATTTTTGTATACGTAAAATATCAAACAAAAAACATACTCAGTTACAAATGTCCATGAGTATTCTTTACATGGAAAAAAAATCACGAAAAAACTCTAATTTTTTACCTTCTTAATGGTCTTCCCCCCTTAGTAGACAAGAAAAATCTCGATCTCGAACAAGAGAGCCGCGTCGCGAAGGCTCGGGGGCGTCAGCTTTAAAATTCAATGGAAAGTTTTTCGAGGACTAATCGCGCGGCGGTCACTGCGTGTGAATAGCAAAAAAAACCGCGCTCAATTCTCGACTGTGATGACGCTTCGCTCGACACTATACTCATATACACATGTGACAACAGTTACGACACCTCTGCGCAAGTTCGCTTATCAATTTCACAGTCCTGCGCTGTTATATATTGTTGTTCTCTCGCAATTTATTAACAGCTGAAATCTCTGAGTCTGGAACGTGATATTAGCGGTGTTGTCACGTTGACGCTGGATGCCGGGAATACGAGGGGCATAAGCGACGATAAGCAAGCGACACGTGAAAATAGCGACGGCTCTCAGCCAGCTGTTTTGATAAATTTTTTTTCGCCCGGCAGCATTCGCCATTTTAACAAAAATTTGCATAAATATTCGGAGACACGTTTCAAAGTCAACCTCGACGTATTTGCTAAATACTATTTGATAAACACGTATGCGAGTTTGCGACATTAATGCAGAATGAGTTTTGAGGTCTATACCGGTCAAATTCACGAAAATTCGATTATACACTCGACCAGTATGTGAACGACCGGCGAAATGTGCACTGCGAAAAAAACCAATTGAATCATAAAAATATATTGGTTGATTCAAATAAATTTCTGATTGCGGAGCACCATCGATATATGAGATTGTTACAATACTATAAAATATTGGATAATGTGATTGATTCAAATAACATATTATTTTATTTGCAAATCTCTTCTGTTCTCTAAATATCTACATTATCCTTCAAATAAAATTATATTCTATTGAAATCATTCTATATACAATCCGTAGATGTATGGAAGAAATAATTAAGCGGTCGCTACAACATTTTTTATTTTGTACAAAAACATAATCAATAGAATGGATTATTTCTTTACTATAACGAAACGAATATGCCATGAGACGTGAGATTTTCAATTTGTTTTAAATCTTAAATAAAAAGTGAGCATTAGAATGATCATCCACGATAATAGTGGAGAGTATATCAGGTATCCAATGGAATATCCATGGAGAGAATATCAGATATTCAACTGATAAGAACAGATATACACGTTGGTCTTAGCTACAGGCTAAGAAGCGATACTCTTTAGAGTTTCTCCGGCGTTTAAGGGGTTACCCCCACTTGCGATTTTGAAAAAATCGATTTTTTTTATTGCATTTTTTTGAAGTATAAGTATCTGAGAATATGTCCTGAAAATTTCAAGTCGATCCGAACAAAATTGACTGAGATATGAGCGTTGAAAAAGAAGAATCCGCGTTGAAAGAGCGTTGAAAGAGAAACTTTTAACGCGTTTTTCTCAAAATGGCATTTCTGAAGTCGGTGACCAAGATTACTCGAACACTAATGAACCGATCTTCTTGAAATTTTGCAGGCTTATTTAATACATAAAAATGTAGTCTTTAATCGTTCGATTTTTTTTCGTTAAAATCGAACCATTAACTTTGACTGTCCGCCATTTTGTGAAAAATGAATATTTTTTAAAATCCTTCGATTAAAGACTAGTTTATACGTATATTTGACTAAATCCATCCGCATTTTTTTTTTCAGATGATCCATTTCGCCGCAATGTTGGACACCGCAAACCGTGTATATAAAAACATTATTTCATTGACGGCCCTTTGCCACTAAACAATGTAATATTTTTCAATAAAAGACTTACTGAAAGTTCTTCAAGATGTGTTCTTCAAGATGGTATATTGATCGATTAAAAAAGTTTTGTAGTTTTCTTTTTAAAAATTCATGAAAAAGGCCTTTTTTTGCGCTACAAGTGGGGGTAACGCCTTAAGTAGATTTTCGGCTCGCGCTACGCTGGCGAGAAACGAGCGCGCGTGCGGCTTCTAGCGGTTACTGCAAGAACTACGGGTTTCCTCACATCTATAATTTCGATGGCGCTCGGCCATGATTTGGTTGAATTTTTTCAACCAAATGCGCAAGAAACCAATTTTTCTCTCGCATCATTTTTAACCAATTCAGACATTTGCTTGATATTTTTCAATCAAAATAAAATATTAACATTTTAACGAATAATGTTCTTGAAAATCAATATCGGATATGGTGAAAAAAATTAAATAACATATTTACTCAACAGAAATTTTACCTGAATCAAACGAGCGAAATTCAATCTTCTTTGTGTACTTGAATCAACAATATTCATGTTATGAATTGAAACGCTGTTTTTGTTCGTTGCAGAAAATGATTGATCGTTTTTTAGATAGTTTCAATAATATATTGTTCTCGGCTAACAATATATCTTTTGAATGAAAAAAACTTTCCATTTTATCATGTTATTAAAGTCAATTGCGTTTTGTTTGGACTAATAAATCCGATTATGTACACAAACAATTTTACAATTGAATCAATGAAATTTCATTCAATAACACCGATGATATTGGATTAATGATTTTTTTCTTTCTTAGTGTGTGGTTACTCTTGCCATCATTTTTCGACCGCACAGTCATAAGAATAAAGTTTCAACAATATGTTAGGTTGGTAAGAAAGTCTTGCGACCCTAAAGTGCTCGGTCAAATATTATTCGAATTTTGCTTTTGCGGCAGAACAGAAAGAGTTTCCTGCATCGAATTGTTACTAGCGATCAAAAATCGATATATGTCGAGAATCCCAAACGCAGAAAATCGTGACTTTCACTTGGTGAAGCGTCAACATCAACAGCACGGCCAAATCGCTTCGGAAAAAAGACAATGCTCCTCGTCTGGTAGGACCAGAAAGGAATCGTGTACTATACGCTGCTGAAACCGGGCGAACCTGTCAATGGGCATCGCTACCGACAACAACTAATCAATTTGAACCACGCATTGCTCGAAAAACGGCCAGAATGGGACACGAGACACGAACGTGTGATATTGCAGCACGACAACGCTCCGTGCCATAGCAGTTCCATCGTGCAGGACACCATAAAAACACTGAAATGGGATCTGCTACCGCACCCGCCGTATTCGCCAGACCTGGCCCCTTCGGACTATCACTTGTTCCGCTCGATGGCGCATGGCTTAGGTAGGCTACACTTGGCCAATTAAGATGCAGTACAAAATTGGCTGGACGAATGGTTTCGCGAATGAGTTCGCAATGGTATTGCCAAAGAGACAGCAAAAATGTGTAAATAGCGAGGGACAATACTTCGAAAGAAACATTTTTTGTATTTGTCTTGAAATTTTCGATTTTTCATTGATAAAAAAAAACCCGGAAACTTAGTCGCGCACCTAGTATGTATGTAACCCAAACAAACTTTAAACGCTTTTTTCTCGAAACAACGTTTTTCGACGGCTTGTTGATAAAATCTTCGAAACTACTGAACCGATCCTTATAAAAATTTTAACCACATATTCTTTACAACTATAGCTATAGCGCATATTAAGGATTTTTTAAAATTTTGATATTTACTATTTTTTGCCAAAAACGGTGAAAAAACACGTTGAAAAACACCACCAAAACACGGTGAAAAAAAAATCGTTTGATATGCGCTATAGCCATTAAGGGGTTATATACAGTCAGGAGGCCCAAAAAGATCGATTTTTCAAGAATTTTTCTTGAGAAGACCTTTGAATCTATTAACGTAAAAATTTGTACATATATTATGGTAACTTTTAACTGTATTTTAACATTCTTTATTTGTAAAAATAATTATTTTGAAAGCTGCTATAGCTGATCTCCGGGAAAACCTCTAAAAAAAGGCGTCTTGCGGTGAGCATGATATCTCTGGACTGGATCATCTAAAATGAAAATATTTCGTTAATATAATGGATTATCTTGTAATTGATTGAAAGACTAAGCAAAATAGTCATGTTTGACAGAATGGCGGCTTCTAAGAAAATCGATTTTTGACAAAAATTTAGGCCTTAAGGGGTAAGGCCACTGTAGCGGGGAAAAAATAAGTATATTTTGGGAATTTTTTCTAGCAGGATAATGGAATAAATCAAAATTCTGAAAAAGGTCCTTTATTGTACATATCATAAACTGTATAAAGTATTTTTTTCAAAGTAATATAAATCAAAATGGTGGCTGCACAGCTTGTCTTCGACTAAGCCTTTTTTTCATAGGCGCGCGGCCGGACCAACGGCACCTGCAATTTTTAATTTACAGTGAATGGATTTTTTTTCGATTATACATGTGAATAGCTACAGGTGTACGTAGGATTTTTTTGATATATCGATTTTTGCAAAAACAGCACATTTTTGAAATAAAAGTTAAAATTTCTCAAAAAAAAATGTCGTCCAAAAATTGTTTATTAAAAAAAAACGATGTTACATATCGAGAAAATCCTACGTACTTCTATGCAGAATGTAATTGTGAATGTACAGTTAAAATTTCGAGTCAATCGGTCAAGATTTGTTCGCGTCCGGCCGACTTGAAAAATGTAGTTTCGAGAAAAACGCGTTTAAAGTTTTCGGTACGGATTGCGTCGGACTGAGGGGTTGCGCCAAAGTTCAAAATAGAAGTATTTAGACATTTTTCCCACCTTAATTCTTTGAGTCTGTCATTTTGAAGATATTAAGGCATGTTTTAATAAGAAAAAAAAATGAAATTTCTACAGTGGCCTAACCCCTCAAATTGTTTATAAAATGAAAAATATATTTCGGTGAGAAAAAACCTTCGATTAATTACTAAAAAATACACTTGAAAAGATTGTGTTCAAATTTGAGAATGATCGGTTCAGTCGTTCCCGAGAAATCTTGCTCACCGACTTTAAGAACACAGTTTTGAGAAATACGCGTTTAAGGTAGTACCTCCACAGAAGAGTTGAATTAAGAAATGGTTGAAATTTGACATATACGTTATTTAATACATTATCCAAACATCTGTGCAATTTGAATAAGTTTGACCACCCCAAACCTGAGATATTTACACTTAAAGTTGGCTTGGTTTACACGTAACAAATGCGTTATGATGGGCAAACAGAGCATCATTAATTCTACCGTCAAAACTAAAATTAAGAAATTGATAAAAAACAAGGATAAGCTACAGTAAGATATCACGAATAGTGTGAAAAAAATGAGAATGATTCACCATCTAGTTTCCAAGATATAACCATGAGAAGCCTTCACAATTTTGGTGCAAAGCCTGGCAAAGCCTGGAAAAAAAACAATTGGGGCAAAGCCTGGACAGTCCCGGCAAAAAGTTTACTGGCAATGGTTGATCAAAAACACAATACAAAATATATTTTACGGCAATAAATGATATCCATCGTATTATCTACTAGTACCGAGTCAATATTGCGTAGTTTTTAATTTTATTCATTACTAATTAAACCCATTATCAATCTTTTAAACATGAACATGGTATGTAAACTTTTGGTTGAGATTTTCGCAGAGGAACTACCTTAAAGTTCCAAAAGCACTTTCGAACGCTCTGACACGTCATTACATATGTGCGTGTAACTTCGAAAATATTCGCCGGATTGACAAGAAATGTTCTGTGTGTGTACTTAAATATATGTACATCACGAAAATAAAATTTAAAAAAATCGATTTTTCGAAAATTTCAACTGTACAAAACCCCTTAACATACTGAATCTAAAACCGTTTGATTTTTTGTTTCGGTTGATCCATCTCCGAGATTTCATCAACAGTGCAGACCTACAATTTTTTTAAGACATTTTTTAACTACCATTTCGACTATAAATAGTGACTTGAATGAATACAATTCAAAAAAATGTATCTCGTAAGTGTATTTATTAAGTGTAATAACTTTTATATCAATATCTACAATATAAAACTATTTAAAAAAATCATGAAAATAGCCTGTTTTTTAACGTCTAAAGTGAAAAGACCCCTTCAGTCAGGATGGTAATACGCGTAACAATAGGTCTGTAGCCCAACGGTATCTTCATCGACGGCGCAGTCTTTCCTCTATGTCAGAATCAGAACCAATATTGAAAATGAGACGAGTTTCACGTGTATTTTCATACGTGCCGAAATGTTGATCAAAGGTCTCTTTCCTTGGGACTCCGCTTGTAACAAACAGTCGACGTCTTCAGAGGAAGAGGACGAACCTTGGTGAGCACGATGCGAAACGGGTGAAGAATCAGAGCTCGCCAGGAATTAGGACAAGGTGTCTTCAGGTTTAAACAAAGGAGACGATCACGAGTATATTATGTCACTGATATAATAGCACGTACAATTATCGGTTACATTGACGTTGATTTTACTCGGATACGGATAACACTTGTGTCGGTTTGTTAATGCGACGATGTAAACGTTGCAGCAAACACTTTAGTTGCACTATAACGAGTTCTTAACGAAATTTGCGCGTATTATCCTGTAGGTACTGTAGGAAGTATCACTAGCGTAGCAGCTAATAGTAAGACTTGAGAGGGAGAGAACCTCTTCGTAACAGCAACTATACAATTCTGTCCTATAGGTCGACAGTCTCGTGCTACGCAGGGCCGATATTTGTCGGATAGCGATAGTGGGGTAAGGGTCTATGTGACTGCATTTCTAAGAATGCATCCGTGGGACCCGTCGATAATTCTGTATTCCCACACGGTAATCTGACACCCAGTCTGCAGTGTTTCAAGTGTTTTGGACATCGGACTCACGCCGAAGGCGAAGCGCAATAAAATTTAGTCTTATGCAATTTTTATGGGAACGTTGAGAGCTCGGCCACATATGCAAGCCGTGAAATATCGATACTTAATCCTAGACAACGTTTCTTCGTGCGTTGGTCGCACGGTCGCGTACGCAAGCCATGAGACGTAACGATTTATATTGACGAAAAAATATATAAGCATTTATTTTTATTTTTATTTATTTATATTTGTTCGTATGATATGGATGTGTAAATAAAGTGTTTGCTCTAATTAAGGCAATTTATGCGGTTGGCTTAAGGCGTTACCCCCACTTGTAGCGCAAAAAAGGCCTTTTTCATGAATTTTTTTAAAGAAAACTACAAAACTTTTTTAATCGATCAATATACCATCTTAAAGAACACATCTTGAAGAACTTTCAGTCATTTTTTTATTGAAAAATATTACACTGTTCAGTGGCAAATGGCCGTCAATGAAATAATGTTTTTATATACACGGTTTGCGGTGACCAACATTGCGGCGAAGTGGATCATCTGAAAAAAAATGCGGATGGATTTAGTCAAATATAAGTATAAACTAGTCTTTAATCGAAGGATTTTAAGAAATATTCATTTTTGACAAAATGGCGGACAGTCAAAGTTAATGGTTCGATTTTAACGAAAAAAAACGGCCGTTTTTTTGGCTATAAAACGGCCATTTTTTTCGAAAAAAAAAATCGAACGATTAAAGACTACATTTTTATGTATTAAATAAGCCTGCAAAATTTCAAGATCGGTTCATGAGTGTTCGAGTAATCTTGGTCACCGACTTCAGAAATGCCATTTTGAGAAAAACGCGTTTAAAGTTTCTCTTTCAACGCTCTTTCAACTCGGATTCTTCTCTTTCAACGCTCATATCTCAGTCAATTTTGTTCGGATCGACTTGAAATTTTCAGGACATATTCTCAGATACTTATACTTCAAAGAAATGCAATAAAAAAAAATCGATTTTTTCAAAATCGCAAGTGGGGTAACCCCTTAACAATGTTCTAGGAACTTCCATGTCAAAGGGTAAATAAGGCGCGCGTTCGTTGCGATCAGACAGTATTAGTAAATATGCACCGAAGAACACTTCGAGTCATCGCCTGTTACGAATTTCTACAAGGACGTTCTGCAAGATCTGAAACGTAGTTCATCATTCAACAGTATCGTGTTGGTTTGAACGTTTCCGGCCTGGCGATCTATCCTTTGAAGACAAACCTACGTCCGGCAGGAAAACTGTCTTTCACGACAAAACGTAGTTGGTGGGATTTCGAGGGCCTGTTGTATTATGAGCTTCTTCCGCCTAGCACCACAATAAATGCCGGAATGTACTCTACACAATTGCAGAAGCTGTCTGTAATTATTAAACAAAAATGTCGTAAACGTCGACAAGTTCGACTTCACGACAACGCTCGGCCCCACGTAACAGCTAAAATGACACAAAAAACTATTTCATAATTATAATGGGGAGTACTACCACATCCACCATACTCACCGGAATTAGTCCCGTCAGATTATAATTTATTTCGGGCTTCGGAAACAATTTACGTGATAAATAATTTGATAATCAAACTTATGTTCAAAATACCTTTGAAGAGTTTTTCAATTCAAGACAATTCAATTTTCATGATTTTTAAAAATAGGTTTATGTTATATATGTATTCTTCAGAGGTACGGGGTCCTTCCCCTTTTACCATCCCCTCCATTATTCCTTCCATTCCTTCCGACATTTACAATCCTTCCAGAGTTCCCTACATTCCTTCCAGAGTTCCCCGCCAGAGTGTTGACCACAGCCACTCTTTCCTAATGCACTACTGTATCGCATTTGCACGAGGGCCCAGGGAAACTGCGGAAAACCTGGGCCGATACAGGCGGCTATATTTGGCTGAGTTTCAGTTGTATTACCATCAGAAACTCAGACAAACTGCCTCCCGCTCAGAGGTTGACGCGCAAACCACTGCACGGGCAAGCGGTCATCGCTCCAAGTATTGGCAGCCTCCAATACTGCTTAACTTCAGTGACCGCCGAGCCCGTACACCGACCGCGCGCCCATCTCTGTCGGTGTTTATGTTATATAACATGATATAAAAGTTGTTACACTTCATAAATACACTTTCGAAACACATTAAAATTGATTGATTTATTTATTTAAGTCACTATTTATAGACGAAAATGGTAGCTAAAAAATGTCCTAAAAAAATCGTAGGTCTGCGCTGTTGATGAAATCTGGGAGATGGATCATCCGAAACAAAAAAATCAAACGGTTTTGGATTCAGTTTGTTAACGGCTATAGCGCATATCATACAATTTTTTATATATGCAAAAATAACAAAATGGTGGACATTTTTCGAAAAAAAAAAACAAAGAAACGTTTTTTTTTCACCGTTTTTGCCAAAAAAATATAGTAAATATCAAACTTAAAAAAATCTTTGATATGCGCTATAGCTATAATTGTAAAGAGTATGTTGTTAAAATTTCATAAAGATCGGTTCAGTAGTTTTGAAGATTTTATCAACAAGCCGTCGAAAATCGTTGTTTCCAGAAAAACGCGTTTAAAGTTTGTTTAGGTTACATAAATACATTTTAAAAATGTTCAATGCATTTCGAAAGTGTATTTATTAAGTGTAACAACTTTTACATCAATATCTATAATATAAACCTATCAAAAAAATTGATGAAAATAGCCTTTTTCGGGTCAAAAGTAAGAAGACCCCTTAAGAAAAAGTTATGTTTATTTAGAAACGGTGTCGTTTGTGTCGCAAGATTTTTTACCAACCTTACATATATATAGACACACACACACACGTGTGTGTGTGCGCGCGTGTGTGTGTGACAATTGAAAACCGTTTTCAGTTTAATAGCGTTTCCCCTAGTAAAAACTAGTTTTGACTAAACGTCTTCGTTACAACAACTTTTTACCAATGGAACCTAGAATTTACTGATAAATGAATTTGAATGTTCGTTAAAACTGGTTTCAACTAGGACAAACTAGTTCTAACAAGATAAATAAGTTACCACTGTTTCTAAATGACCATTGGTGTAACCTTGATCAACTAAATGAACACAATCAACGGTCTTTATGAAGCCTAGTGTTAACTGGAAATCAACAATAAAATTTGTTTACGTTTGTTTGGGCCGGGCATTTACTTTTTCCTAGTTAAGACGAGTTTCAACTAAGATTGAAATTTATTTATCAGTAAATTCTAGTTTTACTAGGGAAAACGCGTTCAAGGGGTTAGGCTACCGTGACGACCCAAAAATCGGGGTTATTTATAAAAATTAACTTTGAAGGAATCAGTAAGACGATTGAAAAATTCTTTAGACATTTATTTGCATGTACATTAACAAAGTTGTGTATCAGGTTTATTTTTTAGATATTCAAAATCAAAGAAGTTATAAACAATCTCGTGAGAACCTTTGAACGAGAGGGGCTGAACGGTGTACTTGATTTTGGCCACTCGATTGATCTGAAAAAAAAACGAAATATCTCTTAAAATAGATAATATTGGCTAAGACTTGATCAAACTTTTTTGTTATCGTATTTCAATCATTAAAAAAAATTTAGAATATTTTTTTCGTTTTTTTGGGGAAAAATCACATCATTATTATTAATAACTAAGGCAAAAAGAATATTGAGAAGAAAAACATCGGTCAAGACTAAACTTCTATTATACTCAAAAAGTGTACGAAATTTTCAGTCAATCCGTTCATTAGACGTTGAGAAATCGTGTACACCGTTTTGAAAAACATAATTTCGAGAAAAACATATTTAAATTTTTACTAGTAGTGCTGTCGTTGTAATCATACGTTTGTATTCAATCTGCAATTCCTGCACTATATGTTGGCGCTTCCTCGTCAATTTGAGTTGCCTCAAACGACAAACGAGCGTTCGTCATTTTCGCAGTAGCTTAACCCCTTAAGCTGAAAACCGATTTCAACTGTAACTGTGTATATATATAATTTTAACTATATACACGGGTGATTCTCTACACTGAGAAAAAAATCATTGATCCAATATCGTTAGTGCTATTGAATGAAATTTCGTTGATTCAATTGTAAAATTGTTGGTGTAAATAGTCGGATTTATTAGCCCAAATAAAACGCTATTGACTTCAATAACATGATAAAATTGAAAGTTCTTTTTCATTCAAAAGATATATTGTTAGCCGAGAACAGTATATTATTGAAACTATCTAAAAAATTATCGCGAACAAATTACATAGTTTTGAATGCAATTTCTGCAACGAACGAAAACAGGGTTTCAATTCATAACATAAATATTGTTGATTCGAGTACACAAGAAAAATTAAATTTCGCTCGTTTGATTCAAATAAAATTTCTATTAAGTAAATATGTTATTTTATTGTTTTCACCATGTCCGGTGTTGATTTGAAGTACATTATTCGTTAAAACATTAATATTTGATTTTGATTGAAAAATATTAAGTAAATGTCTGGATTGGTTAAAAAATGATGCGAAAGTAAAATTTGTTTCTTGCACATTTGGTTGAAGAAATTCAAGCAAAGCATGGCCGAGCGCCACCGAAATTATAGGTGTGAGGAAACCCGTAGTTCTCGGAGTAACCGCTAGAGGCCGCACGCGCGCTCGTTTCTCGTAAGCGTAGCGCAAACCGAAAATCTACTTAAACGCCGGAGAAACTCCATAGAGTATCGCTTCTTGGCATGTAGCTAAGATCAAAGTGTAGCATCTGTTCTAATCAGTTGAATATCCTCATATTCTCTCCATGGATATTCCATTGGATATCTGATATTCTATCCACTATTATCGTGGATGATCATTCTAATGCTCATTTTTCATTTAAGATTTAAAACAAATTGAAAAACTCTCGTCCCATGGCATATTCGATGTAGCAAAGAAATAATTAATTCTATTATTTATATTTTTGTACGAAATAAAAAATGTTTGCAGCAACCGCTTAATTATTTCATCCAATACATCTACGGATTGTATATAGAATGATTTCAATAAAATATAATTTTATTTGAAGGATAATGTAGATATCTAGAGAACAGAAGAGCTTTTTCAAACAAAATAATATGTTATTTAAATCAAACACATTTTCCAATATTTTGTAGTATTGAAACGATCTCATATATCGGTGACACTCCGCAGCAGCACATTTATTTGGATCAACCAATATATTTTTTTGATTCAATTCGTTTTTTTTCTCAGTGTACCAAATGGAAAATCGACGTCCCAGGCAAATTGCATGTATTTAAAATTATTATTACTGAGTTGTATCTGTCTAAAACGATAATTCGTTATCTATTCTTGGCACGCCGTAACGCACATAATGACGCAATATCTTAATATTTATGTGTCTTTCAAACACCCAAAAACACGGTCCCCTGTCGCGTCCCATTTTCAGAATGACAAGGTTCAGGGCTAATATTTACTTTTAGTATTTATATTCCCTAATTCTAACATTTATAGGTTTCACTAGAATAGAGGACATGTCTTTATAAAATACGACCATAATGTTGTCCTAAAAATTTCAAAACAGTCCCCTGGTCTAACTTCAAAATCGCGCCCAATGCGTATTTCGTTTAGTAGACATCATTAATTGTGATAAACGAACCGCTAACGGTGTAAAGTTCGTCCAAATGCCGAGCTGAGCTAGCTAACGCCATATTATTGCGTGTGAGCGCTGCGTTTGTGGCTGAGTGACGTGACAGAGTCGCTTGATTGAACAGTCTCCTGGTGAATAGTTTTTCTATTATTTTATGTGAGTAAATTAAAATCAATTCATCCATCATTTATTCATTTAATGAGGTAGCACGTATGACTCTTGATTCTAGAAAGATTTCAAATGATTTAGCTTTAGATAGCTTTTTTTGCAAAAATAACAGTCCCCTGTCATTTTATGACACAGGAGACTGTTTTATGCTCCAGGGGACTATTTTATTTTCGAGCATGGTCAGGTATTAGCTATCTTCTAACTTCCGGGACTGACGGTATGCTGTTTCTTTTAGGTGATGATGACTTTTGAGATGTCGAATGCCAGCATTTCAATTTCGGAACGGTGGAGTACGAAGGAAAGGCACAACTTAACGTTGATGATATTTACACCGACTCTTCAAGCTATCCGTCCCAAATTTTGACACAACATTCTCCATGCATTCTTTATCTTGCTATGGAAGTTTTTTTTTTAATCTTCATATTTTTTAACGACAAACTGTCGAAACATAGGTTCAATTCGATACTTTTTTTCAAACCGCCGTCATTTTGTCAATTTTGATTTAAACGAAACTCCACAGCAAGATGGCGACTTTCATACTGATTAATAATTTTTTTACAAATTTTGTTTCAGATAATATTTACGATCACAACCATGTACACCGCGACGAGTCCTTTTTTCGAAGGTAGTTTCAATCGTTGAAAAAATGTGAAAAAAATAAAAATAAACTTTTACAAATTTATTTTCTGTTCTTCATGACTGCTTTGATTTGCTTTAATTTGACATTAAACAAATTAGACTGATTAGCGAATTTTAACCATCGAAAAAAATCGCGAAAATCAGCTATTTTTTGACCCGATACACTGTAATGATTGCTTAAGTTTCCTGTACAAAAATAATAAAAAAATAGGTATATCGGTGTAATTAATCAGATAGACAATGAGGATGGCGTATCAAACTTAATTTTTCTGAAAATTTGTGACAATAAGGGCCACACGTTCAGAGTGGATGATACTGATGTTTTTAATATAGCTTTTAACCAAAAATTGCAAAAATTACCAAATTCAGATCGGACCCTAAAAGGGAAAAAAAATCTTATTACTTTAAGTTACCTCCATCGGTTTATACGAGATAAATTAGGGCTGATTGTTAATGTAAAAAAACAACGATACGACCGACTTCGATGTAAACTATAATGACAATTATTTAATAAAATACTACTAAAAGTATTAGTAACAAGACGTTGATTGTGATTTGATTGTGATTATATTTAATAGAATATGATAATGTTTGTTTTGTACTAAGCAGTTAACATTCCTTCGTGAAGATTATGACAAGACTGACCTTGTTATTTTTTAAACTGAGGCGTTCAATAATGCACACGTTCTAAAGGTAAAAAGGTTATTTTCATAAGTTTAATTCCAGTTATGCTTGAATGCTCAATAATCAATCAAGGATATCAAGAGATCAAGGAAAACATTAATAATTCAGCATTTGTTTTTTTATTTGATTCAGTAATTGGTTATACGTAATAAGCTAAATTAAATTCGGAATACAAGGCTTTTTTTTCATTTAAACAGTTCCCTGGAAGATATTACAGTCCCCTGTCATGAATTTTCACAAAATCGTCCATAAGTTGCAAAATAAAGAGAAAACGTGTCGGCGTTTTATTCATATATGTTCAATTTATTACTGCCTTCCGTTATACATACTTTGTTTTTTATTTTTAAGAAAAAAACATGCATGGGACAACTTTGTATGGGCGACTTTCCATTTAGTAGAGAAACACCCATTTACACACACAATCACACGTACATAGTTGAAACTTCGGTTTAGAAGTTTAAGAGATCGATGAAAAAAATTAAACAGCTCAGAGCTTTTATATACACACACTGAGAAAAAAGAATCGATGAATGTGCAAAATGCATTTTGTTGTCTCGAAATTTGGTTGTCTTAACATTTGCTCAGACATGCTAAATAAGTAGCTAGTTTAAATGTATCTTTGGTTACTGCCCAACTATACTGTTTTGTTATGCCAATCAAAAATCAAGTTGAACGTATTTAAAGATACAATTTTGATAAACCAACTGAATTTTGGATGGATGAACGAATTTTTTTTTCAGTGTATGTATGTATGTATATCTGCCGGGAATCCCATTTTAATCTTACAGCTGA
Organism: Ophion ellenae; assembly: GCA_963210295.1. Taxonomy (NCBI): domain Eukaryota; kingdom Metazoa; phylum Arthropoda; class Insecta; order Hymenoptera; family Ichneumonidae; genus Ophion; species Ophion ellenae. The sequence goes on along the minus strand of OY723391.1, from coordinate 14,049,801 downwards.
TTTATCTCGAAAAATACTGCTCTGATTAAGGGGGGATTGTCTTTTTTTTCGCAAAATTTACCGCTTTTTGGGAATTTTTTTGTGAAGAAAGTATACAACGGAAAACTTGTGAAACTTGGCATATAGTTTTATTGATCTGTTTACTACATACAAAAATTTTTTTAAACAATTTCATAAAAAAATCCGCCTCCCACCCCCCTCGACGCGCGATGGTCCTTTTTTGATGGTGTGCACGATTACAGCCTTCACGTTCATCCTGCAACAAAAACCCAAAAAGCATTTTACTTTAGCCACATATAGCTATCGTTCGATGAAGGGGAAAAAAAATTGACGATTTGGTGAAGTTTTGAACTTGAAGTATCGATTTTTCGAAAAAAATTGATCGATTTTTTGTTATAAATAAAAAACTATTAAACGTATTGCTTTTTTGCTTCAACAAACGATAAAAGGATGTCAGCTGAGCATTCTGTCCAAATTTGAAGGCAATCCGTTGAATAGTTTTTGAGAAATCGTGCACACCATCAAAAAAGGACCATCGCGCGTCGAGGGGGGTGGGAGGCGGATTTTTTGATGAAATTGTTAAAAAAAATTTTTGTATGCAGTAAACAGATCAATAAAACTATATGCCAAGTTTCACAAGTTTTTCGTTGTATACTTTCTTCGCAAAAAAATTCCCAAAAAGCGGTAAATTTTGCGAAAAAAAAGACAATCCCCCCTTAAGTATTGAGTGTAGTGAAACTTCTAGGGTTGAAGAGGAACGTTCAAACATTTTTTTTTGTTCCTCATGTCAAATTCATGATGGCTACATGCGGCCGACATGTTTGAAAAAATGGAAACATGCCTTTTTTCGCCAAAAAAATTGTCGGCCAAAAATAACAACTTTTGCAGATTTTTTTTTTCATAAAGTTCATATTTTTTAGGTTAGAACACCTTTGCTTACTATTTTGGCGCTGTCCAGAATGTACCACAAAGAGGTAAAGTCTTTAACATCCTTTGAGTAGGTGTGCGTGTGTGAGTTTGTTTGGGTTTGTTTGATAACGGAAGTGACAAGCCGCAGGGACCTAATCCTTGTTCGGTTTTTTTCAGATTATCGAACAAACCCAAACAAACTCACACCCCACACAAGCACACTTACACTAGGGATGTTAACGACTCTACCCCCTCGTGGTACAACCTGCATAGCGCTAAAACACTACAAAATGGTGTTCTATCCTCAAAATTATGAACTTGATCAAAAACATTCTCCTACAAAGGTGGTTAGTTTTGGCCTAACAATTTTTTTAGTGATAAAAAACTCCTGTCCCCATTAATAAAGACATGTCGGCCATCTTAACGTCACCATATTATAATTTTAGACAAACAAATATTTTGTTTAACGTCTTCCTTTGAATTTTAAAAGTTTTACTATACTCAACACTTGATCGGAGCAATATTTTTCGAGATAAATCAGGTGTTAGATTAAAATAAGACACCCGGTATTTCTAAACTCTGAACTGTCAAGTTTTATATTGAACTATTCTCCCTATATTTTTTATTTTAAACCCCGATTTTCTATTGTTACAACATGTATTCCCAAAACGGTGGTACTTTGCAATACCTCCGAGGGGAAAAATCCGAAAAAGAACTCTCAGAGGGCAAGAAGGGTTAAATCTCGGCCCTGCTGAATCTCTTTAAGGAGAGATTCCTATTGCCATTTCCCAAAAATGACATGCGACTTTATCTAAGAAGAAGGAACAATTATATATATATATATATATATATTCCCAACGTCGCGCGATGAGTAAAAAAAACATGCTGAGTGCGTGTCGGAATGCGCATAGAGTAGGTAATCATTTGTATGTGCAATCATTTGAAGAATCAATGTTTAGCTAATATGTGGTTATTATTGTTCTGTACTTTGCAACATAATCATTTACGTCATACTACGGAATTTATTTAAATAATTCGCAATCATAATACGGTAATGGTATAGGAGTGAAGAGGTTAAGCACCCTTTGGTTGGGTTGGCTATTTTATTAAGGCGGGAGCCTGAATCAGAAGGTCTGAAAAATCGTTTTTTTATTACTTAAATTGATAGATAAACTATCCAAGAATATATTTACAAAGTTACAGAGGCCAATTGTAAAGATTTCCGAAGATACAAGGCCAAAAGTAGAGAAGGGATTGATATTTGATATTGATATTTCCTCCTTTTGAAAACTTTGAAGCTCGTTTTCGCCAGTTTTCATTTTCACTCTTTTTCCAAATTGGTGGGCGTGATAGCAAAAAAACTAAACGACCTATTGAATCAAACGAAAGTTGATTTCCTTCAGTATGAAAATCTCTTCAACGTGAATAAAAAAAGTTGTTGAAAAAGTCTTTTTGAAAATTTTTTGTAGCACGTTAAGGTGTTTTTTTTAAACTGAGAAAAGTTATAATTTCACGATTTTTTCAGCTTTTTCTTAATTCACCCAAAAGAAAAATATATGACAAGTGAAGATTTTATTGGCTTATTAGGTTCAGTCAAGAATTACGAGCTGCATCTTTCCCGCCGATTAGGGACTGCAGTGGCAAGACGCACATGCAATAGGCTGATAAATCTGCAGTCATTTACTGTTTCATGTTGAACATTTCTTTTATACATTTCATATATACATGAAAAGATACCTCAATGTTTACTGGGCTCACTTGTTTTTTCCCTTCTATAAAAATTCTCGAAAATCCGCTTTTTGGACCTTCTAATTCAGGCTCCTGCCTTAAGGGATCTACATATGTATAGAGGCTAGAAACAGGTCATTTTTCAATATTTCTTTCTGATTAGAGCATTGGAATGACGGGATCGGGATTTTACATACAATTTATATATAGTCTTGCCAAGTTTGAGGTCTTCAATTGAAAAATATTGCTAAATAAGGAAATTATTATTTATTTAAGGAGGTACACCAGCTTCAGCAAAATGGTGATAGATCAATAAAAATTGGTGAATATATTCTTTAGTATTATTCATGTAGATACAAATTTTTTCAGATTTTTTGGTTGTGCCGTTTTCTTACAAATAATTCACAAGCGTTTATTCGTATACCCGGAATATATACCTATATCTATAAAAACGCTATGCTTTTACACGTGAACTTCAATGTTCAATTACTCGATAACGGCACAATGAAAAATTCTGAAAAAAATTGTATTGACATATATAATACTAAACAATATATTCACCAAATTTTATTGATCTATCACCATTTTGAAATTTTACCATGATTTAGCATGGCAACATTGTATGAAGCTGGTGTACCTCGTTAAACAAAGTGCCGCCGTTGCTGCATGGCCAATCGGTGTAGGTGGTTTCGGCAACCAGGGTGATCTGAAATAAAAAATAAAAAATGTACTTTCAGTATAATAATAAAACTTTCGTATGATCGGATACTATCTTGAAATTTTGAAAATTACGATAACGGCAAGATCTCGAAAAAATGTTGGATTTTCGACGAAAAAAAGAACTTGAATTATTTGTTATTAAGAAATGGATGAATATATTTAAAAAATCTCCGGTCATATGATAGAAAATGTTATAAACTATGCTTTATCCGAATTTCAAGTGAATCGGACAAATAGGTTATGAGATACGGCTCACAACGTTTCACAAAACCGTTTGGAGAAAAACAACAGAAAAATGTCTCCATTGCGTAGTGGGCGATCTGACCGTTGACAAAAATCGTCAGAACTCATTCGATCTTTGGAATTCTTACGAAATCTTTACTGAAAATTGAAGTTAAGACTATGCAATAAAAAAAAGTATTTTTACAAATTTCAATCAAGAGCGCGCGCTCGTTCTACTTTAAGATAGTATGGGCGAAGAAGACGATACACCCTCAATATCTTTTCACATATTCGCGCTACACGAGTAACGATGACGTTTTATGGTCGGGTAATAAGTGTCGCTGGTAGGGAAATCTAGTATAACCGTTGAATGCAAGTTTTTACGTAGTAAATATTTTCGTGATTTTGATATGAAAAAAAACTGACCGGGTTATTATCTGGTGCTAAAAATACTCGTCAGGTAAGATTTTTTCTAATTAAACTAATTTATTCACAAATACTGCAGAACGGATATTCTAACTGCAAAGCTTTTGCCACACAAATAAACGAAATCTGCATTCACTTATGGGTATGTAGACATCCCAGACGTCGGTGTAAGATGTCTATGTCATCTTACCTTGCTGCGTATAAAACCGCACGTGAAATCAGATTTTTTGGCTTTTCTTTATATGTTGCCTGGCCATTATCAAAGAACCTCGACACGTAAGAGCTGGTCACAAAGATCTCATGACCAAGGCCATTGAAGCAACAACGGAGAATCGAATGGGTTGGCTTTTAGCATCCAAACATTTTAACGTGCCACAGGCACGTCGCCACTATAATAATATTCCAGTAAATCTTGGTCACTGTAAACCACCCTTTGAGCAGAAATTGATGTATCTAAGCATAATTCGGTCGACGTGTGTGAGATGACATATATATGCCATCTAAAGTATCTCGTCTTACACACGAGGACCTACATGTGGTTTATTGTTTCTAATTTACGTAACTTAAGGCGGTATTGCCGTCTAGAAACTTCAAAAATTCATTTTCTTATAGTGTCTTGAAAATATTAACTTGAAATTCGAAGAACTACCACAGTTACAGAGGGTTGAAGGTTGCGGTGCGTTGGGGCGCGGCAGGTAGTCATCCCCTCGACCGTTGTACCACGACCGTTGTGTCCAGTGTATACCGGCTTGGGGAATTGCCTTATCCCTTGCCCCCCTGCAGTACAATATCCAAGGTACCCTTACAAATAGTCAGTGTACTTTTGAGCTCTACAAAGCTCTGTCAGTATACATTTGCACTGTGGCAAAAACACCATAGATATTGCTAATTATTTAGCTGTCGTCATTTTTCATTAAGGATTCAAGCAAAACCTAAAAATGATGAATGTATTGGGAATCAAAATCGGCCCTAACGCAAAACAATACGCGGAGTGTAAAGACAACGAGCGTAAACAACGGTCCAACAGACGAGTGCGGCTAAATATTTTTTTTTAAGCTGTGGAAGGTGGTCGGATGGTCCCGGTATCGCTGATTAAGGGTCAGTTACTCAAATCAGTTGTTATCCATCGTGAGTTCAGCCATATCAGTGCTAAATGTATGGCAAACTTTAAATGCGTTTTTCTCGAAACGACATTTTTCAAGTCGGGCCAAAATTATTCAAAAGCCATAACGAAGTTTGTTTTTTCATTTTTCACATACAATCTCGAACTTCCCCCTTTTTTTTACCGAAATCCGTAACTTTTCTATAAAAAAATCGAAAAACTCGTTAATGCTCTGCGCCAGTAGTCTACATGTTTACCGCACGCCCGCACGACTGAAATTTCAACCGAATCGGAAAAATCAAGCGAAAACATTGCAACATGCGTATCAAAGTTGGAATTGTCAATATACTCGCGATGAACGAATACGAGATGAGAAAAAGGAGATCACACGAGTGACGCATTATTTGATCCACCGTAACTTCGTTGTTGCGCAAACATTCTCGGTTCCCGGAATTTGTCCTCGGAGTAAACAAGATACCGTGAGGAAAAATATAATGAACATGTGTGCACGCCAATGTTTCGTATAACCGCGTACCGTATGTATTACTCATCAATCTGCGGAATGATGTCGAGTGTGATTGAAAACGAAAATACGATGTGTCGACGGATACAGCTACGTTAGGTTCGAATTGGCGAACAAAGAAATTCGATGACCGGATTTATGACATTCGATGGGGTTCCCTGAATATACGAAAGTGTATAACAACGTTGACGTGCAGTTCGTTAGAACTGCGGTCGATCTCGGCTCTTTCTGTTATATATGACGTGTTGTGTGTGCGTGTGTGTGTATATATTTTCAAGAAATTTTAAGTGGTTAGGCAGCTCTAGAAATTTCAAAAAATCGATCGTCGCTGACGCTCAAATAAAAAATGAAGGTCCAGCATATGGTGGCGGAATCGCAGATTAAAGGTAGACTTATAGTTATAACCATGGAACGGCTAGTAAAACTTTTAAGCGCTTTTCTCGAAGCTATGTTTTTCAAAAGTGTGTACATGATTCCTCGACATCTGATAAACGGATTGACTTGAAAATGTTTACACTTGTTCAGTGTAATAGTAGTTTAGTCTTCACCGACGTTTTTCTTAAGGTTTTTTCATTATTATTTAACCACAATGATGCCATTTTTTTCTGGAAAAATCGACAAAAAATTAAAGAATTGTTTTTCGATTATTGGAACACGATAAGAAAAAAATCTCGGTTAAGTCTTAAGGCCATGTGTCACACCGACCGAGCGGCTACGAGCGCGAGAGAGATAGCTGAATTAGATTCCCAGTGTTCTCCTAAACAGTTGATGGTTTACAAAAAAGAAAAGAAACACCTTCCACTATATTGAACGACGAACAACGTCTTTCTCTTCATTTGCCTGAAATGTGGTCCGTCTGGGAGAGAACTTCGCAATAGGATTTTTACCGACTGGACGTGTGAGCCATGTCCTTATATAGAATATATATTTTAAGAAAAGCCAATAATATATATTTAAAAAAAAATGTTTTTATTTTTCAGATTAACCCGACGGCGAAAATCAAGTTCAAAGGATCGTCACGAGATTGTTTATAACTTCTTTAGTTATTAATATGTTTGATTGAAATTTGGTACACAACTTTGTTAATGTACATACAAATAAATGTCCAAACGTTTTTTTAATCATCAGACTTATTCCTTCAAAATTACTTCTTTTAAATAACCCTTATTCTAGGGTCGTCACAGTAGCCTAACTCTTTAAGACACATTAGACGTTTTTACGATTATTATATTTATTTTTCTAATGATCTCCTTTTCCGACGTTTTGTCAAATTGTCTTTCGATGGGCTTCAGGGCTATAATCCTATCAGGTTTTTTGTTATTTTCTTCGCTACTGTTATATTTTCTTTTTACACTAATCTGCTGCTTGAGGTAGTTCTGTAGGTACACGTAAGCGCCAAAAGTTTCGGTCGAAGCGTATAGTAACATCCAATGTCTATACGATGCTGTTGGTTGTAAATTTTTGACGGAGCTTGTACCCTCTATATGTCCCACACATTCGCACCTCATGCATATATAGGTCTCATACTCGTATAGAGGGCGGCGCTGCAATCGTGGCAACAGCGCGATTTTCCTGCAGTCATAGCGTTGAGCTTCCTACGATCCGTCTTTCGCGAAATACTTTATATAAATAAAAAAATTGTAATTCAATTGCAATTATCTCGTGAACTAAACGGTGAATCGAGTTGAATTTTTGGGCATCAGCCCATGAAGGTTATATCTACACCATACTTAGATGTCAGCCAATTCCTAAGATTTGACCAAAGCTACGGAACTACCTTAAGTCGAGGTGAGTTTAATCTCGGTTATTCGTTTTTCAAAAGTTTGCCCAGTGTATATTTGGCAGAAACGGTTCCGTCACGAGCAAAAAGGGAGAGAGGGAGAGAGAGTGTGTGTGTATGTGACATAATGATAAAAAAAACTGTTGACGTTCGAGAAGCGAACTATAGGACGGGAGCTCTAACGAAAACGATTAATTGATTCGATACTTCCTGAGTCGATAGAGCATAAAAGAGAGAGACAGTGAGAGATAAATACGGAAAATGAGAGAGCGAGCGAGAGAGAGAGGTTTTATTGCGCGTGTAGGGCGTGTCGTCCGTTAGGGCTACATCTCCCAGGTAGGGAATCAAAAGGCTGACGATGGAAACAAACTTGTGCGAGTCTTGTTTCACCGAGCCTGAGTGAGGCAGACCTGGGCCAGGTTTCATTGCACCGTTCGGAGCAGCCTGGAACCAAGATTGGCTGCTTAGCCTAAACTCAGGGTTATTTCAAGCTTTATTCAGCCAGTGAATTTTAAGGCTAAAAATCAAGGCTGTATGCAGGCTTTTTTCAGGTTGTGATAAAATAAAATAAATTTTAAATAATATATTTTCTCTACTTTTATGAAAAATAAAATTAGCAATAAATTTGTCGGGTGCGAAGGCACGAAAAACGAAAGCGAAGGAGGCAGCTCAGAACATTTAAACATATTCTCTTATCGATATTTATGAGGTACACAAAAAAGTTTTTTTCTCGTCACATACACATTTCGTATATACTCACTGTCTGGGGTTTGCGTACACTCTGTGTATTACGTGTCCCATAAACAATAAATAAAATAAAGCATTGTGTTTAAAATATTTTATATATATTTTATAACAAATAATATAATGAATAATAAATATATATAATAAATCAAATGAATTCTTTACACTTTTTATTAAATTTATCTCAATGTAGAATATAAAAAACTAAAAAACAGGCCTCATATAGCCTCGAGAAGAGTTTGGGATAAGCCTGGTCATAAATGCTCGTGAAGGCTCGTTTTGAACCTTGTTGTTTCGTCGTTTCAGGCTTAGTACAGGCTTTTCTACCAGCTTTTGGTCAAGCCTGTGTGCAACAGCCTGAAACCGCGTTATCATTCAGGGGTTCAGCTAGGCCTGAAATCAGGCTGGTGCTCAGCCTGAATTAAAAAATGTCAGCCTTGTTTCAGAGCTTGGCGAGCCCTTTTTTCATCGTCAATTCCTACCTGGGCTACCGAGAGACCCGAAAAAGTGGCCACATTCCGAATTGTTCGTCTGGGAAACGGTTGGTAGAAAAGCAACGCATTTTTTAAAGCATATAGGTACATATATTGAGAACCTTTGAAAAATACAAAAAAAAACAACAAAATATAGCCGCCGGCAGACGATACTGTTTTCAAAGTCGGTGGACATGACATTTCGAGAACTTCTTGATGAATTGTTTCCAAATTCACAGAAGATACGATAAGAAACATTTAGGGGTCCTTGACGATCTGACTTTCCTAAAATTGATCTTATTTCTTCAATAGTTTCGTAAAAATGACGACTTTGTCATAGATTTCGTATACTCGAGTATCAATTGGTCGCAACTTTGTGAAAAAAAATGATTACCACAAAATCGACGATCGTCATCGACTCGTATTTATTGATAACTTGAATAACTCGTTTGGTTTTTAGATTTCTGATGGTCCGTTTAAGGTGGAGAGTGTCCACCGCCAAACGTCACGAAAAGTATTTCATCATCTGCCGGCGGCCATGTTTTTGTTGTTTTTCTGTATTTGTTGTGATTTTTCATTAAAGCCTCTCAATATATGTACCTTTGTTTCACGAAAAATGCGTTTCTTCTTCACCAACCGTTTCTCAGAAAAAAAAAACGGAATTTGGCCATTATTTCAGGCCTCTAGGTGGATGTAGCGAGGTGATAGGGAAAGAAGGGGGGGGGGGGGGAGACAATCAGCTCCCTTCACAAACAAAAAAATGAAAGGGCACAAAAAGTGTGCCGTAGGAAAATGTCACAAAATAACTAATCGTCTCGTAAAAGACAATTATTCAACAAATTTTCCCCATGTTAGGATTATTTTAAAAACTGCGTTACAAATCTTGTTCTTCGAAATAATCTTTCTCCACCTCGTGTATACATTGATTTTTACTTCGACAATTGCGACATCGTAGACAAGACTGTGCGACAAGAATACAATGCTGTTGCGTAACTCTCACAATGAAAAAATATTTGGCACAAGACCTTTATCATTACCTCTTAAGATCGAAGAAAAGAAGAATGTCTGACTCTCATTACCCTACGAGTCGACAAACACTCCACCAAAAACATTATCTAGACCCAGCGTTATCAAACAGAATTGTTTCACATATTACCAAACCCACACACACATATACGGGGTGTCCCAGAACTGAATGCGTTCTTTGTGGGGGTGAAATTCTGATTTGATCGATATAACCATGTGTGGGTCTCAGATCAACGCCTGAATTATTATTAACTTTTAAAGGCGCGCCAATCAAGTGTGCCCGATGAGCCGGCGTACGTCGGCGAGCGATTCGTGCGTGTAGTGGTGCCTGGCGAGAGCACCGCACCTACACCGTACGCCAGCTCATCGGGCGCACCTGATTAGCCCGCCTTTAAAAGTTAATAATAGTTCAGGGGTTGATCTGAGACCCACACATGCTTATATTGATCAACTCAGAATTTCACGCCTAACCCCCCATTTCAGGGAACCTATTCAGTTCTGGGACACCCTGTATATGAGGCGTTCCATACCATTTCGAACGGTCGAGTTTAAAAAATGCCCATTTTTACCAAAATTATACAAAAATATTTTTTTTCGGTCGGTATGTCACTTGATTTGTCTCAAAAAATTCCAGTAAATACTCTGAAGTGTGTACAGTACACCTATCTTTTTCAGAGTAGCTCGATTCGGTGTTCCAAAGCTGTGCTTTGTTTTATTATTATGAGATTTTTTTTTTAGACAAATCAATTATTATTAAAAATTATTCTCTCCCAAATTGTTCTTGCATTTTTCAGGTAATAAACATCCATAACAGTAATAATTATTTTGAGCTTAATCATAAATTATCGGTAAGGTATACAAAGTTAACCTTGCCATACAAAGTAACGTTCGTCGGCCAACATGAAAATTGCGATACAAAATAACGTCGTCGTGCAATATGGAAAATGTGATACAAAGTATCGTTGACCGCCCAATATAAACATTGTCATACAAAGCAATGTGCGCCGTCAAATGCGTTCTACATCCTTCAGTTTGAAAACATTCCCCCTCCATGCCAAAATACTATCGGAATTCTCAGTGTGTTTTGATTTGTTTACACTTGGTTGCACGGTGTGAGCTAAGCAGAGAAGTCATATGCTTCCTTTGAATTTTCTTGGTGGTTTCTCGAGTGCCTTGTTACAAACTAATTCATGAGTAATTATTTTGATGATGGCATCAACGAATAATATTTCCATATTGCACGACGACGTTACTTTGTATCACAATTTTCCATATTGCACGACGACGTTAGTTTGTATCGCAATTTTCATGTTGGACGACGAACGTTAGTTTGTATGGTAAGGTTAACTTTGTATATTTTCCCGATAATTTGTAATTAAGCTCAGAAAAATTATTTCTGTTATGGATATTTATTACCTGAGAGAGAGAGAGAGAGAGAGAGAGAGAGAGAGAGAGAGAGAGAGAGAGAGAGAGACTGTGAGAAAAATTTGGGAGAGAATATTTTTTAATAATAATTGATTTGTCTAAAAAAAATATCTCATAATAATAAAACAAAGCACAGCTTTGGAACAACGAATCGAGCCACTCCGAAAAAATAGGTGTTACTGTACACACTTCAGAGGATTTTCTGGAATTTTTTGAGAAAAATCAAAAGTAACATGCCGACCGAATAAAAATATTTTTGTATAATTTTGGTGAAAAAGGGCATTTTTTAAACTCGAAAAATTCAAAAAAATTTTTTTTTCACAAAGTTCATGTAAAATTGCAACTTTTTTGTTTCAAACATTTTTTGTTAAATGAAATGCTCATAAGATATAACGGTATTTTGAAAATTTTGAAATTAAAAAAACTCGAAAAAATGCGATCCAAACATTTAAAAAAAAATCACACTGTTTTTTTTTATATAATTAAATAATTTGACAAAATTTCAATTTTTTTGAGAGTGGACAACTTTTTGACCATTCGAAATGGTATGGAACGCCTCATATATACACGGTGAGGCACATAAAGTGTTACAGAGCAATGGCACTCAAACTATTGATCATATCCAAAAATGTTTTAGACAACAGTTTCAGTGTTCGAGAAGGCCGTCATACTGGACCACCCTATTTTTTTATCGGTGGAGGCGCTGAAGCTACATCAAGGTGAACTTCACTTTTTTCAATGGAATGGTACATTTTTTTTCATCCATTTGTGGAGCACCTCAAGCTGCATAAAAAAATATTAGGGGGTCAAAGTCGCCCAGGGTGATTTAAGGTCACCTATTAAAATGAAATACAAATCTAAATATCTCGGATCACTACCAAATATTTGGTAGTGATCCGAGATATTTCGATTCGTATCATCGATACTGACCTTGAAAGACCTTGAACGATCTCGACCCCCTAATGTTTTTTATGAGGCTTGAGGTGCTCCGCAAGATCTTCGAGCATCATTCTGTGACCCAAAACCAAGGTTACTGGATCCTTTGAAAGTGATTATTCCGATATCTTCCGATTTTTCGACTATTTTCATACTTTGCGTGACTAGAATGATCTTGTGTTGTAGGTCGCTGAATTTGTCTTAAAATCGGTAATAATGTCATCGAAAAAAATACATTTAAAAAAGTGGAGTTGAACTTGACGTAGCTTTAGGACCTCCACCGATAAAAAAATAAGGTGGTCCAGTATGACGGCCTTCTCGAACACTGCAACTTTTGTCTGAAACATTTTTGGATATGATCAATAGTTTGACTGTTATTGCTTTATGTGTCTCACCCTGTATATAGAGAGATAATTCTTACTCGTGCACGCACTTTCCATTGGATCGAATATTACTGGGTGCGCTGTACAAAACTATTCAAGCCCCCAAAAAGTTTCCATTAATTATAGACCAAAAATACTCATTTTTGGCACTCCTCATTATCGGGAAGCAACATTCGTGATAATTCGTCATGTAAATTGCGACGATTGATTTTTCTAGCGATTCTCCGAATAGTAATTTTTTCACATTTACATTTCGCATATTTATTTGTGCCATTGTCCGTCGTATGCTTGCCTACTGTTTACACTCGTTTTCCGTACGGACGCATGCGGTGTATTATTTTTCCCACGCTATTTTCAGTATTCGGCCTCTGAATATTTTCGCCTACTTTTCTTTCTTAGTTTTTTTTCGGCCCCGAATGATAGACGATCGTACGTGAGAGAGCGAGGGGGAACACGATGCGTGACGCAACGTGACCAACGAGATATGTAATTGACAGTGGCACATGTTTACGTCAATAGATATATTTTATTTATTCATACGTATACCGGGTATCCCATTTTAATCGTAAACCTGATTTATCTCGAAAAATACTGCTCCGAAGTGTGTGTGTGCGCACACACACTTGGGATGGTAAAGATTTTATCTCCTAGTGGTACATCCTGGATAGCGCCAAAATAGTCAACATTAGTGTTCTAACCTAAAAGTTATAGACTTTATAAAAAAAATCCCACAAAAGGTGTTAGTTTCGGCCTAACAATTTTTTTGGTGAAAAAAAACCACGTTTCCATTTTTTTATACATGACGGACATCTGAACGTCGCTATTTTGAATTTGAGACAAATAACATTTTTTGACCGTCCCCCTTTGATTTCTAGAAATTTCACTACCTTCAATACTAGATCGAAGCAGTATTGTTTGAAACAAATCAGGTCTAACATTCAAATGGGCAATCCGGTATATGTCCAGGGTGTCCCGTTTATCTTGAGACATCGAAAAAAAAACTATATTTGTACACGACATTTGTCGAGACACGGTGTGTACACTGGGTCTTTTAGGGAACAGTCGGGTTTTCAAAGTTTTCCAGGCTTTCAAAAAATCTGAAAAAATTCTAGGTTACTTCTCGAAATGTCTACTACATGGCCCAGAAGTTGCCAAAGTCAAATATTTAAATCTGTTGTTAATAAAAATTGAAGAATAGTGGAGAACGCGGTAAAAACGGAATTTTGTTAAAAAAATCGTAACTCTACAATAAACACAAATTTAACAAAACGGTTATAGGCTTTTGTAGCTTAGACTATGAGCTTTCAAAAGAATATAGTGTCTTGGGCGTGGGCGCCACAAAGTTGAAGTATTCAAGCACCTGAAAGTCAGGAATATTTTACGGATTCAGGCATGTCATAATAAACGGAACGGTAATTATTTGGCCCAAAATGAGTTTTTATTGTTGCAAATACAAAAATTATGAAATATTAATAATAATTCGTGACAAAAAAAGAATTTACAGTGCGCAGTTGTGGCAAAAGTGCGTTCGATGATCATCGCGAACCGGTGTTTCGCACGATGCACAAGCATACATTGTTTTTTTGTTTTCTTCATAAACTTTTTCTCCATCGGCTTCATTTGAACTTTCTTCATCGTACAGCATGTCAGGACGACGGTCGCGTAAATTGTACATAACCTGAGATGCACTTCTTTCACCCATCTTCAAAAACTGTTAGAACAAAAAAACTTATTTCAGTAAAAACTCATAAACTCAATCAGCATGAACTCAGCATGAACTCAAAAAAAAAAGATAAGTCAAAAAATTAAAGAAAGCAAGAAATAAAATAGCAAAACTTTATTTTCTACCAAAATATGGAAAAATAACGGATTTATAAGCAAAAAGGATAAAAAATGTTTTTTTGTTGAGATAAAAGCCCGTAAAAAATAGCAGGAACAACATTAAATTACATAAAACATTTATTGTAGCCATGAGAAAACTAAAACACTACGAGAAAAGCAAAAAAACTGCATTCACTCACCGTCGAAAATACCAACGCCGTGTGTACACTGACCCTTTCAGGGAACGGACATGGCTTACACTGGCTGGCGTTTGCAAGTATACTGCCAGACCCGGACGTCCCTTGGGCCTTTAGTCCCCACTACTACCTAGATTTTTTAGGGGGGGGGGGGGGGGTAGCCGAAGCCCGCCCTCTACTCAGGAGAGGGCAATTTCAGTTTCAAATTTAGACAGTTCCTTCAAAGACCCAGTGTACACACGCAGGGTTAAATTTTTTCATTCTTGAATGCCTGTGTCTGAGAATCTCTGTTTAGCTTGTCAATTATTTATTTCCCGTATTAATTTATGTTTAGAAGTGGAAGGCCATAGTCTGGAACTTCGTTTGTAATTCTGGAAAGAAATAATAGCCAAGTGTACAAAATATTTCGGACAAAAGTGACCTATTTCTTTTACGTAGCATAATATAGCGCCATGAAAAATATAGATCGTCGTTTTTTACATTGATCTTGAAATGACCTTGAAAACATCCACTAATAAAATATAACTTTTTTATTTAGGCACAAAATATAAATATATTCAATTGAAAAAATATAGATTGTCATTTTTAAAAAGTTGATATTGAAATGACCTTGAAAACGTCCATTAAATAGGGATAAGTTTTTAATTTAGTGAACGTTTCAAGATCAACTTTAAAAAACATGGAAATCTGTATTTTTTATAGCCGCATCCATATTCCACGTGAAAAAAACGGGTCACATTTGTCTAAAACATTTTGTCATTTAGCCATTACTTCTTTCCAAATTAGAAAAGATGTTCGAAATGATAGCCTTCCACTTCCAAATATAAATTAATACGGGAAATAAATAATTGACCAGTTCACGTCTCGTTTGAATCCATTCGATACGGGTCACGGGATTTTTCGGTTGACTTTGCTGTCTTGAGTTATTTGGATGTCTCAGGATAGATGGGACACCCTATAAGCTTGTATATATAAAATATGTATTTATGCGACGATTACAAGAGTGCGAATGATGTAAAAGCTACGTATACTTACGTCCATGTCGCCTCCTCTCCTTCCTTTCGAAAGCACACATACACAATTATATGTATAAGTTATTCGCTTTGACTCTATGGAAGGTCAAACGAGTCAAGACAGGTGGTTTACCACGTTCCGAGACTTCACGTCTCACTGTCAACTTTGTACTACTACGCGACTGCATCTGCCTAGAGGCCCGAAAAATCGTCCAAATTCCATTAAAAAATCTGGTTAACGGTTGGTGGCAAAGAAACGCTTTTTTTTAAACAAAGGTCCATATATTGAGATCCTTTAAAAAAATACATAAAAACAACAAAAGCATGGCCGCCGGCAGGAGATGAAATTTTTTCGCGTCGTTTGGCGGTGGACTCTCCAGCTCAAACGGTTCATCTGAAATCTTAAAACCCAACGGGTTATTCAAGTTAACAATAAATACGAGCCTTTGAGGATCGTCGATTTTTTAAATCATTTTTTGTAATAAAGTGGCGGTGCACTGAATCTCGAGCATACAAAATGTATTTAAAAAATCGTCATTTTACGTAACTATTAACAAATGAAGACCGATGTTTAAAAAGAGGGATCGTCAACGTCCTTGACATGGTTCTCATCGTATGTCCTTTAAATTTGGAAACAATCCATTAAGTGGTTCTCGAGATATCGTGTCCACCGACATTGAAAACAGTATCATCTTCCGGCGGCCATGTTTTTGTTGTTTTCCTGTGTTTGTGACAATTTTTTAAAAGACTTTCAATTTATGTACCTTGGTGTTAAAAAATTGCGTTTCTTTTTCACCAACTGTTTCCAAGAAAAAAAATCGGAATTTGGTCCTTTTTTTGGGCCTCTAGGTAGATGTAGACCCTTAAACGCAACTGTTGCAGGCGATAACGATCCCCAATGATGGTTTACGTCGGTTTCAGCAGCTCGTACTACACAACACCCCACCTTTGGATCGTTTTACGCGATCCATAGAGAAATCACCACTTTGGAAACGGCAAGACCACTCTTGGCACGCTGCAGTCGATGAAGCATATTCGGCATGCACTTGCTCTACTTGCACTTGCAACGATGCGTTTCCGAGGCTGATTTCTTCGCCGGGATATCAGGAAGCACCACCTCCCACCACCACCAAACGTGACTTATCTGGAACAAAACTTCCCGTCGTAAGCGGATTTAAAATAGATGATGTTAACGCGTCGCACGAATGTCACCTATGGGGTTTTAGCGGCACTCTATGGACCTATCTTCATGTGTATTGGCAACTTTGAATTCGAGAAAATAGTGACCTAACGCTATCTACTGCCAGCGAGCGGCTTCATATGCAACCACTAAATGGCAATGATGATATTAATAATAGTAATAATCATCATTATCATTATCGTATGCACTTCCTAGTTTTTTTCTTCTATAAATTGAAAACAATGAGAAATTGATAGTTTTCTAAAAATAAAATGAAATAATATGCAATTGGTAATTTTTCTCGACAAAGTGAAAACAATGTGCAATTGGTGATGGTTTTCCGATAAAATAAAAACAATATGCAATTAGTAGCTTATTTTTTTGGATAAAATAAAAAATAATTATTTCAAAAACAAATCAGTCTCTCCAACAGAAGACAGAATTTCCATAATTTCTTTGATTAACGATTTCGAAACCCTGGAACGGACGAATGAACTTTTAAAAGCCGCAGGGGCAATGAAATCTCACTGATGTATAAATACAGACCGCACACGGATGTCTCTCGATTGATGCAGAATTTAACTTTCCCTTGCGGTGCATCGTGTGTCTTTGGAACAATGCCCCGATTCGAATTTCATGACAGTCCTCAAATACCTAATTGGCAAAGTAAACAATTACGATACAAATCTAACTGCATGTGTTTATGTGTGTGTGTGTATACGTGCGTAGATCGAATATTATCGCAATGGTTGTGTTATACACACACCCACATATGATGAATATATACGTACATATATATATATATATATATATATATATATATATATATATATATATATATATATATATATATATATATATATATATATATATACACTACAGGCCAAAAGTTTGGGTACACCCCACGAAATTCCAACCCCCACTAAAAGTTTGATAACTTAGTGAAAAATAAAGATAATGGAATTTCCAAAGTGGCATTTTAAAAAGGACATAACAGCCTTCATTTTTAGAAAAAAAATTTCGATTTTTTTTAGCCCTGTGCACCGGTTTGAAAATGGCCTTTTTTTTACTTTTTTACTGTTTTCAATCGGTTGCACAGCTTCGAAAAATTTTTTTCGGTAATTTTTTTTAGAATATCCATGAAACGGTAACCAATAGCTTCAATTTCATTTTTTAGAAAATTTCGTGCGATTTTTTTTTAATGAGTTATGATTGTTTTTACCTAAAAACGACCATTTTCAAAAAAAGCAGCGCAACTAAAAAACTTTGAGGTTTAAATAAAACTGTCAAAATGAAAAAAAGTTGCGTACAATCATGCTGAACCGACTAGAATTTTTTCCAAATTTTCCTTCGAAATTTTTGTTTTGAGGGCGTTATTGTTTTTACCTAAAAACGACCATTTTCAAAAAAGGCAGCGCAACTAAAAAACTTTGAGGTTTAAATAAAATTGTCATGAGGGAAAAAACTTGCGTACAATCATGCTGACCCGACTAGAATTTTTTCAAAATTTTCCTTCGGCATTTTTGTTTTCACTATTTTGGGTCGAGCCTCTAATAATTTAAGTGGCTCAAACTCGTAGATTATTGAGTTTGGGCTCAATTATCACGGGAGAAAATCTTATTTGAACATTTTGAGCCTTTTATAATGTTTTCAAAAATTCTTTGCCACATTTTGTTTGGTCGATATTTCAAACATTGTAAAAAAAACGAGAAAGAAAAACAAATTTATATTAATTGTCTTACTTCATTTGAGCGAATTTCTCGTCGAAAAAGCCGCCGTTTGCTTTCAGCACCGCATTAACGAGGCGCGGCATTTTGTCGATAAGTGTATCGATCTCTGCCTGCTCCAGTGGAAACCATGACTCTTGCAATTTACTCCACAAATCTTCGGCGGATGTGGGGCAGGTCATCCATATTTTTCGATCGAGCAGATCGAGTTCCCAAAGCAGTTCGATCGGATTCAGATCTGGCGATTGTGGTGACCACACCATGTTTACAATGACGCGGTCAAACACGGCGGTGGATCCACCGTCATATGGGGATGATTCTCTGGGCATGGTATCGGAGATTTAATTAAAATCGACGATATCATGAGAAAAGAAGATTATGAAAGAATTCTCCTAAACCACGCGATTCCGTCTGGTCTCCGAACGATCGGTCCGGGCTTCACGATGCAGCAGAATAATGATCCAAAGCATACCTCTCGCCTCTGCAAACAATATTTGGAGCAAAAGACAAAAAATCGCGACATTGTAAACATGGTGTGGCCACCACAATCGCCAGATCTGAATCCGATCGAACTGCATTGGGAACAGTTCGATTGAAAAATACGGATGACCTGCCCCACATCCGCCGAAGATTTGTGGAGTAAATTGCAAGAGCCATGGTTTTCCCTGGAGCAGGCAGAGATCGATAAACTTATCGACAGAATGCCGGGACTCGTTAATGCGGTGCTGAAAGCAAAAAGCTGCTTTTTCGACGAGAAATTCGTTTGAATAAAGTAAGACAATTAATATAAATTTGTTTTTCTTTCTCGTTTTTTTACAATTTTTCAAATTTCGACCAAAAAAAATGTGGCAAAAAAATTTAGAAAAAATTACAAAAGGCTCAAAATGTTCAAATAAGAAGATTTTCTCCCGTGATAATTGAGCCCAAACTCAATAATCTACGAGTTTGAGCCACTTAGATTATTGGAGGCTCGACCCAAAATAGTGAAAAAAAAATTCGAAGGAAAATTTTGAAAAATTCTAGTCGATTCAGCATGATTGTACGCAACGTTTTCCCTTCACGACAATTTTATTTAAACCTCAAAGTTTTTTAGTTGCGCTGCCTTTTTTGGAAATGGTCGTTTTTAGGTAAAAACAATCATAACTCCCTCAAAAAAAATCGCACGAAATTTTATCAAAAATGAAATTGAAGCTGTTGGTTACCGTTTCAAGGATATACCAAAAAAAAAATTCTAGAAGCTCTGCAACCGATTGAAAGCAGCAAAAAAAAGTTTAAAAAATGGCGATTTTCAAACCGGTGCACCGGGCTAAAAAAAAATCGCAAAATTTTTTCTAAAAAAGCAAAGTTAATCCTGATGTCCTAATGTCCTTCTTAAAATGCCGCTTTGGAAATTCGAATATCTTTATTTTTCACTAAGTTATCAAACTTTTAGTGCGGGTCGGAGTTTCGTGGGGTGTACCCAAACTTTTGGCCTGGAGTGTATACAGGGTGTCCCATTTTTATCTTACACCTGAATTTTCTCGAAAAATATTGCTCGGACGAACTATTGTGTGGAACAAAACTTCTAGGGATTGAAGGGGGACGTTTGAAAAAAATTTATTTGAGGAGCCAACATTCAAAATGGCGGCGTTACAAAGGCTGACATGTTTTTTTCAAACGGAAACATAACTTTTTTTCATGCCAAAAAATTTGTCAGCTGAAAACTAAAAACTTTTGTTGAAACATTTTTTTGATAAAGTTCATAGTTTTCAAGTGAGAATATCATTTTCAATTATTTCAGATGTATCCAGGATTGTGTGTGTGTGTGTGTGTGTGTGTGTGTGTGTGTGTGTGTGTGTGTGTGTGTGTGTGTGTGTGTGTGTGTGTGGGTGGGGGTGTGTGTGTGTGTGTGTGCGTGTGCGTGTGTGTGTGTGT
Source organism: Ophion ellenae (assembly GCA_963210295.1). Classification (NCBI taxonomy): domain Eukaryota; kingdom Metazoa; phylum Arthropoda; class Insecta; order Hymenoptera; family Ichneumonidae; genus Ophion; species Ophion ellenae. Next base: position 14,029,552 of record OY723391.1, on the reverse strand, counting down.
GTGTGTGTGTGTGTGTGTGTGTGTGTGTGTGTGGGCGCGTGCGTGTATGTGTGTGGATGTGTGTGTGTGTGTGTCCCTACCTCCTACGCTTTGGCTAACGCAAATGCCGGTGGTAGGGACAATTAGACTAAATGTCTCACGGCAAGCCGCTCAATGTTGTATTTTCGAATGTATGACCATTTGAACAAAAGAAGAATCAAATTTTTTTGTTGAAATTTTTTTTTTTTGTTTTCAAATTTGGACGATATTTCATGAGAACATTTTGGAGGAAAATCGATGAAAAATAGTTTTTTTTCCATTTTAATAGCGTTTGTGCCATTTTCAGGCCCAAAAACGTGTTTCTTTAAATCCTTGAGGAACTTTGATCACGATGGGTAGAAAAATACACACACACACACACACACACATACACAAATCCTGGATACATCTGAAATAATTGAAAATTATGTTCTCACTTCAAAACTATGAACTTTATCAAAACATTTTTTCAACAAAAGTTTTTAGTTTTCAGCTGACAAATTTTTTGGCAATAAAAAAAAGTTATGTTTCCGTTTGAAAAAAACATGTCAGCCTTTGTACGCCGCCATTTTGAATTTTGGCTCCTCAAATAAATTTTTTTCAAACGTCCCTTTAATCCCTAGAAGTTTTGTTCTACACAATATTTCGTCCGAGCAATATTTTTCGAGAAAATTCAGGTGTAAGATTAAAATGGGACACCCTGTATATACACACAAACATGAAGATAGCCTTATGGACGTCAACGGATCACTTCCCATTTTCATCGGTTCATTCCGTATGTGCTTACACGCGCACACATGGGTCATCCCGCCAATTATCTACGCAGGATTGCCTTGGCCTTTCCGACTAAACTTTTGATTTGTGATACTCCTCATACCAAGTGTGCTGCAGCCTTCCTCCTTTAAGGCATTACATCTATGTGGCTTACGGAAAAATGAGACTTTTATGGGATTTTTTTTGAATACTCAAAAAGCAATCAAAATGAGGTGCGGAGGGTTTATTCGACATGTGTTGACGATTACAAAAAAAACATCATTATGAAAAAAATACAAAATGGCAATTGAAGTTATTTCATGATTTATTCCACCGAACTAGCGAATTCTTGGAATAATCAAATATTTGAGTGTGTCATTTTACTATTTCGTTAGCCACCTGTGAATGAAGAATTAGGTTATTAAATTATTGTTTTTTTTTTCCTTCAATTTTCATTGTAAAGATCATATTCGGTATGGATAACAAAAGTGTCTCTATATACTATATATTTTTTTCTAATAATAATTAACAAAATTATGGCCGTTTGATGTTACCCGAGCGCGCTGTGACGTCACAATAGAACAGTACTAGTACTACTTGACTAATACTACTTGTGCAGTACTACTTGTGTAGTACTAGTACTGCTAGTACTACTTATGTAGTACCAGAATTCTGTCCGAAATCGCAACGATAAAGTTATATAGGACTTATTTCGTTCCTCTCTTTTTAAATACCACAGCGTTCAATACGCATTCAATCCGCAGCGTCAAATCGAGAATCGTAGCTCACAAACTCTCACCACAAATAAGTCTCTGGTCGGCAAATTACTAGAATTTTCCATCACAAACCCACTTTCAGGCGTTATGCACGAGAATTACAGTAGCTTCTGACTTTTTAAGAGTTTTTGAGATATTTTCGTATTCAAAAACTGACCAAGTGTCACATTTATTTAGACCGACGTGTAAGCCATATAACCTATAATTCTACAGCTTATAAGGTTGTTGCTAAATCACTTTGAATGGGTAGGGGAAGAAACGAAGTTCTTATGCTAATACATTGTGTGACGTTACCAATGCCAACCTATTGGGATCTGTCATATGGACGGAGCCTAAAAAACATTGCGGCGATAGGAGGATGGTGAAACGTAAACAGTCGTGTAATTTAGTGCAAATTTCTGTGATATTATGATAAGTATTTTGTGGAAGGCGAACGTATTGTGAAGGCAGGGCACATTTTAAAATGTGGTAAAATTAGCGGTGTTTGCGATACCGGTGTTGTTAGCTTCAAAGCGTTTTGTTTACAAACGTCTCAACTACGAAATAATCCCCATGAGATTGATGGTGCAGTATCAACTTCGGGCGATGTTTTCTTTCAGATGTCTTTTCCGAGCTGTTTCCATTCGAGCTGCACGAGTCTCCGCATTTTCAGAATTTGGTACATTGCACGATGGGGCAGGGATAGTTTTCAAGTATCGTTTTTTCGCTGTTACATCTGTAAAAAATATATAGAATAAAAGACGAAATTGGCGCATGATGTTGTTTTTTTGAGTGAATAAAGCAGCCTTTACTCCTTTAGCTTTTTTGAGGTTACGTACCCGGTAGTACATAATCGTTCGTCCGGAAATGCAGTGAGCACACTTTCATGCCTGAATTGACTTTATTCATTTTCAAGGCTCTCAACCCAGCCTCTAATTGATATGTTTTTTGTACATTTCCGAAATTATTTTTTCACGTACACAAAGCGTTTTCCTGCAATAACAAACTTGTGGACACGGATTTCCAACTCTTTACTCTAAGTGCTTCCGCAATCTTTCACAGCACATTTAATGTTCTTTCGATAGTTTTTACGCGGATAAAACTTGGCGCATTCCATTTTCACCGATTTGATGTTTTTTTAAATGAAATTAAATACTTTTATCTCACGTCTACGTATAATTGCTATTGAAGACTTTTTCCCGAATGTACTTTGATTTTCCGCCACTAGATTCAATGAAAAAAAAGCATCATAGACCGGCATTTGACTTAACTGGGCCGCTACAACCTCCTCAATGTTGTTTTGCTTCGCTTCTCGGCATATCATCGATGAATTGCGTCATCAAGCAATGACTGCAATCATCGCTGTTTTTTTTCCATACGTCGTCTCTTCGCCTCACTCATCTCATGCTCGACCTCGTTTGTTATCGCCCGTATAACAAGTGACCTCTCAACGAGCAAACACGCTTTCTTCAATACAAGAAGGTATCGTCGCGTGTGAGAATTCTTGACGACCCGATCCTTATCAAGGAGAGCATATCGCGCATCGCACCTACTGGAATTCCATCTCACTTCGAATTAGGCGCTTTTCTTTCTCCTCAAAATGTGTGGAAATGTCCCGTGAAAGCTTGGTTTGTCCTCCAGGCATTTTCATTCTCGTTCCACGGCGGAAGGCTCGATAATAAATTACTCGCAAATATTCGCGTCGCTGATTGAATACATGGCCAGATTTCAGCGCCGGGCGAATCTCAGTCTGACAGGCGGAAACGTATTTTTGATAAATTCTTGATTGCGCTGGTATTTCCGTGTAGCCCGGTTACTTTGCGAGAAATTTATTCGTGGAACAAGAGGGGCGTGAACTCTGGATTCTCGGATTCGTTTTTCCGAGAGTTGAAAACGAGAACACGAGCTTTCGATGTCACGAAATTTCTCGGAAGGGATGCATTTTAGAAAAAAATATTTCCGACGAAAGTTTTACTTTCATAGAAAAAAAATGAACTCTATTTTTGAAGTTTAACCCCCCCCCCCCCCCCTGGATTTCAACTGTACAAAAAAGTGAAATAACTTTTTACAAAATAGCCAAGCAAGTTTTCTAAAAATGTTGTGAACAAAATTATTAAACCTTAGAAATAATATTTTTCTAAATATGTTGTTTTTATTTTGAAAAATTATCTTACCGCTGTAACATAAACTTGGTTTCATCATAATATGAAAGTACAATGAAAGTACCACACGAGTACATTGGAAATGCTGTGCAACGACTTGGTGTGCATGGTTAAGAACAAAAGGTCGCGAATATACGTATTTGCCGTTCCTTTCGCCCACGTAAATAAGTTTTGGGACTATATATGAGTGTTTCTCTGCTAACTGGACAGTGGCCCATACAAAGCTGTCCTATGCATACTTTTTCGAAAAAAATTAAAAACAAAGTATGTACAACGGAAGGCAGTAATAAATTAAATTATAGAGAAACTATAGAGAAACTATAAGATATATTAAAATATCTTCAAAAAGCCGACATATTTTCTCCTCATTTTGCAACTTATGGACGATTTTTTTGAAAATTCGTCACAGGGGACTGTATTGAAAAATGCCCTTTTTTAAATCGAATTTAACCAGTCAAAAGTTTTTACTTTTTTGTTGAAAAAGTAAAGACTTTTAAATACGCTGTGGTAAACTTTAAAATAAAGCCATGATGAACGTTTAAATAAAGTTTATCACAGCTTATGACGTATAATCAATGATAAATCAGATAAAAAGAAAGGCCGAATTATTCATTTTGTTATCTAGACTTAAGCTTCTTAAGTGCTTATAGCACAACTGGAATTAAACTTATTAAACTCAACCTTTTACTTTAAAATCGTGTTTATTATTATACCTCTCACTCTAAAAAATAACAAGCTCAGTCATGTCGTCATTTTCATAAAGGAAGGATAACTGCTTCAGACAAAACAAACATTATCTTACACTATTAAATATCACAATCAACATCTTGTTTCTGATACTTTTGGTAGTAAGTAATTAAACAATTGTCACTATCAGTTACAACAAAATCAGTCGTATCGTTGTTTTTTTAGAGTCAATTAGACCTTCATAATTTATTACTAATAGATAGGTACAGGTAACTCACGGTAATAAAATATTCTTTTCCCTTTTACGGTAAGATCTGGAATTCGTCATTTTTGCAATATTTGGTCGAAAGCTATATCGGAAACGTCAGTATCATCGACTCAGAACGTGTGACCCTTATTGTTAGACATTTTCAGAAAAGTTACAGTTAATTTTCCATCCTCATTGTCTATCTGATTAATTACACCGATATACCCACATTCCTTATTTTTTTTACAGGAAATTAAAATTTAACTAACACGTAGTCTCCGATGTTATAGTGGCTGATTGAAATTGAACTTGGCCCAGAAACATTCTCAAATTCGGAATTGGACGGAATATCATGCGAAACTTCCGTCACTACAGTCTCTACTCTAGAGTTATAAATAGCAATATCATGCGGGTTAAAATCGGGCCTGGATTCGTTTTCACATTCCGAGTCGGTGTAATATCATCGACCTTCGTACTCCCCTGTTCCGAAGTTGAAATGCTGGCATTCGTCTTCATAAAAGTCATCATTACCTAAAAAAACAGGATACTGTCAGTCCCAGAAGTCAGAAGGTAACCGATATCTGACAACGCTAGAAAATAGCACAGTCCCCTGGAGCACAAAACAGTCCCCTGTGCCATGAAATGACCGGGGACTGTGCCCAGGGGACTGTTATTTTTGCGAAAAAGTGATCTAGTGCTAAATCATTTGAAATCTATCTAGAATTAAGAGTCACACGTGCTAACTTATTAACTGAATAAATTATGTATGAAATGATTTGTATTTAATCACATAAAATAATAGGAAAACTACTTACCAGAGGACTGTTCAATCAAGCGGCTCTGTCACGTCGTTCAGCCACAAACGCAGCGCTCACACAGAATAATATGGCGTAAGCTAGTTCAGCTCGGCATTTGGACGAACTTTACACCGTTTGCGGTTCGTTTATCGTAATAAATTATGTCTACTAAACTAAATACAAATTGGGCGCGATTTTGTAGTTAAATAGGGGACTGTTTTGATCTTTTTACGACAATATTTTAGTGATAGTTTTTCATATCGAAAAAGTATTTAAAATTATGGTCGTATTTTATAAACACATCTCCTCTATTCTGGTTAATCCTATGAATGTTAGAATAAGGCAATGTTAATACTAAAAGTAAATATTAGCCATCAACGTGTCATTCTGGAAATGGGACACGACAGGGGACTGTGTTTTAGGGTGTTTGAAAGACACTGATCATACTTGAGACTTGTACAATTTATATTTTAAACAAATGAAAAAAAATTTGTAATAACTAAAATGTTCAATGTGTAAGCTGTTTAAGGGGTTAGGCCATTCTAGAATTTTCGAAAAATCGATTTTTTTTTCAATGGTCCTCTAGGACCTCAAAAATGATGTCCTAAAAGATTATGGCCGGGAAAAATCTCTAAGTACTCAGTTTTAGAATTTTAGTACAAGGCCGCCTGGTCCGCAGCGAGCGGACTCAAAACTTCAAACGCGTTTATCTCAAAACTGCATTTTTTTAGTTGGCCGGAAACATAACTCAGACAATTTTCAACCGATTCACTTGAAATGTTGAAAATATCTTGAAAAATACATTGTCTATGGAAGTACGTAGGATTTTTTTTTATATTGCATAGTTCATTTATTATTAACAATTACCTGACGATTTTTTAGGCAAATTTTTCACTTTCCTCTTTAGGAGTGCGCCATTTGGCTAAGAATCAATATATCGAAAAAATCGACAATAATCGAAGAAATATTATATATATTTCTTCGATTATATATAATCGAAGAAAGTTCATTGGCTCATTATAATTATAAAATTACAGGAGCTGTTTGTCCGGCCGTGGACCCTGGAAAAACGGAGACGTCATGCGTCATCGCAAAAGCGCTGCACAGCTGCCATTTTGAAATGAATCGCTTCAAAAAAATTATTGTATGCAGTCACTGATATGCATGATAAACACCCGTTTTGTAATCTCGATTTATTTTGTAGTTTTTCTGGGAAAAAATCCCCAAAAAGCCTATTTTTTCGGCTTCTAGAGTCGCCTAAGGACTTAATGAATGTTCACACTTAATTAGAAAAATGAAAAAATAGTTATTCCAACGATTCGTGCAGTATTTCTAGGTTTGATATTTAGCAAAATTGGTTTTATCACCGTCTCTTTTTACTCAACCAGGCGAGTTTAACTTCCATGCTTTTCATCGATGATCTGTCAAAACAATGTCAGGCGCGGAAAATATAAAGCATTGCATTCGGGCCACAACTGGTAAAAAGCGTGGAAAATTTGTGTCAGCGAAATATGTCGGTTAAAAATTAAATATGGGTGGAAAGTCGAATGAGTGGGATGAGGTTGGGACTACAGTCAGCTGTTGCCTTGCTGTCACATCTCTTTATCGTAGCAAGTGGTAATAAATCCAATACCGGAAGTTCAAATTAAACTTGATATTACATTAGCTCAGTAACCGTTATTTTTTCTGAGAGCATTGGATTACTACAAGTGTTAACTATGTAAATCTGATTTTTCAAAAAGAATCTGATAGATTCCCACTATTATATGCACTTTTGTAGCGACCGGAAATTGGGTTTTTGTGTGTCGTCTCAGAATTCCTTTACAAAAATGCGCAATTTTTTTTTCTCTGTAATTAGGTCGATAACCGACCCTGATATTTTACAGAGACGATTATTAACACATTTAGTGAAGCTCAAAAAAAAAAATTATGAAAATCCTATGGATTGAAGCCTGGCGATAGGATTATCTTAAATTAATATTAAGACATTACGTCATTATATGCGTTATGGCGTACGAAGAATAGGTAACGAATTATCGTTTTAGACAGATAAAACTCAGTAATAAAAATTTGAAATACATAAAATTTGCCTGGGACATCAATTGTCCATTTAGTAGAGAAACACCCATATATGTATGCAGAGTGCAAACACACCAGACGTGTTTGCACAATTGCACCAAGTAACTTCCCGTCTCACGACGTAGCCAATTAACATTCAAATATCGTTTCTTGACATTCGCGACGGCGTAATGACTCAGTATTATCGAATCTGTCCATTTTCAGGGATAGATAAGCCTCAAGTTCGAGTTCGAAGTTCATTCAGCTGTTACAAATCGGTTATCGCTCGCATAGTTCAATAATGATGATGGCCATCATGAAATTCTTTTGCTTATCTATATTGCGTGTATATATAAGTGTGACTAATGATTCCACATTTTCCGTAAAGGAGTGTTCACAACGAGCAAACTTGGACTGGAAGGGTACGAAGTTTAGGAATGATTGGAATAGAATCCTCTTTGCAGTTCTAGCAATTAATTTTCGAGGTTATCCGGCTCCGTGTCCGAATACGATTGCACGAACAATTCCTCGTCCGACGCATTCTGCCTCGATTTAAGCTCCGCACAAATCTCCGGGTAACACTTTGGCGCTCCATTTACATCATCGTTCGGAAAGAAACCATCCGCTGGTGTATCATTGTTCCTCACAGTGAATGTTGCGGGTAGACTGTGATGCCGGCCATTTTGTGCGCGGGAAGACCCCATCTTGTCCGGTTGATCGAACATTACTATTTCCGGGTCGTCCGTGTCGTTCTCGTTGTTTTCGTCAGATGTCTCTTTTACAAAGGGCTCAACGAATTCGTTGCGTACGTCGTTTTCGTAATTTCGTGCGTTCCGATAGGCCTCGTAGTGAAGGGCGTCGTAACAATCGGTATCGGTACACGCTTCGATCGCTGGGTTATTCGATAGGGGACTTTTTGGCTGGACGCAAAGACCCGGAAGTAACTCGACACCCATCACGTCCGTCTCATGGAATGCGCCGCTAGCCGATTCTTTACCGATCATTCGCTTCCTGTCCTGCTCGGATCCCATAGTCCGGTGATTTTTCTTCGATCGACTCAAATTCGATTGAGTTTTCGTCAATTCGCGAGTGAAAATTTCACTCGTTCTCGCATTTTTCACAGGTCCTCTTACCGATTCCGATCGGTCCGTCGATCTTCTTCTCATTTCGTCGTCCTGTGAATTATGGTCTTCCTCGACCGTTGATAATTTATCGACTTCGCTTCTCATGACGTTTTTTCTTCCACTGCTGTCAGAGAAAAAAGTATCCCTGAGATTTTGGGCAGGACGAGCTCTTCCCTGATCATGGTAGCTCGCAAGTTTTTCGTACGTCTCGGGAATTTGCGAAGCCGAAGATTCTCCCGACGAGCTTTCATTGGGAAATTTCGAGGGACCCGCGTGCTCCTCAAACTGCGGGGAACACGTATACTTGTACGTGACTCGTTTTTGTCCCACGTTGAACTCTTTGCCTCGCCTTGGCTCGGAAAGGACTTGAGTATTGGGACGAGGCTCAAAAGTTTCCTGCTGCATCGGCAATTTATCATTCGCGATGCAACGTTTTCTACGCCGACTTTTTTGGCCTGAAGACCCCATGAAAGTCCTTGTAGTAGCGACCCGAGGATTGCAAGCTCTGTGCCGAAGCCGTTCGAGGATCGAATCGTTCGGTTTTTCTCTCATGAGATGTATAAACGTCGAAGAAGTGACCGAGGAAAGATCCACCTCGAGGTTCGTTCGTATCGAATCGTCCGACACATCTGCATTGGCCCCGCTCTCCGGACTGACGTACACTGAGAGAAATAATTTAGTCGTGTCAAATTCTGTCATATTTGAGGGTTTTCTTCTTCCATGCAACTACATGTTTGTCCAGCCGTACCGGATGATCTATTAAAGAAATTGGAACTAAAGAAATGGTGAAATTTGAGGCAAATTTGATATTTCGAAAAAAGACTTTTGTCGGCTATTAACTTTAAAGAAAACATTCGTTAGATTCAATTAAATGTTGCGTTAAAATGAGATTCGAATAAATGTTTAGTTGAACAAAAAATCGTATTAAGGCGTCTTCTCACTGTAGACGCTAAAAAACGCTATTTTCATATTTTTTTTTGATAGGTTTATATTATAGATATTGATATAAAAGTTGTTACACTTAATAAATACACTTTCAAAATACATAAACAAATATTTTTTACGTGTTTAGGTAACCCAAACAAACTTTACACGCATTTTTCTCGAAACAACGTTTTTCGACCGCTTGTTGATAAAATCTTCGAAACTACTGAACCGATGACCTTATGAAATTTTAACTACATATTCTTTACAACTATAGCTATAGCGCATATCAGGGATCTTTTTAAAATTTTGATATTTACTTTTTTGCCAAAAACAGTGGAAAACACATGTTTTTTTTTCGAAAAATGTCCACCATTTTGTTATTTTTGCATATTTCAAAATTCGTATGATATGCGCTATAGCCATAAACATAGTAAATCTAAAACCGTCTGATTTTTTTGTTTCGGATGATCCATCTCAGAGATTTCATCAACAGCGCAGACCTACAATTTTTTAGCACATTTTTTTAACTACCATTTTCGTCTATAAATAGGGGCGTAAATAACTTAAAAAGAAATGTATTTCGAAAGTGTATTTATTAAGTTTATCAACTTTTATATCAATATCTATACTATAAATCTATCAAAAAAAATTATGAAAATAGCCTTTTTTAGCGTCTAAAGTGAGAAGACCCCTTAATGTTTTGGTGAAATGAAATTTGAATAAATGTTTAGTTGGAATGAGATTCGAGTAAATGTTTCGTTGAAATGAAATTCCAGGAAATGCTTAGTTGAAATAAAATTCGAAGACATTTTTTTTCCAGATTCAAAGAGTGTTGCCCAATGATCCTATTATGAATAACCTCATACCCTAAAACTTTGGAATTTAAAAATAAAAATCCGCTTACCGATTTGTGTTTAAATAGTAATGTCGGATCCACCATTTCACGGGGAAAGGCTTGTGTACAAACACAAAAACAAAAAATATTTATTGACTGAACAGCTCAGGTTATTGGGTTTTAATATTATGAAATTCTATGACAGTCAGACATATATTTTTCTATTTGAAGCAGTAGCTTTTTTACCAAAGTAATATATTTGTTTGAATTAAATAGACAGTTTCGTTGCAGTGTATACAAGTTCTATTGCATTTTTAAGTAGTTTTTGCGCGAATGCCTCTTTCGATATAGTTCATTGGAATGTGTAGTGGCCGAGAACGATGAAAATTGAACCATGATGGGACAATTCCATCGAGTGTAGTGAGAAAAACAGTTTTTTTTATTGGCAAGTGAAGGCGAGATTTTTTTGGCACGGTTATTTTGGCACTTTGGCAAGAAAACCAAAACCCCAAGAAAAACGGTTTTTACACTATTGTAGTATGAGAACGACGTTAAGGGGTTACATCTATGTAGCTCACAAAAAAATGAGACCTTTTTGGAATTTTGTTTGATAATGCTAAAAAAGCATTTAAACGAAGGTTTGGAGGGTTTTTATGGATAGTATCAAAACGAAAAAAAAAAAAATTTCGTGATTTACTCTAGTTATTCTAGAAGTACACATGATTATTAAAAAATATGGTTCTTTCGCAAAATGGCATCATTTTGAATAAATTGGTTCTTTTCGCCTAAAATATCGGCCCGAATTTGTTTTATAAACGGTCGCAGCGTAATAAATTGTTAATGAATCGTAAAAATCCTGTGTACTTCTTTAGAGAATCTATCTAAGAAGCTATAGTCAAAATTTCAAGTCAATCGGATGAAAACTGCCCGAATTATGTGTCTTCACGATTTAAGAAACGTGGTTTTTAAAAAACGCGTTCAAAGTATCAAAACCGATTACGGAGCTATTGTCAACATGACGGAATTGATGCTCTCATTTGAGTTCTGCGTATACCCACGGAGGAATTTTGATTTTTTATTCTAGATCTTCAGTTGTTAAGTCGTTGTATATTTTCGTTCTCCAACGACTGGACTACACGGGTCCAAATTGCTACTTTTACCGTCTAGGTCGTTTCGTGCGTTTCAGTCAAATATATGGTTTCTCTTGGCATCACTTGTAATCAATTTAAACCATTTAGTTCAAGAAAATAAATTCTTCCATCGAAACATCCAGTTAAACTAAATAATGTTGTTGAATTTTGCAGCGTTGGAATGCAACGAAGTTTTTTTCCTTCAATTTTTTCTTATTTTCATTATTATAGCAAATATTCATTTTGCAGATTTCGAGTGTACATCTGCGAATGGATATCTTAAAAAATGGTTAAAGAATTTTCGTAACTAAGATCTGCTGGAAGAAATTTGAGCAATCAAAAGAAACATCCTTGCATTCCAACGATGCAATCTCACGAATAAAGTATTATAGAATGTTTAATGAGATAATTTTGTTGAGTAGAATATATAATTTTATTGAATATAACTTACAAGTATCGTAAACCGAGATCCAATCAACATTCGATCAAGTTCAACATACCATATTTCGCAAATTCGCGGCTCCAACAGTCTCCGACTACCACAGGAAGTACTGGCTGGCCTTTTGGAAATTGAGACTCGGACTGCGCGCGGAAAATTGGTTGGGGACACTCGATAGCTTCGCCGCTTTGGTTCTCCGCTGGTTTTTGTGACACTTCCGGAAATTTTTCGGATTTTTGCGATCTCCCTTTGCCGGCAAATCTCGAGGATTCCGGAAGTTCCAAATGTATCGTTTCCTCGATCGATCGATGTTTTTCTCGCTCACCACGCTGCTTCCGACTTTTTTTCACATCTTCCTGTTTAAGGTTGTTATAGGGTTTAGCCGCCGGGGCTGAAGTACGAGGGGAACGCCCTATGCTTATTCACCGAGCCGATTGACTGTTACCAACTGTTAGCTTTCAAATAATCCTCATATTATACGTGCGTTTTCGAAATATTTTTCTACATCTATTTGTAAAAATATGCATCTTTGAACATTGGGCAATTACATGAAGTGTTTTTATTACTTTGTATAATTATTTTCTATAACTTTTTCTGGCTCAATTGACGCGACACAAATTGGCAACGTCGCAATTCGTGGTATATCATAATGCCCAGGTTGGCAGAAGTGTCGCAAAGTTAGAGACATATGCGCCCCGTTCGTAACCTCAATATCGGCCCAAGGAGCTGTCAAGAACGGTCCGGATAAAAAAATCCGCTGAAAAGAAAAAATGTGTACTAAAGCTGTCTTTAATCTCCAAGAAATCAAAAACTTTAATAATTTTCCGATATTCTAAAAAAAAATATACGTATGAAAAAAAATCCCCGTTATTTTGTCTTTGCCTAGAAATGTCTAGAAATGTTTAATTTATTAACGTAGTTATCAAATTAATGTTAAGTCATTATTAATAATTAAGAGAATAAGTACCACTAATATTCGTTGTTAGATATCCTGACCTACTAGTTTGAGGTTCCCGGACATAATTACCGAACACCGATAAGACAGGTAGCATTTGTGCCGTCTACGACGTTGCCATGGTTGCACAGTATACTATTTTGTGTGCTTGATTTTCGCACAAATTCGCTATCAAAAATATTAATAATTTTATAACGATACTGTGAATCCTCATTTTCACGGTACCAAGGGTCAGTCCGATAATTAGTCGAACCGTACCTATTTTTTCAGCTCCGTGACCACATTCACGTAGCAGATATTAATAATGTACTGACTAATGATCGGGAGTTTTCCAGAAGCGTAATGTAATTAGCCTACGACATACGTCGATGACGATTTTTTTTTTACAAAATGGTACTGTGGATCGTATTCACACTACACAGGATGATCAGCAAAGAATTTATAAAGGTCCAGAAAAGATTTCAGCTCGGTGGTAATATGTTGATTTAACCCCATAACAACCTTAACTTCACGTTTGAACATCTTGTCCCTCGCGCATTCGCACGATTCGCCAGATGGGTTGCCCTCGGGTTTGTGAAAACGGTACGCGTCATAATCGGGAAAAGCGGCTCTTTTGAGGTAGGGACAATTGCATCGGCAACAGACGAGGTTAATTTCCGACAGATTTTCATCGCTCGCGTGCCGCTGTGACGTTTCCGAGATGTGGTCCTCGCTCTTCTCCCTCCAGCCTTTCAGACTTTTTTTCACCACGCCTGATTTATCATTGACGGCGATATCGCGAGAATTCCACGGACCACAAGAATTTTCAGGCTCGACCACCGTCGCGCCATCGTCTTCGTTGTTTTTGCGAGGACTGCTTCCGGCAGTTTCTTCGCAAGTCTGCGCGGCCTCGAGACGATAAGAAGCGCCGGGTTGATGTCGCGTGCATCGCCAAAAATTTTCCTGGCCCTTGCTTCTGGCGGCCTTGGAGCACCTCGTGGGCGTCACTTCCGGTTGGCAGACTCGACAATGATGGTCGGAGTTTTCTCTGTCCCGTGGCAGTTTGGTGCGTCGTTTTGTCATGTTCTCCTCGACGATTTTCGAACAGGGCTCTTTTTTCGTCTCCAAGGACGCACCCTTTGGGAGAGACGAACTTCCGGCTGACTTGCCGATCGTGCAGCTGAGACGATTCGGCTGATAAGCGTGGCGCATGCTTATCACCGTTCGAACTGAGACAATCGATTTCTTTGAGTCAATTAAATGTAGTGCACTTTAAGTATTTTTAGTTGAATTGATTATCTATTTTCATATACTTTTGCCAGTAAGGTAAGTCAGGGTGAGTTGGCCATAAGGGAGAGATGGCAGATAAAAATGTTTCATAGAGCCGCGCACTAGATTTCATTTGGCAAAAAAAGTTAAGTTAGTAAAATCCTTTTTAATTATTCTCTCTACTGCTAAATTTTTCGAAGGTTTCATGTTTTACGTTGAGGTGATGTTATTTTGTAAAAGTAATGGTTACTTTTGTATTTCTTGAATAGTTCACGAACAGTGCTCTGTTGCAACCTCAAGATTCCGCATGGCATGTATTGTTTCTACTTGTTTACATTTTAGATGTGGTCATCGCTCCCGGGAGATGACGAAAGATGGCCATAGTATCAGTTGTAATGTGATCAAGTAATTCATTTTTTCTACATTTGGTTTAGATGCCTAATAAGTACGAGAGAAAAGCGATTGCTCTACGAGGGAACTGGACTCAAGAATCATTAAAAGCAGCTACTAGTGCTGTAAAAAATGATAAATTATCGGTTCGTGCGGCCGCTAGGACCTACGAGATACCTAGGAAGACCTTAGAAAGACGATATAAGACCAATGACAAAAAATGTTAAGGAGAAAATTATTATGAAACTCGTCTCATCGAAGACTGGCTTCAGCGGATAGTGTGCCAACTTTGGGTACACAAAAATTATACTGATTTCGATTATATGTGTTCTAGGTGTGGCCAGAAGAACAAAAAAATTAAGAATCAAAACATACAACCAAAGAGAAAACCGAGAGCATGATACTGGGTAACTGGCCATCTCACCTCTACTCCTATGGACATCACACCCGGATACTCCGGGAGAGGTAGCCAATCCTGATTTCAAACTAATAGTAATTTTAAGGTTGATCTGATAAGAGTTTGTGTTAATTTCGTAAATTATTTTAAAGTTCAATGTTGGAAGTTTAATTACGAATGAAGATAAGTTAAGAAACGTCTGTACTTTTATTTTGACGGATCCTTGAAAAAACTGTGGCCACTACCCCGGACTTACCCTATATTGATTCGGATTAAACAGTCGAAGGTTATGCCTAAGAAGCATTCGTGTAATGTTAAATAAACTTATCGTTGAGTTTTTATTTCCAAGAAATTATTTATCGTGATGAAGTAAAAAATCATTTATCCAGATGAAGAAATATTTCTTAATCATAAAAAAGAAAACTTTCTTATTCATGGGTGTATTTATATACTAATTATTAAACATATGTATAATCAGTAGCAGCGATCAACGTTCATATATTTTCAATAATTAGTGTACACACACACACACACACACACATGTATATATATATATATATATATACACACACACACACAGGGTGTCCCTATTATCTCTGCCACTCGAAATAACTCGGTAATTATCGATGTCACAAAAATTGTTCCAGACAAAAGTTGCACGGTGTGAAGGGGGCCATCAAATGCGATCAATTTTTTTTATTTCGGTGGAGGCGCTGACGCATAGTGAAGGTCACCTCCCCTTTTTAAAATGGAATGGTACATTTTTTTCCAACCATCTTGTGGAGCACCTGATAATTACCGGGTTATTTCGGGTGGCAGAGATAAGAGGGACACCTATATATATAAATACCGTAAACCGGGGTAACTTTGGGACTGGGGGTACAACTTTAGGACATCGCGCAGTATTCGACTTTTGAACGTCCCACCAACATCATGCCTCATGAATTGGCACGCAATCACAGCTACTGCAATACGCTGGTATGTGCTGGTACCTATGCGGCAAATATTTGAAGCTGTAGTTGTACTGACGTGTCCCAAATTTACCCAAAGTTGTCCCAACGTTACCCCCGTTTACGGTAGACATATACCAATTATTACAAATATATATATATATATATATATATATATATATATATATATAATTATTATTAAGTTAAAAAATACAATTAATGATTGAAAAAAGACAATTTTGATATGTATAAATATATATACCCACAGTTTTATCGACCGAAACAAAAAGTCTATCAAGTCGCGATCCAAATTTCATTCGCTTCAAACAAACCGTTTGTCCCAGCACTCTCTCCCTCCGCGTCAACATTATCCGGTGCGAGTTTTTTCGGCATATTATTTCGGTCCTCGCGCTTCTTCGATTTTCCGATGCTCGTAGTTCGTCGAAAAAGCTTGGTTAGATTATCGCTCGCCTTCGGTACTTCGGATTTGATGCTTTCCTCGGCGCGTTCTTCGTTTCGCCCTGTACTCATTTCATTCGTTATTCTCGTGGGCGACCCGGAGGGTTCTTTGTCCCGATGGTTGCTTGGGGCCTCGCGGAACTTGATTCTCGATTGGACTTGTCGATGACTCGTTTTTTTGCTTCGTACGAGACGTCGGCCCGCTTCGAAGGAGGATCTCTTCCAGGGATCGGGAATTCCCTGGGTCAACGAGAGGCCGAGCTCGTTCCAGACAGCTTCCGTCAGTCTTGCGCTGTCGCAGCCGAGCCTCAAGTGCCTCTCGGCCGTTTCTTTGTCGTATTCGGTGCAGTAACCTCTCAACGCCAGATACTCGCTCCAAGGATCGGGTATGCCGTGACGAATAGCGGGAGGACTTTTATCGCTGACACGAGGATCCGCGGGCGTCAGCGAGGCAGCGCCGTCGAGAATAATGCATGGCGAAGCTCTCACGAGCCTCGGTGAGGCAAACGGGCCGTGAATTATCTGCCGAATGTCCAAATTTCCATTGCTCGCGAGCAACTTTGGCGATGTCCATTCGTGACGCCAAACGGCCGCGCGTTTTTTCGCGTCCGGCTCCTGCTTCGATATCGCGATATCCTTCTTCTTCTTTTTCTTCTTCTCCTCCTTGATACTCGCGGCTCCCTGCGACGTCTTGAGGGCTAGATGCGACGCGAATAATACGCAAGCTCACTACGCGATTGCTTATGGTCACACGAGCGAGTATAATTGGTCTCAATGGATTCAACATTCAATCAATTATCGCCAGCTCGAGGAATACTTTCGGATTAACTTGCTCGAAATTGTAAGCCTGTGCTAATTTGACGTGCTAAGATTAGTTGACAGCGAGTCAGCCTTTTATTGTTTTCGTTTCAACGTACTCAATGAAATAGATCATTAAAAGCGATTTCAATATGGAGGGTGTCCTGTTATGAATGGGTAATCCTGCAACTGTCGATAGGTTATATCCTACAATAGGGTAGTTCCGGGGGAGTTAGCCATAAGGGAGAGATGGCCAAAAGAAATATTTCATTGAACCGCGCACTAGATTTCCCCTGTTACTGCTTAATTCGCTAAGCGTCGTGCGCAGGTGTGAATGTGTACGAGCAAAAGTTTGGCAGAAAAATGTTAAGTATGTAAAAAAACTTATTTTTTTAAGTTAAAAAAAAAACGCCAAGTAATAAAAATCCCTCAAAGTCGTTATCGCTTGTTTTACTATGTAAAACATTCTCATTTATCTCGAATATCTCAAACTGTACTTTTTATTTAAGTTCAAAATATGGTTTTATTATATTTCTTTAATGCAAATGTACAAAAAAAGTGGAATCACTTTTATGAAATAGCCAAGCAAGTTTACTAGTCATGTTGCACACTAAATTGTTACAGCTTAGGAATAATATTTTTGGAAATATTTAATTTAAAAAAGTCATATTACTATTATACGAAAAATTGATATCACCATTAGATAAAAGTACAAAATAAGTAACACACAAGTATACCCGAAATGCTGTGTAACGACTTGGCGTGCATAGTTGGGAAAAAGCTCGGGAAGATACAGAATTTTCCGTTCCGACCACCCGCGAAAATAATTTTTGCCTCGATAAATATATGTATATATACAATTTTACATTATAACGTGGCGCCAACTAACAGGGGTATTAGGAACATTTCAATTGATAATGTCCCATCAGGTACCAGGACTATTAGCAATCATATCTACCGGAGCTTTATTGGTGCGAAATTTCTCTTTCCACCTGCTAGAGGATAAAACAGTAATGCTAACCTTTAATATTAATATTTAATATAAATATTATTCCTAAGCTTTAACAATTTAGTGTGCAACAGGACTAGTAAACTTGCTTGGCTATTTCATAAAAGTAATTTTACTTTATTTGTACATTTGCATTAATGCAGTATAATGAAACCATTTTTTGAACTTCGATAAAAAGTCGTTTGTGATATTTGAGATAAATCAGAATTTTTTATATAGTAAAACAAGCGATAACGATTTTGAGGGATTTTTATCACTTTTTTTTTACTTTTAAAAAGAAGTTTTTAAAAGAGATTTCAGATATTTTTGAAAGGGGAATTTCAATATATCTGAACAAACTAGACGTCTGCAATTTCAAACTCGTTTGAAACATTACTTTTTATGACTGAATATTTTTTTAAAGAAATTAATACAACGTGTTTTTTTTCTCTTTTTACGATTTTTTTACAATAAAAAATCACAATATGCTAATTTATGAGAAGATTAATTTCACATTAATAAAAGAATAGGAAATACAGAGGGGTTCAACTTTTAACATCCATTTTTCAAACAAAAAAAGGTTCAATAATGGAACTTTTTACTTTGAGAGGGTATGTTTGTTATTTTTCAATAAGAAATTGACAAACGAATAAAAGTAAATTCCCTTTTAAAAACAAAGGGATTTTTGTTCGTTGAAAAGAAGTTGAATTTTTTTCTTTGTACAAATTCTCACTTTACATGAGTGAAAATACCCGTAAATGTCGAAAAACTCCTTTTTTTTACCGAGTAAGCGAAATAATAGTGGCCTAAAACAATAATGGTTTTCCTTCCATTTTTTTTACCAATATCAAAACTTTCATCATTCAGGCTACAGGGATAAAATCGGGACAACTTTTCGCTTATCGTACTTTTTGTGGACACTATCAACTTGGAAGAAATGCCTGAGCATAATATTCGCGATAGCTATCCGCAAAGATTTCGTAACTTTTGTAATTTAAAGAATAAACGGCAATTTTGACATTTTTTAACTGCACATCTCACAGAAAACAAATTGATTAAAAATTGATTTTTTCTTACCTTGAAGAGCGTACTTCCAGCTTTCCAGAACTGGACTTTAAATTCGTGTACGATGATTGGTCCATGAGTTATTAGTTATTAAAGTCAAAAGTGTCATATGACTTTGTTCATGTAATTGATGTATCCTTGTTTCAAAATTCAAAATTTGCGACATTTCTTTAACAAAGGAGCAAACAATTATTTTAAGTGGCAGCTTGAAATCTGAAGATTCTAACCTTTGGAATGTTTTTTTGAATGTTCTCCTACGATGATTTTTCGCGGAGATAGAGCAATTTAAAAATCACTGAAATATTTTCATAATTTTTTTGTTCTCTTAGTCTTTGTGATCCCAACTCCCCGACTAGAAATGTTGCTACGGGGCAGACTAGAGCTGCATCCGGCATACCGTATCCCGTACCACGGCACGGTACAGGCTGCCGGATCAGAGCTTCACCGGGCGTGAAACGCTTTTTTGAATCTGGCCATGACGCGGATACCGGTAATGTAACTGATCCGTACATCTTTTCAGGCTCTGATCCGGTTGCCGTATCTATGCCTGAAATGAAAAGAATCCCAAAATTACGAACAAAAAAAATTCTGGTAGTATTTTTTGTTTCCATATGCGTTATTTATGATTCTGCCTATATGATAATTGGAAGAAAACATATTCTGCCTCGTTGAAGTTTTTTACCTCCCCTCGGAATTGAACCACGTCTTCTTATTCTAAAGCTGAGCGCGCTACCTATTTAGCCATTCCAACACTTGTGTAAACTCCTTTTTTTCCTTGGGTATTATTATCATTCTAATTCTATTCTAAAGAATGTCAATAATTTTATCCATGGGGTTGAAGATTGCATCGCGGCAATGTAACAATAATTCTGTTTCAACCGGATTTTTACTGAATATTTAGGCTGTGAAAATAACTCACACGTTTTCACATATTGTCATTAGCGTGTTACGACCGGAATTTGCAAAAAAAGGCTTTTGATGATTTTGTAAAAGAAAAATTATTTGTACTAATGAAATTTTATTGATTTGATTTGATTGATTACCTTTAGATGATGACAAAAATAAACGAATGAAAAGGAAAGAAGAAAAAAGCGTTGCATTCCCACGATACAAACTGCATATTTATTTTTATTCGTTCTTTGTATCTTAATTTGATGATGACGGCGTCCGCATGGACACCATATTACTTTAATTAGAATCTTGCCGAAATTATGCACGCAGCAACTCAGTTGTTTACTTTGATGGCCCCGAATAAGGTTATCCGGTAGACATGCGGCGCAAATCAGACATGCACTTCGAAGTGCATGGCGGATTGGCACCGGATGTCTACTGGATTAGCCAACCTCGGAGCACGGATGGGAAAAGGAAAATCGATCAGGCCGTGGACAGGTAACCGTAACAGAGCCATGTGAGGGACGCGTTGCGAGTCGTCTGACGTAGACCTGATTGATGCTGCTTCCTTACCTCGGTATCTGGGTACTACTGATGCGGCGGAAATACGGCGCCGATCAGGCACGGACTTCGCCGCCGTAACAAGGTCCTCGCAACATTACCTGATTCAGGACTGATCGGTTTGTCTTTGTTACACCCGTTCTCCGGATTCACTGATCCAGTAAATATCCAGCACAGATCAGGCGGGCGCTTCTATGGCATTCCGGACCGTATCTTCAAACCGGCCTGATCAGTGATCCGGCTGCCGGAACAACATTTCCAGTCGGGTCCATGACGCTGAAGTTTGCATCGTTGGAATGGAACGAAAATGAATTCTTAAATGCTCAAACTTTTCTTTTACCGAAAATTAATTCTTCTTAAACGCTCAAATTTTTTTTGGAACTACAATGAATTTTTAAATGCTCCAACTTTTTTTGGAACGACAATGAATTCTCCGTAATGCTCAAACTGTTTTTGGTCGGTACAGGCTGTGAAAATATTTCAAACGTTTTTCCACACTTTGTTAGAGATTCACGACCTCAATTTACAAAAAGAAGACGCTCCTTAATAATACAAATAGAGAAATGGAAAATATAAATACATGCAACTCGACCGGACTTGAAATATTTTCGTAGTCGAGATCATACATGTAGTACCTCCTACTTCCCACGCTGTCGCCACAAATTTTAAAGTTCGAGAAAAAAACAACGCGCTCCCTCGTCCGTTGCTACGTCCGCCATGTCCGACTCGTGTCCATCTTGAATCTTCATTCTTTCGCTTTGTGCACGTGTCGTCACATTCAGATTGTCCAAGCGCATCATAAATTGTGATTATAGGCAAGAAAGAAAAGAAAAGGAGCTCTTATGCGGAAGAAATGGAGGCGAGTCGACAGTTAAGACGAAAGATTTGACTTTTGGAGAAAGAATTGGACCGGAAAAACAGGAAGCAGCGTACGTAGAGGTTCAACCAGATTTTTCGTTTGACGAAAAAAAAGACGCTATCGGCTCACGTAACTTTTTGGAAAGTTTACGAGGCTGTGTACCGAACCAACTCACAGTTGATTACACGCAAGCGATTTTATCGTTGTGCGTCGTGCTTCTGACTCTTGCCAGAATGTACGCCTTTCGTTTTACGAAAGAAGACGGTACAATCGGATGAGGGTTGAGTTCGACTCGGATGACGTGTGTCTCTCGCTGACATGACTAAATTCCCCGCTTGGGGGTAGACGTGAAATGTCAACCAACAATTATTCTACAGGTAAACGCTTGCCGTCTCAGAGTTCGTCGACGTTATGGCGTTCGTCCAACAGATCGCTGTCTCCCGTACCAACTCGACATTGGACATGCCGCTCACAAACTCGGAGACGTTCAAGGGCACGCTCTCGATCATGTCGCTCTCAGAATCGAAGACGCTCGCAAACTCGACGTTCGACAACTCGATCTAGATCGAGCCGCTCACGTTCTCGAAGTCGCTCAACTGAGGTCCTTTCAGAGGATGCGCTGGCCCGTGACTCGCCACATCAAAGATATTTGAAAAAACCCGGGCCAAAAAATGTTGAAGGGCCGACTTCAGAGGTCGAGGCCAAATGTACAGAGGGCGATGTGAATACCGAAACGACGCCATTCGCAGTCACTCCCGCAGATGTTCTTACACGCGAGGATGCAACCGTAACTATGCAGGCAGGCGAACCATCGCCGGAGGTTCCGGAACACGAAATTGAGCTGCAACAAGAGGTTTAAGAAGTCATTGGACGGCGCCTCGAATCGGAGACGATAACCGGGGCCGCGATTCAGAGGGATATAGTTCTCCGTTGGTCGGAGATCGTGACAAAAGGACTTCCGGCAGACGAAGTTAAGACCCTACTGGAAAAATATCCAGCCCCGGAGAGTTTTATCGTAGTTCCGAAATTGAACGCGAAAATTACCGCTGCAGTTCAAGAAACGACGTTAAAGAGAGATAAAAGTATCGTTGAAAAGCAAGAACGTGTTGCGGCGTGTCTTGCAGCATTGAGTAGAGCAATCACAATTGCTCTTAAAATCGAGGGTCCACAGAAAATAGAGTGACGCGAAAAATTGAGTGATGGAAGTAGACTTCTCGCCTCAATTCACCGTAAAGAGTCTCTGGCAAGGAAAGGGCTTATTTTAGCCAACCTAAACTCGTCATTGAAGACCACGTTGTCAAACATATCGGTCGACGAATGGTTATTCGGAATAGATTTGAACGAGAACTTGAAGATTGCTAAAATTTAGAAAAAAACATTGAACAAGCTTATTTAAAAAAAAACGAAAGCCTTGCGAGGTTCAGCGGTTAAACTGTTTATTTCTTTTTTAAAAACCCCATAAACGTATCTGCCGTAACTATCTTTAAATAACTACATCTATGATCTCGAGGAAGAGGCGTGAAATACAATTAATGATTGAACGAACCATGGTGAGGGTCAATCATAATTGTATGAAGCGCCTCTTCCGAAGAGATCAGTCCCTCCCGCCTTTCGATCTCTGATGAGATACCCGTTTGTTAAGTTACCGCAGTGTCTTTGAAGAATGAAGATTCAAGATGGACACGAGTCGAACATGGTGGACGTAGCAACGGACGAGGGACCGCGTTGTGTTTTTTTTCTTTAACTTTAAAATTTGTGGCGACAGTGTGGGAAGTAGGGGGTACTACATCTATGATCTCTTCGGAAGAGGCGTTTCATACAATCATGATTGAACCTCACCAAGGTTTGTTTGTTTGTCGGCTTGTCTGAAACGAAAAAATCGAAGTCCATTAGATTCAGTATGACACCAGCTACAAAATAAACCTCGGATATAAAGTTTCATCAAAAAATAAAAAAATGGCAAATGAAAAACGAAAAAATGCTTTATTCGCAAAAAAAGAGTAAAAATCAAAATTTTAAAATCATCGAGGGTCATCTTGTTGCGAATAATGTTTACAATATGTGGTTCAAATTTCAAGAAAATCGGTTTATTAGTCTTAGAGATACGATGGAGCTAGATTTTCAAAACGTTGTTTCCGGGAAAACACGTTTGAAGTTTATACTATGAAAAACTCTTACCTAAACTCAATCGACAATTCCTGCACTGTACAAAATCCTTTTTGATTGCTCATCATCGTCTATTTCTTCAAGTCTTGCTTGCTTTCGATTTTTTGAAATTTTCAGAGTGAACTGGCCCCTTAAAACACTCAATAATTTCCAACCTTCTCGGACCAAACATTGCGGATGCCTTACAGAACTATGTGAACTAGCCCGGCATCAGTTGTTCTATGAATATTCATTGTTTTGGAAAATGACATTTCCCGGTGTCAAGACAAATGGATTAACTTGAGTCAGCGCTTATAACTCTATGTGTATGGTGAGTGCGAAAGCTGCACTTTGCAGTCTTTCTGCGTTTTTCAAGAGACACAAACTTTTTTCAGATACCCCTAAGCCGCACACAAATTTCTCTACCGCGTACTCCAAATAAACTTTGTTCGTATATAAAAATTGGAAAAATCTCACCTTTCGTTGTACTCGCAATAGTACCCATGCGAAGAACTACAAGGGTTGAAAGCAATGATTCGTTAGACTTTCTCCACAGTACTGTTCACGTGAAAACCTCTGAGTAACATTTCAAACTTTCTTTAGAGGGATTCAGTGAATCGTCATATCATATCTCTCGCCGCTGAACAAAATGACAAGTTTGATAAGCAGTTGGGCAAATTATTCAATTTTCCACAGCTTGTGGAACTTGTCATCTTGTTCAGCGGCGAGAGAAATCTTCTGATGATTCACTGAATCCCTCCAATATGGCCCTAGAAAAGGGCCATTTCTTTTTTTTTAACTTCTAACTTTTCTTAAGATAAAATGAAATTTATATTTTTTTCACAGCCTAACCCTACTTGGGGTTAAGCTGTCAGATAACGGTACGCGCAGAGCGTCTCAAATCCGTCTACTGCGGATGTTGACAGGCAAATGTTAATCAACCCTAATAAGGGCGTATGTTTCATGTTTATGACATGGCTGAAAGACCTTATTCGATTCAGAAAACCCACCGAGGGTGGAACAATTTTTAGTCGTGAATTCGCTCGGAAATGCGTTAAATATTATGAGATCAAGGATAGAGGACACGGATCGAAAAATGACCCAAACAAAACCGATAGGAAGAAATTACATTACAGTGGCAAAATGTCATTAGATTTTCGATTTGTCGCCGCGTTTTCGCGTAATGTCGATTAAAAGTTGAAAGTCGTCTGCTAAAAGCCCATCTTACTGTATAAAGCGTCGTGGCGTGTTCGTCAGTCGGTCAGTGGCGTCGAAATCGGTGGCATCGATCTGTGGCGTCGATTTTTTTTTTTATTACTTAGGGTGAAAACGCTGCCGCGTCTCCTGATCCTGTTCAATTATTGTGTCGACTGCTAAACTTTTTTGAAGGTTTCCTGTTTTACATTGTGATGATGTTATTTTGTAAACATAAAGGTTACTTTTTTATTTTTTGAATAGTTCACGAACAGTGCTTTGTTATAACCTCAAGATTTCACATGGATTGTTTCCACTTGCTTCCATTTTAGATGTGGCAATCTCTCCCGGGAGATTAGAAGAGGTGGCCACGTACAGTCGGTGTATGATGGCCATAGTATTGGTTATAATGTGTTCAAAAATTCATTTTGTCTACATTTGTTTTAGATGTCTAATAAGTACAAGAGAAAAGCAATTGCTCTACGGGGGAATTGGACTCAAGAATCATTCAAAGCAGCTGTTAGTGCTGTAAAAAATGATGAATTGTCGGTTCGTGCGGCCGCCAGGAGCTACGAAATACCTATGAAGACCTTAAAAAGACGATATAAGAACAATGACAAAAAATGTTGAGGAGAAAATTATTATAAAACTCGTCTCATCGAACACTGGCTTCAGTGGATAGTATGCCAACTTTGGGTACACAATAATTATACTGATTCCGATTATACAGGGTGCGGCAACATAACTTCCTTTTTTTAAATGCGCGCCATTCAGTCGGTTGATGTCGTAACGGAGCGCTAGTGGTCTCGGTCGAAAGGGGGGACTCTAAAGTTTCATCCCGATACAGTTCAATCGCCATCATGCGTTGGAACAGTGAGGGGCGTGCTGTTGCCGTTGAGGCCTACTTTTCGAGTAGATGTTCAGTGATCGCTGTCCCGGACCGAAAATC